>JALGBA010000014.1:0-743222 GCA_023970755.1 Azemiops feae
GGTTTACTAGTCTGCATCTTTATCCCCAAATGCTACATTATTATCCTGAGACCTGCCATGAACACCAAAGAAAATCTGATGATAAAAAATGATTAAGTCTCTTTATGTTGGTGTTTATTTTTGTACAGTTTACATTCAGTATAAAATCACATACTTTGAAGTAATGTTTTATGTGTTGCAGTTTATCTTTCTTCATTCCATGTGAATTTTGCATTATAATAATTGAGTAGTAAAGTTGCTAAAACAACTGAAACTATTTGAAATAATCATATCCTTCAATTGCCACAATCTGAATTCATGTTAAATCATAAGTATCATCAATGACATTAATAAAATTTCTGAAACCAGGCCAGAGATGTTGCCAGAGATGTTCTGACATAGTTTTAGATTAAATTAAAGACTATGGCTAATGATGATGTGTGTTTTTGTTGCTATATAGGTTGGTGTTATATTTTATTTTCTGGGATGATATTCTGACATTAAAAAATAGTTAATTTCAAATATATATTTGATTGATCTCTTCTGGCTGGATAATGTAAGATAATAGATAGATAGATAGATAGATAGATAGATAGATAGATAGATAGATAGATAGATAGATAGATAGATAGATAGATAGATAGATAGATAGATAGATAGATAGATAGATGAGAGAGATTAAAAGAGAGAGAAACAGAGAGACAGATAACATTCTATATATTAAGAATAGATAAAATATCAACATGAACACTGGGGCAACTTTTATTTTTTCTCCATACTTTTGAATAAATTAATGAGACAAATTATTATTTTAGACTGTCTTCAATCAAAATAAAAATATGTACAACTCTGAATGATTTGAAAAAAAAGTCATGTAGACACCTGATGTGACAATGAAGGTGTGCTTATGAGAAGTATTAAAACGGTGTGTGAGTGTGAGTGTTTGTGTGTGTTTACTGCCATCCTACCAATTCAAAAGTATGTACCACTTCAGTGGGAAAGTAACAATGCCCTGTGCACCTTCGGTATATAGTCATGCTGGCACATGACCATGAAAGCATCTTCAGACAAAGCCGGTTTTTCATTTGGTCAAGACTGACAGAAGAAATCTTTGCCTATACCTACCTAAACCTTTACCTTTAAATATAGAAGGTTTTTTGTGTGTGCATGTGTCTTTTCTTTGTCTTTGTTTTTTGTCTAATGTAGAACAGATTAGGAATGCTATGTCATGTAAGTCAGTACTACTTTTATTTGATCTTGTCTTGGTAATGCCATTACCTCTGCCTTCTACACTATCTGTCTTTGGATATTCAGAAAGCACTGGAAAAGCAAAGCCCTCCCAAATGCCATTGCAATGTATGTCTTTTTATTCACATACTGATCAATTTCACTCATTATGCTAAGTCAGGATTCTAGACTGTCCTAATTTTGATTTCTGTCATTGTAGCTTCTTACCTATCCTAGTTACTTCTGGGTTATCTGCAAAGATGAGAAAAATTTACTCCCTCCAATTGTTTACCAAATCAAAGTATCCAGTGCCCAGCACTCAATAAGAATGAACTTGGTGGTTATCCCATGCACACCATCTCAGAAGAGATGGTCTGCACATCGTGGAAAATCCTGCCATTCCTTTGCAAGAGTCACACACTTCTGGTTCCCAAATATGTGAAGTATGTATGTATGTATGTATGTATGTATGTATGTATGTATGTTTTGGCTTAGTTTGGATCTAGGATTTCTCTCATTTCCTGTGAAAGAATCGGAGGAAAACAGATGTTTTTGGCTATGAGAATCATATACATAACGATCATAAAGATAAGTTATGGGGACCCCCATTATTTTTTTTAAAAAGCAGGGCCTCTTTCTAAATAAAATATTTATTGGATTTGCTACCCTTCACCTTTAAAAAAGAGTGGAAACCATTAAGCAATAGTAGAGGTATAATACAGCTGAAGAAATCCTACAAACTTGGCTTTCCCTGAATGTGCTTTCAGTTGTTTCTTATCATTTGTGTTTAATCATCTCAAATCCCGAACCCAACATGTTTCAGGGAAAAAATACTCCTAATGGGCAACTTGATATTTTAATTTTTGATAAACATCATGACAACTTTTCTTCTCATGATTTTCTTTTATATATATTGATGGGCCACCAACACTGTCAGGTACTGTCCAGGGAGGAGAAGGAGGCTTTGGAACAGTTGAAGAAAAATGATACCATCAGCGTCCTGCCAGCAGATAAAGGCAGGGCCACTGCTATCATGGACATAGCATAAAATATAAGTAAAGCCCAGAGTTTACTTAATGACACCATGGCCTATAAAGCCATCACCAAGGACTCCACAATAACTCTCAGGAACCGCATTAATAAGCTTCTTAACAACTTGAAGCGTCTAGGAAAGATCAACGAAGACACCCTAAGGAGAATACGCCCGGGAGATTCGGCCATGGCCAGGTTTTATGGTCTGCCAAAAGTCTACAAAGAAGGGGTGCCCTTACAGCCCATCATTTCATTTAAAGGCACCCCAACCTCGGGATTGGCCAAATGGCTAAGTGGCCAGATCAATTATTTAGTGGACAACAATGAGACCAGTGTAATGTCAGCAGAGGAGTTCCTGGAGAAGATCAAGTCCTTGAAGGTGGAGAATGACAAAATAATGATGTCATATGACATCACCCGCTCTTCACCTCCATTCCACAAGATCTCACGGTCACTGTATTGAGGGACTGCCTCCAAGAGGGACAAGGACAGCAGCAGGACTCCCTCCATACCGAGGACCTGGTACAACTAATAACCATATGTCTCAAAACATATTTTATCTTCCAGGGAACAATGTATGAACAAACCAAAGGGACACCGATGGGGTCACCCATTTCGAGTGTCATAGTGGAGGCAGTCCTTCAACAACTAGAGAGGGTGGTGATGACGAGGTACCGCCCCAAATTTTGGGCTCGATACGTCGATGACACCTTTGTGGTGATTAAAAAACAAGATAAAACCAGCTTCATGGACAAACTGAACTCTGTTTACCCTGACATCCGATTCACTGCAGAGGAGGAAAATCAAGGCGCCCAGGCCTTCCTGGATGTATGGATTAAATGACAGCCTGATGGGTCCCTACAAACGGCTGTCTTCTGTAAGCCAACCCACACGGGTAGGATGCTGCATTACAGAAGCAACCATCCGGTGGCTCATAAGGTCAGCTGTATAAAGACTCTATTCAAGCGGGTTGGCTCACATTGCAATACAGATAAGATCAAAACGGAAGAAAGGAGGTATCTCTACCAGGTGAGCAGACGCAATGGCTACCCGGTTGAGTTTATTAGGCATCATAGCAGACCATACGGACCACGCATGAATGTACAAGCTGATGTGGCATCAACGCAACCAGCACGGATGACTCTGCCATACATCAATGGCGTATCAGAGGCCACGGCCAGACTGCTGGCCCCCTTCAATGTAAGGGTGGCCCATAGACCTGACCAGACCCTACGCACCAGGATTATGCACCCAAAAGATCCATTCCCCATTGGGGAGAGATCCTCTGTGATATATAGGATCAGATGCAAAGACTGCCCCTGCAACTATGTTGGAGAAACCTCCAAGAGACTTAGAACCAGGGTCCATGAACATGAATTGGCGATTAAGAGGCAGGAACAACACTCACAGCTCTGGACCCATATGGCCAACCATGGCCATGGGTTCGACCTCGCTAATGTGGAGGCCATATCCTGAGATACCACCAAGGGAGGCCGCCTGCTCAAGGAAGCCTGGATGTCACATGAAAACTCCATCAACCGACATATAGAGCTTGGCCCTGCGTATCAAATGTTGAAGGGGTGGGGAGGGCATTGCACCAACCGGCAACAGAGGCAACCAGCCCGCACTCTGCAGGACTGGAAGGATGGAGCAACAGAAGGGACTACTACGATCCCCGGAGAAAACAATGAACTGGAGTTGCACCTTACAGGCATGACAACGCCCCAGGCCCAGCTGAGCACAAAAAGAAAAGGGGGGGTGGCCAAACGCTACCAGACAACCAACCCCTAGGCATTCACATGCAAGGAGGCACAAGGGCGATGAGTGGAAGAAGAACAGGGGAAGCCCACCCCATAGATCCCCCAGACGTGCACAGCCCAATCCAGCTAAGACGGGGGGAGGAGGGTAATGAGCAGAAACGATCAGATAGCCAACCCCGTGACACACGCACACATATGGGAGAAGGGGGGGGAAGAACTCTAAAGTGCCAGTCGGATGACCACCCCCCGAGCAATCACACACGCAAAAGAGAGGTAGCGGAGCTTGGGAGGAGGAGAGGGGCACTAGAGATATGCCCTGTGAAGGACTGGGCAATAGAGACACGGCCACGGCCAGTGACGAAGAGCATGTGCAAACCACGAGACGATTATCTCTTATGCTCCCGCACGCGCACCGAGGAAACTACATGTCTAACGAGCGGGGGGGCGACCTTAAGAGCACACCCGATAGACAACCCACCAACAGATAGAGGGGCCTATCTGACAGCGAGACAAGAGGGGAGTAGGGGACAGGAACAACCCCCAGATGTTTGCACACGAGCAAGGAAAATGATAGGACTGGTGAATAGGAAGACGCTGGGTAGTTTAGGGACATGGAGGCAAACCAAGACGAACGGGGCCATGGAGATGGGGGGGAGAAGCAGGAACAGTTTGACACTCGATCCCCCGGTGCTGAGCAGGATGAGCAGGAGTGATCCAACACTCAATCCCCCAGCGCTAACACACATGCCAAAGGAACAATAGCAACTGGAGGGGAGAGGACAACTTTGGAGACGGCCTCTTTAAGAACGAGGCGCCTGATGCTGATGAGCGGACCGATGACTAGGTTGAGAGCCTGGGCACAGAAACAGCCAGTCATATAAGAACGGACTCCTAAATCTCACATTTTATGCTCTGATGATGTCGGCAGTGTGGCCGACAAAAGCTTAGCTTTGTAAATTAAACAGTCTTTGTTTAAGATTTTTATCCTGGTGATCATTTATATTTATTTGGTTTATGATATATATATATATATATATATATATATGTAGGTCTTTGGTAATTCGGGTTTTTTCTTCACCAAAGCCGAAACCAATGTCCTTTCCAAAGGATTCAACTTTGCAGTCGCTCCCAAACACATCCCCACGGAAACCATTATATGCGGAGTTGAAACCAGCCTGACCAAAATCAACCCCGACGACGCTAACAGAATCAGACTCGAAATCTCCAACATCCTCTGCACCAGCAAGCCACCCAAAAGCAACTTACACAAAGAGGAACAGACAGCTCTACTTAACCTGAAAGAAGACACCAGCATAATAATCCTACCAGCAGACAAGGGCAACGCCACGGTGGTTATGAACACATCTGACTACCAAACCAAATTAACCAACCTACTCCAAGACTCCACATACAAACCCCTAAACACAGATCCCACCACCTACCTGGAAACAACCACTAGATCCAAAATAAAAGCCTCCCCCATCAGCGAAGAGATCCAGCAAAGAATCATTCCCAGAGAAAAATCATCCAGATGCCCTAAGCTCTATGGTCTCCCCAAGATACACAAAGAAGGAACTCCACTTAGACCCATAGTCAGCTCCATAGGCTCACCTCTACAAAACCTAGCCAAATTTCTCGCCAAACAACTACAACCCTATGCAGAATCCATCACCTCACACGTAAAAAACTCATTCCAATTCATAGAGATCATAAAGAAACAAAGCTTACAGCCCAGCGACCTACTCGTGAGCTTTGATGTCATTTCCCTCTTCACCCAAGTGCCAATCAAAGAAGCCTTGACAGCTATCCAAAACAAATATAACCCCCCCAAGCACATCCTAGATCTGACCAACCATTGCCTATCCAACACATACTTCATCTACAACGGACAAAAATACAAACAAATAGAAGGAGCACCCATGGGATCACCCCTCTCACCTGTCATTGCAAACCTCTACATGGAACACTTTGAAACCCAAGCTCTAGAAAAATCCGATCATAAACCCAAACTCTGGCTCAGATACGTAGACGACACCTTCATAATCTGGCCACATGGGAAAGAAAAACTAGACAACTTCCTCACACACCTCAACAGCCTACACCCCAAAATACAGTTCACCATGGAAACAGAATCTAACAAGCAACTTCCCTTCCTGGATGTCTTAGTCTACAAGAAATCCAATGGCTCCCTAGGACACACCATCTACCAGAAGAAAACACACACAAACCGCTATCTGCACGCACTCTCACACCACCACCCAGCACAGATCAACTCCGTAGCCAAGACACTCATCTCGAGAACAAAACGCTTAGCTGACGAACAACACCTAAAAACCGAACTACACACTCTCACTAATGTACTAACATCCAACGGATTCCAAAGAAATAAGATTACCAACTTAATCCAAAAAGAAACCCCCACTAAAATCCAAGACATAGAACAAGAAAACGGCAAACCCCTCCTCCCATACATAAAAGGCACCACAGACAAAATCAGCAAGATCCTCCACAAACACAACATCAAGACAGCATTCTGCACAAACCAAAAAATATCCACCATCCTAAGAAACCCCAAGGACAAAACTGAGTTAGAAAATCAGGGAGTATATGAAATCCCATGCACCGCCTGCCCCACCACATACATCGGACAAACCAACAGAAGAATAAGTGCACGCATTGAAGAACACAAGAACTCAGTCAGAAAAGAGGAACCAACTTCCTCCCTGGTCCAACACCTCAAAGCCACAGGACATAAAATTGACTTTAAAAATACCAGAACTATTGCCAAAACTGAACACTTTAACAACAGAATAATCAGAGAAGCCATCGAGATAGGAAAACGCCCACACAGCATGAATAAACGAGATGATACCTCCCGCCTACCAGCCATTTGGAAACGCAGCCTTATTGACAGACGAATCCCTAGCACAAGGAGCGACACTGGACCCACACTCACGAAGACCACACATGATGTCACCACCACACATCCACGCAAAAAGCAGACTCAAACCCGCACCGATGATGAGGCACGACCGCGGACCAGAAACCAGACCACAGCTGCATCATTGGCCATTTTAAAACCCTCCATTCCATACATGAAGCAAACTGACACCCACCTTGAAGATGTGGCACGACCACGAACGCGAAGCCAAACTACAGCAATGCAGCTCTCCATCTCAAATTCCCCTGCAACTCAGACTAATCCTAGCACAACAGGGCCCCCACCCAAGCAGAGCACACCCCCATCCAATCAGAGCACAGCCAACCCCCCATCCAATCAGAGCACAGCCAAGCCCCTAACCAATCAGAACACACCTCCACCCAATCAGAACACAGCCAAGCTCCCATCCAATCAGTTCATACCTCCACTGGCAGTTAAAAGGAAGAAACAGCTGCGATCACACATTGCTTCTAGAAGCACGAGGCCGAAGAGACACCAGCCTGAAGATGACGAATGGGACTTCGTCGAAACGTCGCCAAGACACTTTCAATTTTACACGGGAGAAAACCCGAATTACCAAAGACCTACATACAAACACCCGTGAAAACCTCAGAAAACAAATATCGTACCTCTACGGGGAGGAAATCTACCATCTGACCAGGACCTATGAAAAACTCGAAGTCCAAAGAGCTTCCATTCTATGTGACCTCGCATTCTTACGCAACTGCCGAGATCAAAATTTAATCCCCACATGCTTCCAATTGAAATTCCACTCCAACTCTGCAGCCACCAAACGCATCCTGAAAAGAACAGAGTTGGCCCTAATCAGAAATGAACTTCACACGAAAAGATTCCTCCTAGACCGAATCAACAAGGATCTCCTCACACTTCACCTCAAACTCAGCAACAAGATCCACCCCGCACTTTGGGACAAATCCAAACAACTCGCCGTCTGGAGAGCCGAAACACAGACCACCCTCAAGACAGACACACATACCAACAAATTCCGAAGACTACAGGAACGCCAGAAACAAACCCTTCCTCCCTCACAGCCACACATGAAACAAACAGTGCATAACATCTCAGATAGGATCCTCACCAAAGCCGAAACCGATGTCCTTTCCAAAGGATTCAACTTTGCAGTCGCTCCCAAACACATCCCCACTGAAACCATTATATGCGGAGTTGAAACCAGCCTGACCAAAATCAACCCCGACGACGCTAACAGAATCAGACTCGAAATCACCAACATCCTCTGCACCAGCAAACCCCCCAAAAGCAACTTACACAAAGAGGAACAGACAGCACTAATTAACCTGAAAGAAGACACCAGCATAATAATCCTACCAGCAGACAAGGGCAATGCCACGGTGGTTATGAACACATCTGACTACCAAACCAAATTAACCAACCTACTCCAGGACTCCACATACAAACCCCTAACACAGATCCCACCACCTACCTGGAAAAAACCACTAGATCCAAAATAAAAGCCTCCCCCATCAGCGAAGAGATCCAGCAAAGAATCATTCCCAGAGAAAATCATCCAGATGCCCTAAGCTCTATGGTCTCCCCAAGATACACAAAGAAGGAACCCCACTTAGACCCATAGTCAGCTCCATAGGCTCACCTCTACAAAACCTAGCCAAATTTCTCGCCAAACAACTACAGCCCTATTCAGAATCCATCACCTCACACGTAAAAAATTCATTCCAATTCATAGAGATCATAAAGAAACAAAACTTACAGCCCAGCGACCTACTCGTGAGCTTTGATGTCATTTCCCTCTTCACCCAAGTGCCAATCCAAGAAGCCTTGACAGCTATCCAAAACAAATATAACCCCCCCCAAGCACATCCTAGATCTGACCAACCATTGCCTATCCAACACATACTTCATCTATAACGGACAAAAATACAAACAAATAGAAGGAGCACCCATGGGGTCACCCCTCTCACCTGTCATTGCAAACCTCTACATGGAACACTTTGAAACCCAAGCTCTAGAAAAATCTGATCACAAACCCAAACTCTGGCTCAGATACGTAGACGACACCTTCATAATCTGGCCACATGGGAAAGAAAAACTAGACAACTTCCTCACACACCTCAACAGCCTACACCCCAAAATACAGTTCACCATGGAAACAGAAGCTAACAAGCAACTTCCTTTCCTGGATGTCTTAGTCTACAAGAAATCCAATGGCTCCCTAGGACACACCATCTACCAGAAGAAAACACACACAAACCGCTATCTGCACGCACTCTCACACCACCACCCAGCACAGATCAACTCCGTAGCCAAGACACTCATCTCGAGAACAAAACGCTTAGCTGACGAACAACACCTAAAAACCGAACTACACACTCTCACTAATGTACTAACATCCAACGGATTCCAAAGAAATAAGATTACCAACTTAATCCAAAAAGAAACCCCCACCAAAATCCAAGACATAGAACAAGAAAACGGCAAAGCCCTCCTCCCATACATAAAAGGCACCACAGACAAAATCAGCAAGATCCTCCACAAACACAACATCAAGACAGCATTCTGCACAAACCGAAAAATATCTACCATCCTAAGAAACCCCAAAGACAAAATTGAGTTAGAAAATCAAGGAGTATATGAAATCCCATGCACCGCCTGCCCCACCACATACATCGGACAAACCAACAGAAGAATAAGCGCACGCATTGAAGAACACAAGAACTCAGTCAGAAAAGAGGAACCAACTTCCTCCCTGGTCCAACACCTCAAAGCCACAGGACATAAAATTGACTTTAAAAATACCAGAACTATTGCCAAAACTGAACACTTTAACAACAGAATAATCAGAGAAGCCATCGAGATAGAAAAACGCCCACACAGCATGAATAAACGAGATGATACCTCCCGCCTACCAGCCATTTGGAAACCCAGCCTTATTGACAGACGAATCCCTAGCACAAGGAGCGACACTGGACCCACACTCACGAAGACCACACATGATGTCACCACCACACATCCACGCAAAAAGCAGACTCAAACCCGCACCGATGATGAGGCACGACCGCGGACCAGAAACCAGACCACAGCTGCATCATTGGCCATTTTAAACCCCTCCATTCCATACGTGAAGCAAACTGACACCCACCTTGAAGATGTGGCACGACCACGAACGCGAAGCCAAACTACAGCAATGCAGCTCTCCATCTCAAATTCCCCTGCAACTCAGACTAATCCTAGCACAACAGGGCCCCCACCCAAGCAGAGCACACCCCCATCCAATCAGAGCACAGCCAACCCCCCATCCAATCAGAGCACAGCCAACCCCCATCCAATCAGAGCACAGCCAAGCCCCTAACCAATCAGAACACACCTCCACCCAATCAGAACACAGCCAAGCTCCCATCCAATCAGTTCATACCTCCACTGGCAGTTAAAAGGAAGAAACAGCTGCGATCACACATTGCTCCTAGAAGCACGAAGCCGAAGACACCAGCCTGAAGATGACAAATGGGACTTTGTCGAAACGTTGCCGTTGAATATATTCAATAACACAGTCCTCGATCTCCGGGAGAAATATAAACCAGCTGTTTATTGTTAAAAAGTTTAAAACAATAAAAACAACTATTTACAATATTAATGTAAATAGTTGTTTTTATTGTTTTAAACTTTTTAACAATAAACAGTTGGTTTATATTTCTCCCGGAGATCGAGGACTGTGCTATTGAACAGATATGCCCGGGATTCGTATTTTTGTAGTTATCAAAGATATATATATATATCTGAGGTTTTCACGGGTGTTTGTATGTAGGTCCTTGGCAACTCGGGTTTTCTCCCGCGTAAAATTGGAAGTGTCTTGGCGACGTTTCGACGAAGTCTCATTCGTCATCTTCAGGCTGGTGTCTCTTCGGCCTCGTGCTTCTAGGAGCAATGATATATACACACACACACACAATTTTGTGGCTGACAAAGAGTTAGTGGGAGACTAGTATAGCTATTTCAAGCTCTTTAGCTCTCATCAGCTAGACTGATTTATTAAGTGTTTTTTTATGATGCACCCGGTCGTGTTTTTTTATGATGCACCCGGTCGACCATATATATATATATATATATCCCCCGGGCGCTCGCCATCAAGGAGCGACTGAAGACAGGAGGACAACCCTCGAGTCCATGGGCAGGTTGACGAACACAGAGCAACTCAATGCATTATGGCCGATTGTAATGAACGGGCCGATGACGCGCTCGAGAAGCCAGGCGCAGAGGCAAGCAGCTACATAAGCGAGCTCGCAGATCTCCTTTTACTTTTACTCTGACGACGTCGGCAGTTTGGCCGATGAAAGCTAAGTGATAAGTCACTCACACTCGTTGTTCCCCACCCCTCTCGTCACCGGCTGAACCCGTGCGTCCGTCATAGAATTGCCTGCGGAGTGCGCTTCCGACGCCGTTCTCCCGCTCGAAAACGTTGCTCCCATGGCACGCGTGCACATGCCCAGGGGTTGGCTGTCCAGTTGCTCTCGCCTTTCACTCTCCTCCCCTCTTGCTGCCAGCCGAACCCGAGCATCTGCCAAAGAGTTGTCTGTAGGACGCACTTCCGAAACCATTCCCCCGCTCGCAAATGCTGTTATTCCCCTGGTGCATGTATGAGCACCCAGGGGATGACCATCCAGTTGCTCACACTCGTTGTTCCCCTCCCCTCTCGCTATTGACCGAACTTGAATGTCCGTCTTGAGGCTGTCTGTAGGACGCGCTTCCAACGCTCTTTTCTTGCTCGCCAACATTGTTCCTCCCCTGGCGCACGTGTAAGCGCCCAGGGGCTGGTTGCCCAGTTGCGCTTGATCATTGGTCCCCTCCCCTCTCATTACCGGCCGAGCCTGAGTGTCCGTCTTGCCTGTAGGACGTGCTGCCAATTCGTTGTTTTCTCTGGGGATCACAATTGTTTCCCCTGCCGCCCCATCATTCTGGTCCTGCAAGGAACAGGCTGGTTGCCTTCATCGTGAGTCATGGTGCTGTCCCTCCCACCCCTTTAACGTCTGATATGCCAGAAAGAGCTCTATGTGACGATTGATGGAATTCTCGTCTGACAGCCAGGCCTCCTTGAGCAATCGGCCTCCCTTGGTGGCATCCCGGGATATGGCCTCAGCGTTGGCAAGATCAAACACATGGCCATGGCTGGCCATATGGGCCCACACCTGTGAGCGCTGTTCTTGTCTTCTGATCGCCAACTCATGCTCATGGACCCTGGTCCTGAGCCTCTTGGTAGTTTCCCCAACATAATTGCAGGGGCAATCCTTGCACCTAATTCTGTATATAACAGAAGATCTTTCGTTGTTGGGGAGTGGCTCTTTGGGATACATAACCCTGGCATGCAGGGTCTGGTCTGGCCTATGGGCAACTTTTACGTTGAAGGGGGCCAACAGTCTTGCCGTTGCCTCAGACACTCCATTGATGTATGGGAGGGTCGTTTGTGTGGACTGTGTTGTTGTCATGTTGGCTTGTAAGCCCCCACGCAGTCCATATAGCCTGCTGTACCGCCTAACGAACTCAGTGGGATAGCCATTGTGCCTGCAAACCCAGTAAAGATGGTTCCTTTCCTCCGCTCTAGTCCTACCTGTGTTGCAATGTGAGCTAACATGCTTGAATAATGTCCTGACGCAGCTGATCTTGTGTGCCACGGGATGGTTACTTCTGTAGTGTAGTGTTCTATCAGTATGGGTCGGCTTACGGTAGACGGCCATGTGCAGGGTCCCATTAGGTTGGCGGCTAACCAACACGTCTAAAAAGGCAAGGGTATCTTGGTTCTCCTCCTCTGCCGTAAAATGGATGTTGGGGTATACTAAAAATACAAATCCCGGGTACATTCATGTTGAGAGAAATAGTCGAACACCAGGATAAATATAAAAAACAACTGTTTAATAAACTAACAACTGTTTAACAAACTAAACTTTCGTCGGCTAACTGCCAACGTCGTCAGAGTGGAATGCTGGAGGTTCGAAAGCCTGCTTATAAGATCAGCTGTTTTTGCGCTCTGCTCATGGAGTGCATTACCGGTCTACCCTCCCCAGTTGATCGTATTGCTTCTAATTGTCTCACATCCGTCTGTATATTCATAGACTCAGGGATCATCGCCTCTCTTGTTGTTGCTCTCTTTGCCCGCTTTGGATGCGTCTGAATACACGTTGCTACATTATGGTCCCCCACTGCCTCCTGTCCTATGGCCATCCCCTCCTGTTGTGTGTGTGGCATCCCGCCTCCCATCATTGGTTCCTGTATGGATCACGCTGGGGATTTCTCCTCTTATATATATATAAAATAGTCTTGAAGATATGAGTCTTCACATTTAACGGCTCTATATACAAACAGATCAAAGGCATGCTGATGGGATCTCCTATCTCAGGAATAATTGCTGAGGCGGTACTGCAGAAGCTAGAACTCACAGCGATGAAGGACTACAAGCCCAAATTCTGGGCCAGGTATATGGATGACACGTTTGTGGTCATCAAGCGCCATGACAACACTCCCTTTATGGAAAAGCTGAATGCCATCTACCCGGACATCCAATTCACGGCAGAGGAAGAGGTGAACAACACCTTACCCTTCTTGGACATTCTAATACGTCGTGAGCATAATGGCACGTTGGTCACCAGCGTTTATCGCAAAGCCACCCATACTGACAGAATACTCCATAGCGACAGCAATCATCCTACCGTCCACAAAATCGGCTGCATCTGTACCCTGTTTAACAGGGTAAATACACACTGCAGCACAGCAAGTGAAAAAGCTAAGGAACATGCACAACTGTATCAGGTGTGCATACAGAATGGCTATTCCGTCGACTTCATCCGACATTATCACCAGCAACAGGCACCATGTGCTGCAGATGACAGGCTTCCAATCACTACCACTTGGACCACATTCCCCTATATCCATGGAGTGTCAGAGATGGCTGCAAGAATACTATCTGAGCATAACATTAGAGTGGCGCATAGACCCAATCAGACCCTTCGAACATGGGTAATGTGCCCCAAAGAAGCCTTGCCCATGAGTGAGATGTCATCAGTGGTATATCAAATTAATTGTAATAATTGCGCATGCAATTATGTAGGTGAGACCACGAAGCACCTTCGAATGAGACTGCATGAACATCAGTTGGCCATCAAACGCCATGAGCGGCGGTCCCAAGTGTGGGCTCACACTGCAGAACATAACCACACGTTCAACTTCACTGAGGCCAGGGTCATTGCTCATGATGCAACAAAGGGTGGCCATCTGCTAAAAGAGGCATGGCTATCCAACAAGCATTCCATCAACTGGCATATTGAACTGTTACCAGCTTATCAGACATTACGCCGGCAGATAACTTTAAATAAGAAAACTGCAAGGATGAAACAGCCACAGATCCTCACTGATACAAACAGGTCAACAGAGGATTGTAACCCTTCCTCAATGGACTTAGGGTTACAGCAAATGATTGAGAGGAGGCAGACAGTGCCGATGAGTGACAGCAAAAGACTTGGAACCAACATGGACAGGGACAATGACAGCAAGAAAGAACAATCAGCTGAAACGGCAGCATTGCATATGCAAATGTCAGAAAAGTGGCAAGATGACTGTGCGCGGCAGAACTCACACTCCAAATGGGCAGGGCATGAGGAGAGGAGCAGAGCGCTGAAATTCAAACAGCTGTCAATGAGCGCGACGGAAACAATAGAGCAATTAACCACGGGGGGGGCGGGAACCGAATAGACCGGTAATACGCTCGTTAGCCAAATGATTGGCGTTACAGAGACCATAAGAACGTGATTCTCAATCCTGGCTAGAATCTGACGATGTCAGCAGATGCTGACGAAAGTTAAGTTTTTAAATAAATTCTTCAGTCTCGGTGATCTGTGTTTTAGTTTTTTGGAATATATATATATATATATATATATATATATATATATATATATATATATATATATATATATATATATATGTTTTCTGAGGTTTTCACGGGTGTTTGTATGTAGGTCTTTGGTAATTCGGGTTTTCTCCTGCATAAAATTGGAAGTGTCTTGGCGACGTTTCGACGAAGTCTCATTCGTCATCTTCAGGCTGGTGTCTCTTCGGCCTTGTGCTTCTAGGAGCAATGTGTGATTGCAGCTGTTTCTTCCTTTTAACTGCCAGTGGGGGTATGAACTGATTGGGTGGGAGCTTGGCTGTGTTCTGATTGGGTGGAGGTGTGTTCTGATTGGTTAGGGGCTTGGCTGTGCTCTGATTGGATGGGGGGTTGGCTGTGCTCTGATTGGATGGGGGTCTGTTTGGGTGGGGGCTTTGTTGTGCTCTAACACAAAGAATGACACTAGACCCACACTCACAAAAACCACACAGGATGTCACCACCACACATCCACGCAAAAAGCAAACCCAAACCCACACCGATGATGAGGCACGACCACAAACCAGAAACCAGACCACAGCTGCATCATTAGCCATTTCAAACCCCTCCAATCCATACATGAAGCAAACTGACACCCACCTTGATGATATGGCACGACCACGAACGCGAAGCCAAACAACAGCAATGCAGCTCTCCATCTCAAATCCCGCTGCAACTCAGACTACTCCGAGCACAACAAAGCCCCCACCCAAACAGAACACACCCCCATCCAATCAGAGCACAGCCAACCCCCCATCCAATCAGAGCACAGCCAAGCCCCTAACCAATCAGAACACACCTCCACCCAATCAGAACACAGCCAAGCTCCCACCCAATCAGTTCATACCCCCACTGGCAGTTAAAAGGAAGAAACAGCTGCGATCACACATTGCTCCTAGAAGCACGAGGCCGAAGAGACACCAGCCTGAAGATGACGAATGAGACTTCATCGAAACGTCGCCAAGACACTTCCAATTTTACGCGGGAGAAAACCCGAATTACCAAAGACCTACATATATATATATATATGTATAGGTATAGGTATAGGTATATATAGGTATATGTATATATGTATATATATGTATATATATGTATATATATGTATATATGTGTGTGTGTGTGTGTGTGTGTGTACACACACACACACACATATATATCCTTTATAACACTAAAAATGAGAATCCTGGGCATCATATTAGCAAAATTAAAAGAAAAGCGAACACCAGGATAAAAGTAAACAAGATTGTTTAATATAAACAAGCCTGTAGATAAAAAGTCACTAAGCTTTCATTGGCTAAACTGCCGATGTCGTCAGAGTTGGAGTGAAAGGAGATCTGGGAGCTGGCTTATGTAGCCACCTGCCTCTGCGCCCGGCTTCTCGAGCGCGTCATCGGCCCATTGATTGTGCTCGTCCGTAATGCGGTGAGTTGCTCTGCACCTGGCAATCTGCCAGTGGCCCCAATGGTTGTCTTCCAATCTTCAATCGCTCTTCTGGCACGCGTGCAGGCGCCCGGGAGATGGCTGTCCAGCCGTCTCTGCACCTTGTCTCCCTCCCCTCCTGTTTTGGAGCGATCTCGGTTGTTATTTCTCAAGCTGCGATTTGGGCATCCTGTCGGGCCGTCATCCTCCCCCACCCCCAAGGTCGCTGTTGTCTCGCCCATAACTCCCTCACCCCATGCAATCACCTTTTGTGACCTTCTGACAAGCAAAGTCAATGGGGAAGCCAGATTCACTTAACAACTGTGTTACTAATTTAACAAGTGCAGTGATTCACTTAACAAGAAAGATCACAAAATGGGGCAAAACTCACTTAACAACTGTCTTTCTTAGCCACAGAAATTTGGGGCTCAATTGTGTCGTAAGTCGAGGTCTACCTGTATCAGACTACTCTCTTGGGTCCTACTTTGTAGCTATTGGTGAAACTGGCTTATAACACAGTGAGATGTTGTGAAATTTAAGATTATCCCAGACATTTAGGACTCTTTCAAGTGTATATGATCTGAATCATTAATCTCTAACATGTTTGAAAATGTTTTTGTGCATGTTCCTCCAAGAAGTTCTTTTCTACTTGTACCCGATAGTAGAGACCCACCAGAACATTATGTGAAACAAAGGAAAGAACGTTTGCCTACTACTAGAAATGCTAAATTGCATATAACACTGTGAATTTTCCTAACATGACATTTCTTTCGGAGAAACCTCAGGCTTTTATTGTGTTTGCCATCAACACAGAAGCTCTGTCTGAGACACAAGGCTGAGATGAATCTCAAATCAGAGAAACATATTTCAAAGGCTGCTCCAGTATTCTGAGCATCTGA
This sequence comes from Azemiops feae, assembly GCA_023970755.1. Taxonomy (NCBI): domain Eukaryota; kingdom Metazoa; phylum Chordata; class Lepidosauria; order Squamata; family Viperidae; genus Azemiops; species Azemiops feae. Next base: position 17,160 of record JALGBA010000014.1, read on the forward strand.
ATGATTTACAGTGGGCCTATCTAGAAAATGTAGCTTAATTGAATAGAGAGCAATTTGCAGCCTATGTGTTACATCAGTTCTTCCATTTGCTATCCCCAAGAGGCTACAAATCATAATTTATATGCTTTTTCTCCCCGTTTTGGTTCTTCTGTTTCAACTAATATTGGAATGGATCTTTATTTCATTCTTAGGGTCTCCCCCACCTCATACACACTCCAAGCATCACATGGCTGAATGAACAATCACAGCTACTGCCTCTGCTTGTTGTGATTACCAACTGAAATTTGGTGGTTGTCTGCATTGACAGTTAAGTAACTTTTCCCATCAGCCATCTCATCCATCATCTCTGCTTCATTCACCTTAAGTTTCCTTAGCCTCTGTTAATGTTAATATTAGTGAAGACCTCTTCTCCACTCCATTTTCTCCAGCATCCCCCCATTCCATTTTCTCCAGCATCCATTTCTAACCAAGATGATGCCAAATTACTGGCACTGGGATATTTTGATGCAAGCTCTACTTTTCTGTACTTGTACTATGAAGTCAGAAAGAAGGGAGGGGCCACCGTCACAACATCACTTCCCCTTCCTGCTTCTTGTTGTGGATTCTTAAGCTCTGCTCTGGAATACTATAGATTTCTTCTGAATGTATTGCTGTGTGATCCTTTTATCTTTACTTTGTCTTAGTTTTTCTGTACTTTGCATAATTCTGTTTACTCTGAAAAGGAAATAGCATGATATATATGTGTTTATACCTGTATATGTATGCTGAAAGCTCTACCTACCTACCTACCTACCTACCTACCTACCTACCTACCTACCTACCTACCTATCTATCTACCTATCTACCTATCTATCTATCTATCTATCTATCTATCTATCTATCTATCTATCTATCTATCTATCTATCTATCTATCTATCTATCTATCTATCTATCTATCTATCTATCATTTGAAAAATATCAGGTTCTTAGGATAAAGAAGACAGCTGTGAGTCAATCTAATCTAAAAGAAAAAGAAGAAGAAGAGCCTTTTGACTTCCAGCATTTGCTGTTCTGTAACACTTGAAACAACCTGTCAATACAATTCATGTCGTTCTGATAACTCTGTGAAATATCAATACAGTTTAGATGCTGGAGTGTAGCTAAGGCCAAAACAAAAAACAAAACAAAACAAATCCACTAGACATAAAACACAAGGAAAAAGCCATAATATGCTTAAAAGAATAGCAGAAAGAACTATAACAAAAAGAGGTCTTCAAGTACAACATTTGTGGGAAAGTAAACCCAGCTGATTAATGAAGAACAAGAGAGGATAGAACAGAAATTCCTCTTGTGCAATTACTGAGCTTAGCTTTAGAAGATCAGAAATTGCTTGATTAAACTGCATATATTAGAACTTACAGAAAGGTAAGATAAAATGAACCTTGACAGAAGTTTGTTCTTAGTATTAAGGTTTTGCCACTATGTGGTGTGATAGTTTTCTGTAAGCAGGAAGTTTAAAAAATAATAATAATAATAATGGGAAGGGACACTCAGATGTGTGCAACTCTTATTAGCCGTTTAAACTAAACAGGGGTAGGCAACCTTGGCTCTTTTATGACTCGTGGACTTCAACTCCCAGAATTCCTGAGCTAGCATAGCTGGCTCAGGAATTCTGGGAGTTGAAGTCCATGAGTCATAAAAGAGCCAAGGTTGCCGACCCCTGAACTAGAATAACTGAAAAGCTCGGCAGTCTACAATCTGTCGTCTACAATCCAACTGCAATTTCCAACCTCAGCATCAAGAGCAGCTAAAAATCTTCTTGGCAAAGTTCTGAGAATTTCAATCCTCACATAATTAGAGGGTCCTAGCTCGGGAAGGCTAGTATCATCTACACTGGCTGAGTGAGAATAAGAGGGAGTCTGATTCCAGAATGTGCTGCTGGAGTGCAGGTCTATCCCTCGTTGTCCCGCTATAAGACCCTGCTATTGGCAGGCGGCATGCATTCTTCCAGGCTAAGAAGAAGAAATTTTATTTTACTCCTCAACAGATTTAACAGCCAAAGTACCAGATAATTAATCATTACCCAACTGATCTATGTTAGAATGCCAGAGAGGATACTTCAAAGAATATAGGACAATTATCTCCTAGTTGTAAGAGCTCCTACCTTTAAAATACATGCCATTTTTAGAATTGGAAATAAATAAATAAATAAACCAACTGTTTGAAATTTATGGAACTGGCAGCATAAAAATGTCAGTAACACACATTCCTTCATTAAAATAACTTTTTTTAATGATTTAATTAATGGAAGTTAAGTCAGCACAAATCACGTAGCAGTGCTATGAATAGGCTGGATCCGAACCTATAGTTGCTTAATATTCATATAGGATACAATGTTTTGTACAAGTAGATAAGCATTTTGCAGCCTTCTCCAAACCTAGTTTTTGAAATTATAATTCCCAAGATGTAAAGGAAAGAACTACCGTATAAGATTGAAATAGTTCAGTTCATTCTCTGTGGTCCCTGTTTAACCAAAGGTACAAGTGAGTAGAACCACACTCACTAGAGATATCCAAAATTACTATAAGATGGGGGGGAAAACAAGTAAATTCTATGATAGAAGTTACGTCCTTCAATAGAAAATCTGTATCTCTTAGAGTCTGCTAGTCTCATGATGGGAAAAGGAAAGGATTACTGAGGAGGCAGGCGGAAGAGTAGGAATCTAACCAGAGGAAAGTACAGCAACAACTAAGAGAGAAACAAACACTCCCAATGCCGGAGTGGTCAAAAGGATGAAAAGTCAAAGAGTTAATGCTTTTGGAGCTACATCTTCCACAGTAACTCCCCACCAGAATGCCAACTAGTGGTGCAGGCTGCCAATTCTTATCTCTTAGACAGATTTATGAACTGTGATTGGTTGGCCTTAAGAATTTTATTTCACACAATGTATTGGTTTGCATGAATAATAAAAGCAGCAACTGTCTTCCAACGTGTGTCTGGATAAGCAGCTGAAATTTGGAACAACAGATAGGAGCAAGCTTCCTTTCTCAACTCCAAACAAAATCCAATGAACCAAAATATTTTTGATCAGCGGTGGTTTATTAAAGATTAAGTTAGGTTTCTTTGGAAGCAATGTTTGTTTTTTGTTTACTTTCTCCAATTTATACTGATTTTTCCATTTCTGTCGATTCCAACACAAGAGACTGACAGCAATTACCACTCAAAAAACGAGATACTAATAGATGAGGCAGCAGTCCTTCCTGCAGTGCAATAATTAATTTTGAAGGGAAGGACAATAAGCTGGTGTGCTCCTGTCGGGCTGCTTGGTTTTCCAATCAACTTGAGAAACTCCAGACATTTGGATCATATAACTGAAAAATGCATGAGAAAATAAGGTGGGAAGAAAGTTAGTTTTTTAAAAAAAAACTTTTCCACAGCAACAATAACACAGAAGGAATAACAATTCTGGTGTTGCGGCAAAGGAACTGTTGATACCTAGCAGAAACCTGCAAGGCATTTTTGATGCACTGTTCTGAAACATTTCAAACACTACGATAGAATATTCTTGAAAATATATGAGCTTGAGGGGAAAAAATCCATATTCTCCAACTGGAAACCCATTCGGTAATAAATATTTTCAGCTTTGGCCATTAGCAGGATGTCACAGAATTCAGAATCAGATGGTCACCCTATTACTTAATTGATACAATGATCCACTACCAAAATTAGGGACCTTCCCACAGGATGTTGTTGAAGTATCCTGTTTTTATTTTCATAATACCTGGTTGCTGAACTCCAAATGTCGAACAGGTGAAAACAATAAGAAAGAGAGTAACAGACAATTACCACAACAAGAAGAAGTAACTCAGGTACATCCAGGAACAAGATCAGTTAAGGACCACTGGCTTCTTAGATACCTCAATTATACTAATACCATTTCCAATGGCTGGCACATCATTTTTCCCATTTCAAATCTGCAAAACCTATTATTGCTTCAGAAATGGGAAGTCTACAGTACTGGTTATGAAGAAAAAAAATGATTTCAAGAATGGTGGCCAAGGAATACTGCAAACATTTATTGCAAGAGAACGTTTGCAATGGGTAGGAAAACGATGAGATTTCCCCCCCCCCCAGAAACCAAATAGGATTTCCTCGCTTTTAAAGAAGTCTTTAGTGTTAATTTTGGAGGATCCTGTAGAGATTTCCTATGTTGCTTGCCTTGAACGACAAGAATCGGCATTATCTGTGTTTTGTCAGATGTACTGCTGAAATTCAGCACTAAAATGGGAGATAAGCTCTGGAGACCTAAAGATTGCTTGCCTATCAGTGGTCTATTCCATACTGAGTCATCCTTCCACAGTAAATCCATGTGGATTGTGCTATAACCCTTTCCAAACTAAGTTCAGGATGGTCATTTTTCCCCGCAAAGGAAATCAGGGTGTCAGAATTGATCCAAGGAGTAAAGGAGATGGAGTTTAGGAGGCAGAAGTAGATGGTATCAACATTTGTTGCTTTAGACAGAGCATGAAGGATCAGTTTCTTCTCTTTCTGAACTTTAAATGCTTTTTATAGCGCAGGGCTAATTATGTGACTCACTTCAATATTAGGTTAGATAGAATCAAGTATGGGCTGAAAGTGAAGTCTTGTTCTGTTAAGCCTGATTTCTCGTATTTTACAGACATGTCCTTGTAAGTCTTCTTGGCAGCAGTATGGAACATGTTTGCTGTCATTTTCTGCAGATATTTTTCAGCTCCCCAGACTGGTCTGGAGCTTTGAAAACACTAAATAGTCTCCATCCATTAGAACATAGGACTGACCCTGCTGAGATGGTCAGTTACTAAGTTTATGTATTCCAACTTTTTTGGCAGATGGATTAAAATGTACATTAATTAATACTGCAGTAATAACTGATTGGATGTCCTCATTTGAATGTCCTCAATGAAAACCACCCAATTATTTGATTACACTCTTTTTTTTAATTCTAAAACAACCATTTTCTCCTTTCTGTGATGGCTTCTTTTTTTCTGCAACCCTAGCAAAATCTAACATTTTGACTATAACAATGGGGGGGAGGGGTTATGACTTATTTGCTATTGCACTGAAAGGGATATTGCTTTGATGGCAGGTGTGTGTGTCAATGTGATTCAATAGCCACAATAATTCATGTTTGTGCTATTCCTTTTTTTAAATTCAAATCACAATAGTTATAAATGATTCACATGAATTCCAGCAAATAACCTGCTCAGCTAGTGCTGATTATCCAGTTCCTTAGTTTTAGCAGATTTTCTCCTTCCTCAGAAACAGAGATGAGTTTTTTCCCCTTCAAACTGACCCACCTAATGATAAGAAAATTGTACTATCTAAAAACTAAAAACTCAGGAAGCAGCTGCCATACTTCTGAGGCCAGTGGTTGCAGGGGACTAGCCATTAAAAACTGCACCTGGTAACAAATGGGATTGGCAGATGTAGTTGAATGTTGAAGTGGACTGTGCTGTCCCCGCCAGTGGCATAAAACTCTTCATTTTCATTTATTAAAACAGAAAATTCAATAAGCCCCTTCCTTCATTTACTCTGCCCAGCTGTTTACATGACATATTAGAAAATGAAATATGTGCAAAATTAGCAGACGTGGACCAGCAATGATTTTTCTGGCCAGGACTTGCATCAAACTTCCACAACAGGAGAAATTTTAAATGTGATTTGTCAGATCTGTAGGGAGAGCTTTTCAGCAGGAAATTGCAAAGAAAGAAATGTGGGAATATAGGAAGAATGCACTTATTTACTCTTACGATGCAACTATCATGATCCAATAGTTGTTAGCAGGATACAATGTCAGAGCAATAGGTTGAAACCAATAGAGTTCATTCCCCCCCCCCCAAATTGTACTCTTGATGAAAGTGATTCCTTCTCTGCCTTGCAGATCCTTAGGCTCCCTCCCTCCCTCCAAAATCTGAATTTTTGGACAGTTCGGCAAATGCAGAGAGAGTGTTCAGGATAAGACCACTTATTTGATCCTTGAAACAGCTTACTCTACTTGATATTATTAAGTACCAAAATGTACCTTAATCCTGAAGGATTACAAATTACCATCTCAATGCTTGTTTCAAAAACTGACTAGAAAGAGAAATAGAATCCAAACTATATAGATTTTCTTTACAATTCTCTGAGTATCTTAACAAACTGTCGATAGGATTTGATTAGAAACATTATTGTCTCCGTATAATCTGCTCTTTGGCTCCCAAAGCTATTTCCCTTAACTGTTCCTAATAAAAATTGAGAAAGCATATAATGAGAAAGGAAAACCTTGGAGTAACAGCTGCTGAAATAGGGCTGTCATTCAGATAAATAAATATTTATTGAATTAATTGAACAAGCTTAATTGACAATCCAATTCTAGCAAGTGGACATAAACCACACAATAATTTTAAATAAGCAGCTGATTTTTAAACTAGTAGTTCCTTCTTATAGCAGGAGAAAAGAAAACTTACGGACTCTATTACATTACTATTGTATCATTTAAATATTCCTCCTATGTAATGAGGCCAGTAGCTTCTGCTCATATGATTTTAAAAAGTCAATTTAACTTGATCACAAGAATGAATCTTGCTGAGGATTGTTTAACATATAGTTTCTTGACTGCTTACTAGTAATAGTAGGGCTACACTTGAAAGAGCCACAGTGAATAAACGGGATTAGAGTCAAGGTAGAGCCAAAAATGCCAAGTGGAAAAAACAAGGTCTCTCCTAATAGAAACATGGAGATTCACCAACAAGATGATCTTAAATGCTGGATAGAAACAAATTATAGTTTTGTTCCAACCATAATTGGCATGGCTCCCCATTCCTGATCTATCCAGTAAACTGTGAAAAAAAAATAATTATAATTGTACCTTGCATATTCAATGGCACACAAATTCATCTGGGAAAAATATTATGGTTCTTATAAATCAAAGGTTCTGAATGATATTAACTCCATATTGGTATATAATGTAAGACCACATCTGCAAATTGGAAATGTTAATATTAGTTCTACAATTTATTGTAGAGAGTTAGTTTGGTCTAGTGCAGTGGTTCTTCACCTTTTCTTCACCACGGGCCCCCTTTAAATACCTTTTGTGACCAGGGACCATGGCTACACACCACTAAGACTTAACTCAAGGTTTAAATCATAACATTTTTTCAAGCCTTTGTGGATTCCCTGTGACAACATCACATTCACAGCCCTCCAGGAGTCTGCAGACTACAGGTTGAGAACCGCTGGTCTAGTGATTAAAGCATCAGCCTAGAAAGCAAGGGACTAGGAGTTCAAATCCTGCCTTAACTTGTACATACTGTTGTGTAAAAGTAAAAAAGCCGTGGTTGTAATGTTATCTTGTACTATGCTAAAGAGAGTTGGAAGTTGGTGCCTTTTTCTTTTCCTTCTTTACACCCATTTTTTCATCTTCCCTCCCCCTCCTCCTAGTTTTCTATTACTTTTTTGAATTTCTCTTTGTATTTTATATTTTGATAAACCAATAAAACTATTATTTAAAATAAAATAAAATAAAAAAGTCCTGCCTTAGCCATGAAAGCCAGCAGGGTGACTGTGGGGGCCACTCTCACTCAGCCCAACCCACTTCACAGGCTTGCTGTGGGAAAAAATAGGAACAAGGTGGTCTGGGACATGTTTGCTGCATTGAGTTAATTGTAAAAATGATAAAGCTGGGATACAAATAAAATAAAATAATAAAATAAAATAAAATAATAACAAATAAAATAATAAAATAATTCTTGGGAATAGCCAGAATTAACTGTTGGTTTCTCAAAATGAAATGTCCACTGGTGAAATCCATTGTTTGTGTTCTGATGATTAAAGCATGCCTTAGAACAGTGGTGGCGAACCTATGTCACACATGCCAGAGGTGGCACTCAGAGCCCTCTCTGTTGGCACGCGCACCATCGCCCCAGCCCCACCTCCCCCCATGGCCCCCTCCTCACCATCAGCCCCTGGAGGAGAGTCACCCCCGGTTGTGGCCCGTGCAGAGCAGCGCAGCCAAGGACATGGCAGCTGGTACAAGACTCCGCCCCTGCGCCCTGCAGCATCCTCTGCAGGGCCGCCTGGGCGATCTGCCACAGTAGGTGGCCCTGCGGGGGGCAGGGGCAGGGCAGAGTGGGCGGGGCAGGGGGCAGAGCAGAGTGGGCGGGGCAGGGGGCGGAGTGGGTTTTGGGCACTCGGTGTCTAAAAGGTTCGCCATCACTGCCTTAGAACGTTACATTCTCCTGCCGAAGCACATAAAAATATATCACCTTCATTTTATCTTAGAATATTCTGCAGACAAACCAGGGTTCCATAAACAAAGAAGTCCTACGTGTTAGAAATTCCTTTTTGTTTTCAGGGATTTCCACGAGGCACACATTTCAAGTCCTGAGATGCCAACGTTATTCAGGATTATTTACTAGGCAATTTATCTCAGTTCTGTGGGAGGAAAGTCTGTGTATGACTTTCCCAGATTTGTCTGCAGATGGTTTCTTATCTCTTCCCATCACTCAGTTGATTAGTGGTAATGGAGTAGGATGAACTCAAGAGAGTGTAAAACTGTATTTCTTCCTCACTCCAAAGGGCATCATGCAACAATGAAGTTCTAAATTAGAGGTAGATTGTAGAGGAAACCAGATCTCACAATGCCTTGAGAAAATCTACAGAAACAAGAAAACCAAGAAGATTCAGCACTCACCTGGTCATGCGCTTTTCAACACTGTGAAGAAATGTGTTGTATTAGTACTTGAATTATGCAGTAATAAATATTTCTAATGCATTCCAATCTGCATCTATAATTTGTATAATAATTTATAATAATTTGTACCCATGCATATTAATCAACATCTGAAAAAGATTTGCAGATGCATGTCTTTTTGTGGACGTGATGTGAAAACCATCCAACTAGTTCGGATCCTCATTTTAATTCTGCTCCAAAATGAAATGCTATATGTATTTCCTGATTTAATAAACAAACAGATTTGAAAGAATTTTACCTCCAAAATCTTGCAAATATCCTATTTTTAATCTGATAAAGATTGTGGTTCCCTCCCCCGCACTTTTTTTTGAGTGGGATGGAGACAAGATGCATCTCTATAATCAAGCAGTTTTTATAGATGTTGCCCAACAGTCAGCAAAGGGGATAATAAAATTCCATTCTTGCCCAAATTTTAGTTTCCTTGGACCAATCAGTTTGAAACTCAGCAACTAGATCTCCATATATCATATAATTGTTTTTTTTTTCCAAACAAGAGAAATAATAAATAATTTCCTTGATTAGTAGTTAAAACACAGACATAAAAATTGGAGTAGTATCAGTTATTACTCTGAAGAAGAACTTTGTGGTTATTCAAAGATTAAAATGACATTTAATATTTCTTATTTAGAAAATTTACAGGTTTCTTATTATAATTTTGAACAATTTCAGGCAGTTCAGTTTCATTACTTTAAAACAGTATTCAGCTCTTAATTAACAAAGCAAAATTAGATAGCTGAAACAGTCATCAGTATCTCCTGCATACCTTTTAAAATTACTTTAAAAGCAATGATTAGAATCATAATATCTACAATATAATATCTATAGTAATGGCATTTTAGGAAAGGCACATGCATATGCGATTAGTCTGATTACAATGTAATAATCATTCATCATTGGTAACTATTATAAAATTGTAAAATATTATTCAGTAAACTATAAAATTCACAAACCTAATTGAAAATGCTAGTTTAACATAATTCCCACAAGCCATCATTCTTTAAGATTGTAAAATGAATTAGGTTCTCGTGGAGCTATTAATTGATACTGGCAGCAATAACCACTCGAATGAAACTCCAATTATGAGCAGCAATTAATCACTTTTACTGTCATCTGTGGTGTCAAGCAAAATTCAGTAAAGTTCTAAACACTAAAGTGAGAGAGGGAGAGGAAGGAAGATAGCTTTTGTGGCTGACTGTGTTTCATTTTTGAATAATCTTTTTAAAGAAAAAATACATTAAAAATATAAAAACTTATACAAATTAAAAATAAGAGAGAAAACAATGTAGAAAAAAGGAGAAACAGAAAAAAATAAAAGCAAAGTAAAGAAAAAGAAAAGAACTTAGAAATGGCTCCCTTCATCACAACAAGTAAACACAAATTTAGTAACTTATCACCTCTTAAAATACAACAAATGATCTCTTCTTTCCATATTCCATTTCTTATTTATAAACAAATCCTTAAAGCCTCACAATTTGGTCTTGATCAGCAAAGTCCATTAAAGGTTACCAGACATAAGTATTAATACCACTTTACAATGCCTTGGTAAGGCCACACTTGGAATACTGCATCCAGTTTTGGTCACCACGATGTAAAAAAAATGTTGAGACTCTAGAAAGAGTACAGAGAAGAGCAACAAAGATGATTAGGGGACTGGAGGCTAAAGCATATCAAGAACGTTTGCTGGAATTGGGTATGTCTAGTTTAATGAAAAGAAGGACTAGCGGTGACATGATAGCAGTGTTCCAGTATCTCAGGGGCTGCCACAAAGAAGAGGGAGTCAAGCTATTCTCCAAAGCGCCTGAAGGCAGGACAAGAAGCAACAGATGGAAACTAATCAAGGAGAGAAGCAACCTAGAACTAAGGAGAAACTTCCTGACAGTTAGAACAATTAACCAGTGGAACAACCTGCCTCCAGGGGCGGTGAGTGCTCCAACACTGGAAGTTTTTAAGAAGAGACTGGACAGCCATTTGTCCGAAATGGTATAGGGTTACCTGCCTGAGCAGGGGGTTGGACTTGATGACCTCCAAGGTCCCTTCCAACTTTATTATTATTATTATTATTATTATTATTATTATTATTATTATTATTATTATTATTATTATTATTATTATTATTATTATTATTATTATTATTATTAGTCATTAAACATGAACCTCAGTCAACTGAACATTCAAATTGGCTGGCGCTGATGGTTGACACGGGTTGCTACCAGCATCCTAGGTTGTCAACCAGGTACCTTCTTAAAATATAAGATGTTCCGAGTAGCGCAGTTTTTTGTAACATTGCTGGAGTTATTGCAGGAAGCTGCAATTTCTTGATGTATTTTGCAAAGGTTTTGGACATAGTTCCCAGTGCCCCGATGACAATGGGTACCACTGTTACACGTTTCATCCATAATCGCGCAGTTTCGATGGCCAGGTCGCGATATTTCGTAATTATTCTGTTGTTGTTGTTGTTGTTGTTGTTGTTGTTGTTGTTGTTGTTGTTGTTGTTGTTGTTGTTATTATTATTATTATTATTATTATTATTATTATTATTATTATTATCTATTTTAACCTTGATGAAATAAACCAATGTAATATTCCTTCCTTTTACTTTTAATAATCTTGATCTTTAATCCCTTCAAATAACATCCTAGAACTTGATTTCCTTTCATTTTTCATTACCCCTTCACACATTTTTTTTCAAAGCTTAATGTCACTGGCTATGTTTCAAACAAAATCCAATCTCTTTTTTTGGTAGAATGATGTCATTTAAAACACGCTATTTTTTCATAACGAGTAGGACAGTGGACTTTTTGTTCTATTTCCTGATATTATATTTTTATCTGATTTCTTTTATCTGATATATTGACATAATATAACTCTTTTAAATCACCTTATATTAAAAGGACATGATGTATTTATTGACAAGTATAACTTTCATTATCCAGTTATTTCTCCAATTTAATAACCGTAGTTGTAAGATGTTAACAATCGACGTGGCTTATGGTAAAGTTGGGTTGAACATGTTTATTTTTTATTATTTTATTCTTATTTCATTATTAAGAGAAATGACAGGGCTTAAACCAGTAACCTTTGGTCCCATGGCATTTTTTTCCTGTAACAGATTATCTGTAGCTGGAACAATTTATAGTAGCGATCTACCCACTGTCTTAAACAAGGAAAGATATAAATATGTGTGTGTGTGTGCGTGTGTGCGCACGTGCGTGTGTATATACTCCTTCAGTCTGGAAATTTGATTAAAAATGCTTTTCTGTGTGTGCTGAGTAGTTTCTGGCCATCCTTTGATCGTAATTCTGTATCAGGTGTCTTTAGATCAAGATTCCCTGGCTCAACTTCTGCTCCTCTGTGTTTATTGCAAAACCTTGCCATGTACAGGCTAAACAACAAGTCAGCAGTGCTGAAAACAGCATTCAAAGTGGAAATACATGTAGGAGAGGACCCATGAATAATATATAAGGAAAGATTCTAAGGCAGCCACAAGATAGCCACAAGCGGTGAATGCTCCAACACTGGACGTTTTTAAGAAGAGACTGGACAGCCATTTGTCTGAAATGGTATAGGGCAGGGGTGTCAAACTCGTGACATCACGTGACGTGTCACGACGTAGCATGACTTTTTTTCCATTGCCGGCAATGGGGTGAGCGCGGCTTCGCCATGACACATCCGGCCCATGGTCCGGCAGTTTGACACCCCTGGTATAGGGTTTCCTGCCTCAGCAGGGGGTTGGACTAGATGACCTCCAAGGTTCCTTCTAACTTTATTATTATTATTATAGTTGATGCAGGTGAGTGCCAGTAAATAGCAGCCAGGCCAGGAAGAGATCTTTGGAGTCTGAAGATATGGAAAAGATGAGAAGTATAGAGGGCAAACCTATAAACTGTGTGATAGGCTAACTATTTCCCTAATTGGGATATTTCAAGATGCCTAGACTTCAACTCCCATATTTCCCCAGCTAAGATTCTCATTGCTCAGTTGAAATCCTTACATCTTATAGGCTGGGAAACACTGGGCTACCTCAATCCCAACACCATCTGCAGTGCAAGCAAGAAATCTCAGTAAGCCAAGGGGAAAAGAGACCTCACAAAGCTGAAAATGTATAGATAAGATGAACAGCAGTCCCAGTCCCAGCCCCGTGATCAAGTTCAACTGTCAAATTCAAATTGTGAAGACCAGCCTCAAGCAAGATAGACCCAAGACATATACTGTAGAGTTAAAAGAAAGACGAAACTACAACTGAATGCTGCATAGTAATTTTATGTTATGAGGAAATAAAAAGCCATAGATAAAAAAATCACAGAAACAAACAAAATAAAAGAGCTGTAGATAGAAAGCAAGCAAGTAAGAATAGGAATCCAGCATTTTGGAATCAAATAAAGTGACAGGAAGAATAGTAAGATAGAAATGTAAGCTAGAACAGATATAAAGGAAATGGAAAAGAATTAAGAAGATTTAAGATAGTCCTTAGGAATAATAGGCACAGAAAGGATAAAAAGAATGTAAACAAGCAAGTGCCTTTTCTTTGCAGTAAGAAAAAAAAATCTGGCATTGAATTTGTGGGCATCTCTGAACCTCTGACAGGGTGAAGGAATGGCTGCAGCAAGAATTCTTGCATGGTTTCTTTTCTCTTCCTTTCCCAATGACTTAAGAAGGGCCCATACTTGGAAGAAAATAAAACAATTCCTGTATGACTAATGGAGCTGCTTTAGCAGGTGAGTTGCTGAATTCACAGAGGTCATCAAAAGGAGCAGGGGAGGATTTGGGGGTATCAGAAGACAGAATAAAAAAGTTGAGCCCAAAGATAATAACAGAAAAGGGAATCTGCAACCAGTAGTGTGTAAAGGATGTATATAATATGTATGAGCTGTGCCGGGGAACTGAAGAACACCTCAACAGCAGAATAGGGAAAAGGGATTGATGCTGGCAAGTAGAGAGGATACTTTGAAAGGATTTGCTGATGGTGGGCTTCATCCAAGCCAGGAAGAGAAGAAGAAAAAAAAAAAACAATGGCCCAGGCAGGTGGTGCTAAGTGAGATAGGTTCTCTGGAGGGAAAGAAAAAAAAACCTAGTAGGGATCAGCAGTGTCCTTAGAGAAGGAACCAACACAGAAAATGAAAAGTAATTAATATTCTCCATCTTAGGAGTGCCAAATAGCCAATAAGAAGTTGCATTTTTAAGAGTCTTGAGAGAATTGCTGGGATAAGCTGGAAGCCCCACCCTGCACTGTGTGGGAAGTTTATGATCTTGGTTAGCCATGAGATCTTTTTATTGACCATTGTTATTTTGTGATGTTGTATTTGCTATTTTAATCTTCTTATGGAGAGAAAAAAGAAAATCTATGCTGCCCAGAACTTCCCTGGACTGAAGTGACAATAATCTCCTGTAAGTACATAAGTAGGTAAATTTAAGCAGTGATGAGACTTAGGAGGCTTAGTAGAAGAGACTTAAGAGGGATCTACAAGAGTGGGCTGATTGTACCACAGTCACAGTCAGCTAGTGCTATTAGCAGCAGAAGTCTTTGAGGGAGGTGGACAAGTCAAGAAATGTACAATATAAATAAATAAATAAATCTTAGCAGCCAAAAGGCTGAAAAGGAGCAAAGCAGCATGGCAAAGAAGAGGTATGAGGGACATTGCAAAGTCTGAAAATCTGGGTTAATTGCAATGGGAGGTATTTTAAGGAAGACAGGTGGACTGCCTTCAGGCTCTGATGATAGCCCTTTGGTGTTGGCTCCGTGGGTTTTCTTTTTCATGACCACCTGATTTAACCCTTTCTTTGATCTGTTAGTGTTGTTGCAACTACAGTCAGAGACAGAAGTGGAAAGAGCAAGAGGTAGCCCTGGTGGGGATATCAAGCCACCCCAGCAGATCGAACACCATGACGGCCAAGTCCAGCTGAGGCAGCTGACTGCAGGAATCAGTCCAGTGGTAAAGACAGGAAGTGAGATATACTGTAGTTGATAGTATCTGGAGCTGGGATCAGGATAGGTAGAGTTAACACAAAGCTGAAGCTAGAATAAAATGGTTTATGGGAATTGTACGGCGAAAGAAAATAAGAATATTCAAAAGCTATAGATTGAAGTTAGGCAGATAAGAATAAAAGTCAAAATAGAAATAGAATATAGAAGATTAAAGTAGCTTATAGAAATAGGAGACGTGATAAACTGTAAATAACAAAAGGACAGCCTTTCTTTTATAATGAAAAACAACTTATTTTTCTAATGACAGAATAAAAACTGTGAACGTTCTAATATTAGCAATTTGTTCATTCATTAGTCTTATGACCACATTAAACAAAAAACAAAAATAGAATACAGGATCTAATTCCAGGGTAAAACAGATAAAAGAAAACATGGTAATAAAATACATATGTGGCAAAGCATAAAGAATCAGCATTCAGCTAAATACATCATTTTATATGGTATGCTGACCTGTTCAATGTAAAGGGCTTCCTAACCTCTTTTGACCCTGATATCTAGGACTCTTTGTTTAAAAAATTCCCTCGCCTGTGAGAGAGTTGGGAGTAAATAATGGGTGGAGAACCCACATTGTGAAATAATTTTGATGAGTTGGCTAATCCAGGAATTCTAACATTTAGAATGAAAGAAGAGAAAAAAAAGAGAGAAACTAGTCAAGGAGAGAAGCAACCTGGAACTGAGGAGAAACTTCCTGACAGTTAGAACAATTAACCAGTGGAACAACCTGCCTCCAGAAGTGGTGAATGCTCCAACACTGGAAGTTTTTAAGAAGAAACTGGACAGCCATTTGTCCGAAATGGTATAGGGTTTCCTGCCTGAGCAGGGGGTTGGACTCGATGACTTCCAAGGTCCCTTCCAACTTTATTATTATTATTATTATTATGGCTTCAAGAGAAAAGTGCAGAAATCAAGAAAAGGGAAAAAAAGGATTATAAAGAAGTAACTGCCAATTTTCCTTTACAGAAGTCATAAATATAAGTGATGTTACTCTGTTACAGCATTGTTTGCATTTTCTTTATTATCTAGTAGTTTTATATAATTTTTATATCATCTATTATATATCATGAGTTCATTTGTTTTTCTTTCTGGTAAAAATTAGTAAGGGGTTTCCAATCATCATTAAAGCTAGATAAAGTTCTATCGCTAATTAAAGCAATTTGGCCGACTCAGCAAGTTCCATCATTTTTACTATCTTTAATATCCTTTACTATCCATTCCACCATTGTGGGTAAAGTCAAATCATTCCACCTTTGTGCATATAACAGTCTTGCTGCTTTTATCATATATAAAAACAAAGTTCCATATTTTTTCCTGGCTGCTCATCCATCAATCCCCAAAGAAAAGTCTCTGCTTTCAATTGAATATGAATCTTTAGATCTTCTGTATTATTATATGTATTTGATTACATGACTTTTTTACATATCCACCAAGCATGTGCACCTACATGAAAAAAGCACTTACAACAAAACAAATCCCTTTTTTCTAAGCTAGTAATTTATATAAGTGTTGGAGACTCTGGAGTACACACTGTTTAAAAATTCATTATCAAGACATCACAATCATCCTATAGTTCCTGGTTATTTAAGTGCTTCCAACATTCAATAAATAAAACATCATTATGAATCTCCCACACTACAAGCTAACATACACACTAAGTTTTTGGCTCTAGTTCAGAGTTTTTACAATGGCCTCCTAAAATGATCTCAGACCAAAAAGAAGACTTTTGGGGTAGGGGAGGAACTCATTATACAGATAAAATGGAGTATGAAATGGCGGTACTTTTTTGTAATTCAATTATACAAATATTCAGTATTACTTCAACTGTTTTCTAATAAAGTATTGAGTGGTGGTACGCAGACAAGTCTCTTTTCCCCCCCTGGGGATTAAAAGTTGTTGTGGTTGATTGATTTTGAAAAGCTGATATATTTTGGAGTTGTAAAACTGAAAGTAAGGCTCTCAGCTAATTATAGAGATACCAAACAGGCTGCAATCAAAGCAGCAGATTATTATTTTTTCAGCTGATTTCAAGCAAACCAATAATCGCAGTTAATTTTTCTCACACTTAGTTTCCTTCTTAACATATATCTTTTTAAGAAATTGTTTTTCATGGTTCCAACATCGATTTTGAATGCTATCCTCCAAAAAGAAAAGAAAAAAACAGCAGAAGGACTGCTGGAATTTTTTCTTCTTAAACTTGAACAAGGCAGTTTTATTATCAGAGCAATTGCCATTTTCCATATCATTTGAAATCTTTAATATTAAGCAAACAAGCATATACACACTGAGAGACAAAAAATGGAAGCTTCCATAGAAATGCTTGATCTGATCAGTCAAACATCCGTTTTTTTTTTCCATTCATAAAAAAATAATGGAAATCAAATACAGAGAAACCAAACACAGCAAAATTCAGGCACTTTAGAAGAAATTCTTCTTTAACTGGCTAGGTTGGCTAAACGCTGGCTGGGGTGATCATAGAAATCTGATCTGGACACAGAAGCAACTCAGTTCCTTTTTTGATTTTATTTAGTTTCATATATTGTTGCCTGGGCCAGTTCACTATTGCTAGGTGAGTTCAGAGGCTAGAGAAATTACTCACTTTCCTCCATGAACTCTACTGCAATTAGCAGGACTTTCAGCATACACCACTTGCTTCCCTTTTTGGTGCCCTGCCCCCTGGGTACATGCTGGCTCCACCGTGAGCTTATGGCAGCTAATCCGTAAAGATGGCTCTTGTGTATAAAACCCATCTGGATTGTACTCTGACTCCCCTTTTCCATTTCTGATATAGTATTGCTACTCCACTGAGGATTAGCCTTCTCTAAGGGCAATAATATACCAAAGAGAAGGGGAAAAAAACTTCCTTCAGAAATATTCCTATCCTGCTCCTATAAATTCCATTGGGCTTGACGACTGCATTTACCTCCTATTCCCACAGATGTAGCTCACTCTCTTATTCTGCCAAGAACAGGAAGGGGAAAGTTGACGTCCACTTTTTCTGCCTCTTCCAAGGAGCTACAGTGGAAGGGGAGCAAATTATGCCAGCAATGTTCACAACTGCTAACTTTCAAAAGGAATCTAGTTATGCAATTTCTTTTTTGTAGGGATTACTTGCACCCATGGACCCACTGACTCACATTTGGCTTAGAGTGAAACAGCGTAACTGCTAATGGGGGAGACCACCATGAGATTTTTCAGTGCAGTAGAAGTCTGTCCCAGATAATTGTCTTATCCCCAGTAGAATTACCCAAGTAGTCTTCTCTGCACTAGGACATAAACGACAGAATATAGGTGAAGATATACTGCAGCAGGGATATTCCCCAAGCTTGAGGGAACACTGGGTTTTACATAGCAAGTCACATTCCCCAAGTGAATTAGATCAGAACCCTTAAAGAAAAAAAGAATCAGGGATAGCAACAGCAATAGCACTTACACTTATATATCGCTTCATAGTGCTTTATAGCCCTCTCTAAGTAGTTCACAGAGTCAGCATATTGCCCCCAACAATCCGGGTCCTCATTTTACCGATTGGAAGGATGGAAGGATGAGTCAACCTTGAGTCGGTCAGGATTGAACTGCCGGCAGCCAAGAGTCAGCAGAAGTAGCCTGCAGTACTGCATTCTAACCACTGCGCCACCAGGATATTAAAAGAATAATACCTGCAGAGACTTAAGGCACTTCTTTGGCTCCTTAAACTATTCTTTCCAACCCCCAATAATAACATGGGCCTCATTTTGGAGACTGTAAGGGTTGCAAAAGTGTAAATAGGGCAGCTAGGATAATAGACAATGCAATCCTCATCACAGAAACAATTTTTGTTTCATTTTGTATTCTTTAAGTCAGCGGCCCTCAAACCTTTTGGGCACCAGGGACCAGTTCCGTGGAGAAAGTTTTTTTGCGAACTGGAGGGGGCATGGTTTTGCATGCTGCCTGCATCCCGCAGATGGGGTTTCGCTTGTTTGCATGGCCCAGTTGCTGGCATGCCACGGACCAGTACCGGTCCATGGACCAGGGGTTGGGGACCCCTGCTTTAAGTTGTTTCATGGCAGGGTTAGGTTGAGTCTGAAATAAAGACAGCTCACATCTGAACTCCAAAGAGCCAATCAGCATAGAATAGGATGGTTAACTTAAGATAATATGTGTTGCTTAATCACACTTTCCAGCAGCACCAACTAGCATGATTAACAGTGAGGAATGCTGGGAGCTGTAGCTCAGGAACAATCGGAGTTACCCAGCCTTGGTGCTATGAATAATACTGAACTAGCTGGGATAATGGTTTCACAGTATAAGATTTTTTTAAAAAAAAATCCTTTCCTCATACATAGATGTAGCAACAAAACTAATAAATGCAGTTGCAAAGCAAGAGTAAAATGCTATCTAATGGGGAACTATTGATAGATGTGGGGAAGGTATCAAAACTGACATAAATATACCCTAGGAATCCATAGTGGAAACCACCCCAATGCAATAGCATTGCTCAGCAGCTATGTGCAAATTTTAATTAGATATACAATATTTTGATAGTGGATTAATCTGACCTTTTGAAGGGGGGGGGGAGAACCAGCTTTTTTTTCATTTTCTTATATAAATCTTCCTCTCTTGTCCTAATTTTGAAATAATTTAAGATTCTTTTCCCTTAATTCATTCTATAAAAGTTTTTGTTAATGCTAATTCCAACCAGTACATGCAGATATATTTGCTACAGCTGTACATATGGAGAATCTCTTTTGGAGATTATTGGATTAACATTTTTGGAGATTACCTAAAAAATCTGAGGCACAGTTGTGTTTAGTTATCAAAGAGCCAGCTTTGGAGGGTTTTTTTTAGCTTTGATTATATTTGATTTGTCTGAAAGTCTCTGAAGTAAAAGAGCTAAAAATTTCTTCTTGTTCAGATATATCTAATAGGATTACATTGTCTTTTGGGCACTATGTCTTTAAAGTAATACATCAAATCCAAGATCCTGCCTCTGTTTTCCACAGCTTCTCTATACAGTTACTGGCAAAAATTATAAACTTATTATTGTTCAATTCACCATCCTATATTAACTTTTTTTTCGTTCCTGATGCATTCCTGGAAAAAATAAATAATGTCATGCCATACATGATAGGACCAATTGCTATTCCAAGGAGTTTGTGGAAAGCTACCTCTAATAATTTAGCTAAATTTGCTAGGTTTGTATTCTACAGCTTGCTAATAGATTCCCCAATTCAGAATTCTGAGTAGAAGGTGGAAAGATAAAATGCGAAGACCTATAGATCTGAGATCTTAGCCCCTGGTGAAGTAGAAAGAAAAATCCACTTGTCTGCCTCTTTTAGTATACTCAAATTTTTATCAGGGTCCTTAATACAAAACTTAAAGTTGCCATGCAACCTTTACTCAGCAGAGGGTCTGCTTAGACTCTCAGCATTGTGTTTATATCAGATGCAGAGAAGGTACTCCATCACTGGAGGTTTTCAAGAAGAGACTGGACAGCCATTTGTCTCGAATAAAATAGGATCTTTTTGCTTGAGCAGGGGGTTGGACTAGAAGACTTCCAAGGTGCTTTCCAACCCTATTATTCTATGTTTTAAGAATAGAGAAAGGTTGTTGCTTTTTCAGCAAAATAAGGTTTTTCTAGTACAGGTGCCCAGAGTTAGTTGGAGTCAGGCAGTGCTTAAACTGAATCAAATAAATAAAAAGACACTGTATGAAAATTACATATAAGGCCAATAAAGCCTTTCTGATAATGGCATGCCTTTGTCTCTCACTGAGACGACAACAGTCTTCTGCAATATTTATTTATTTCACTTATGATGCCAGAATCAAGGGAATAATAGAAATGTTTCTTTTTTCATCACATCAACTCAAAGATTTCTGCTCTCTGCAAGCATTTACGAGCAATTTTACATACTCTTATAAGAAGGTAATTTTCATGTAAATCCATGGAAAGTACCCATCGCAAAACTACCACCTTCTCTCGCTCCCTTCAAATTCCTCAATCTCAACCTAGCCTAAATATAACTAACATAGGAGCACTTTTTCCATGCTTATCACTTGTTTTTAAAACCTTTAAAATTAATTAACAGCTGCATAAAATAAATCTCATATAATAAGATAGTGTAGGATAAGGAAAACTAAGTAGTGACATCTCTGAATGTACAGCTCGGATAAATAATTGCAGAGTTGAATTCTCTGTAACACGCTAACTTTTTTTTTTACCATTATGAAGGGCCCTAATTTAAGAACTCGGTCCATAGTTTCTTTTAACTCATACAAGGAGGCAGTGGTTGACAGAAAAGCAAAAAAGTTTTTTTTTTTTCAGTGACTTATTAGAATCTGTCATCCTACAGATGTGCTGGCTTGAAACTTCCAGAATTTCAAAATTTTAAACTTCAACTAGCATTGGGATAGGGCGAGGTGAGAGCCTAGGATGGGTCTGTTCCATGCAGCTGAGAAAAATGATTGAGAGACACCAAGTTTTCGTTTGTATTGTTTGCTGTATTTAGTGTTGTTGTGAGCCACCCAGAATTGTTTCCTTGGGATGGGCAGCCATATTAATATTGCATATACATACATACATACATACACATGCATACATACATATATACATACATACACACATGCACCTTATTTTCATACTTAAAGTCCTATTCAAGAATTCCCCTCGATGTTTATATTAAAATACTTGGAAAGAGAGAGTGGAACTATGGCTATTGGTCTTTCAATGGGTTATTAAGCTTCATCCTCCCTGTGTTGAGGTGACATCTGCGGTGTGTGTTGTGGACCTCCTGCCATGGACAGTTGGCGAGCCACAGGGAAGAGACCACATGATTGATAGACTTGGTCATGCTCAAATTCAATGAGGCTTCTACTTAAAACAAAAAACAAAAAACTATGTAACTTACCTAACCTCAGGTTGCTTCTGTTTAAATTTCGGATGTCATGCCATGGCTTTGCCGCATCCATAATGCCAGTAGTTCTTCAATGTCTGCCATACTTGAGCATTTCTAACTTTAATATCAAAGTGGGTTTGGTTGCATGCTGCTGAACCTGTGTGCTTTAAGAGAGAGGGGGAAAGAGATATTGAGATTTCATGAGCTGCTCAGCGGGAACTAGCTTATACATTTGCAAAGTTAAACACAATGCATTAAAAATAGGTCCTCATAAATTACTTTTCCAACATATTTCATTTTTTTTAAAGATGAAAATGATACTTTTACTTATTTGCAGGACTACCCATAAACAAGGCAGAAGCCAAGTTTGTCAGATCAAATTCACTTATAGATGTTGTTAGGGTTGATTGAGAGTTTACAATTCAAACTAAACTAACCAGACAAAATTTGGAGACGATCAGTTTAATCTAGCCTTCAAACTGGCAATCCACAGACGTGCTAGGGGTCTTCAAACTTGGCCCTTTTATGACTTGTGGACTTCAACTCCCAGGATTCCTCAGCCAGGCACGCTGGCTGAGGAATTCTGGGAGTTGAAGTCCACAAGTCATAAAAGGGCCAAGTCTGAAGACCCCTGTGCTAGGACATCAACTTCTAGAATTTCCTAGCTGAGCATTCAGTTGGAATGCCAACACAATTGGATATTTAGCTGAGAAAGGCTGGTTAAATCAGTTCAGCCAAAGGCAGCTTACAATTTGCCACCTTCACAAGTGACTTTTGAGGTGGGACTAGATTTTTTTTAAGTTGCTTTCTTGTCTTTGGATCTCAGAAGGAAATTCTTTCTTGGCCTGCAGTACTACAACATATATCACAAACCGGATATGTATTAAGGGTTTGTGAGAGTGAATTTGGGAGACAGGGGGGCAATCAGATAAAAGGCAGCTTATTGAAAGAAAGTGGACGTGCCAAAAGTCTCAGAAAGGACCCTCTTTGGTCTCTTCAGCTGTAAAAGTAACAGGGGAGACTTGCAATATTGATTTCAGCCTAGTGAGGTAGCCTGGACAGGAAACACAACCAGATGAACTAATTCTATTTTATTGTAAAGTTACATTACCACAAAGCTGAAAGTCTAATAAAGGAGAATATTTGCAGCTCAGGGTTGACAGGAGGGGTCCTTGGTGCTCTCTAATCTAGCACTGATGATGTTACCTAGTTTGGGTAATGAAATGTCTGCAAGAAAACAAGCAAGCTCAGAGAGTACCAAGGACCTCTCACTTGAAAGTCTGAAAATGCATTTCTACTTGCCTTGCCTTTACAGCCTAAGAAACTAGAGACAGTCCTTTCTGCGACATTTGCCCATTACTTCTGTGGGCTAAGGTGCCTCTTCACTGACAGGTCCCCTGGCAGTGGCTCTTCCTTATTTACCAAGGTCATTCCTACCTATCATTAAAAATGTCTACCACACAGACACCCGGACTTCCCACCCAGAAAGCCATTGTTTGTCTTTGCATTAACAGCTTGTGGAATGGTGTAATTATTCAAGTCTTGATATAATTTGAGGTCTGCTCTGCTTCTCCTTAGAGCATGCCACCTTCCATTAACGCAGGGGTCTTCAAACTTGGCCCTTTTATGACTTGTGGACTTCAACCCCCAGAATTCCTCAGCCAGCGTGCCTGGCTGAGGAATTCTGGGAGTTGAAGTCCACAAGTCATAAAAGGGCCAAGTTTGAAGACCCCTGCATTAATGCGTCAAGCATTTTAAATGAAAGCAACTCATAATTTGCCTCAAAATATGTAAACTTCATTAAAAAACGAAAAAGATTAGTTTACTGAAGCTTTCTATCTCTTTCTCCCCCATTCTTTCCAATGCTAAGGCAGCAAATGGAAGAGAGGATGGAGGGATGTTTACTTTGATAGCGGGTTCTGCTTGCTCGCTCTCTATTTCAGTTAGCTTGGAGGGGAAGGACATAGCATCAAAGGGAGAGTTTAATTTTCAAGAAGAGAAGCATGCCGACTGTTGACCAGCAGGCTTTTATCATCTTGAAGAAAGATGACTGGGTTCCAGGCAGACAGGTGCGTACTGCTCCAATTTGCAGCTAGAAGGAGAAATCAAGGTGTGTGATGAGGTCCAGGTAGCAGGGAAGGAGCCTCTCTGACAGGCTTTTTTCGAACAAGCAAATAATTCTGCTCTAATGACAATAAAATGCTCATTTTTAAATGAAGCATTGTAAGTAGGAACAGCTTCCACAGATGTTGCATATCCATGCCCTGACAAATACAGGATTGTTTTTAATTGGTTATCCCCCCCCCCCACTTGTATTTCAATGCTTAGCAAAGTTAATGAAAAAGGGGTGAATGATTAAGAGGGAAATGTGCGCGACACAACAAAAAAGTCACAGATAAGCTGGGCTCTCATGGAAATCAATCATATGAGTCATATGTATCTCCCTCATATTATTCCCAGAACGTCGTTTCTGGAAATCTCATTTGCAAAAGGTCTTTCATGTTTCTACTTGGTTGACCTGGTCAAAATGGCTCAAAAGACAGGGGGAAATGGAAAGAGGTATAGAGGAGCCATCAAAAAAGTATAAGAAGTCATACAATGCTTAGCAGTAAGGCTTCTTCTATGTTTTGTGTGGGGTAGGCAACCCTTGGTGATAGGCCAGAGCAGGCAGATAAAGATGCTAAATGCACCCAGGATTTTCTTCCTTCTCATCCTTAAAAAAATGAACTGGGGGGGGGGGGTAGTTTTTCCTTGCTTGTTGATGAAGTCAAACCTATTCCATGGTTTATGCTATTATTTTTTTGTATAGCCTGCCAACTTAGAAAGAAATCATAGCCCTAATTTTCACCAGAGCAAAGAATATTAGGGAGAAATAAGAAGTTGGGGGCCCAGTTGCCAACCTCAATTTAATTTAATTGGGATTATGTTTCCGCTAAGCCTCCACAGCAAAGGCTATGTGGTAAACTGAAAAATCTCATTTCAGGGCTACACCACTGATATACTCAGGGCTTTTTTTGTCATAGAACGCCCAGAACGGAGTTCCGGCACCTTTTTTGGATGGAACCTTGTAGGGTAGGCAAGGCGGGTTGTATGACATGCGTGAGTTCCGGCACCTTTTTGTTTTACAAAAAAAGCACTGGATATACTTATCTAACACAGACAGACATGGATGTAAGGCCATAGCAATTCAAGGGCATGCAAATGCTTGTAAATAGGTACTACTTTGGTGGGAAGTTAACTGTGTTCCGTATGCCCTGACGTAGAGTCATGCTGGCCACATGACCCCAGAAGCATCTTCAGACAATACTAGCTCCCTCAGCTTGGAAATGGAGATGAGCACCACCCCATAGAGTTGGACAAGAGAGTACAGGGAAAGCCTTTACATTCACCTTAACCAACCCCTATTCCAGTGGAACTTCCTTCATTATAAACACACTCCGAGTTGCCTTCTAAAAGGTAGAATAAAGTACTATAGCTAATGCTCATTCTACTGTGCTACAATAGTCTGCTCTTCTCTTTTTGTTTTATGGTGTTCTTCACTTTATTGTGGCTACAACCTATTTTTACTGAATTCTGCTTCTTCACTTTGTCAACGTTTTGTGCAATACCCACCTGATAAACCACTGCTTTATGGCAGCTTATAAAGAGATGAATTGGATGAAAAGTCATTAGTTTTTATTACTGTGCTAGTGTTTCTATTATTTGTTATTGCTATGGTAGCCCAATTGATTTGTTGTTGACATGCTTTTTAGTTGTTTATTTGTCCATTCCAGTTTGTTTGTTTTCAAAAATTCAGTTTTATTTGTTGATTGTCTCTATCATCAGGGAACATTTTTGCTATGCAATGACTAATAAAAATGAGAGTTATGTCATTGAAAAGATTTTTGGGAACACATTGTCAGGCATATTCACTGCTACCTACAGGTTTCTGGCACAGCACTGGCACATATTCATTCTTCAACATGAGAAATGAAGGGTTGAGTATTGGATGTGTAAGCATATCCTTTTTGAAAAGGGATGATAGTAGTGACAGAAGAATGCTGATTATCAGCAAGAAAGAATAAAAGATGAGAGCATCTGGCTTACAAAGCTTTAATTTCTGAGGTTGGGAATTTCAATAAAAAATATTAGTATGAACCCGCAAAGATTGTGAAGCCTTTGGATAATTTTAAATTCCATCCATGTGACTATATATGCATGCTGAATAGCTGGATGAAAGAAGAGCATACTTAAAAATATTGGATAAAAAACATTATAATTTGGTATGTTCTTATGTCTTCTAATAAGCCTCTGTTAAAAATATAAAAGGAAATTTTGTGTCTTGTGGGAAAAAGAATTGATTTTTGATTCAAGATATGATGATGATTCTCTGACTTCTTCTGACTAATTAAAGATACTTTTCCAACTCTTCTCCATAGACAGTTAGCCATCAGAGGTCCAACTTTTTAAACTGTCCACTCTAACCCTGCCAGTGGGGTGGACAGAGGAACAAAATAATTGGAATGTGCAAAGCAGTCCATCCATCCAGATAGACACATAAGAGCCATGGTGGCGCAATAGTTAGAATGCAGTATTCCAGGCTAACTCTGCCAACTGCCAGCAGTTCGATTCTCGCTGGCTCAAGGTTGACTCAGCCTTCCATCCTTCCGAGGTCAGTAAAATTAGGACCCAGATTGTTGGGGACAATATGCTGATTCTGTAAGCCACTTAGAGAGGGCTGTAAAAGCACTGTGAAGTGGGATATATAACTGTAAGTGCTAAGTGCTATAATTTTTCCCTTCTAGTAAATGATCAGATTCCCAAGATGAAGTTTGGGGGCAGACATAAGACATGCAATGAGAAGTGTATTTTGTTAGCAAAAATTGTGTGATGAGAGAATGTCGCCATTCAAAGTATAAAGTGGCAATATAGATCACAAACAGCGGTTCAACCCTGGGCTACAAATATTCTCCTTTATTGGAAACAGTGATTCATTGTTTATGGTTAGTGTGATGTTTGACAGGTCCACCCCCCAAATTACAACTTCTAAATGAGCAAAACGTATGGATGACTAGACCTTAGCCTTCAGAATTCTTATTTTCAAAGCTACTAAAAGGGAAACATTGAGATAAAAGAATTGCATTTAATAGACCAACAACCTGTCAGCATTTTCTCTGAATAATTATATTTTTGATAATAAAATAACATATGTGGTGCTTGCATACTATACTAATTTTATAGTTAAGGTGAAGCTTTCCTTCATATCATTTTAAAGACTATTTATATTTTTGAAAGGTGCCTTATGAAAGTGGCAAAAAAGCAATCAAAACCTGTTAACATTGAAAAAGGGAAAACTACAATCCATTCAAAGATAGGGAAAAATAAGCTAGGCATGTGCTCAGAAGTATAAGCCTGTGCTTAAGAGCATGGGGCTCATAATTTCTGCTTCTGAATTGAATCATCCAGCAAAGAAAATTACTCATGTTTCATGACCTTGCCAGGCATTGCACTTCATAAAGAGGCCGGATAACCAGTGTCTACAGCAAGCAAGCTTTTCCATCTCAGAATAATTTTATTTCTGGGAACAGCAATACCTGAAACGCAAGATTAATTAGTAGCTGCAGTCAGCCATAGTTTGATCCAAGAATGAATACAAAGGATTTGGGCAAAGTCTGAAATGAGCTGTATTTTTCACACTACTATAATCTGTATTTCAAATGCAGCTGCACTTTTGCTCTCATCATGCCTTAAATTATGGTTCAGTGTCAATGGCAAACATCTCAACAGGTGTCATTAGACAATATTTCTAATTTAGGACTACCAGATGTAGGTCACAAAAGTTCAAGTTACCACTAGAGGGCAGCAAAAGGATATATACAGTTACATATGGTGCCATCTATTGATTATCCAGATTTTTACAGCCTAGATTAGAAACTCTACTTAATATATATTTTGATTTGTTCTTTCTTTAGCTGTTACATTCTAATGACAAATGGTTTGTAAATTAATGGAGACTGAATCTATGACCTTCCTAGCATCCATCATGGCAGTAACATCTTAAGCTATCCCTGATTGATAGAGAAGCATGGTCTAACTGAATCTGTATGAATGACTCTTCTTCAAAGGCTTCTTTCCTTGGTGTTTTTCTCCCATCACTATCACATCATTTTATTTTATATTATTTACATATGGTAGTGAAAGCAAGAACATACTATCCATCCTTGATAACCTTATTAGTAGAGGAAATGGCAGCAAATTAGAAAGCCAAGCCTATCAGAAATCAGCTCACACTAACAGCTCCACTAACCAAGTAACAACCCAACCACCCACAAGAGGATCTGTGTAAGAACATTATTTAGACAGCACAACTACACTGCAGTAACCTGAACACCAGAAAGAGGAAAAAGATCACCCATGGCAACATCTTCTAACAAAATGGATACCAATAAAAGTTTATCAAACAGTGCGTGACCACCAAAACTGCAACAGTACAATCGGAACAACCTATGGAAAGATTAACACATTATACATAAAAAAAATATATCTAGAAACAACCAAAAGACTATTACAACCACACAGTACTGTATCTCTGTAGCACACAAACCGATGAAGCTCTCCAAAAGATTCTAAGCAAACTAAGAACCCATTAGCACTAGAAATAAAAACAAGAGTCATCTACAACATACAATGAATAAACTGTAACAGAAAGATAGATAGAAGACTAGCAGAGAGTACCCCACAAACATCAGCTAGCAGTCAGAGAAAACTCCTAGGCTAATGCCTTAAGTCAGGGTTGTCAAACTCGCAATGTCATGTGATGTGTCGTGACATATCGTGACTTTTTTTCCATTGCCGGCAATGGGGTGGGCACGGTTTCGCCATGACGCATCCGGCCCATGGGCCGGTAGCTTGATATCCCTGCCTTAAGTACTAAGAACCATATTGGCACTTTTTAGACCAAACCATATCCAAAAATGCTAGTGAATTCCTGGAAGTTTGGCATTCAGACAAATCAGCCATCAATTAAAACACAGAGATAAACTACATTTACACATGACTCAAAAGGAACATCTAAGAAGGAAACAAAAAGACTAGACCAAATTCTCTCCAGGAATCAATTCAGATAAGCATGGATCAACATTAGACAAATGCTCAGACAGAAAACAATATTCTAATCAAGAACCACCAAGGAGGAACCCACCTCACATCAAAACTGCAGGGTACGCACCGTCCACCAAAACTTCAGGGTATGAGCTATAGTATATAGCCAGGCAGAAAACCCCACATGCACTTACGACATTACCTAGTTAGTAACATCTAACTAGGTATAATGCAAACAAATAACCAAGCTCAGAGAGCACCAAAACTCCACAGTTTGACCTTGAGCTACTGGAGTTTTTTTACATTAAAAACTATTTTCTTTTTACGAGACTACTAATCTGGAGTAGTTTTATAGTTTTCTCCTTTGTGTTGATTTTGTTAAAAACATCGGTAACTTTTATCTCCTATATATCAGGCTGATTTGATTTTGTTGGAAAATATACATATATTGGGTGTATTAGGAGGTAAGATTCTATACAAAAACCTGGGTGTGATCTTGATGCTCTAACTGGAGTGGGAGGGGAATTTGAATAATTCAATAAATAAATTTCTGTTTTAGGGAATTAAAGCAATACATCCATCTAAACATTATGTACCAGCCTGGATTGTAAATAAAAAAAAAATGAACATTCACCTTTATAGAGGATATTTCCAATTATTTTGTTTAAATTATGTTATTTTTCCTTTCTTCATATATTCAGTTCCCCTGCTCCCTTGTCTCATTTTTAGTTCATCTGCCTTTTTCACAGTGTCAGCTTATTTCTTACTCTCTGTCCTTTGAAGCAGTACTTGTAAACATTTTAAAGTCAGCAGGGATACTGTGATTACACAAGGAACCGATTTGCATAAACTAATAAACGGATCATATAGATTCTTTGCTCCCTCGCATTAGATGGTTTAGTAACTACAGTTCATGCATCAATATTCAGATAAATATATGATTGTATGCTGTTTTTCTCCTTCCAAAATCAGTAAGCCTTTGTTAAACTTGACTCAGTTTTCTGTAGCACATTTCTGTATAATTAGAATAAGTTAATTGCAGTGAATGGGCAAACTACCCCACCCTCTCCGCAGCTTGCCTGCCAAAAGCCCTTAGACCAGGGGTATCAAACTGCCGGCCCGTGGGCCGGTTGTATCATACAGAGGCCGTGCCCACCCCGGTTCCGGCAATGCAAAAAAAGTCACAATATGTCACAACACGTCACGTGGCGCAGTGAGTTTGACACCCATGCCTTAGGCCATGGGTCGGCCATCCGAAACGTCGGATGAGCCGCACGGACCCATTTAGCTTAAAAAAAAAAAACGCTGGGAGCCGCGCGTTCGCGCACGCGCGCGCACCCGCGCATGCGCGCGGCCCGTTCGCGCACGCGCGCGCGCCCCCGCGCCCCCGCGCACCCATTATGTGGTCTTAATAATGCAGCAATAATTACTATTGTTATTATTCATAAGTTTCTAAGATCTCTTTGTTCAATTTTATCTCCCTTAGAGAAACTATTTAGAAAACCAAAAATTGAAAGAAAAAAAAAAGGCAGAATCAGCCAAAGGGAATTCAAGGGCTTGCTCTAGAGAATATTTGACATTCACATCTTTTTTTTTCCTTCATAAAAGGCAAAAAGAAGTATTAATATTTCCCAAATTACAGGTATGAAAATTAAGTCAGCTGGAGGCATGTGTCTAAAATATGCATTATATTTCTGAAACACTTTGTAATCTTAACAGCCAATGCACAACAAAAACAAAAATTAATGAAGTAAATTAATGAAGTAGAAAATCATTGGTACCGGCTAATCTTGCAAGGTGCTCTGAATATAAAACAATAGAAGATCTTCAGCTGCTGACTGCTCCTTTAAAGCAATGATCGGCAAGTGAAAACTCACATGCTTTGGGTATGCAATATGAGCAGAGAGCGGACTAGAAAAAATGGAAGATAAAGAGAAGTAAAAGTGGGAAGACTAATTGTAATAGCACTTAGCAATAGACTTATATCCCACTTCACAGTGCTTTGCAGCCCTCTCTAAGTGGTTTTACAGAGTCAGCATATTGCCCCCAACAATCCGGGTCCTCATTTTACCGACCCCGGAAGGAGGGAAGGCTGAGTCAACCTTGAGCCGGTGAGAATCGAACTGCCGAACTGCTGGCAGCCAGCAGTCAGCAGAAATAGCCTGCAGTAATGCATTCTAACCACTGCGCCACCACGATGCAGTAAGATGAAGAGACAGGATCAAAAGAACCAGGAGAATGACCACTCAAAACTACAAAGTTTGGGTGGAAAATTTGGCTATGAAGACACTAGGATTTGAACCTTTCTCTGCAACATCTAACTCTCAAATCTTAGAAAACACATTCACGGGTTACATATGCATTACCATGTCAAGAATTCAATACCAGAGGCTTCTGTTTGTATGTGTGAAAATGGGCTTACCAAATATGTCAATAGATTAGGTAGGATAACCAAACTGCAACTTGAACCATGTCTTCTACGACCCAAAGTATTACAGACAATGCATCTATTTTGTTTATCTCTTTATTTAGTAGCAGATATCCAATCACAACCCAGGAGCTTGGGAGACTCCTGTGGAAAAATTATTTACCAGCAATGAGTTGATGATATCAGTTCAAGATAAATCAAATGTTATTTTGAAAAATAGTACTAGGTTTAGCAATATTCACAAAGCGGCATAGAATGGAGTCATATGAATACTAAACATCCCTTTGTTTTCATCCTATTTGTATTTCTTTTGCTCTGCTCCATGTATCAATAGAAAAACAATCTACATGAAAAATAATTCGGTACTGGGGATTAATCTGTTGTAAAGCCCTTACAAAGATTGAGTGTGCTTATTGATTCATCATTATATCAGAAAAGGAGGAACACAGGTTGAAAATAGCAACCACTAATAGAATTTTGATTAAATGAGGAGAAATGAATTTTATTTTGCTATACAGTAGTTAGAAATATTGTAAAAGATGCTACAAATGTATAATTTTTGTGCAAGCCTCTGGGTTTTATTTATTTGTTTAATATATTGTTTGACTCCCAACAACTCTAGCCAGCTTTTGAAAACACACACACACAATTATAATGGGGAAAAAATTGATCCCAAAGGAGCTTAACCTTCCCTCTGCCCCAGATCCTGGGAGAGTAGTCAGGTCTTTAATAACATCCTGAATGTCATCAGGGTGGGAACTTTTGAGATTTCTGGGGCAATATCATTCCAGAAGGCAGGCACCATGTCCAAGAACCATGTTTCTTGGGTTGTGCAAGATTATACTTATTTAGTGATAGGACTGGAGCATGCCCACTCTACTTGACCATATCAGATAGGCAGAAACAACTAGAGACAGACAGTTCCTCTAATAACTAGGATCTATGGCCACCAAATGAGAAGGAAGGACTCATTGAAAAAGACCCTGATGTTGGGAAAGATAGAAGGCAAAGGGAGAAGGGGATGGCAGAGGATGAGATGGTCAGATACTGTCTTCTACACACTGGGCAAGAGTTTGGGCAGACTCAGGGAGACAGTGGAGGACAGAGGGGCCTGGCGTGCTATGGTCCAGGAGGTCACAAACAGTTGGACATGACTTAGCAACTGAACAATGCTATGAAGGGCTTTATAAATGAAAACCACTAGATTGAATTGCATCAAAAAACCAACTGGCAACTAGTGCAGCTCATGGGGCACTGGTGTGTGAGAGTATGTGTGTGTCATGTGAGCATAATGAGGCATGCCCAACACTACTGCATTTTGTACCATTTTGTACCAGTTAAAGCTTTGAGCAGTCTTCAAGGCAATCCCCATGTACTTAATGTTAGCATTCAGTGTTTTAGTCGATCTACACAATATATTTAATAACCTGATTTTCCCCTTTGTTTATAACTGCCATGATGGAAATTGAAAAAAAAATAGGCAAATTTTGAAAATATCTTTTAAATCCAAATTCATGTTAAATTTAAAACGGAAAATTATGTTTTGTGAAATTAAAACCATGTTTATACCCCAGGGGAAATTACTATAGTATAGACACTAAAAGAACCTGCATGAGCTTGAAGACATTAACCTATTTTACATTGCTCTTGCCAGATGGCATTCTAGCAGTCATTATTTTTTACCACTGTTTCTGTACTTGTCTACTTTCCATAGTTAAATAATTTTCACGTAAATCCAAGAAGATTTTTTTTTAAATTCACATTGTCCACACAAGAGATTTCATGTTCTCAAAACTGGAAGTTCATTTGCTTAGTAAAAGTCAGGCTTGTCTTGATGTCTTTGACTGATGAGTTACATTTTCCTTGCTGTAAAGTCTTCTGCTAACATTCACATTTAAGAACAGGCAAGGATATGAATAGCAAATTGTGTTTAAACCCATTCAGGTTTCAGAGCGAGAAAGGGTTTTTTCCCCTCCTTTCTGTCCTATCCATTTGTGGTTTAGAGAAGCACAAAAAAAAAAAGACTCTTTAGAAAAAATCGTAAAAGAGCAAAGGAAGCCAAGACAGTAAAATGAGGGCAAGCTTTCCCCAGCAGACTGTTGATTTACTAATGGATGAAACAGAGGCTCTTAGAGAAAGGTGTGCTTTACTGGAACATTTACTGTAGTGGAAGCCACACAGACTGTAACATTTTAATCTGGTGGTCTCCCTTCCTTCCTTCCTTCCTTCCTTCCTTCCTTCCTTCCTTCCTTCCTTCCTTCCTTCCTTCCTTCCTTCCTTCCTTCCTTCCTTCCTTCCTTCCTCTGCCTAAAATTATCTATATCTGCATGTATCTATAATACATATTTGGCAAGCAGAAACTTAGCCCTTTCATTTAAAAACAAAATAGTTCACAAGCAAACAAGCTGAGCAGATAGCACGAATGATACTAAAGCTTTGGAGAATCTTGCCTAGAAGCAAATTTGTAAAGCAAAATGGTTTTATGGTGTGAAGGAAGGAAGGTTTATAAAGAAGGTTCATATGGTCACGTATATGGAAAAGAATGGCTAAGCTTTATATCTGGCATAAGCCAGGTTGCTTTTGAAATGCTTGTTTTTCTTTTTGGCAAGCACTGCTGGTTATTTTTTTCCTCTTAGAAGTACAGCTTGATCTTATCAAGGAGCCTCCATTAAAATGAGAATAAACTACTGTATTTATATGCTCACTCCCACTCTCGTGGTAACAAACTGTACTTGTAATTTTATACATGTTTACTCCCAGAGCACGAAATTACATATTTTTTATTGTTGTCTGGTACAGATACAATCCCCCATAAAAAATAAATATAAACAGAAAAGTAGGGTCATTGAAGTTAGGAGTATCTAATAAAGAATCATAGGAAACAAGAATATCTTTCTTTTAAAGCATGCTAATTCTCTTTCATGTAAGATCTGATTTATAATTAATTTCAGCTGTGAACCTACTGCGTTTATTAAGGATAATCTTTGAGATGTGAAGAAGTAACTAGCTTATTAATTTGGTTCTCAGAAAGTAGTCCCTGCGACATGCAACATACTGACTGATGAAAAAATACCAGACTATACAATCATGAAAAAAAATAATAATAAAAGAATCAAAATGGTTTTGTGGGAATAGGATGGTATTTTAATTTGATGGGAGAGAGAAAGAGAAAAATAGTTTTCACATTAAAAGAGGGCAGGAGGTAACAAACTTTAATTAATTTATCTTTTTACAAGAAACCATTCTGAAAGAGAGCACCATTTCTGATTCAGAATGTCAGGGGGAAACCCAGAATATGGGTGAAGGAACAACAGATGAATTTTCTGCTTTCCCCCCCTTCTATTTATTGAAGTGCCTGCTGGATTCAAAACCATTATGTGAAAGACATAGCAGCACCAATAGCACTGACCTGAAAAAATTGCTAAGCATATAACTCCAAAATTTGGCAAATGTTCTCTCAATTCATATGGGACTAATTGCTTGATAGTCCCACACAGATTGTGCATCTGCCTGGAAACAGATATATATTTCACTAGTTTTTGAATTTACACTAGTATGTTGAAAAGCACACTCAAAGGAGCTCAGAGGACATCTCTGATTTGACAGATACTCAAGGATTCCTCTGGAATTGTTAACATTTGCATATGATCCCCACAGCAATGTAAATGAACTTCGACCAATCCTGCTCATTAAATAAGAGCAAGGACAGTTTTGGATGTCAAATTTTCTTTAGAGTTTCTGTAGGACAATTAGAGTTCTGGATTCTGTAATACTTAAAGTGAAAGGGATAGTACATTGGTTCTGCCTGAATTTGTATACGATTTTAACCAATCCACATTCTTTTGAACTTAATTGTGGACAAAGATTAATGTGTGTGCAGACATTCATACTCTTTAAAAAGTTTTTGTTGTAACTCAAACCTAAGGAGGATCATTTACAAAAAGTGTGGACAAGAACTGTTAATTGTTCCAAGAGAAAGATGGAAGATGGAGAGATGTTGTGGAAATAAGCAAGGCCTTTGTAAGCCTGTTCCATTATTCCTAGTTTAATTTACTAAACACTGTCCAGCCTTTAGTTTAGTAGGACAAAGCAGGGATTGACTGCCTTTTGGCTAATGGAAACCTTTCAAATTTTGTGAGTTTGTTATGGTTTCACAAAATGGCTCTTGCAAACATTCTGAGTATGCCCCAGCATACTCAGCATACAATTCTATTTGTCACTGGTTACTTTCTGTTACCATTTCAAACGTTCCAGGATTGACTTTGCTATTGTCAGATTCTTTTTTCTAGATAGGTGCATACTTTCAAAAAAAACACTGAACTCCTGCATCCCATCACTAATTTTTTAGAATATCATTGGAAATATTGGTGCTCAGATCTCAAAGGACGATGCTTTGCTTAGCTAACATGCTACTCATTCCTTTTTAAAAATAATCTTAACAAGGAAAATAAGTGAACACTCAGAAAAATTTGCTGGGCACCAAGAATGTTATCTTCAGGTGTCATATTACCCATCCCTTTAGCATAAGTAGTAGTATGATTTACAGGTAGTCCTTGACTTACTGCCACAATTGAGCCCAAAATTTCCATTGCTAAGCAAAAGAGTTAAGTGAGTTTTGCCCCATTTTATGACTCTTCTTGCCACAGTTCTTAAGCGAATTGCTGCAGTTGTTAAGTTAGTAACACTTTTGTTAAGTGAATCTGGCTTCCCTATTGACTTTGCTTTTCAGAAGGTCACAAAAGTGATATGACCCTGGGACACTGCAACTGTCAAAAATACATGCCTGGTGGCCGAACACCCAAAGTGTGGTCTTTGTAACCATGGGGGTGGGGGCCTGAACTTTGAATCCAGGTAGTAAGAACCCCCGGATGTAGATCTGTCAGAACTTTAAACAGTTGCTAAGCAATTGGTCATATGTCAAGGAATACCTGTAGCCCTTGCACCCCCCTACAGACCTGCTAGATAGTTAAATTACTGTTCATAAACTGAGGGCCCTAAGCCCAGCATGGTTTAGCATACTTCCATCAGATGATCTAGAGGGGAGATACAAAGTGACTCTGCCCTAGTGGTGAAGGTGTCAAACAAATCATCAAACATGCCTTACGGTACAGTCCATTTTATTCCAAGGATTGCTGTGAACTGCTAACTCCACACCTAATATTTTGGTCACTCCGATCAGCTTTATTAAACCTCTGTCAGATTCAAATGACTCTTTAATTGTGGCCAGATTCTGTCA
Source organism: Azemiops feae (assembly GCA_023970755.1). Classification (NCBI taxonomy): domain Eukaryota; kingdom Metazoa; phylum Chordata; class Lepidosauria; order Squamata; family Viperidae; genus Azemiops; species Azemiops feae. The sequence continues at coordinate 53,509 of JALGBA010000014.1, forward strand.
CATAATATGTAAGATGCGCAGCAACCTGTCTGATATATCTGTTCACCTAACTAGCAAATCAATATCAATTTTATGTACCCAAGTGTTTTATGGACTGGTGATTGACCACAATAAAGATTCTGTTCACTTGGTCAATGCTCAAAGTTCATGGTTACAACAAATACAACAAATATTTGGGACGGATTCCAAATTATTTTGGCTTCAGGTAGGCCCACTGGATTCAATCAGGGAGTGGTGGTTAACATGTCACACTAATTTTAAGAAATGTATTTGCAGCATGATTAAATCCAGGTCCAATTTGTAGCAAAGTCAAAATTTCAAAAAAAAGAACTGACTTAAATGTTACGTATCGTGTGTTGTAAAACAACTTGCATGGTGGAATGAACTGGGCAATAAGCTCTCATACATTCTGTAGACTTTTTTCTTTACTTACATTTCTTTCAGCATGACTAGAAAACCAATACTTACAGAAAGAAAATAGGAAGGGACAAAGTTCTCCCTTAAAAAGAAAAAGGCATTATAGTTCAATTTAGCAGCAACAGCAGGAAGTGCACAGCGGTTTGAAATGTGCCTCATAATAAACTATAAAGTGGCTAGTCTTTTCCTTGTGCAGCCAAATTTTTAATGAATAATTGATAAAAAAAAGAAGAAGACAAAAGCTGTATCAAGAGCTAAAGGGTTATAAATTCTTTGTTAGAAGACTACATAGTGCTTCGTATGGCACATCATTTGTCAGGAAATAAGCCACATGTAGAGATTAGCTGAAATCAAGGTAGATAATGATATTCTTCTTACAATACTAGGATTGGCACAGCAAGGTGAGTGGCAGTGATATATCTATGATGGATGAGAAAGAAAGCGCCTGTATTTCTAAACCAAGTGTGAAGAATGCTACTGTCATGTAAGACAAGTGGGAATTTCCTCTTGTCGCTCAAATTTTTAGACTCTTAGTGTGTTCCTTGAGCAGAAAGCATTGTGACATTATGAACAATAAAACAGGGGAATTTGTTTTTGGGCAGCACGTTTGTTTTGAATGTAGATCTCAGACTAAACCCTGACATGGAGAAACTCCTAACCGACTAATTCTCTTAACTCTGGAGATCTACAGTATTGCTTCCCAGAAACCCTCCGATTATAAACATCTGAGAGAAGTGATGTGATATCATTTCAGTTAACAGAGTTAATATTAACTATACAATTTTGTTACCTGTGCCATACAATATGTGGATGACACACAATTCATCATTTGGATCATTTGCACAATGTCATTCTATCACACGTGATGCTATTGCTGCCCTTGTCTCCACTATAAGACTTCTCCCAAATTTGTGATTTTATTTAAAAGGGATATTTTTTCTGAAGTGAAAACAGTTTTAACAATAACCCTTTTTCAATTTTAAGTTTCAACACGCAAGCTCACCCAGCTCTAGCATCTGTAACAGTTGTTACTTTCCAGAGGCATTGCAGGAAATGCAAATGACAAAATCCACCAACAAAAGGGGTTGAGCTTCTATAGTGACATTGTAATGCTGCTTTCATTCTGATAAAAATGTTGTGGATGTCTTAAGTTTCTGCTAATAACACATTCTTTCATTCCCCATCCCCAATCACAACTGCATGATGTCTGCTTCAGAGTGAGGAATTTCAAGTAAAATGAGAATCAGATACATGTAGTTAAGGTTGGCTTATTAAGCATATTTCAGTCTCCCTTGCTCCAAGTCAAACAAGCTGATCTTAGAAGCATATAGCTTGGCATTCTAAATTTATTTATGTTCTACTTATCTTCTACAAACTTACATCTATGAATATTGTTAGAGGTTGTCATGGGTCCTTTTATGTAAATCCAGGTTAGTAGGTTCTAACACAACCACACAAGCCTCTAGAAAACATACCCACAAATACTCAAAGTCTAGTACTCACAGTTTACTATACCACTCTGCCTCAATTCTACTACAACTCCTGTTCCTCCACTACTACTCTTTGTGAGATCTACTTCTGAAGAACAGTAACCCACCTCTATTTGCCTTAGGCTGCTTCAGGCTGTTTATTTCCCAAACTAAACACAACCCATCCCACTACCTCTCTGCTCAGCTTTTATAGCCATCAGCTGCTAGACTGCCAGGGAGAGGTCTTAAAGGGACAGGGCACCAGTAGCCCAGGTGCTATCCTCTCACGTTTTATTTTTTTAAATCCCTATGTAAGGGGATAGCACCTGGGCTACTGCTGCCCTGTCCCTTTAAGACCTCTCCCTAGCAGTCCAGCAGCTGCTGGCTATAAAAGCTGAGCAGAGAGGTGGTGGGGTGGCTTTAGTTTTTTTAAAATCTGTGATGACTCCCCTGGATGCTTCCCTCTCCAGATGTCAACTTGGAGGGGAATGAATCAAGTCCCTGGCACTTCAGGAGGGGAGTTGGTCAATGGCTCTGAGCAGCTGATTGAGAGTGATTTAGCTGAAGCACAGCTGTAGCAGCCTGAAGTTTCAGGTGGGGAAAGCACCCAGCTGCAGACAGTCAGCAATGAGGAAGAGGAACTGCCTTCTGCACCTGATCTGAGAACATGTAGGGCAGAGAAAAGGCAGGAGCAGAGAAGGTCAGCCAGACTACTCAAGAGGAGAAAGCATTGCCCTTCTTGATGGGCTGCACCGGAAGCTGGCTATTTAGCATAGCAGACAGGTGGAGATGATGTTGAAAACAATGTGTTCATTTCCTAGCTGCATGTTTCCTGGTCGTTGTGATCTCTGCCTTGCTTTGACTTGGATTGTGCCTCGTGAACCCTTTCATATTGTGGATTTAATTTTGCCTGGTGGGTTTATCTCATTTGGGAACTTTCAAGTGGTCATTGCTCTGTGGACTAGCATTGGTCTGCTTGTGGCTGGACTAAATTGAGACAGCTCTGGGTTTTTGTTGAAGGGAATTGCTGGGGAATATTAATAAAGCACTGTTACATGTGCATGTGAGTGAGTTCATTTTTATAGGAAAAAGACCATTCAAATGCACATGAGGAAATTTCATAAAGGGTTAGCTGACATAAATGTACCCACTGTATAAAGGTCAAGATGGTTTTTTCCCCCTATGTAATAATAGTATAGGCTATTTTGGGATTACATTTAAATATTTACAAGTATAAACTGGCAGGTAGATCTCTTTGATAAGAAATTGACTCAAAGTGTCTCTTGTAAATCAGTCTGTTATATATACCTGGTTTTTGTCAGCCATAACTAAGAGACTAAGTCTCATTTTAAAATATTTGTATTTTTCATGATTTTAAAAATAAGGGTTGGAGTTGGGGGAGGTTAAACTGGAACATAGAGATCAACTGCAGATTGTAATTTGAATAAACATAAATCCTGAATGTATACAAAAATATGTTATAGTCCCATAATGAATTATTTATTTCTCTCCAAGAAGAAATATTTACATATGATATATCAAGATACCTAATACTGTAAGCCTCATATGGAACTTTCCCCCACAATATAGGAACTGTGCAATATCTATGAGAAATGTTAGAACACTCTGGTTTGGGGAACTGGTACATATTAACCTCAGAAAATAAGATTCAGAAATGGTTAATGGCATTTTCTTCAAATACAGATTATTAATACAGTTAATGGCATTTTCTTCAAATACAGATTATTAATGATCTAACCTGTTCTGCTGCATTTATTCCAGGCACATTCAGTGTAGCTGTAAGCACTTTATTTGCAGCATTTTTACCTAGCGTTTTTATCATAAAATAAGTCCAATGCTATTTTTACTAGATGATATTCTGTGTTCAGGAATAGGATTAGGGAGAAAGAATAGATGAGGAATGCTAATAAGCAGTTCACCTTTTTTTACAGAAAAAAAAATTGTTTGCATATATCATAAAAATGAAAATGAATTGTAGGCCTAAGTAGTTCAATGTAAGTATAAGAGCAAAGAACCAAGGGGATAGATGATTTATTTATATCCCACCTTAATTTTTATAAAAACTCATGGCAGTAAATACATCTAATACTCCTTCCTCCTATGATGGCTTATTGTAATCCTGGGAATAGGATGCAAAATGGTAGATGTGGATTCAATTTATAATAGCTAGACATCATTTTTGAAAAATAATATACTGCATATAGCTCCTAGTTGATGGGACATTATTAACAATACATTGGCTTAAAAGATAGATCGCTTACTAAGAATAACATGAGCATGATTGGAGTAAAACAGAACTCTGCCGTAGTGGCACACTGGCTAAAATGTGCCAAAATTGACTAATACTGTCCATATGGTCAGGAGAGAATACTGCATATAGCATAGGCCTGACTAGAAGTGGTGGACCTAGTTTGCACCTCTTTTGTTTTACCAAACAGGAATGTGGAAAAACTTTCACCAAAGTCATGAGACCTATGGGTCTCCACACATAACATTTAGATACGTTTCCTTTTCCTTTTTCTTGATTCACTACACCTTACTTCTTTTCTGCACTCTGCATACCTTGCTTACTCTGAAAAGGAATAACATTATGGGTATTAATTTATGTATCATTTTAATGTTAATAATGTTATAAGTAACATTTTAAAAGACCTTAAATTATCAAATAGGTATTAGAAACAAATATAATACAGGATAAATATGGGCAACCAGCAGCAAGATGGATGGACTCAGTTACAGTGGCAATGAAGGCAACATTGGAAGACCTGAAGCATCAAGTTAGGGACAGATCATCACAGAGAAAATCAATCTGTGTGGTCACAAAGAGTTGATACTGACTTGATTGGCACGTAATCAATCAAAATATGGGCAATGACAAACAAAAAACACCCAAATGAAATACATTTGAAATAAGATCTATCGTAAAGTCAGAAAGTGGTGTCTATTGGCAATTTCATACATCACTTCTTAGGAATATGATCCAGTCAAGGTGAATTTAAGCCTGAACCTAAGACTGAATAAACACATATAGGACTGCACCACAAGTAAATTGAATTTGGCAATGGGGTAAGTAATAATTATCCTACTCTTTCCTTCTTGGAATCATTTGTGCTAACTTTGAATCCAATTTAATAAAATCTGGTTTCATTTTCTTTGCAAATAATTATGTAATAGGCAAGAAAGATAGCAAAGAATGACAGTAAAAGTGAACTATGGAGCAAAAACGATCCTATTCCTTCCTGTTTTTACCATGTATGCATTTTGGGGCTTGTGGATGAGAGGCATTCATATTCTCCATACTCCCTTGCTCTGCAGCTTTCCTTCCTTTTTGTCAATATGTTGGGCTGCTGGTCAGGAATCCAAAGAGATCTTAGTGCCTAGAAGTGGTGGAAATGCAGTGGCAACTTTTAAGCCCGTTTTATGATAGGCATATGCAGAACTATGATAATAGAACAATCTGCCTGGAGTTATACTGCAAATGGAAGACAGCATCTGTAGCATGTGGCACAGTGACTACAACTTTTCTCAAAATACCCTTAGAATCATCAAGTAATTATTCTTCTGGGAAAGCAGAAAAACTGGTGGCCAATACCATCAAATCACAGCCAAGTCTTTGCCTCCTAGAATCCAGTACATTTTTATTCCTAAGCGCACACTCACATAGATGTACAATTTCCCCCCCCCCTTTTTTTTAGGAGATCAGAGAGGAAGCAGTTGTATTGACAAGCAGGCTCAGTCACAGATGAGCACAAACCAAAATAACCTCCTTCCGTGAAGTTATTGGTATTCTACACCCTTCTGTTAAATTTGCATTTTATTATTTTAATAGCTATCCAAGTTAATGTAGAAATAGCAGTAACACCTGAACGTAGTTATGAAGCATCTCAGCTACAAGATGTTTCAATATGATTTAGTTACAGAAGAACAAGCTTTGCCCTTGGGCTTACAACATCTACAAATCAGGAAAATAAATAAATATAACAAACAAACAAACAATCTCTCAACCACCACCACCAAACAAACTACCAAATCTACCTCAAGGAAAGAAGCAGGTTAAAATCTCACAAGAAGAGAAATGCTTTTCAATACCACTTTAAAGTTGTGAATGGAATAGGTGGTAATGGCATGGTGCTGACTCCTGAATACTACTATGACTGGGGTGGTTTTTTTTTAAGGTCAAGGCTATAATACAGGAGTCTTCAAACTTGGCCCTTTTATGACTTGTGGACTTCAACTCCCAGAATTCCTCAGCCAGCGTACCTGGCTGAGGAATTCTGGGAGTTGAAGTCCAGAAGTCATAAAAGGGCCAAGTTTAAAGACCCCTGCTATAATAGAAGCAGCCAAGAGCCATATTGTTAATGTAGGATTGAGGCAAAAAAATCCTGCATAATGTGCAGATGAGTAGCTGGGCCTTAAATAGTGTCAATAATGGTGAGCAAAAGAGGAAGACACCTAATGAAGCATGAGAAAATATAACTTTATTTTTGGCAAGAAAAAAAAGAGATCAATGGTTAAAAATAAGACAGATAAGGTAGAGTCACATGATAGGGTCTTGGGAACTTTGGACACTTTTCTGGAATACTATGTTAATGTACATAAGTAGATTTACAGGGAAATCTCTCAATGTTAAACAGGTTAATGTGATGTTGAATTATATACAGGTAGTCCTCAACTAGCAAACATTCATGTAATGACCAGTTGAAGTTACAGCAGCATGACCGGATGTATGACCAGTCATTGCATTTATGACTGTCTCAGCATCCCCACAGTTACGTGATCAATATTCACCAACACTGGCAACCGGCATGTATTTATAACCATCGCAGTATCCAGGGTCATGTGATTGACATCTGCAATCTTCCCAGGGGCCTTCCTATAAACAAAGTCAACAGGGAAGCCGGATTTGCTTAAGGGCTGCAACAACAAAAAAAGGGGGCAAAACTGGAAGGTACTATAGGGCAACAATTATTGAATCAAGATAACTCAAATGGGCTAACTTATAGAATGTCCGGATCCATGACTCCCAGGGGAATGAAATTTGGGGAAGGTGTAGTTGCTCCAGTGTCACTGTATCTTTCGACTACACTTCCCAGAACTCACAGATCACAATGTGCAAGGGAAGATGGATGGGCCATAATCCCTCCCGCTTTCCTGCTTCTCTCTGGACCCCCATGCCCAATCAGCTGGCGGTAAGGCCCAATAGATGAAGGGCAATTGGCTGCTTTGAAACCGAGACAGAAATCTGACATTCTTAACAGCAGTTAAGGGAGCAACTCAGATACCTGCTACTAAGTAGAGTTGGCTGGGGAGCGCTGATGGTTGATGGATGGGTCTTCTTTCTCCCTGGAGGGAGAGGGTCCTTGGAGAGGGTCTACGACAACTTGCCATGGCCAACTCACCACAACCAACTTGCTGTGGCCAACTTACCACAGGACTACTCGCTGCAGGACAAGAGCTACACTAATATCGAAGAAATAGTGGAATAGAACCATTAAAGAAAGGATGCCAAAGGAGGGACAAGATGAAATGTGAATGACAAAAATTAAAATATTTTTTTTAATTATCTTAAATAATTAAACTGAATTGTTGAATTGTCCCGCAGCAAGTTGGCCATGGGAATTGGCTGTGGTGAGCTGATCATGGTGAGTTGGCCGCAGCAAGTCGACTACGGCAAGTTGCCCCACTCCATCTTGGGATGGGGCGAAGTTTTCCTTGTGGCCCATGGCATCCTTTGTCCCACTCTGCTCAGCAAAGTAGCAGGCAGTTCTGTGGGTCAGTCAAGGAGGAGGAATGATTTCCAAGCTCCCTGCCAGGTTCGCACAAGTAACGTCAATGGGGAAGCCGGCAGGAAGTCAGAAGTTGCTCCTTTTCCCATAGCTTTTTTTTAACCCAGCTGTGGTTATTCTAGTCCTGTTTCTCAAGAAACACCTCTGAAAGGATCACCCAATGGGTCACAGGTTTTCTTTTAAATCCAGGGGTCTGGGAGCCTGGTAAGCAATGTGGATGAGTGATGTAAAGACACACTAATCGCTTTGGCCACCACATTGCCAGTCCTTGCTGTTCTCCTTTCCCTTATACAATCACAAAAGCATTAAGCCAAGGAGAGGCCTGTTTTTTTAGGCAGAGGCTTGCGGGGTAGGGTGGGGTACATTACTCAAAGCAGGAAAGAAGATAAGGCAGGGGGATGGATTGATTTAATTTAGACATTTAATTATAAATCATCAATGCTATCAATGGGACTTATTCACCTTATATTTAATAATTCCTTCCTTTGGCCATAATGAAAAGGGCCATTCTTTGATAAGTTTTTACTATACCTTAGCTAGAGTTACAATATGTGGACTGTAAACATCTGGGCTACCACTGGAGCGTTTCTAAGACACTTTGCTGCCACCTAAGGGCTGTTCCAGGTATTATGGCCCAGATACAGTAATTTGGAGCTTAGCACTATGTGCAAACCAGACTAGAGCAATATTACATCTTGGATTCAGAAGACGATGCTTGCAGTCTTATGAAGCCTTTCTTATCTACTCAGGTTTTTTTTTAGTTAATAGATTTATTGCTTATATTTTAAGACTGCATTATGTTGATAATTCCCACTCATACTGTAGTCTTCTGCCCTATTGCCATTTGGAGCACTTCCAGTAGCCAAACAACAAAATCTGCTAACTGATCATTTGTTCTTAAATACATGACCTGGTTCTTTTGTGGTATTGAATTATAATTCAATCTGGAATCATTTCTGATGAGAAACAGAAAGCAGCCCAAGGAAAAATAAACAGTACTTATCAATAAATCTGATCACCACAACCTTACTGCCTGCACTCTGCAGCCAGTATCTGAGCGTAGAGGGATATGTACACTAAATAGATTGCATCTCATTCCTGCTACATGATTCCTCCCTCTAAGGAGATGGGGCCAGGGAGCAGCCATCAAAACAGAGCTGAGGTCTATAATAATTGGTGCTGGCGGAAATGTCAGTCCACTGTCAACCTGATAGAAAGTTGCATCAGAGGCTGAATGCTGACAACTCGGTCTGCAGAGAAATTTTCTCTTCCCTCTAATTAAACTGGATAATGTAACTCATGAGCTGTTTCTGGATCGCCGCTTTTCTTACTTGAAAGGAAATCAATGAAAAAAGAAGTTGCCTTTTTTTCCACGGAGGAAGCAAAAACACATTCTTAGCAATGAAAAAACAGATTGTGAAGATTGTTCGAGCAAGGCTGGAAGGGAGCATTGAAGTCATGAGAGCCAAACTGACTTAGTGGTGACCAAGCTGACTGGCCACAGGGGTAGGCAATCTTGCTGGCTCAGGAATTCTGGGAGTTGAAGTCCACGAGTCATAAAAGAGCCAAGGTTGCCTATCCCTGGGCCACACCATTGCTTGCTGGATTATTCGTTGGTAATAATAGCAAGAAGCTACAGGTGTTGCACAATTACTCAGAAATAAGCCCCCCCCCATCCCCCCAAATACAAAAGAACTTACTTCCAAGTAAATAATGACAGAATGTGGTGTGATCCTAAATCACTCCCTTTAGACAGGAGAGGAGACACAATGTGGGAAACAAATACCTTATCTTTTGTTGTAATTAACACTAATTAAGACTGCTGCATTACCTTTCTGAAGAAATTGCAAATTACTTTTTCACCCAGAGAACAAACTTACCTATGTAATACTTTTTCGTGAAGTAAAAAATAAATAAATAGATAAGTTCATGGAGGCCAGCTCCCTTGATGTCTATTAGGGAAGCCCTATTAGAGGCAACATGCTAAGATAGCCACTGCTTGGAATCAACAACCAAAAGGGAACAACTATTGTTAATATACTTCCTGAAAACAACTGGCTAGTCACAAGATGGAACAGCACAAGCTGTTAGTCTCACAATGTTATCCTAATCCACGGTATTATGAAAAATTCATCAGAATGTAAACCTGCAGATTGCTGCATGGAATTCACAATGAATTTGTTTGCAGATCCCATAAAAAAATTGCTCCCATGAAAAAGCTAAAATACGTTCCTCAGTTTGAGGGCCTGTTATGTCAATCAAAGTACAAGGGGTGGGGGAAAGTCTGCAAAATGACTGAGTATCATAGTAAAAGCTAAAGCATGCATCTCACTTATGACAAATCATTCTTTGAGGGGCCCTTGGTGCTCTCTGACTTGGTTGTTTTCTTGCAGATGTTTCATTACCCAGCTAGCTAACATCATCAGCACTGTGGGAGTGGTCTTGGAGGTTCTTTGGTTGGGCTATTATCTGTTAGCTTCTTGGGATATTATTTACTTCTTGATTATGGGTCTGATGTTAACCTTGGTGCTAATCTATCTTCACCTGGATGTTGATTGCTGGTGGGGAGGTGTTTTGGTCTTTTTTGTTCCCTTTTTGGCTTGTTGATTGCTTCTTTTGCACAGTACATAGAAGTTTATATCTATGTGTCTACTGATAGCCAATTTGTCAGAACGCCAGGCTTCCAAGAATTCCCTAGTGTTTTTCGATTGGCTTGGTCTAAGATGGTCACAGTTTCCCAGTTGAAACTATGGTTAAGTCTGTCCATATGTTGAGAAATTAAAGAGTTTTCATCATGTCTTTTGAATGCTAGTTGGTGATCATGGATGCATTCTGCTAATCTTCTGCCTGTCTATTCTACATACTGGTTGTTGCAATCTATACACTGTATATTTTAAATGACTCCTGTTTCTTCTTCTGGGACTGCTGGAGTTTTCCTTTTTTTTTAAAAAAAAGAAGAAGTTTTGGAGGGCTTTAGTTGGTTTGTGTGCTATGCTGATTCTGTGTGACTGCAATAGTTTGTCGGTGGTTTCTGAGATGTTTTTGATGTATGGCAGTATTATCCTTTTTATAGCTTGGGTTGGTTGTGCTACATTAGGTTGAGTGGTCAGGCATTTTTTTGATGAAGCTGCATGGATATCCACATTGATATCAAATCCAAAAAAACAGAGTCATCTACAACATAAGGCATTTCCAGCATAGATCTGGATTCAAGAATTTCCCCAACCTTCCTATGAGATAAAGCAGAATCCATGACTGAAAGCAAAACTTGTACTTATATTCCTATGAATGTGAGCAGAACATCAGCCAGTCATCTCTGAGAGATGAAAGAATGAAGGAGCAGAAAAAATATTTATTACATTTATATATCGCCCTTCTCCTGTTGAAGAGACTCTGGGCAGCATCCAAGAAGGGAATAGCAGATTTATGTATTCGTCTGTCTGTTATGTAGATTATATTGTCTGAACAAGGTTTCAACTTCAGAATCCACCACAAATCCTCAATCTGATATATCAGCAGTGGAAAGAGGAGTCATCGGTGTCACATCAGGCAATTGCCATGGGGTGGTGGAATTGTAGCCTAGCAGCCTCTCTTGGATAAACCTACCCCATTTTCTCAGCAAGACTGGAAGGCATGCAAAATGGCATTGCCTGATTGAAATCCAGCCAAAAGATTCCAAAGGATAAGTGGTAACAGGATGCAAGAGATACAGATTTTGTAGATCTAAATTTCCATTCCTTCCCACTTCAACTTAGTACCTTCCACTTTTGATATGTTATTGAAAGGGCAGGGTTGAATTTAAGGTTGCCTTTCCCTTTTACTTTTGACCCTCCCCAACCAAGACAGTGTAATCTACATAATATGCAAATTAAGAGCTAATTACACAATTTGGGTATACAAAATTAGCCTACCTAATTTGCATAATTCTCAGCCAGTTTCTATCCCTGCTCTTACCACAAGCAGAACACAGCAGGGTGGGGAGCCAGAGGGGGCCTGAACTGTTTCTACAGTTGCAAAGAGAAAAGGGCTAGTCATACCAAATTCTCTTTATGTCAGCACTGTAGCCGCATTTTTATTTTTTGGGGGTGATGGTGAGAATTTTAGTTCATCTCTGTTCTTCTGTTTCCATCTCTACTCTGGCCTTAATTCATTATGTATGGAAGTCTAGCAACACAGCACCTGAGGTTCAAGCTTGGTTATTCACCTCAGTTTCCAGAAAATCATTTAAATATTTAATATACATATTTCCCCTCCATATTCTCAAATTCTCACAATTAATTTCATCCAGGGATGGACCTCTCCCCCCAATCTCATAAGCTGTAGCTACCTGGTTAGGTGTTACAGATGATGAGAGATGCTCAACAAGCTTAGAGAGGGCTGTAAAGCACCATGAAGCGGTGTATAAGTCTAAGTGCTATTGCTATTTGGAGAGCCAGATGTTGCCTATACCAGATCTAAAATAATGTGGTGTTTGGATTCTTGGGATGTGTCCAGGTAAATACTGAATATTAAAACTCCAGTCAAATGCCTAAGAGGAAACCACCATACTTGCAGTCAGGAGAGGAAATAAACCAGCCATTTAAGGGAATACATCCATTTTCTAGATTATAAAATGTACAGTACTAAGGGAGTGGCTCACCTGACTGACTGCTGTTCCACACACAAGACTATCTGGATAGCTCAGTTATCTGCAAGTGAGTCCAGCAATGAGCATTCTTCCAAGCAGGGAAATCCAACCACAAGCAGAACGTCTTTTTTTTATTACAGACCTTTATAATTTTTTCCCCTGAGGTAAAGGTAAAAAGGTAAAGGAAGGTAAACGTAAAAAGGTAAAGTAACCCCTGCGGATTTTACTCCACTAGTTGTTGCCGACTACAGTGGGCGATGGTCATCTCCGTTTCAAGGCCACTGAGCCAGGGCTGTCCAAAGACATTTCTGTGGTCATGTGGCCAGCATGATTTCATGGAGCTCTGTTACCTTTCACGGAAGTGGTACCTATTTATCTACTTGCATTTGCATGCTTTCAAACTGCTAGGTTGGCAGGAGCTGAGGTGAGGACAGGAGCTCACCCCATCATATGGCACTCGGATCTCAAACCTGGGCTGCTGGCTTTCCAGCCGATAAGCCCAGCATCTTAACTGCTGAGCCACCACACCACCCTTTCTTTGAGGGCCATGCTACAATACCAATATGTTGAAAAGGATTGTTTTAGATTGGCAGGCAGGCTGGCTGGCATTATACATTATACAGCTGTATTCTTTTTTTATAGGTAAAGGGATGTCATCATCCTAGCTTTCAAACCACAAGGGCAATAATCAATTTCCTGCCACAACCAACATTTTGGAGGTTAAGATCAATAGTCACCTGCTCTGTGGGGCACACTCTTGCCCACTCCATAGAACAGCTTTTATCTTTATTTGCTACAATACTTGTCCAGCTTTGTCAGAAGTTTCCATAGCATCTCTATACAAGACTTTGCCCTTTCTACTAACAGAAGACGAAAGTCTCTCGTGTGCTTCTGCATTGTTCTTTCTAAACAAAATGGTGAATTGTACTAATACAGTAATGCCCTTTTTACCCCATTCTCATAACCGTTCAGAGAAGAACAATGTCCTCTTCCTGTTAGCTGACAAGCCACTGGATTTCAACAGCACAATCAATCAATCAAATACTGCAACTTCCAACATTTGCTGCTGAGAGAGGACAGTTTAATTGGAGGGTTGGTCCTGATTGCTGCTTTCAGCTGAATTTGCTGATTTACTCATGATGAGATTTATCTGCAATTATAATCTCTTAAAACCCAAGTCTAACTAAGCAATTAAGCAGGCATGTTCATGTTGTTTTCTGGGCAGTCGTCTTCCAAGATTTTTTTTCTCAGTCATACCTACAGCGTTGGGATTTTTTTTGATGATCTTTCATCCAAGGGCTAACTAGGTTTATTTCAGTTTAGCTTTCTGAAAGTACTCATGGTCAGGTGAAATTAACTCCCGAGATCAGGGGTGTCAAACTGCTTGCCTGACGGCCGGATGAGTCATGCCAAAACCGCGCCCACCCCAGCTCCGGCAATGGAGAAAAAGTCGTGATACATCATGACACATCACATGATGTGAGTTTGACACCCCTGTCCTAGATGATTGAAACTACCTTTTAAAGTGGCCAAATCAATTAAAAGGTTATATGGAATTTGAAGGATTCAGTGTTCTGACTAAATTCAGCTGTTTAATATCTTCAAAATATCTTCCAGCTATAGGTAATCTTTGACTAACAACCACAATTGGGACCAGAATTTCTGTTGCTAAATAAGGCAGTTGTTTAGTGAGTTGCAACAGATTTTATGACCTATTTTGCTATGATTGTTAAGTGAATCACATGGTAGTTAAATGAATCCAGCTTCCCCCATTGATGTTGCTTGTCAGAAGATGGCTGGGAAGGTTGCAAATGGCAGTCACATGACCCTCGGACACTACAACCATCATAAATACATACTGGCTGTCACGTGCCTGAATTTTGATCACTTGATCATGGGGATGCTATGATAGTTATAAATGTGAGGAACGATCATAAGTCACTTTTTTCAGTGCCATTGTAAATTTGAATGGTCCCTTAACAATTCATTTGTACATGGTCACTAAATAAATGGCTGTAAATGTAAACCTTTAATTCCCAAATCTTGGTCATAATGTCCAAGACTGTAAATTATATGTTCCAAGAGGCTTTTCTCCACATCTTCTTGCACAGCCTGTGAAGCATTTTACAGGAATGTTTAGCAGTTTTATTTTACCCAGAGTAAATTGTCAATTATCCCACCTAATTTTGTGATAAATCCCTTCTAGCATGAAAGGTGTCGAAGCAATTCATAAATTAAAGGGAGAGCCATATGGCCATAGGCACTAGTTATGCCAACTGCACTTCTCTGCAAAGTATCAGAGTTAAGAGGAGTTTTTGGAAAGCCTGCACTCATCCTCTGGCAGTAGCTGTTTTCCCCACTTAATCCTTTTTAGCTACAGAGCCACTTGATTGAAATAGGCGGCTATAGGAATGAATGAATGAATGAATGAATGAATGAATGAATGAATGAATGAATGAATGAATGAATGAATGAATGTCTCAAAAGTACTTTTTCAAGAGGCAACTGGACTTTTTTGTTTTTCTTTGAAGATATTTCGCTTCTGGATGAGAAGCGAAATGTCTTCAAAGAAAAACAAGAAAGTCCAGTTGCCTCTTGAAAAAACACCTTTGAGACAACCATGACCTGGATGATTGAGAATCTCCATAGATTGAATGAGTGGTTCTATGATAGCTGCTATCCTCCTGTTAGGGCCATTTCACTGGTCTGCTAATATTATTTTTGGGCATTAAAAACAGATGACTGAGGAGACAAAAGGTAGAAACTCACAGATCTGGTTCCCCCGCACCTTCACTCTAAAAGAAAGTTGGGCAGTCAAAATGAAAAAGACCTGAGAAATTGCTTAATATTATGGTTTGTAAGCCAAGATTTATGGATTGATGTAATCTGTGAATCCAGTTGACTATGGCTAATTTAATGAACTACAGTTAAGCAAACTATGGTTTAGCACAAGAATGTTTCCCTCTAGATCATATTGTATTTCATCTCTAACAGTTCTAGAAGGCTATTCTGGCTGTTTCAAGCATCATGGGATGGAAGTAATGAAGCAAAGCAACGTGGTTGCATCACTTGACTCTTAGAAATGAGAGGGATATATGTACATCCCTAAAATATGCTTTCAAAAAGGATTTTCTTCTGTTTTACTCAGTGGTGGGATTCAAACATGTGAACAACTGGTTTTCTGTGTGGATGCCGCTTCTGGAAGTCCATTCTGGGCCTGGGCAACAAAAAATTAGCTACCGGTTCTGCCGAAGTGGTGTGAACCGGCTGAATCCCACCACTGGTTTTATTCCATTTGTAGACATATCTTTCCCAAATACATTCTTCTTATTTGAATTTTTGAAAGGAGACAATGACATTCATTAGCAGCCTGCACGGTGGGCAATCTGTAATTTAGCAGACTTCATTTTAGGAGGTTATACCAGTTCATTCGCACTGCAATCTATGGATTCTTTTTTTACATTCCTACTTGAAGCCTGCTGTTCTTCCTTTTCCTCCAAGTCCACTTTTTTCATTATTATTATTTTTGTAACAAGAGTTGTCTCAGGAAATTTTGGAACTGCTCTGAGATTAATACCAGAATTCCAGAGTTCTAAGTTTCGGTTACAAAAGCACAGGGTGATTCAGATTGATGATCAAAATGCATCAACTCTTACTGGTCTCCTTAGTCTGCCTGAAGACCCACTGAAGACTATGTGCTGAGTGGTAGGTCTTCATATTTCACATGCAGAGCTAACTTGTAGTTACAATTATTTTTCAACACTGATGTACTGCACTTGAAGACATTAGGATGCTATAGAGGAATGCTAGGTTCTTTTTTTCCAACACGTTGCTATTGATGAGTAGATTTATTGCTCTTTTATGGTCCTTTTAAACTTTTAAACACATGACTGTGGTGTTTGTTTTATTATTGATTTTGCTAGGTGGGCTAAATTGTGAATTAATTTTGTTGTATAGAATCTTGTGGCTATCTTTTTTTCTCCTGGTCTGTGCTTAGCAATATATAGCTGCCTCTGAACATCTCCATCTGCTGTGACTCTCTCTCTCAGCCTAACAACAGAGCTGTCTTTCATCCACACATAACCAGATGCAACATCTTAAGCCATTACAGTATTGGAGACAGGAGTTACAAGCAACCTTCTTTAGCTGTAGGCAAATTCAGCACTCTAACCTGGTGCTGGAGAAGACTCCTGCGAGTCCCCTGGACTGCAAGGCGATCAAACCAGTCAGTCCTAGAGGAGATCAACCCTGACTGCTCTTTAGAAGGCCAGATCCTGAAGTTGAAACTCAAATACTTTGGCCACCTAATGAGAAGGAAGGCCTCACTGGAGAAGAGCCTAATGCTGGGAAAGATTGAGGGCAATAGAAGAAGGGGACAACAGAGAATGAGATGGGACTTCCAGTTTTGGTCGCAGTGCAGGCGGTCGCACAAAGAGTTTGCTCTCTTTGCTGGCCGGTTTCCCCCCGCCGGTAGACCCTGGATAGGGTCGAAAGTTGCCCTGGAGGGGTGACCACCGTTGAGGAGGCCACTTGTTGATGGCGGAGGGAGCGGCAGCTCCCTCTGCAGTCCGAGACAGCTCCTTTGGGCCGACGGGGAAAAAGATCGGCTATTAACATGGCCGATCATCTAGCTGCTTCAGCCGAAAGTCACAGCAATATCTAAGCGAAAAGAACCACCGTGGGTGATCCGGGTGAGACCTTTCCTTCCCTCTTGATACCCCATTTACCTTCCTGAGAAAAACTTCTAGAATTATTTCCCTATTTTCAGAAAGCAGCATTCGGATACTTGGGAAAATGAGCGTTGAGAAAAATAATTAATTTTTACTGACTATTTGAGCTGTTGGATTTCGGGGATTCTGAAAAAATCCTTATTGTGAAGGTGGATTTTCTTTCTCTTTGCCTGCTTGTCTTTAGTCTAAGTGGAAGACTTTAGGGAGGGGGGTGGAGTGTTTTCTGTCCTCCCCCCCCCTTCTGAACATAACTGTTTCTTTAAAAAAAAAATCGGCTGTCTGGGCGGTGTTTTGTGGATTGAAATGGCAAGAAAGTATCCATTTTAAGCTGATCACTTTCACTTTGCTTTGTCGGATACGTATTCAGCTTAAACTTGGTGTGACACCCAGACATTCCTATCTGTATTGAAACCAGCTGAAAGGCTTCATTTTTTTTGCTTTCCTTTGCTTTCTTCTAGTAGTTTACTTTGACTTTATAATACAAAATATATTTCCTAGAAAAATGGACTTTTCTTTTTTTGGATTACAAGATAATAATTGACCTTTAAGGCACCTTTTTCTATTACTATTTTGGACTATAAATTGGATACTCATAATACTGATTTTGATTTTTTCTGCCTTTATCTTTTTGTTTGGCTTGACTTTTTTATTTTTTCTTACTCCTGTGTGGATATTACATTTTATAATTTTGCTACTATAGAATCTCTATTTGGCCTGATTTTTTAGTTTTCTTCTATTTCTGTTTGGATCCTATACCTTATACTATTTCTACTACAGAATTTTTATTGTTGTATTTACCTTCTAAGCTGAACTTTCACTAAAAAATTAAGACTACTTTATTATTGAAATGGAATCTTACCCACAGCTTGACTATGGACTTTTACTAAAAAAAAATTTGGAACTGAAAGAACAATTTAGAATGGACATGGAAGATGATGCTCCAGAGTTAAAAATTGACTCTCAAACTTTGACTGACCAATTTATAGATCAAGGAACAATAGAGGAAGACTACTTTATTATTGAAATGGAATCTTACCAACAGCTTGACTATGGACTTTTACTAGAAAAAATTTTGGAACTGAAAGAACAATTTAGAATGGACATGGAAGATGATGCTCCAGAGTTAAAAATTGACTCTCAAACTTTGACTGACCAATTTATAGATCAAGGAATAATAGAGGAAGAACAGATCAACCCTAAAGAGGCTGATATGCAACGACTACAATTCAACGAGATGGAGGAAATATATCTACAATCTATTGAAGAGGAACCAATCAACACAGAGGAAGAGATTATATCGCAGATGCAAAGTATGGAGAATCTTGATGACCAAAGGCAGATTCCAACCAAAACACCTATAATCCTAAAAGCAACAGGAATGGATTTTCAAAAACGAGGCATCAAAAACACAGACAACATGGACAAACAACGAATAACTATCATACTGATTAAGACCGACTATATAGTGCAGACAACACTGGAAAAAAGAGAAGAGGATTACGATCAGACTCAATTGTGGAGAAATATGGATAACCAAACATGAAGATTTGATGAGTCAGAGGCTCTTTGGTGGAAACTTGCTTGGCACAAAAAGAAAGCTAGAATTAGGTTTAAAAATGGTTAAAACTTTATTTGACGGGTTAAAAAGGCTTTTAGAAATTTTGACTGAGTTAATACTATCGAGATGAAAACTATGGATTTGACTATGGTTGGGATGTAATTTGACTATGGTTGGGAAATCTAATATGGAAAAGGTGGTAAACAAAAAGTAAATAGATGAAGAAATAGAATACAGATTGGAAATGAAATAAGGTGTCTGGTGGAATAATATCTTTTCTTTTTATAAGTATAATGATTTTGATAGGATTTAAATTTTAGGTAAGGAGTTAAAAAGGGGTTTTAAGATTTATAACATATATATTTGAAATAGAAAATATATACTTGATAGAGTACAGGAAAGAGAATATAGTTGGGAAGTATTAAAATATAATAGTTGATATAATATGTATATTTTAGAAATAATTATTGTTTGATGGGAAATTGGGAGACCCGAAATGTAACTTATGTGTTACATTTTAGGCTAAAGTGGAAAATGGTAATGGTAAAATAGTTAAACTTAAAACAGGATTTTGATTGATATAAGTGAATTACTATTGATATTCTTTTACAATGATTGAATTTTATTTAGAAATGTATTAATACTAGGTTATAGTCTGAGGGAAATAGAGAAGGAACGTTTAAGGAATTATTGAACTATTTATGTTTGATTATATTGTGTGTGTGTTTTTTTGATGATTGATCACTCTATCTCCACGTGGATTCCTAAAGCACTTTGATGTAAAACCCAAAAATACTAATAAAACTTGTTTAAAAAAAAAACACAGAGAATGAGATGGCTGGATGGAGTCACTGAAGCAGTAGGCGTGAGCTTAAATGGACTCCAGAAGATGATAGAGGACAGGAAGGCCTGGAGGAACGTTGTCCATGGGGTTGTGATGGGTCGGACACGACTTCACAACTAAGAACAACAACAAACCCCCAATCTCTGATGATACTTGGTTAGGACCTCTTTCCTGAAATAGTGGATCCAAGCAGACAAACAGGGTTTAGATTCCAGCATTCATAAACTTGAATTACACTTCATTCAATCAATCTGTCAACGTTTATAGCAGCTGCAGTCTCTGAAAGCACTGCTTTTCTGCCCCTTTGATTTATATATTCCCATAAAACACGGTTTCGATAGGCTGACAACATATAGATAAACAATGATGGGGGTGAGGAAACCCTCACTCTTTAATGATGATGAGAATTGTCTAACATGGAAAATTAGATTGGAAAGCAGTTCCAAGAATAGATGTTCCTATGACTTTCACTGGCTGTCTGATGCTGCAGTTTCCCTAAAATGGAAAAATATTCACCCGGCTGCTGCCTCCTCTTTGCTCACTTTCCAGAATGCAATCAAAAAGCTCTAAGCGGAATCGAACTTTAGTTCCCTTCAGCTCCAAATAACCTTCTCAGGGGTTAGTGGAAGTGGATTTACTTGGCAATGTAATTTCAAGGATGGGAGTAATTTTACCCTCACTCACGGTAGAGGCCTGTAATTTTCATGGCCCTGGAGAAACTGGCACAGAGGACCTTGGCAGCTTGCCACTCCCCTTAATTACAAAGTTTTAAACAAGTTGTATTACTTTTAAATTATGGTTATAAATGTCACTTTAGCAAAGTATTATGAGCTTCCCTGGAGCCAGGGCTTTGAATAAATAAATAGAAAATAAAGAAGGCTCCTTTTAAAAGGTCGAAAATCGTGTTGCCTGAATTGAACTGAACTGATGCATAAGATCTAGAGAACTTAGAAGCTCTGCAAAGGACAATTCAGCTAGAAAAAAGGAAGGGTGAAACAGACATGTGAGGAGAGGAGAGATCTTTGTTCACCCTACGCATATAGAGGTAGTCCTCGACTTACAACAGTTCATTTAGTGACCGTTCAAAGTTACAAGGGCACTGAAAAAAGTGACTTATGATCATTTTTCACACTTACGACCTTTGTAGCAACCCACAATCATGTGATCAAAATTCAGATGCTTGGCAATTGGTTCATACTTATGACTGTTGCTGGGTCACGAGGTCATATGTCCCAAGGTCTCCGGCGGTCTTATCCAACAATCCCAATGAAGAGATAAAACTGTTCTGTAATTCAGAAAATCAGACCGGACCAAGGTTGCAAAAAAATAATAATTGTGTATTATTAATTGTGTATGAATATTTTAAAATGGGAAATTCTTTTAGACTGAGTGAAAATATCCTGCAGGGAGTTAATGACTTATTCTCTATTTTTTTTTCCTTTGGGGAGGAGAATAAGTTAAATTTAGGGTTGAATTTCCCAATATCAAAATCTTAGCCCCCTGTAGGTTAACTTCCACCCCAACATATCTGCCACATTCATCAGTCAACATAAGCTTTGGATATATTTGAAAATTTATATACAGAACAATTCCATTTCTTTTTTTCATTCCTGCTGAAATAAATTCTTCACCCAAATTTTTGTACTCAGGTATTTTATGCCTTTTCCCCTAATATGTGTTTCTTGTAAAACAATTGCATCTGGTTTTAACTTTGTCAAATAATGGAATATTTTTTTTCTCTTTTGAGGAACAATGGCTCCATTTATATTCCACATTAAGCATTTATAATCCATAGTTACGTCAAACTTTTAGAAAAGGCAATTTTTGTAGCACCCAACTTGTCTTTAATATCTTGTATTTGTTGGTGCAATTGCTTAGACACATCTGTAATTCTCACTTCTATTTGCATTTATTCCAGTGGTGGGATTCAGCTGGTTCGCATCACTGCGGCAGAACCGGTAGCTAATTTTTTGTTGCCCAGGCCCAGAATGGACTTCCGGAAGCAGCATCCACACAGAGAATTGGTTGTTCACATATTTGAATCCCACTACTGATTTATTCCAATCCTTTGAATTTTCTCTAGAAATATTTGCATTTCTGCACAGAGTTCAGTCTGAATCTCTGCTGTTTAAAAGTAAAAATCCCGCCTTCCAATTTATCTGAATTGAGCCTTTTTCTACTTAGGTTTATCAGGAAAAAAAGTATTCTTTCCTCTTACTTAATATTCTAACTGAAATTTCCTCAAGTTCAATTTCTCTTGTATCATGAATTCTCAATCTACTATTAAAATGCTACTGCAAAAGTTAATCTCTAGTCTTCCTGGCAGTGTACAAGGACATCCCTTGGAACATTTCTTAATTTTGCAATTGGATATTGATCCTATAAACCTTTTCAAATTGTGTCTCAATGTCATCTTCATCCCAATCCAAAAAGTTAGACAAATACTTACGGTAATATTTTTTTTCTGATAGATTCTCCCTTGAACTTGCTGTAAATCTTAAAATTCTTTTTTTCTCAGTTTCAATACCTCCAGATCTTTCTCCATCTTTCTATTTATAACCTGTCTTATTTTCCAAAACTTCTATATTGTCATTAAGTTGCTTTATATCTCCAGCCAATTATCCTACATCTTCTTTGATCTTTTCAACTTTTTTAGTATCCCTTTTTATCCCTAGAATTCCAGCTAACATTTTCTAACTATTAACAACTGTTGAGGTCATCTTCTTGCCAAATTCCTCAAACATTTTCTGCAATAAATTGGTGTGATGCCTTTATCTGTAAGTTGTGCTAGTGAAACTGTCCTTCTTTCTCCTATTTTTGCTGCTTTTCTTGTGGTTGCCATTGTGATAAAATAAAAGAACATCAATTACTAGGATGAAAGTAAAAGGCATGCTTCTTCTTTTGTTTTCCTCTTTTGCTCTTCTCTTTCTTTACTCTTTAGTCCCAATTAGCTCTCCATAGTTATAGTCGCACAGTCTGGTACATATTACTGTTATGTTTTTATTTTGTAAAATCCACCAATTGTCTACTTTCTTTAAGCAATAATAAGTTAAGATAATAAGCAATCAGCATTCCTGCAGAGGTCCACTGTTTTCTTGTTAACTTTTTACTATGTTCAAAAGTGCTTTCATTAGAAAAACAAAATTATTCTTCTTTCTAAAATTACCATTCCCTTTATCCATTTAAAACTTTCTTAAATCACAATTTTGCTAAGTTTTTTGCTTTCAACTTAAAATCCTTTAAGATGTTTAATTTCTTAATTAAAACAGAAGGTGATCGAGTGTTTTGTTTTGTCTTTCAGAAGATGCCTCTTAAGCTGTGAATTAATTGTATTTGAAAGTGTTTAAGAAAATGAAGTTTTTGAAGCTTATTTGTCCATAAAAGCTACAAAACGGTTTTGAGCACAATGTTGATCTCTCAGCTCCCAAGCTGGCTAACTCACAGTCAACCACAAGAGATTCAGTTCCTGTGGTCTCCTCATGAAAAGCAACTATCCATGGAGCAAGTGGGCAATCCACCAATCTCTCCTTCTACAGAGAGAATTTAGTTAGCCAGGACCTGCTGCCTGGCCACCGATTTCACCAAAATGCTGTCCCTGCTAATGGAGATGCTCACAGGGATATCTAACCTGCCATAAGTTCTCATCAGGAACCCCGGATCATGATCAGGTTATTGTGGGGGTGCTGGCACAGCTGGAACTTTGAGGATTGGTTGTAAGGACCACTTGTTCATTTCCATTATAACTTTGAATGGTTGCTGAATGAGTGGTTGATAACCAAGGGTGACCTGTATGTAACTAGACACCATCTTCATGCTGCTGATATCTTACCTCACACAAGTATCCCAGTGGTTTCGTGTAGATGTGAAAGAGCAGAAGAGAGAATACCAAGTCTGATCTAGGAAGAGAACCACTCAAACTAGTGCTTCTTACTCTCAAACTTTATAACTATTCTAGAGCTATATATAATGTATCACAAAACAACAGCTGACATTACTTCTCCTTACTCTCCACTGGCCGTGGGAATGCTGTTTCCATTTCTCAATGGCTCTGGGAATGCTATTGCTGCTGTCATTGTGTCAAGTGCCATATAACTGTACAAGATCAAAGAAACAAGTCTTCAGTAAAATATATTTGATGTTGGTCATGAGATAAGTTGTTAAGAATTGACAATGACTTGATGGCACAAAATCAAAATCATGAGTCTTGGTATAAATCATGGAAATTGCAAAAGGAATTTCTATCTATCTATCTATCTGTCTGTCTGTCTGTCTGTCTGTCTGTCTGTCTGTCTGTCTGTCTGTCTGTCTGTCTGTCTGTCTGTCTGTCTATCTATCTATCTATCTATCTATCTATCTATCTATCTATCTATCTATCTATCTATCTATCTATCTATCTATCTATCTATCTATCTATCTATCTATCTATCTATCTCACTTAGAAAGTATCTGTGTCCTTCACAGAGTTATAATTTATAATGAGTTCATGGAAGCAGAGTTCATTTGAATTAATCAAAATGCTTCTCTGTGTCAAATTTCAATAATAATTTATGTATATGTCCAAATAGATCAGTGTTTTTCAAACTTGATAACTTTAAGGTGTATGAACCAAGTCCCAGAATTCCCTGGCCAGAATGCTGGCTAAGGAATTCTGGAATTTGAAGTCCACAAAACTTAAGGTTGCCAAGTTTGAAAAGCCATGGTTTGGTATAAGTGTTTCAAATTCTGTCGTCCAAATCTTGTCTGACAAAATTTTTAACTACAAATAATATGGGAGAGAGTAGAATCCTGTGAAGGGAGAAGTCAAGGGTGCCCACTCTTTTCCGGGGGGGGGGGGTCTCAGCTGGACTCACTTTCTATCTCTTGATTGCTATGTCTACTCTCCCTTTCATTCCTTTCTTAGCCTCCTCATAATCTCTCACACGCTGTTGATTGGAAAAGGCTTTTAAAAAGAGAAGACTATAGGAAATGCTGATGCATTTAGTAGGTGTAAAATGAGAATTCTTCCAATTTTATTTATGGTGGAGAATAATCTGGAAGTTTTGATGTGTATCTTTATGAGCTTTCATAACTTTGTGGTGAGCTTGGTATATACACTTTGCTGGCACATCCATTACAAAGTGTGTCTTTTAACACTGGTCCTTTCTTTCTTGTCCTGTCACCAATTGCTGCATTTGCAGTATAATATATTATGTAACTGAAACATAATTTTTCTGCAGTTGCATTAATTCCCTTCTGAATTTGCCTGAAATACAATAAAACAAAAGTTCAGATGGGATAGTATTACATACTTTTCTTTGAATTATTTCTTTTCTATGAACAGTCTAATAGCTTTCTTGACTCCTTGAGCCAGAAGTGGATACTGTATGTGCTCAATGCAGCTACAACCTGGAAAACTTCCCTGCTGTCCTTTAAGTAGTAGACTATTTTAAAAACTGAGTTATGTGAGAAATGTTTCTTTCATAACAAAATATGAGATGATTTTTTTTCTTAAGAAATGTCAAAACTCCATTGCCACAATGCCCTTTTTTTTTTTTGCTTATTCTTCATTTGGAGATGTAAGAGAAACAGGAGTCATGATCAAAAGACAACATCTCATTCTGATTTGTTAGGGTGTTTCAGGTATGGATTCTCACACCGTCTGCAAAAGTAGAGAAATCCTTAAGGAAAGCAATCTAAAGGTGCAATGACAAAGAACCTGTTTGGTGACCAGAGAAGATTGTGTTTGAGTTTGAGGATGACAGCAGAATGGAGTATATTGGAAGAGAGCTGGCACACCAAGAAGGATCACCCTACAGTGCAGCATTTTGTGACAGAAAACACATGCGCTCTCACAATAATTAGAGCAATTAGAGATAAGACGCCTTGATCAGCAATTCTACTCCACCCTGCCTTTCCCCAATAGCAAATAAGCAAGAGTAACACCTCGTAAAAGAAAAGAGGCTCAGTCAACTCCCTTGATAATGTAGGACTGATAAGATATTTCTGCTTAAAACTGCCTTCTTTGGGGTTGGGTGGGGTGATAGAAAGAGGGGGGGGGGGCGTCACTAGCCACAAGGAGGCATTTGGAAGGAAAAAAAGCAGGATTCATAAAGAATGGAACCACTAAGTTTTTTTCTGTGAATACGTCTAACATTGTGCCCAACTCAGCAAATTTTGGGAAGGACTAGTTGGGAATATTTGTTTATCAAGATAGGTTTTCATTATCATCACTGGGGTAGATATCATGACTGTTCATTAAAATGCTGAATACAATGAAAATGGAAAGGAACAAACTGACAGTATTATGGATGAAAGCAAGTTTCCCCCCCCCCCTTTCATTTGTTAATGTTTTTAACTCCCATTCTTTTTATAATGTTTAAGAAGAAATCTGAATATTACAGACAGTGCTTGACTTATGATCACAATTGGTACT
Organism: Azemiops feae; assembly: GCA_023970755.1. Taxonomy (NCBI): domain Eukaryota; kingdom Metazoa; phylum Chordata; class Lepidosauria; order Squamata; family Viperidae; genus Azemiops; species Azemiops feae. The sequence goes on from JALGBA010000014.1 coordinate 79,373, forward strand.
GGAACTTCCATTGTAAAGCAAAGTGGTCATTAAACGAGTAATGCCCGATTTTGTGAGCTTTTTTGCCTTGATCCCTAAGTGAATCACCAAGCTTAAGTGAATCACGAGTTTATTAAGTGAATCTGGCTTCCCCTACTGACTTTGTTTGTCAGAAGCCAGCTGAGAAGGATGCTGCAATTGTAGTGAATACATGCTGGTTGACAAGCACCTGAGCTTTGATCATGTGACCATAGGGATTCTACAATGGTCCTAAATCACTTTTTTCCAGTGCCAAGGTAACTTCGAATGGTAACTGAATGGACTGTTGTAAGTTGAGGACTATCTATAGTTCTTATATATTAAAAGAATCTAATTCCATTGACAAGATAACATCTAACATTGATATAGCCATACTTCAGTTGCCTACTAGTGCACAATATTTTGTATGGAGGCAAACTGAACTGCACCAACATATCTACAAGTATGGTTGAACAGAGATTCTATCTTAGGCTTTTGTGATTAAACATGCAGAACTTTCTACCCAGATGTATAGGCAGATGTCCCACCTTCCATCCTGCAAAAATTTTAATTCTTCCACTCCTGTTTCATGAAGAAAGTTGTGAACTTTGACAAGTACTTTGCATAGAATGACCTGAATGAAATCCTCCATCACTACAGCCTCCATGAAAGCACTGATAACATTCTTTAAAAATAAAACAGCAGGGTTTTCTATTATTTCAAAATACTTCCATATAACCACCCTCCCTATTTTCTTCAAAGTCTTCCTCTTAACTTACTCTACACTATGTGGAAGATGTCAAATAATTTATGATATGGCATTATAGGAAAAGAAAACGTGACAAAATGCATCTTTATTTTTTTAAAAAAATACTTCATCTAGGTAAGTAACATATGAGAAAAGCAAAATCTAAGTCCCTGATATTTTAGTTTTCTAGAAGCAAGACATTATGAAGGAACTACATGAAGACATATTAATCAGCATTATGTGTATTGACTAGGAAAGAAAACTGACAACGTAATTCCTTCTAAATCAAGCTATAGTTCGATTTTTAACTATACTTCTCACATCATCTCAGACATTTTTGGAAGCATCCCATGGTGCCAATTAAAAGAGAGTAACATGCAGTACTTGTTGAACATGCAGTTCAGAAAGGTAGACATTCACCTGTACTGCAGACATATTATTTGCAGGAATCTCTTTCTACTCAGAAGGTGTTTTATTGAATCAGGCAAGAAGGTGTTTCTTTGCCTCTTCGTGCATCATATTGGCCCTGGGATGCTTTTCTCATTAGTCTGGCTGCTAGTAATGCAGTGAGAAATCCAGGATTAAATACTTGCGCTGGACACTTCTTAGAAAAAAGCCAAGTAATGATTTCAAGGAAGAAGCAACAGAGCAAAGATGAGAACTGAAACATGTTCTGAGAGGTGAAGTGGTCTATAAGATTTCTGCTGAGGGAACAGTTAACACTGCTAACTTCAAACCTTCACATCTTCACAAATATTCAGAAAAGTACCCTAGAACAGAGGTCCCCAACCTTTTGGGCACCAGGGATCGGTTCCGTGGAGAGAGGTTTTTCTGCGGACAGGAGGATGCATGGTTTTGTGTGCTGCCTGCATCTCGCACATGGGGCTTTGCTTGTTTGTGCGGACCGGTTGCTGGCATGCTGTGGCCCGGTACCGGTCCATGGACCGGGGGTTGGGGACCCCTGCCCTAAAAGATGGCTGCAGCATCAGCAGAAAGTTACATTCACCAGCAGCTTCTGGAGAGTTAGTACTGTAGGATAGCATTTCTAGCTTCTTCTTTTCAAAAAGATAACCCACATTTTACCCAGGTTTCCCAGTTTTTTTGTTTGCTTGCTTATTTGTTTAATGAAATAAAGGCATCATTAAACCTGTTCTTCAAAGTAATTCTCCTTGGATAGAAGATATACTCAATTTTAGAATGCTTTGAAGAATTAGGACAGTACAGCACTCAAAACGTTGAGGTGTGCCACTTTTGAAAAGGTAATAAAGATGAAGTTATTATGAAGATCCTTACAAAGTTAAAGTAACGTTATGCTTGTGGGCGCTCTTTGATGACCATAATAATGGTGGCAGTTGATTCATTTTTTATTGTATTTTTCTTCTTGCTTTGATCAATATTTTGTTATGATTGTCTTGTTGTAAGCTATCATAAAATAAATGCAGTATTCCCAGTCTTCTCCAACCTGGGCATTTTCAAGGGCTTTTGGTTGCAACTACCAAGAGTTCACTGTAGTTCAGCACATCTGAAAAGTCACCAAGAAAGGCATAACTTGATTTATCCACTTGAAATACGAAGCAGGCTCTCGGCATCATGAATGACCCTGTGCAAGCAAATTCACAATTGCACAATATTATATAAACAATTGTAGCTTCTTGAATTGCTAGTTAATCAGACTTTCCCAGAAAAGCAACCATAAATTTTGTAGCAAAGTTCTAAAATTACTCTTGTCCACTGTTCTATTGGGACATCAGAATCTGAATTCCTTGACGTTTCTGAGCTTGAACTAAAAGAGCCTCTCTCCTTCTCCTGACCCCATTTTTTAGAAGAACAGTGGCACGTGTAAAGTTTCCACTGATTTCAGTGCCTTCATACATTCTTATTTGGGAGAGGGACAATGTGTTGAATGCAGAAAGTCCCAAATTCATCTCTAGCAGTTTCAGTTAAAAGGATCAAATAGCAGGTAATGGAAAAGATACACACCTGAGATCTGAAAAGCCTATACTAGGGTAATGGTGGTTGAATGGACAACAATATTACCCTAGTTAAGGCACTTTTCTCCATTTCCCAATTCTTTTCCTTATATATAAAGACTGTCACCTGGCTTTATTAAAGCTAATTTGGTGTTTTATAATATATAAGAACACCTAAAGCATTGTAGGCCTAATTTTGTTATCACATCTATCATCATATTAAGGATTCTTCTCTCTCTTTTTTTAGCATTGTTACTATACAAAATCATCTCAGTAATATAACAGGTAGAAAGATGCAATTGAATTTAATTAAGCTGAAATCTGCTGCAAAGTAGACATGATACAGCTCTAATTTTGGAATTAAATTTATCCCTGCAAGTTAAGACTGAAACGAATGAACAGAATATGGATTCAAAGGGCAATTTATTTTGCATTCAAGTCTAATATAGAACAGGGAAAATTATTCTTGCACTCAAAATCTGGTGAGATTAACTGTGTCTATGCAGGAATTCAGTAGGTTTGCTACATGTAAGAATGTATTAGATTTACAGCCTGAAATCCTATTTCTGGAATAAGATCAAAAGGATGGGATATGCATCCCACCTCTTTAATAACTCAGTGATAAATAGTACATACTATATGCAGTATATAGTTAAAGTAGGAGGCCTTAAAACACAAGTTAGGAACCACAGGAGTTGGTATGAAATTAAAGGGTTTAACTGAAGGAAGAAAACAACAACACCTGATCAGCTTGTCTAAACAAAGTTGAAACATTGGTAAAACTCGCTCCAAACATTGGCAAATCCACAGCAGCCTGTGCTGTACAGATTAAAATTACATTTAATGATTAATAGTCAGTGGTGTATTTATTATTGTCCAATCCTACCCCCAATGAAATTATTAATTTTAAATCATTACTTTTAAATATAAAAGCAAGGGGAAGGAGGTTGCCCAAATTAATTTATCACATCATTCATGCATCATGATATTGCAACATTTGAGGACTTCTGAACTGAACCATGGAATTCACTGCCACCAAAGATGGCCGCTAATTTAGGAGGTTTGAAAGGAGGCCTAAGCAAAGCAATGGGTACTGCTCTTGTTGGCTGTTTCTTGTTGGCAGCCTACACTAAGCATCAACTACTGAGGAGCAACTTTAGAAGAAGCCTCAAACTTCCAGTTCCTGCTTATGATCTTCCTGAATGCATCTGGTCACTAAGCAATCCAGCAGGATTTTTCTTACCTCTGTATTTATATTCAAAAGAATGTGTATTTTAGGACTTTGGCCACTTTATTTGCAAATTGATTTTGTGTAGGTCTATATCTGAAAAGATGGCAGCTACAACAGTTTTATGCACTCACTAATCTAACATTGTACAGGGAGTCCTCAACTTATAACCATTCAGTTAGTGACCACTCAAAGTTACAATGGCACTGAGAAAAGTGATTTATGACTTGCCCTTATGACCCTCTTAGTCATGTGATCAAAGTTGGAGCACTTGGTAATGGGCATATATTTATAACAGTTGTAGTGCCCCAGGACTACATGATTGCCATTTGCGACTTTCCCAGTTGATTTTCAACAAGTAAAGTCAATAGAGAAGTCCGGATCAATGACTGCATGATTCACTTAACAACTGTGGCAAAAAGGTTGCAAAATTGGGTGCGTCTCACTTAACAACCACCTTGCTTAGCAATGGAAATTCTAGTCTGAATTGTGGTCGTAAGTCGAGGATTGCCTATAGACAGAAGTAAAGAATTTCAAATAGAAGAGCGTTCAGGCTTCTGCTATCTAAACTTCTGAGTGTTTTACAGCAGAGTGACTTTCTAGTAACTTTAGGCCAGTCTCATACCCCATAATAGAGTAGGTTTATTATAAACTGTATCTCCTTCCCAACCAGTCTGGCACATTGGGAAAAGGATGTAGGATACGTTGAAATAACCAAGGGGAGAGAAAAACTCACGTGGTCCTTATTCTTCATCTGGCTTTGTGGGACTTCACAGTGCAGAACCTTATTAATTGTGTCTTTAAAAAAAACAAGCTTCTAATTTGGACATCAAAAGTATTCATCATCTGACTGAGATGGTATAGGTTCTCCTGCTTGAGCAGGGGGCTGGACTAGAAGACCTCCAAGGTCCCTTCCAGCTCTATTCTATTCTATTCTATTCTATTCTATTCTATTCTATTCTATTCTATTCTATTCTATTCTATTCTATTCTATTCCATTTGCAAGCTACAGTACGTTCCTAATGCTTTCATAGCCAGCAAAGTGCTTCCCTCACTCTCAAGTGTACCAATTACATTAACACAGAGAAGATATTGAACTACCAGACCTCTTTCAAACCTGTTATTATAAAGTATCTTTCAGTGCACTTGGATGGGCTGGCATCTGACATTTTCCCATTGAAATAAAGTCTGCAGGGTTTCTATCACCTCCGCATTTCTCTCCCTTTTCCTCAAACAGCAATCACCTTGACCCAGACCTTTCATTTAAAAAGGATTTCTCCTTCCCCACTGGTAAAAAAGCAAAACGAAACAAAAACAAAATTGTACTCTGAGAAACATGAGCTCATGAAACCTAAGATGGAGGCATAAACTAAATAAAAAAAGTATCCCCACATTAGCTTTTAAAATAATGACAGCATCAACCATAACAAGCTGCAAGAATATCAAAATGTGGATGTGCGAATGATGAAGTAAGCACAGAAATGCGGACATCACATTGGATCCCAATATGTAAGTTGTGGCATTTGCATGTCATTTTATCCTTGCCCCTTACCTCAGACCTGGGCATTTTATGGCCCAGGGTCATATCTAGCCTGCGGGATGTCCCAATCTGGCCCACAGTGGCAGGTGGCATCGCTGGGGAGGGGCAGAGCATCCTCAGTGGTGAGGGGCATGCATGGTCATTGGTGGGCCAGGACATCATCGTCAAGGACTGGGGCATCAGTGGTAGGGAGTGGGGCATCAGCAGTGGGGTGTTGGTGTTGGGGGGCAGGGTGTTGGGGCAGGGCTTCAGCATAGCAGCCCTCCACAAGAGTCCCAGTTTCTCATGTGGCCTCTTGGGGAAATTGATTGACTGTCCTTGCCTTACCTGCTATGTCTCAGAACCTGCTGTGTACCTAATGAGAAACACTCTCTCTCTCTCTCTCTCTCTCTCTCTCTCTCTCTCTCTCATTGTATTTTACTACTATGGAAAGTATCCACTGAAGGAGAGAAGGTCAATTCCATATTTGGATGTGTGTGGATATTTCCACACACACACACACACACACAATATGCGCCAGGTAAAAGTAAATTAACACATTGGTCATATTTTAAGCTGCTGCAGCTGTGCTTATACAGAGGTAGGGATTACATTGTGTGGTTTTAAAATTGATTTCAAAGGAACAGTGAATCGAAATGGGACAGGCTCAATATTATCCAGAAACAATCCTCCAGATACAAGTATGAAATGATTCCACCCAAAAAGGCCAATGGCATGGGATGCTGGGCTTAAGCAGATGGCAGTATCTGTCAACCCTATATAGGCTCAGAGGGTAAGCAGAGCTGGGCCAGGTTAAGGTCTGAGAGCGGTCAGTGTCCTTTGTTCATTACTTGTTTTTAACTGCAAAATACTGCTTGTTCACCCACTCGATTATCCCAGTCTTTACAATCTGGAGAGGGAAACACTTTCAACATTTGACATTTGTATTAATTCAGCTGTGCCTGAAGAATAAATTACATCTATCAACAATTACTTGCTCACTCTCCCCAGATTGCTTTTTACACTTTAGTTTCATTAGCAAGCACAAATGTGTGTGTAAAAGAATTCTATTTCAATAACAAGCCTATTTGGCAAATTGCTTTCCACATTGACAGTGGACTCTGCAAACTATGTCAGGATCCAAACCACCCATTTTACGGCCCAGGGCCACATCCGGCCCCTGGGCTGTCCCAGTCTTGCCTGCAGCAGCAGCAGGTGGCATTGCTGGGGGAGGGGGGGAAGAGACAGAGCATCATCAGTGGGGGTCATCACCCCCCCCACTACTTCCTAGTTTCTTTGAATGGCCAAAAATGTTTGCACTACGTCTCTACTTGCCTCATGTATGGGTTGCCACACAATGCTAACTAAAGACTGCAAGGGAAAAAGAAATCTGCTACCAGCATCTAAAATGTCTTTCTCCTTCCTTCCTTCCTTCCTTCCTTCCTTCCTTCCTTCCTTCCTTCCTTCCTTCCTTCCTTCCTTCCTTCCTTCCTTCCTTCTTTCCTTCCTTCCTTTTCACCATTTGTGCAAACTGAAATTCCCTTTCCAATCCATGCAAGGAAATTGACATCGCAGTTCAGCAAATCACAGCTTGGTGTAATTTAATGGAATCCACTTACACAGCTCTTGACAAAATTCTACTTCCTAGAAAAGATTTCTCTGGCTCTAAACTTGTCCCTTTACACTAAAAGTTATCAAAAAGGAATACATTTGGAAAGCTAGCTTGTCAGCTAACTGCCAGTTTGGCTTTTGGAATTCCACTTAGATTGTGTTGTAATGCTAAAGGAAGAAGTGTGTAACATCACTGAAACAATCATTTCCTTCTTTTTGGCTGCCTGAGTTTAATTCTATAGATTACTGAAGTTAATAGGATAGCATTATGTTGAACCAGGGCTATAGTCAAAGACAATAGCACTTGAATTAAGTGTCTAATGAGTAAGATAATCAAAATTCCTGGAATGGTTTAAAACAACTCAAAGTGGGAAGGAGAAGGTCAGTACAGCCACCCATTCCGTGAATAATCAGGAAAGTTGCTGGTGGAAATCAACCACTATAAAAGTGTTAATTGCATACCTGGGGAAAAAGCTTTTAAAAACTCTTTGCAGAGATTCAGAATCTACCATTATTAAAAAAGAGCTCTATTATAAAAAACTATTTTACCCAAGAGTTCATCTTCTGAACCTCATCTTCCTCCTTTACACCATAACAGAACTCCCAAGGAGAGTAACAGCATCAAATTATCTGCATGAGTTCTCCTGGCTATAGGAGTACCCAGTAATATGGATAAATTTGGAACTAGGGACGTCAAAAATGAGTTTCCTTTTACTAATTTCACTCCCAGGATGAGACAAATCAAAATTTGTTTGGATACGGTTTGTACGAATCTTGTTACAGGAAATAATAATAATAATAATAATAATAATAATAATAATAATAATAATAATAATAATAATAATAATAATAATAATAATAATAATAATAATAATAATAATAATAATAATAATAATTAATAATAATAATAATAATAATAATAATAATAATGGAAGTATTGTAAAAGCACTAGCAAAAGATGACGGTTACAAATACCTAGGCATATTGGAAGCAGATAACATCTTGAATGGAAAAGTCAAAGAGTCAACGCAAAAGGAATACATCAGGAGAGTCCGCAAAATTTTAAAATCAAAGCTGAATGCTGGAAACATAATTAAAGCCATTAATACATGGGCAGTCCCAGTGATACGCTACTCAGCTGGAATTATCAACTGGACTTTGGCTGAACTGGAAAACCTAGACCGGAAAACACGTAAACTTTTGAATATGCACCACGCTCTACATCCACGAAGTGACATCGTCAGGTTGTACCTGCCAAGAAAAATAGGGGGCAGAGGACTATTGCAAATCCACCAAACTATAGAAGAAGAAAAACGAAGTTTGAATGACTATGTGAAACAAAGTACAGAAAAACTGCTGCAGGCTGTGAAAACAGAGAGCACTATAAAAATAACAGAAACAAAGGCAGAATATAAGGAAAAACGGCTGGATGACAGATTAAATAGATGGAAAACCAAAGCTTTGCATGGACAGCATTTGAAAAACATTGAAGGAAAATGTGATAACAACTTGACATGGGCATGGCTTAAGATGGGAACCATCAAGAAAGAAACGGAAGGCTTAATACTGGCTGCTCAAGAACAAGCATTACCAACTAATGCCATGAAAGCAAAGATACAAAAATCCACTGACAATCCAAATTGCCGACTTTGCAATGACAAAGTTGAAACTGTTTCACACCTAATCTGTGAGTGCAGCAAAATCGCACAAACTGATTACAAATCTAGACATGATCGAGTTGCTAAATTAATCCACTGGGCATTGTGTAAAAAATACGACTTGCCTGTGTCCGAAAAGTCGTGGGAACACAGGGTGGAAAAAGTTGTTGAGAATGAGAGGGTGAAGATCTTGTGGGACTTTCAAATACAGACAGATCGCCATTTGGAACACAATACGCCGGATATCACAGTTGTAGAGAACCGAAGCGTACAGCTGATTGATATCGCTGTACCAGGAGATGCCAGAGTCAAAGAAAAAGAACTGGAAAAAATTACGAAATATCGCGACCTGGCCATCGAAACTGTGCGATTATGGATGAAACGTGTAACAGTGGTACCCATTGTCATCGGGGCACTGGGAACTATGTCCAAAAACTTTGCAAAATACATCAAGAAATTGTAGCTTCCTGCAATAACTCCAGCAATGTTACAAAAAACTGCGCTACTCGGAACATCTTATATTTTAAGAAGGTACCTGGTTGACACCTAGGATGCTGGTAGCAACCCATGTCAACCATCAGCGCCAGCCAATTTGAATGTTCAGTTGACTGAGGTTCATGTTTAATAATAATAATAATAATAATAATAATAATAATAATAATAATAATAATAATAATAATAATAATAATAATAATAATAATAATAATAATAATAATAATAATAATAATAATAATAATAATAATAATAATAAAGGAGGTCATCTAGTCCAACCCCCTGCTCAGGTAGGAAACCCTATACCATTTCAGACAAATGGCTGTCCAGTCTCTTCTTAAAGACTGCCAGTGTTGGAGCATTCACCGCTTCTGGAGGCAGGTTGTTCCACTGGTTAATTTTTTAACTGTTCTAGGTTGCTTCTCTCCTTGATTAGTTTCCTTCTTGTCCTGCCTTCAGGCGCTTTGGAGAATAGCTTGACTCCCTCTTCTTTGTGGCAGCCCCTGAGATATTGGAACACTGCTATCATGTCCCCCCTCGTCCTTCTCTTCATTAAACTAGACATATCCAATTCCAGCAACCGTTCCTTATATGTTTTAGCCTCCAGTCCCCTAATCATCTTTGTTGCTCTTCTCTGTACTCTTTCTAGAGTCTCAACATCTTTTTTACATCGTGGTGACCAAAACTGGATGTAGTATTCTAAGTGTGGCCTTACCAAGGCATTGTAAAGTGGTATTAATACTTCACGTGATCTTGATTCTATCCCTCTGTTAATGCAGCCTAGCACTGTGTTGGCTTTTTTGGCAGCTGCAGCACACTGCTGGCTCATATTTAAGTGATTGTCCACTAGGACTCCAAGATCCCTCTCACAGTTGCTACTATTGAGCAAGGTACCACCTATATTAATCTACATTTGGTAAATCCATGGTGAATAAAAGCCACCTATTTAACTATATGAAGAAGGTCAGGAATACATTCCTGTTTGGGTGCATGGGAATTATAATTCTCTGTTTTCTGGTACAATTATTTGAATGGGCTGCCAGTGAAATCTTTCTTCAACTCTGGTAAACAACATTATGTCCCTATTTTCATGGATAAGGTCCACAAGACCTTTGCAGTTTCTACTAAGCTTCATCCCCTACTGCAGCGGTCTTCAAACTTGGCCCTTTTATGACTTGTGGACTTCAACTCCCAGAATTCCTCAGCCAGCGTGCCTGGCTGAGGAATTCTGGGAGTTGAAGTCCACAAGTCATAAAAGGGCCAAGTTTGAAGACCCCTGCCCTACTGGTTTCTCCTTTCTTTGCCAGAATACTTTGGTTCAGAAAGGTGGAAAGATTCACAGCAAGGGTTGTGAGGCAGACTCCAAAGTATGACTTTTTTTGAGTTTTGTTTTTAAAGTTCAAAATAAAAAAATAATAAGCCCTTCCAGTATAAATATGCATAGCATAGTGGGAGGTAGAGAGCAGAGAGACACTCTGAACAAAAGAGCTTAGAAGAATATAACAATGAGTGAAGAGAAACGCTACAGTTAGAAGCTTGTTTCTGTCTTTGGGCACTGTATGATCTCCTGCAAATCTTCAGGAAAAATGTGGGGGATCTTTTTAGCTGCACAGGCTTTGTTGCAGAGCAGATAATTCAAAAATTTGCATGAAGGGGAGAGAATAAAACTGATTTCTGGATGGAAAAGAGGCAACCAAAATACCACTGCAGCTGGGTCTTAGTGTTTAGATAACATGGATTTCTGCAAGCAGAAATTTCTACAGCAGAAGCAGGCAACCTGGTACCCTATAAATGTTTTCGATAAGAATCCCTTGATTTTTAATAAAGCATTTTTAAATATGTAGCATGTCACTTAAATAAAATATAATAGTATATTGTGATCAAGTAGAAAGAATTTTAAAATTATTTAACCATTTTTACAATTACTGTTGTAAAATAACACGAGAGCTATACCAAAGAAAAAGATGTTGCTTTTTTTTTTTTTCATTATTGAAAATATTGTCTTCTCCAAAACAGATAATTGCACATTCCAAAAGTCCAATCCTAAACATCTGGAATAATATGCCCAGTGCAATCATAATTTCTCACAGACAATCAGGCCCTAAGGTTTGGGGATATAATTCAGCATCACATTAACGATATTTAACAGTTAGAGATTTCTCCATAAATCTACTGTGCATTGGGAAAAAAAGATATTAACAATCCAGAAGACCAGATCATATGGATCAGTGATCCCTCAACTTTGTTGTATTTCCAACAAAGAAAATCTGATGTCCATCCTTTTAGGTACAGTATATTCTTTCGTGACTTCAGTAAACTCAGAATACATTTTTTTTTTTGATAAATTGATTTCATTTTCAAATCCATTAATACTACTTTGATACTTTTTAAGGACTTACAATTATTGATTTGGCATTATCAGAGATTCTAATTATTTAATCAATAATTGATAAACATATTAATATCTACTCTGAAAATGTTATTTAAAGTTAAAGATAAGTTCTAGAATTAACCTCTATTGTAGATTCTATCAAATGAGAAAGAATCTCAGGTACTTTTGAAATGGCATTTGGCCCATATTAAGCCAATAAAACATGCTTAAATTGAAAATACTGCCACTGTCGTAAAGCAGGGAGACCAAATTCAGTTTGAAGCTAAGAAAAATCCTTAAAGTAATCATTGTATAATAATTGATTTAAAGGTATTATCCCAGATTCTGCTCATACTTTCCAATGAAACATTTTTTAATATAAAATTCTTACAAAGAGTTATATATTTATGAACCAGAATATAAAAATATAATCTCTTTTTGAGAATATAAAGCCTCGAATGTTTAATATAATCACTCGACACCACCAAAACCAATACTTTATATACTTGTGTTGATATACTAGGAGCTAAAGAAAAATAAGCAAGGTTTATTAGTTAATCTTAGAGCCAGAATACTTTTCAAAATACTGTATTATTCATATAAAATTAGGCAGAGAATACTTATTTATAATTGCTAAAATATTATTATTTATTATTTATTTATATTTATAACCCACCAAAGTAATGCCTGCAATATCTGAGGATTGCCTTACACTAATAGCCAAAGATTGAAAAATTAAATGAAAAGGCAAAGGACGGAAGTGGGCAAACATGTTGAGTGTTGCAGTATAACGCAAAGGAATCTGAAATAATTTGATTCGTTATAACTTGTGCAGAGGGCTGTAAATAATAAATTTCAGCCCAATGAATAAAATACATTAAGAAATCATATCTAATCATCGTTTTAAGAATTTAATCTGAATGTGGTTTTTTTTCCTGCATCAAGAAGGTTTTTTTCTGCATTAACTATTAAAAAGTCCTTTCTATCTCCCATTTGTATATTAATAAATGAAGATTACCTGATGCTTGTTGATTTTTAATGAACCAAGGGTGAGAAGGGTGAATTATATAAAATAATATCTACCGTAAGTTAGGATCTTGGTATTTACATGAATTAACAAAATAGGCTTGTAATTAGCACAAAGTTTAGGGTCTTTGCCTGGTTTTCAAATCAACCTTATGTAAGCTTCATAAAACAATAATGACATTTTCTTGCAACTGACAATGGTAGATGCGACTTATAGAAAATCAAATTTAAAAAATGTGGAAGACCCTAGGTATCCTCCCTGCCCTACTATAGAACTTCAAGCAACGCTTAAATGTCACTAACTTGATTAATTAATTAGTGTAATAAGTAGCTAGAATGAACAACTCTCCTCAGCTCAATTCAGAATCAGCATAATTATTTACAAGCTTTCTCCTCTGAATCCTCCAACTCCACTATTTCAATTTTGTAGTCTTCAACAGTCTAATTAGGCAAGAAAAGGAGGAAAATGAAGTGCATACATAAGCTGTGATAAAAGTTTGAACTAAGTATATTAATGCTTTCTCTTATTAGTTGGTGTGCCAATGCTATAAAGGAAGAGGCAAGTCGTAGGTATAATGCAGTTTTCATTGCTATGCTTTTCCTATAGGATGAGTTTTGTATAATTGTACAATTCACATAATACTCAGAATATTATGGAGGCTCATTCCACTTCATATAAAATAAGGGATTTCCACCTGATTCTTCCTTTGGCACTTCTTCAGTACTTCTTTTGCTCAAGGAAGCCTGCCAATACAGTATTAACAACATCTACTTGTAGTCTAAAGATCAAGTAAAATCTGTCTTCTATAAGCAATATCTCAAAAAACAACAACAAAAAAACCCCCAGGTGGTTGCATAAGGAAGTAAACAACTAGTTAAAAAGTTACATTGACAAATGGTTCTAATAACCCACCAGCAGTAGCCACCGCAGATGAATTTGTAATGAACTCAATTATATTTTGTTAGACATGCTCTTCTGGTGGCATCATTTTCCATAACACGGTCTAGTAATTTATAATAGATTAAATGATAGCAATCAATTATGAAATTACCCTAGCATTTTCCCCTGGACATTAATTTTTCTGCTATTATTTCAAGCCTTATTATATTGTCTCCTATGTCTTTCCACCAAATATTGTTTTGCTGCATGGTATTGTCAAGGATTTCCATCCATTCATTATACAGCATAATTCTGGGAGAATCATATTGCATAACAGATACGAGCATTTGCTTTACCCTGCATTTTATTTAACGAAGTCAAATTCTGCAGCTGTTATCCTGGTCCTTACAAAGGAAATTGGGAACCTGCTTGCTCCTTAGTAGTAGTATAGAGTCATATTAAAGTTTATTTCTTCTGGGCAAAAAAAAAATACTATTTCTTTTTTCATAGAAAACTTCTACAGTAGCTTTGTCTTCCTCCCTCCTTCCTCGTACATCAAATATGCTCTTGATACTGTATATACAAAGACAGTAAGCAGGCATTTGAGCATTGCAAAGGTTGAGGGAGTGGTCAGGAGGTAATAGCAATAGCAATAGCACTTAGACTTATATACTGCTTCACGGTGCTGTTACAGCCCTCTCTAAGCAGTTTACAGAGTCAGCATTTTGCCCCCAACAATTTGGGCCTTCAGTTTACCAATCTTGGAAGGATGGAAGGCTGAATCAACTTTGAGCCGGTCAGAATCGAACTGCTGGCAGTCGGCAGAATTTGCCTGCAATACTGCATTCTAACCACTGGGCCATCATGGCTTTTAATAAAAGTTGAAGGTGTAAAACTTAATAGTCTCTTCTTAGTTAGAAAGCACAGCTGCAATCACATGATTTCTTACTTAGTGGCAGAGTTAGCAGCCCCAATTAGGGTGTTAAGTGAGCACTATCTGTATATTTATTTTTACATAAGTTCTAGCCAAGAAAGATTTAGATTTTCTACCTATCAAGATCTTGTTTTATTTCTTTCCATATTTTATTATAATTTTTCTGAAATATGTCTTTGTTGAATCCTGCCAGGTAGAATCCCAAATATTTCACTGAGGTTTTTTGTTATCTCAAACTAGTCTCTATTTTTCACAAACCTTTCTTCTTTTGGTATTAGATATCTTATCATTTCTTTTTTAAAGTTAGTTTTGTATCCACAGTGTTTGATTATTTTCATCAACTGTCTTATAGAACTCTGTGGTTACTTAATGGCTAACACTAACTATATCATCCGCATAACATTTCATCTTGTATTCCACTCCCTGAATTTTGTTCCCAAATATTTGTCTGTTTTTTCCAGTAAAACAAGTACAAATAATTAGAGTGAACCTGAATGTGAAGTATTGATCCATATGTCTGGATGTACATACTGAAACAGGAAGCTACCATAGGGGAAATAGATATTTGGTTTAAGGAGCTGCAACAGGTACTATGTTTCCATTCCAAAACATCTTTTACAAGCTAAAGTGTTGTGTGGTTCTACTATATATCTACTATTAGGTGTTGTCCTAAAACTTACTCATAAACAGGATCATTATTCATATTACTTATTTTGTTGGTATGATATATAAAATCCACACCTATTTTGCTAGATTTAATATATATATCATATATATATATGTGTGTGTGTGTGTATTCTTCTTAGCTTTCTTCTTCCTCGTTATGGGTTGTATTGATATTTAATAATTGTATTACTTTGCACTTGATTCAGAGATTGTGGCCTGAATGACAGCCTAAAAATGGCAGCCTAAAAGCAATTAAGTATCAATCTCTATATAAAATGATCTCCAATTTACAAAAATTGTAAATAAAAATAAAATTGCCAGGGAAAATTATTTTCCTATAAAATCTTTGTGTCATCACATAGTTAATAAATACATTTATAGTAGCTTTCAAGTATCTCCTCCCATGTGAAATTCAATAAGCAACCCTTTAAGACCATAACTGAAAAGTATTTCTTATACTACTAGCCTCCAATAAGGGGGGAATATACTTGTTCCCAGGTTCAGCACATTTCTCTAGCTTTGACTCCTCCTGTGATTTTTCATCTGTCTCCAGCATAAGGGTGTGTGAGAAAGATCTTGAGGAATGAGGGGAAGAATGCTGCCTAGGAAATGATCAGACAAGAGAGGCGGGAAACCCCCAGTGGCTTAACAGAGAAGAAAACTGCTGCCACTCAACTGGAGCAGATCAATTACAGGATGATACAAATAAGTGGCACAGCTATATTTCGTTCTCACACATATATAATCTATTTCCCCTGGGAACTTGGGAGGGGAGGATGAGTCTGAGGGGGGTGTAATATAATGTGTAGATGGCCTTGGGGAAGGAAGGAAAGAGAAGCTGCCTAGGAAACTATCAGACAAGAGAGGGAGAAGTCTATAGTTGCTTAACAGTCCAAGAAAGAAACTTAGGAAGGACCTGCCCCAATTGATCAGATGGATAAAAATGGTGGTGGGAAGTTTGTACCTTCAGAGTTGCAAGATTTTGTTAATGTAGCCTTATAATAAAATAGAATTTGACTTAATCTAGTTGGGTTTCCTGTCTGATTTAGCCGACAGGGCTGACAAACAGTTTATACTAGATCATCTTTAGCATCTCATTTCCAGGAAGGTCATGCCATTTATCGTGAAGATATGAAGATGTTCAATTTTAGCAAGCAAAATATTGCTTTTGGGGAGAAAATAAATTCCAGCCAATATATTTTCTCCCCAATTTGTTCATACCCGAATAATGCGTTATGTAGTCCATTTATCTACACACAGCAGCCTAATAACGCCTTAGTTGGTTGTGATTTATTTAAGTCGCACAGTGCAAAAATGTGACAAGGAAAACAACTAGAGAGATGAGATGCAGTGATTCAAAAAGACCTGGACACAGGCAGAAATGTGGGTCTTCTATTATTATGCCAAACAAAATTCAAACTGTTAACACTAGAACTGATCGGTCTGATTATATCCAACATTTATATATATTGTTCTACCTGGCCTTTTAATATAGAATGCAACCTAAAAATTTTAAGCATTTGTTCAAAATAAAATTCCATTCAGCTAAAGGCTGGAACACCTTAAAATTTAATAGACTGCAATGACAGGTATGTGTTTAACATTCATACTTAAACGACTAACTGAATCACAACCACATGTTTCAAAGAATAAATGTAAGAAATTATTTTTTCTTTATAAATAATTCCTGATCAGAACCGTTTCATTCCTTTAACTCCCATCTCTCTCCTAGCAGTGGCCCCCAATATTGACATAAATCCATGGACACAAGTGACTTAACTGAGTTAGATCCATTAATCCAAGAATTACTTTGCTTATACTTGCTGATACTAATGACTACATGACTGGTTATTACTATCAAATAGAAAGGGGTTTATCTTTATAACTGCATAGATTATAAAGGAATAATGGCTTTATTTATTTATTAAATTTATATGCTATCCATCTCACGATTGAAGTGATTCTGGGCTTCTATCTTGTGCCTTCTATTATATTTTCATTTTTTAAAATTCAAAGATGGTTGATTTATTTTTGAAAAAAATACATTACATTCCATAATTTTTCCATTTTCTTGTAATTTTTTAAGCAGCATTATAATTAACTTGAAGACCTTCAATTATTGGAACAATTGATTTTTTTAAAAAAAAAGCCTTTAAAGTTAATTGAGTAGTGGATTGAAAATACATATTAAAAATTATCTCTGCCAACTTCTAGCTATCATACCAGTAATGGAGTTTTAGCTTATATGTCTATAAACACACACCTGAAAATAAACTTCATAGAACACAGTAGCAATTACTAGGGCTGAGAAGACTTCTAAACCATTTGGAATAAAGGACTTCACACTTGGCGTTACTCCAGCAGTTCTCTGCAATTAACTAGATTTAGGTTTTTTTGTTTTTTTTTTCATGCTTCCAGGAGAGCTGGGAAAAGAGAACCCATTGCTTTAAAAAGGTTGACTATTAAAGCAGTAACTCACCTTTGTTCAGATTTATATGGAAGCCTAAAAAATAAAATAAAATAAAGCAACTTTAATGAATGGTGAAGAGCTACTGTGCTTATCCTCATGCCAGTGCAATGAACTTCTAAATAATTTTCCCAATGTGCACAGTTCCATTTTTAAAACACACAAATAATTGCAATGATAGTTTAATTTTGATCTGTGCTATCAGCATTTAGTGGCTTTACTGCTGTTTCTTCATTTTTGTGACTGTTCTTGTAAGCTTTTGGAATGATGATTATTTATTTATCAATGCCACCATTGTGGAAGAAATTCAAATGACATAATGTCTATTATATTATTATTTACATAAATGGGACACCGAAAATTATCACTATCATATATTGAATATGAAATAAAATCTTTTCTATCTTTGCTTTTATAATTATTTTACCATGGAATTTTTTTTATAAATACATTATAAACTACAGGTTTTTTAAAAAATAAATAATAGTTTTTCAATAACAATCCAGGTTAAAAAAAGTTATGTTAAGAAGCCCATAGTTCACATTATAAATTATTTTAATTAGTTTATTAGCTCCACAATAGATTCACACTTTGTGTCAGTTGTGATTTGTAACAGAATATCAATATAGAACAACACACCCTCTCTCAATTCTCTTAAAATAGGCATACCAATTTATTCAGCACAGATGCAGCTTGCTATTGTGTGAAATTAACTAAAGCCCCATAAGCAAGAAGTTTTTTTTTAAAAAAAAATAATGTAGATTGAATCAAGGTCAATATAAAGCCTTTTGCTTGTTATGGAAGAAAACTGACTCCAGGTATCCAGGCAAAATAGAAAAACAACTGGTTATGATTCAGCTAGTCATTTAAGTGTGAATGTTAAACACATAACTGTCATTGCAGTCTGTAAAATTTTAAGGTGATCCAGCCTTTGATTGGATGGAATTTTATTTTATTTATTATAAAATTTATTATCATAATAAATTTCTTTCTTTCTTAAAATTCAGAACTTGCATGTATGAATCTGCAAAGCAGATTTATCTTTCATTTTAGGGTTAATTTGATACTCAATTAAAAACAAATGCAGGTCTCCAAAAAAATGGACTTCCATCAAAAGTCCCTTAAGTATTGTGAAAGGCCAGATACTGCTGCATAATCTGTTTTTAGTGCCCTGGGTCTTTTTATCTTTTTTAAATTAAAAGACTGAAAATGATTAATTTCGCCCATCTGACATCTCAGTCTGTACAATTTTAAAACATCAAAGAAAGGTCAAAGCCTAAAAGTATTCCTAATGATACTAACACTCTCAATTATGCTATGATTCCCTAACTTAATGACCTTACATTCCTTATGTCCTTCTTCTACATCACCTTTCTAATAATTTTTACAAGTGAAAAAAAAAATCAAGCCACAAGTTATGCAGTTTCTCCGAGATGTTTATTTGTAAGGATCATATTTTTAATTTTGGCATTTCAGACTGCGTTCAGATGTCTTGACTTCATAACTTATTAGCAATATATTGAACATTTTTGCATGAATATGATTTGTCTTTGTTGTTGTATCCTATGGTATCTGCTGGATGTGTTGAGGTGATAACTTCCAGAATTTTGTACAGGACCCAGTTTTGACCCAGTTCCACTGATGGCTGTCCCCCTCCCCCCCAGTCACATGATCACATTTTGGCCACTTGGCAACTGGCTCATATTTATGCTGGTTGCAGCATTCTGTGGTCATGTGACACAACTTATGATCTTTTTTTGCTGAAAACCAGCCTTTTCAGCAAAAAACACCTATAGGAATGCACTAATTTGCTTAACAACTACAGTGTTTGCTTACCAATCATTTCAAAAAAGGATTGGTCATATCAGTGCTTCAAGTTATGACCATCATTACTTATGATGGAAATTCTGGGGTCCATTAAGGTCATAAGTCGAGGACTAGATGGGTTGCGTAGGAATTCCGATTTGGAAGGTTTTAGGTTAGAGCAGGGGTCTTCAAACTTGGCCCTTTTATGACGTGTGGACTTCAACTCCCAGAATTCCTCAGCCAGGCATGCTGGCTGAGGAATTCTGGGAGTTGAAGTCCACCCGTCATAAAAAGGCCAAGTTTGAAGACCCCTGGGTTAGAACCAATGTACATTAGGATGCAATCAAATGCTCACTTAGAATAACTTTCATTGAAATCAGTCAGAGTATCTCTGAGCACCCTTCTAAAGATTGCAATGTTAGTGATAGACAGATGGCTACAAATATCTTTACAACCATAGTTCACTTCAAATAAAACTTGAAAATTAATTTGAAGTTTTGCTGCTCATCAGAAATATCAAAGTCCTAGGTAAACAGGATACTGGAGAAGACGAGTAGTCTCTGGACCTTTTTAGGGAAAGTTGACTTAAACTTACAGAATGTTGCAATCCAGTGGATAACCTCCATGATTACAGAAATCTGGTATTAGATTACTTGATGATGAAACTTGTACACATGAAAGTTGTATTTCTCTGATATTGCAAGCTACTTTATGAACAGCTTGTCTGTCATCTTGCATATATTCTAAATAAACAAATGGCGCATAAGCCAGGGATTTCCCCAATAATATCCATATTTCAGCCATGCGGTCACTTGGCAGCCTTAAAGAAACTATAATTGCTTAACCCTAGCCCTCCATCCATCTCTGAAAAATGTGAGTAATATCAGCCAGGTGTAGCATGCCATCTCATCCTCATAGAATTATTAGGATTTTTTTTCTGGATTTGCCTTAAAATAGCGTTATATTGTCTTCCCAAGGAAGTTAATGAAGTGTAAACCATTAAAAAATTGAAATAAAGATGAATGAAAAACAGCACCAATTTACCATTTCACTGTAAGAGACATACAACTCATTTATGACTTAGATATACATCCTTCTTCCCACTTCACCCCACAATATCAGTGTGAGGTAGGGTGGGCTGAGCTTAGGACTAGCCCAAAGTCACTCAGTGAGCCTTGGTGGCTGAAAGCAGACTTAAACCCAACATTTTAACTACTACAACCACAGTAAGTCTTAGTAGCAGCAACAGTGACAACTGCAATTTATAATCTATAGCTTCATATGAAGATTTAATTTGAGGAGTACTGGAGCATTTAAGCTTTGGCACCTATTTTTTTTTTTTAAAAAAAGAAAAGAACTCTAGATGGTCCCCTCTGCAAAAAATTATTAAGTAATGATCAGGCTCATTACCGGAAAAAATATTTAAAAAATTTACTTGTACTTGCCAACGCAAGGCTGATCTACAGGCTCATAAGTAGGGCTTCCATGGCCAATTTTACAGTCCTAACATATTCATACAGCTGTAGAAAGCCTTTAAAATATTTTTCAGTACCTATAAAGCAATGCTTTGAGAGCTTAGGAAAATATTACTCTGACATTATTGGATGTCTGGCATATGTTTTAAAAAGCCCCCAGAACTTTATCTGGCAGAGTGGAGGCCACTAATACAAGTGTTTCTGCTTCTGCTATTCCCCATTAACTGCTAAATGATTCCCGTGAATAACAAATAAATTTTGGATAATTATAAGATATTTGTGGATTAACAGCAAGCAAAGTGATTAGAGGTATCAAATTATTTACTGCAAATTACTTCCCAGTTCTTGTTAATTATCTGCAAATAGCAATTCCAGCCCTGCCATTTGCAGTCTCATATAAAAGAAATTAAAGTCCAGTGAATGGGCAATAGGGAAATCCAACAAGTTTAAATAGCCTCTCAAGAAAATTAGGACATTTATAAAACATACAATAATATAACATACTAAATTGCTATGGCAAGAGTTCTCTTTCAGAGGTGTAATGTTCCTGCCCATGTTACTTCATAATTAGTGAGTGATACTCTTCGGTTCTTGAGAGGCCTCAGTTGTCATCACAAAACAACCTCATGTAATTAGTCCTTTGGTCTCAAACAGCATGGACACACTTAGATTACTTTGGTCATTAAACTTGGGAAATAAGTTCAAGTCACTATAACCAGGATCAGTGCTACTAAAATATTGAAATGATATCACAGTGCAAATGGAGATCTATTAAAAAGCATGAGTTGCTGGAATATTCGGTTCTTCCCACTTCAGAGCAAAGTTTCTGAGTTTATCTTTTAGCAGTCACTGTACACATTATGGATACATAGCATGTAGGTGGCTTTGCTGGCATGTCAACACTTTAAGGTTCCCGCCTAGAATTGGGAAATGAAATATTTCTAAGTGGAGAAGAAAGGGCAGAACATAAAAATTAAGAATATTTGTAGAAACCTTAAACATTTCCATAGTTTCTGATTCCTGCGGCAATAGGAATTTGTGGATTAGTTTTTCAAGTAGGTAGCTATTACACACTTAATCACCCATGACCCAACAGATATTGGACTTTGACAAAGTTACCCATCAAAGACTCCTTAAGCTGAGCCGTGGTGGCGCAGTGGTTAGAATGCAGTACTACAGGCTAACTCACTGCTCACTGCCAGGAGTTTAATTCTGATCGGCTCAAGGTTGACTCAGTCTTCCATGCTTCTGAGGTCGGTAAAATGAGGAGCCAGATTGTTGTTTCTGATTCCTGCGGCAATAGGAATTTGTGGATTAGTTTTTCAAGTAGGTAGCTATTACTGACCCAACAGATATTGGACTTTGACAAAGTTACAAAGACTCCTTAAGCTGAGCCGTGGTGGCGCAGTGGTTAGAATGCAGTACTACAGGCTAACTCACTGCTCACTGCCAGGAGTTTAATTCTGATCGGCTCAAGGTTGACTCAGTCTTCCATGCTTCTGAGGTCGGTAAAATGAGGAGCCAGATTGTTGGGGGCAATATGCTGACTCTGTGCTTAGAGAGGGCTGTAAAGCACTGTGAAGCGGTATCTAAGTCTAAGTGCCATTGCTAGTGCTAAGCAATTTTTTCTGCTAAGGAATAAGAGGTGATGTGTTTTCATCAATTGGCAAGTGATTAAAAAAAAGCAGGAAGGAGAGAGTAAGAATAAATACAGAGGTATGCTGCCAATTTGTTACAAAGGGGCTCTTCAGCCATAAATGGAGGGAGGGGAAGGAGGAGAGAAAAGTCTGTTTTTAGTGGTCTGAAAAAAATAAGGTTACCTTCTTTCTTACATCTTCTCATTCCTGTCTGGAACCAAGTTAGCTAAGAGTGACAAGAGCGATTAATGCTGCCAGTAATAATCTATGAACACCTCCCCCCCATCTCTGCAGCTTTCCCAGGGCCTGCCTTACTTCCTTTTCCCCTGTAGATGTAACCAGGCGATTACCTGCAGATCTTCTTCGCTGCTCTTCTCTGCATTACCTCACCACCCTCCATGGTTGCAGTGCTAAATTTAATCACTTTCTGCCACCACCAAGGGATTCCCACAAGTCCTCTAAATAAATGGACAAGCTTCACATTGACAAGATGTGGAAAAGTGGTTCCCCAAGGGATCAGTACAGGGACTTATACTTTCAACTTATACTGTACATATATATAAAAAAATGTGGTTAGGACTAAGAGGAAGATAGTATATTGAACTCTTCAGGGTGGTAAAATAAAAAATGGATAGTGTAGAGCTCCGAAGGATCTCTCCAAGCTGGGTGAATGGGTTTCAAAATGACAAACACAGCTCATGGCAAACAGGTGTAAAGTGCTGCGTCTTGGTTCTCCCCACCACCAAAAAAAAAAAAGTTAAAAATCCAGACTACACCAATACATTAATGGGACTTAAGCCAGCAGTGACTGATCAGGAAATAGATTTTGGAGGTCCAGTACACTGGGTAGCTCAATGAAAATGTCAACCTGCCTGCAAAACTGGAACTGTAGGAAGCAAATGAAAATAGCTAATCAGTGGCTACTAATATTGGAGGCTGCTGATTGCCTCCTGAATCATACCTTATGTACCACAAGCAGTAGTGAGAGAGGTTGTCACTCCAGTTCGTGTTGGTGAGATTCCCAGATGCCTCCCTTTAACGATTAAGTGCCATGGAATGATGAACTAGATAGGCTTATAGGCTGGTCCAGCTTTCAGGTTCCATCCTCTGCCTAGCCCAGAACTCTGAAAAATCCCCAACATAGCATGGTGAAATAAGGAACTTCATTTTTTACTAGAATGAAGCCACTTAAATGCAGTTGATTGCCCTTTGTAAAAATGTGGGTGAGGTCCCTCTCATTCTTATTCCTCTGTCTTTTTCTCCCCTACTGGACAACTTCCTATGTAATTTCCTACATTTCTTTTTTTTCCCTTTTCTTCTCTTTATTAAACAAAATTATATGGCTGCCCAACTCACACACAGATGACGAGGTATTAGTTGAGCATTGACATAACACTGGGAAATTCTAGTTCCCAACGTATTCCCCCAATCTATGCAGGCCTTTTCTTATGGTGTTGTGGACAACGCTGTCCTGAATCTGTTTTATGCTGTTTTCAGAGATCTTTGTCTTCTGAATGGCAAACGGGAGCTGTATTTAAACCAGTTACAGAACTGGTATTTATGTATTTATCTTCATGCATCTTTTATTGTTTTTAATTTAAGGCACTTATGCTTTGAAAAAATAAATAAAAGAAAGCATGTAATAGATTTTATCAATCAATCAATATAATTAAAATATCATTGTGAACATATCAAATAAAATGTTTGAGGATTCTAAAGCAACCTCTTCTTTTGATAGAGGTATAAATGAAAAGAGATTTAGTTTCTCTGAGATTATATGTAATCTGGAATGGCACATTTAGTAATACTTGCACCACATGACTCTTCTAAGTTTTGTGTTACTGTTTTATGCCTATTTCTGTGTTGTTGGATTATCTGAGGCAGTGATTTGCAGCTATCAAGTCAGAAAGAACACTAACCTAGAGCCCTTTATTGCAACTCAGTTATGACTGATAGAATTTTTGATAAGACTAATTTTTATTTGATAAAATCTGTACATGCTTTTATTTTCAAAACATACTGCATTAACAGAGGGATAGAATCAAGATCACGTGAAGTGTTAATACCACTTTATAACGCTGTGGTAAGACCACACTTGGAATACTGCATCCAGTTTTGGTTACCACGATGTAAAAAAGATGTAGAAAGAGTACAGAGAAGAACAACAAAGATGATTAGGGGACTGGAGGCTAAAGCATATAAGGAACGGATGCTGGAATTAGGTATATCTAGTTTAATGAAGGACTAGGGGTGACATGATAGCAGTGTTCCAATATCTCAGGGGGTGCCACAAAGAAGAGGGAGTCAAGCTATTCTCCAAAGCACCTGAAGGCAGGACAAGAAGCAACGGATGGAAACTAACCAAAGAGATAAGCAACTTAGAACTAAGGAGAAATTTCCTGACAGTTAGAACAATTAATCAGTGGAACATCCTGCCTCCAGAAGCTGTGAATGCTCCAACCCTGGAAGTTTTTAAGAAGAGACTGGACAGCCATTTGTCTGAAATGGTATAGGGTTTCCTGCCTGAACAGGGGGTTGGACTAGAAGACCATCAAGGTCCCTTCCAATTCTATTATTATTATAATTATAGTTGATGCAGGTGAGTGCCAGTAAATAGCAGCCAGGCCAGGAAGAGATCTTGGGAGTCTGAAGATAGAGAAAAGATGAGAAGTATAGAGGGCAAACCTATAAACTGTGTGATAGGCTAACTAGCATTAAATAATCTAGATGCTATCATATCAGGTGAAGCGTTCTTGGGTTCCATCCTTTTAACTGTGTTGCTTTCAAATCTCCTTGCCTCTCTCCATTCATCTTTTATTACGGTATTATATAGTCTATTATATTACATAGTAAATAATCTAAATACAAATATATTATCTATATTTTCATACAGAAGATCCCCACTTCTTGGTGGAAGTCCTTAAAATCCAAAGGAAATACAAATTTAAAATGGGGAAGGTAGGTTATTTAGGAACATGTTTTAATTCTAAAAGTCCTGTATGCATCCTTGGTTTGAAAAAAAAAATGCTTTGAGTCTGACTGGTTTCCTTATAAAACCAATGATGTGGAGTGATACAACAGCCTTGAAATTAATTCATCTGGAATTAATATTACATCTAATCTTTCTTGGGGGTGCTACGAGTAAATATTTAACTTGGTGGTTTTTATACTAGAGAAAGCACTGAATCTGAGTTGTTTCACATACAATTTTAATCTTCATGGTCATAAACCTTGCAGCCATACTGGTAAATCCTCTTCTTATTGTAGAGTTGAATGAGACCCCAAGATTCAAAGAGTTTAATTCTCTAGTGAGCTGCCTTCGCATCTTTCAATATTTCACAGAGTACATTCATCTATCGCTAGCTAAAATGATCACTGTACTGTACAGCCCCTTTGTCAGAAACTCTACCTTTTGGTTTCACTGATTTTTTTTTCAGTGGAATGACTTGCATTTTTAGTTCAATTTTCCTCTAAAACAAGTTTCCATAGAACTTTCCATAGTTCCATAGAAAGAGACTAGAAACAATAGTTATATCACATGATGGTATCAAGAACCCCAAATTGCATTGCACTTGTGTCACCGAGGTGCTTCTAGGTTGAAAGCATTAACCGGTGACATTGCTGTTGCCCAGGGGACGTCCAGTTGTCCCAAATGATTCTTGCCTGCTGAAATTGCTGATGGGATGCATATGGGATGCACGTAAATTCACTTTTATGGCCTGATGTGCAGAGAGACCGGTGTCACGTGTCATTTCTATCAAAACACACAAAACTTGAAAACAAAATTTCAAAAGAAATTTTTAAAAAAGGGGGGGGGGAAAGGGAAACATTTTCCCCCCAAATATCAAAGTCAAAAAAGAGGGGAATTTGGAGGTGCCCTTGCCAGAAACAGGCTTAGTTGCTGCAGATGTATTTATTATTATTATTTATTAGTTTATTTGAACTGCACTAGGAAGAAAAGAGAAAATGAGCAAATGAGTAAAATTTTAACTATTTGGATTTTCCCTCCTGAGAAGCAAAATGAAGAAGGTTTCAGAAAAATCTCTGCTATCAATCTGGAAATCTACCAAAATTATTTCTCTTCCTCTCTTACTCAATATCTCATTTTTCTTCATGTCACACAAGGCGGCCAGTTCTTTAGATAGTTCTAGACAGTTCTAGACCTAGAGTAGTCTACTCACTACTATCCTCTCTATTGTTCTCATACATGCACCTGCACTAATTTCTAGACTTTCAATATGATATACAAGGAGTCCTCAATTTACAACCATTCATTTAGTGACATTTCAAAGTTACAACAGCACTGAAAAAAGTGATTTATGACTGGTTTTCTCACTTAACGACTGTTGCAGCATCCCCATGGTCATGTGATCAGAATCCAGGTACTTGACAACTGGCAGGTATTTATGAGGATTATGCTGTCCTGGGGTCATGTGATCACCATTTATAACCTTATAACCTCCTCGTCTGACAAGCAGAGTCAATGGGGGAAGTCAGATTCACTTAACAATCACATGATTCATTTAACAACTGCAGCCATTCACTTAACAACTGTGGCAAAAAAATGTCAGAAAATGGGCACATCTCACTTAACAACGGTCTTGCTTAGCAACAGAAATTTTGGGTTCCATTGTGGCTGTAAGTTAAGGATTACCTGTACACATTCCTGACACAATGTTATCATCTTTATCCAGTGTGGGAAGTCAGCCCCTCATAGAAGGAAATATTAAAAGGGAGAATATTATGTTTCCTCAAAGAATCTTAAAAGAGGCAGAAAAGCATGTCCAGTTTTCTTAGTAGCCCCAAGTCTCCCTCCCCCAAGCAGAAACCAGCTCTGTAGAAATGCAGATGTAAACCATTCAGGAAGGTTGAAGCTAGAAGATTAAGAAGACAAAGACATCTAAAATCTACATACCCCACCCAAACTCTAAAACAGGACATAATAGGATTAACCCACAGATGCCAAAGGGCACACCCAGACTCAGGTCAGAATACATGACACAGGAAATACAAAGCCTCAAACAGGAAAAGGAAACAACTCCAAACAAAAGCCCCAGAGGGTATAAAAACCCACTCCCTACATGTGCTCTCTCTCTCTTTTCTTCCAGAGCCATCTTCCTGTCTGGCTCTCCTCTTCAATAAACTGCAACCTTCTTCTTAAAGCAGTCGCTATGTTGTTTATTCCTGGCTTGGACTGAACCACAATGAAGACGTTTCCTTCAACACCAGGATAGCACTGCTATAAAAATTCGGAGATGGGATCAATAACAGCCAGTTCTTTTGGACAGTATAAAACTTGCTTTGAACAGACAAGCTTTGGATGTGATGGTGAGCCTCTTCCTTAAGCACAGTTTCTACTTATTCCCCAGTCTGATTCTTCTGTTTATGATCTCTCCATAGATATTTGTTGCTAGTCAGCAACAATAATAATGCCTCCTGTAATCAATATTTAAGTGTATATTATTAACATACAATAGGATGTTGTTATATGTTATCAATAAAACATTCTCTTTATAAAGGAAAATATTCTGAAGAATGCTCTTTTTTTCAGAATTTCCAGAGATCTACAAAGTGCAACAATGCTTTCCGCAGGCTGGCTTAATATTTATCTAAGACAGGAACTGGATTGTGCGACAACCTCCTGCCCCTCCCAATCTTGGCAGATTTTGGATTTATTTCTCTCCCCTGACTCTATCTCAATAGATGTTCAGAGTTTCTCTGGTACTCTTCCAGGCCAAAAGGGGCCAAGTAGAAAAAGGAAGACTCTGGATGAGATTATTGTAGCATTCAGTACTATAACCAAGTCAAATAAGTGAAATCACAGAATACTCATTTTAATAATGTTTTATTGGCTGCTGATCTACTTCTGAGCTCAGATTGTCGTGATGCTACTGAAAATCCTAAACAATCTGGGATCCAGAATGTCTGCAAGAGCACTTCCCTTCCTGATACCAGACAGCCTTTAAAAGCTATAAAAGGAAAGTTTGCTCCAAATACCATTTAAACATCATCTGAAAGAAGAAACAGAGTGCTTTTCTGTTGTGGTGCTCCAAAAATCCTTCCCTTGGATGCCTGGCTTCTGCTGGCAGTATATTCTTTCAGCTTCAGGTCAAAATGTATTTGTTTATTCTGGTTCTGGTTTATGAAGCCATTTAATGGAAACTACCCTCTTTTATGCATTCCCTGCCTTTTATTGCTGCAGTTTACTGTCTTATCACTTATAGATTACAATGTTTTAAAACACCAATTCATAACCTGCACATTGCATTGTAACTTTAAATGTTGTTTCAAATTATTATAAAAATTAAGTGCATTAAAAAAAATCTCACAAAACTGAAACCCAATATGGTTTATATGCTGAAATTACTTGTATGGGCCAAGTTCCAGATTATTATTTTCTTTTTTCTTTACACTAGCGTTATAGTGTAGAGGCCACTTGCCCTGTGTGCATCAATATTCAATTTTGTAAGAAAGGTGCAAGAGACCAGATAACATCATTCAAGAAAAAAAATATATTTATACCTAACCCACAGACATGATAGAATTACTGATAAATTTCAACACTGGGTTGGTAATTACTTTCTATTTCAACAGTTTTAATGACATGAAATATTGACAGTGAAATCACTCATGGAATCCCTAGGTTATATTAGAACTGCCTTTCACCTTGCTACAGCTTCGACAGCTTAAATCTTCATATTTTAAGGCCCCTGCAAGTATACATCTAGTTCTCCAATCTGCAAGACATGCACATTCTAAATTTTGATAACCCAGCTGCAGGCACCTGACATCTAGAATATATTGTAATCCATCTTAAAGTTAATAATAATCTATATACTGTGTTTCCCCCAAAATAAGACGGGGTCTTATATTAATTTTTGCTCTAAAAGATGCATTAGGGCTTATTTTCCAGTTAGGTCTTATTTTCGAGAAAATACGGTACTAAATGTGTCCATCTGGCTGATGATCTTAACTGGGGCTTATTTTTGGGGTGGGGCTTATATTACAAGCATCCTGAAAAATCATGCTAGGGTTTATTTTCCAGTTGGGTCTTATTTTCGTGAAAACACGGTATATGTTCAAATTTATTTGCATGCGACATTCTTATGCACTATAATAAACTAACTGCTTGAACTAGGGACAAAATCAATTCTGATTGAATATTAATTGCAAGTTTTTTTCTGTAACATAAAGGTAGAAATTATTCTGTAACAACAATAATTTATGTTTATAATAAAAACACTTTTCCAATTGGAACTAACCTGTCTGTCCTACTTGAAGTCTATCTCAACTCCATACCTGTGATGTGGAGGGCAATCCTTTAAATAAAATGCAGGAAGGGAAGGAGGAAAAAAAAGGTTCCGACAGATGAAACTCTTCAAAAGAATTTCGAGGCATTGTTTACCGGGATCTTTTATTCGAGTAGCATAATATCGGCACTGCATAATCGAAGCCAAAAACTGAATTCCCTTCCCCTGAGCACATAGTATCAAAGCACAATTCCCTCCTCCAATTAACAGTCATAAATCACATCCCGCAATTAGCTTGAAGCGCGGGCTTCCTCTCCAGTTCTCCAGCCCGCCAATTCTTTATCAGCTCTGGGCTCAATAACCTTGATTCTCACGCTAAGTTTAGTGTTGTTATGTCTAGCTGGACTCTCATTCACATCCCCCCCTCCCAGCATCATCTAACTCTAAAAGCGAAAGGGAAAAAGATGGCTATATTTCCATCTGTTGTCAATGCAAAACATCCGATGTTAGCAGCGTTGACAGCCAGTTTACTGGTTTTTATTGATCACGTTAACAAGATAACATTAATGTTAGATGTTTGGTGGACTAAGACCCTGGTAATTATTGTGTTGATTGCCAATAAATTTTAAAATGATACTCATTTATTATCCATACCAAGAGAAAAAAAAAATCCCGCCTAGAATGCAATTAAATGGCACTATCATGGAAATACCCCCACAAATTTGGATTATCTTTCAAGAATTTCAGCAATTAAAGGTATCCAGAATAGTTTCTGCAATTAAGTATGAATTTCATCAGTAATTATTTATAAATATTAGATGGTAACAGAGTCTTTTAAAAAATAAAAGTAAAGCAGTATAAGCAATTTGTATATATTTTTTTGTTCTAACTGTGGTTTCTTTTCCTCCTAATAGACTCACATCTCTGTAGTGGATACAGTAGTTTTTTTAATGCTTGATTACTAAATACTACATTGTTGAATCATCTATTCAGGATATGGCTTTTATATTTAGACCCTCATAAATCATCCATTCATCCATTCTATACTAAATGCATTTTGTATTAAATACAAAAAAATTTTTTTTTGCAGTAGTAGAGAAGTTAAAACCTTATAAGTTTCAAAGAAAATGCCAAGCATTTACCAAAGGTCTGTTTATTGCTAAGGGCCATTAAATCAGATTTTAAATACTGTATGGTATCACCAGGGGAAATCGGTTTCTGCTAAGTTCTTAACTTTATGACCTACAAGCGTTCTAAATTACCAACAGTGATTTGCATAAATCATAAGCAAATACACAAAGGCTATATTAAAAAGTGCATCTTTGTTGTTTCTATTCATCTGAGTTATATACATTTATATTTTAGTTCATTTTTATGTTAGCATGAGCAAATAAACATTAAAATGCCGATATCAGAAAGATGGTACATCCTGCATACAAATAACAGATACCAGGAAACCTTGCCACATACTCCAGCTAAAATCTCTAGCCCTTTTAAGACAAAATAATAATAAAAAAATTGCCCTATTATCTTCCTAGAATTCTGCTTTCTACTAGCCTGTGCATATTATGTCTGGTACAGAGATGCCAAAAAAATGGCATGCCCATAGTGAACTGTTCACCCTATGTGATAATGCTGAGACCTATAACTACATGCCGCCAGGTCAAGCTGGTGAGGGCTTAAGGCAAAGATATTTAACCTGAAAACTACACTCAGCTGACCTGAGTCAGGTGTACCTCCCCTCCATTTATATTTCAATAAGATCCCCCCCAAAAAATGTTTGTCTTCTTTTGCATTGTGTCCATTAATATACATTGAAAGGTTCTTGTGTCCATTGGTCCAATGAAAGCCCCACCCCTCTGGTTAAAGAATGATGGTGTACAGTAATTATGCTAACCTATATGGTAAGGACAGCAAATAGCAAATTTCCAACATACAACTCCTTCTTGGTTTGATCACTTGTGCTTGTAGTTTCAACCTATGTGTAAATATTTCGATCTGTTGTTTCATTACTTCTCAAATTGTAACTAAATTTTAGGTACACTTTTCATATATCCATGTATAGGGCAATCCATCTAGAGAGAGGAGGAGGAGGAGGAGGAGGGAAGGAGTGTCTTACAACATTCTACAATAAACTAAGGAGACAATGCAGAAATACACTGGGAAAAACTTTAACTCGCATGGGCCAAATCATGGATTTGGTTATTCTTT
Organism: Azemiops feae; assembly: GCA_023970755.1. Classification (NCBI taxonomy): domain Eukaryota; kingdom Metazoa; phylum Chordata; class Lepidosauria; order Squamata; family Viperidae; genus Azemiops; species Azemiops feae. The sequence goes on from JALGBA010000014.1 coordinate 111,319, forward strand.
TGTACCATATTTGTTTTCAGATAAAGCGAACTGAAAGTATTTAAGATTTCAGTTGCTAACATTTCTTTTTTAAAGTAACATTAAATAGGAACAATTATGACTTTGTCTCAGGGATAAGCTAGTTTTTCTAATTGTGACCTAATTAACTGACACTTCATGGCAAGCATCCTGAAAAAAGAAATTATTTCTATATTCACAGTTCATGCTAGAAATCTCAGGAGTTCTCATTAACAGAGAATTACAGTAATGCAATCATCAGTGCCTTTGTCATTTGCAGCTAAAATAGTCTCGGAAAGCTGTGAAGTATTTCAAGGTTTCTTGTTGCTATCAGAGATGCAGAGGCTAGTTATGTCACTCTTCTTCACCCAGTGGAGCACTTCTCCTTCACTGAAAAAGCCAGACACAGCCTGTGCCCTAGAGTGCTTTTATTCAGAAGAAAATCCCATAGAGTTCAACTGGATTGCTTCCCGGGTAAGGGCCTACAGAGGTCTATTCCGATTAGAAAATGATCTGGAGGCCGACCACATTTTGGAACATATAATCAGACACATTAATGCTCAGGAAAGTGAGATGTTGACCCAGGGCTGTTCAGATAACTTAGTCTCTGTGCCACCAAGATGCCATATCAGTGGCAAAACTGTAGGTCTGATTTCAGATGGATTTGTGCACCATCACTGGCTGATGGAAGGTTTATGAAGGGGCTGGCAACCCAAGCATAAGTCACATGATACGAAGAGCTAATAGAGCTCTGCTCAGTGCTATAATGCTGTTAAGATCAATCTTCTCAAATTAAAACTTATTATCAAGATTATTTATATTCTAGGAGGGGTTCCAATTTTATTTCCTAGTACACAGTTATATAAGTTAATGAGAAAAACAATTAAGTCAGACTGAAGTCCCTCAAATATCCTCAGGCAAACTGAAGTTACTTTATGATGACAGTGACTTCAACCTCCCAGATTTTGAGGTATTTCACTCTGCTTTTATTGTTTATTTAATAGTTTGTATTTAAACAAGACTTTTATGATTATTTCCTTCTTTGGCCCCATTCGTATAGCAAGCACATAACACTCTGCAAATCTTGATAAGTGAACAGATACAAACCAAAGTAGCACTAGCACTAGCAGTAGCACTTAGACTTATATACCATCCCATACCGCTTTACAGCACTCTCTGGGCAGTTTATAATGTCAGTGTCAAGGCTGCTAACATCGAATGTTTTGCCTGACATTATATATGGATGCAGACATTTACTATTTAACCTGTGTATTACTTTAAGAGCCACTATTAGATAGTATGGGGGGAGGGAAGTGAAAGAATGTGCTTGAGAACTAGTTAGCCATAACAATAATTCAGCAGAGCGTCTTCAAAGCTGGATGAAATGTGAGAAGATAAAACATGGCGCATTATGGAACGGGAGGGAAAGCTCACACTTTAAACTAATTGGGAAACGTGATTAATGACTGTTAAATGAGGGAGGGGAATGCGCTCAGATACTGTGGGATGAAGTAGGAGGGTTTAGATTTTGGCTTCGCTTATGTACGTGCCGAAGCTATGTTTGCCATAAAAAGATTCTAAAAGGAAAAATGCCTCATGTTTCTTTGAAAAGCATCTTCCTTCGGAACCATAACATCAAGCCAAAATCCAACAAACTTTTCAAACTTCGCTATTTCTAAAACGGAAGGAATAGACTGACAAAGAACGTCATGGAAGAACAGGAGTTGCCGGAGACTAGCACCCCTGCAGCAGCAAGTCCCTCAGAGATGGGAGCCACAGCGTGCAAGCCAGTTGAGAGAGAACCCTCACAAGTCCCCCAGCTGGGAGCAAAGCCAAAGAGATTAGAAGAGCTGATTTGGTCTTCAGACTGGGACAAACCAAGTGTGGGATCCGGAGATTTCGTAACAGCTTCTCCAACTTCAAAGACTTCCAAGACGGATGAGTTAGAGCCACAACAAAGAGATCTTCACAGATTACATCCCCCACGCCAGTGGAGAACTGCCAAGCCTTCGGCCGCTGAAGACTCGGGTGAGTGGAGATATCAAATTGCCACTCATAGTCAATCAGTGGAGAATTTGGCAGAGAGGTTTGAAGCATTAGAAGTGAGGGGCGCGGAACAGTCTCTGCTGAGAGAGGCCCCCAGCCCTTCCCTTGCAGATCAAACAGTTTTTCAATCCCTGGAAGCCCTTGCCAGGGCCTCCAGCCCCACAGAGAGAGGGAAACCCAGCCTGGGCCCCCTGCCTCAATGGGGAGTTTGTCAGCCCCCTCAGATGGAAGATCAAAGGCCTCTGAGTGTGCGTCAGCTAATGGAGGTCTTACAGCAGCTTCGGGTGGTACAAAGGCCAGGAGAGCAGCAGCAAATGGGTCCACAAATGGGAGAGGCTCAGCAACAGTGGAGGGGCTTACAGCAGCAGAGGGCGCCATCACCCCCCACAGGCCAACAACAGAGAAGGCAGCAACCGCCCTCACTTATTCAGCAACCTTTAGAAAACCTCCCACGATTCGAGAGGCCAGCACGGCCAGTATTGCAACCACAGCAGGGTGGAGGGCTGCAAGCCCCGAACGTGCGACCCCTGGGCATACGACAGCGACAAGGGTGGGACCAGCCACAACTGAGAGCGCCACCCCTGCAGTGGAGAGTTCAGCAGCTGCTAATTCAGCAACAAGGGTGGGCCCAGCAGCAACAACCACAGTGGGCCCCACAACAGCCTATGATTGGCCCACCTCTCAGAGCAACTTTCGATGGGGACTCAGAGAAGCTAATTTTTTTCCTCAACCAAGTACGTTCTCATTTAAATCGCTGGGCCCATCTCTACCCAGACCCAGGGGCCATGGTCGATGTGATTGCGTCCAACCTAGAGGGAGAGGCATCCGAATGGCTAAACAATTTATATAATGAGCAAGCCCCCGAATCAGATGATCCCCACCTCTTCCTCCTGAGAGGAAGATTTAAGGACCCTTCCATTAGCCTTAGAGCAGAAGGACAAATCCACAAAATAAAACAAGCCGGCAGACCTGCTCTAGAGTATGTGCGCGAATTCCGCAAGATAGCCGGTCGAATAGAGGGGTGGCCTGAGCAATCCCTAATCCATCTCTTCATTGAGGGGTTAGATGACCACCTCTCCCAGGCCTGCATCATTCGAGCAGTACCTGATCAGCTGCACGAGTGGTACCAGACAGTGGTGAAACTGGACGTTCAACTCACCCGCTATAAGAAACCTCCCCCACCTGAACCCGAGATAAGACCAGAGCAACCCAGACGACAACCACCACCCCCGAAGGCCCCCAACGGCTATGACCATTGAAAGGCCCAGACCACCTGCAGGTCTGTCGATCACATGCTTCCGATGTGGACAGCAGGGACATCGAGTATCGAACTGCCAGGTCCCCTACCCCCGACAGCAGAACAGACCAGCACCTGCAGTGAGGAAAAGACCTAGCCAACAGCCGTCGAGAGAAAAATCCAGCGGGATCACACAGCAACTGGTTGCCCAAGCTACCTCCCCTACACAGGAGGACACTGGAGCTGAGGCTGGACCTGCCGCCGCTCTACCCTTTTTTGACAGCGATGACGAAGGAGAGAACGACCCAATGGTGAGTCGACCTGTCCCTCCTTTTACACTGCCCACAAGGCTAATCAGCCCTAAGTCGGGAGCACAGACAGACTTAAAAGTGCTAGTGGATTCTGGATGCTCCCGATGTATCATTAGCTTGCCCTTTGCCATGAAATTGGGAGTACGAGCAAAATCACTCTCCAAGCCAATGAGGTTCGAGCAAGCCGATGGCTCCCTGATGGGAGGAGCTTTTGTCACGCAACTAACTGAGCCTCTATGCCTAGAAATAGGTGAGCACTGGGAGTTCATACGCTTCCTAGTGGCTCCAAAACTGACTGAGGCTGTGATCCTAGGATTAGCCTGGTTAGACAAATGGAAGCCATTTATCTGGTGGGAGAAAGGGATGAGAACTGTGAGGTTACCAATAGGGCCAACCCCCCCCTCCCCCGACTCAACAGACATTGCGGAACACTTTAGGCCACCTAATGAGTGAGCACTTATAGCTGCCTCACCGTCACCGGACGAATCACTCATCCCCAATGAATACCGGGACTTAGCAGAGGCATTCAGTGAGAATGAATGCGATGTCCTACCCCTTCACAGGCCCAATGACTGTTCCATCGAACTGGTGCCAGGAACCAAGCTCCCACGCCCGAGAATGTATGCTATGTCCCCCCTCGAAATGGAAGAGATGCAGCAATACGTGAATAAGAACCTAAAGAGGGAGTTCATTGAACGGGCCAAATCTACCGTGGGAGCCCCCGTGTTATTTAAGGAAAAAAAAGATGGGTCTCTTCGTCTCTGCGTAGACTATAAGGGTCTCAATGCTGTAAGTGTGAAAAACAAATACCCCCTCCCCCTCCTACAGGACTTATTAACTCATCTGGCTAAGGGGAGTGTTTTCACTAAATTAGACCTGAGAGAGGCATATTACCGAGTGAGAATAAAGGAGGGAGACGAGTGGAAGACTGCCTTCAACTACCCCATGGGGAGCTACCAATTCAAGGTCATGCCATTTGGACTACAGGGGCCCCCAGCCGTATTCATGCAGCTGATTAATGAGGTTCTACATGATCACCTGTACAAAGGGGTTCTGGTGTACCTTGATGATATCCTTATATACAGCACGAATATGACTGATCACATAAAGCTGGTGAGAGAAGTATTAAAGAAACTACTGAATGCCAAGCTTTATGCCAAATTGTCAAAATGTGAATTTCACCAGACCCGATTAGATTACCTCAGCTACAGAATTTCCAATGAGGGCATTGAGATGGATCCAGCCAAGGTGAAAACTGTAATTGAGTGGCAACCCCCAAAACCCCGCAAACAGCTCCAGGGCTTTCTAGGTTTTGCCAACTTCTACTGTCAATTCATCCCCTCTTTTGCCAAGATTGCCCTATCCCTTACAGATTTACTTAAAACCAGCAAAAAAGGAGGGAAGCTACGACCAGGCCAACCAGTAGCATGGACTATGAACTGTCAAACAGCTTTTGAGAATTTAAAAAGACTATTTGCCGCTGAACCGGTCCTAAAGCACCCCTGCCCAGGGAAACCCTTTGTAATACAAGCCGACGCCAGTGACGTGGCCGTTGGAGCTGTATTACTTCAAAAGAACAAGAATGGAGTCCTGCAACCCTGCACCTACACCTCCAAAAAATTTACAGAAAGTGAACGGAGATGGGCAATATGGGAAAAAGAGGCCTTCGCAATTAGATGGGGGTTGTTAAACTGGCGGCACTACCTAGAGGGGAGCAAGGTGCCATTTGAAGTATGGACAGATCACAAAAACCTAGAGGCACTGAAAACTCCCCGCAAATTGTCCCCAAAGCAAGTATGGTGGGCACAGTACTTTAACCGCTTCAACTTTACTCTAAAGTACATACCAGGGGGAAAAAACGTCCTAGCTGATGTGCTATCTAGATTGCCCCAATAGAAAAGCGAACGTGAAAAAGTTAATGAGGCGATTATCTCTAATCCACAACCTGTTGCACAAATCACGCCTCGCAGGGTCCCTAATCCGGATGATCCTGGAGCAAAGAAAATAAAACGAGAGCTCCTCAACGATCAATGGTTCAAAGATAATCAAACCTCCTTGACGTGCCGGGATGGTTTGGCTTACCAGGGAGGGAAACTGTATTTGCCCGAATCCCTCCATCTAAATGCTCTCAAACACAGCCATGATGTAAAACAGGCTGGACACTTTGGATATCTAAAAACTCTACATCTCACCCACCGGCAATTTTGGTGGCCAGGACTGAAATGGGATGTGGAAAACTATGTGAAGAGTTGTACCGTATGTGCCACAATGAAAAGAATCCTGGGGAAAACCCCTGGGTTACTGCAGCCGGTGGCAGACCTTTCCCAACCCTGGGAAGAAATAGCTATGGACTTTATCATAGACCTACCTGAAAGTAAAGGAAATACTGTCATCTGGACTGTAATAGACTTGTTTTCGAAGCAGGCTCATTTCATCGCCTGCAAAGGACTCCCATCTGCCCAACGACTGACTAAATTGTTCCTGAAACATATCTACCGACTGCACGGCGCCCCTAAGCGAATAATCTCAGACAGGGGGGTGCAGTTCACAGCAACGTTTTGGAGGAGTTTTCTTAAATTAATTGGATCATCTCAAGGCTTATCATCTGCTTTTCATCCGACCACCAATGAAGCTGCAGAAGCCGCCAACAAAATGGTGGAGCAATATCTCAGATGCTACGTGTCCTATCAATAGACGAACTGGACTGACCTCCTCCCTTTTGCAGAGGTGGCGGACAACAATTCTGTGCACAGCAGTACCGGCTACACACCTTTCAGAGTAGCCACAGGCAAAGAGTTCAGTCCAATACCTGAATATCCCCAAGTGCCAACCGCTTCTCAGACACTTGACCAATGGGTGAGGGGATGGGAAGAAGTTTGGAGAAACACAAAATCTGCTTTAAAAAAGACTTTTGAAACCTATAAAATGCAAGCTGACAAAAAGAGGGCTCCCCAAAGAACGTTCCAAGTTGGAAAAAAGGTTTATCTGTCAATCAAATATTTACGCCTCAAATTACCCAGCAAGAAGTTGGGACCAAAATTCTTAGGGCCTTTTCCCATCGTAAAGGTCATAAATCTGGTCAACGTAAAACTGAAACTCCCTAGACTTTTGGGTAAAATTCACCCTGTTTTCCACAGTAGCTTGTTAAAACCTTATCGGGGCTCCACTTTAAGACCTCCTCCGAAGAAAGCACCTGGGCCCCTCGTAGTTGCAGGGCAGACCCATTATGAAGTGAAACGTATTCTTGATTCTAGAATCTTTAAAGGCAAATTGCAGTACCTAGTGCAATGGAAGGGATACCCGTTATCTGAAGCCACCTGGGTGAAATCAAGCGAGGTGAAAGCTGACAGACTCGTCAAAATATTTCATGCAAAATATCCCAACAAACCGAAACCTAATCATTAACATATGCTTTTGTTTACATTACAGGATCTGTTGCTTTTGTAAGGGGGGCCAGATGTCAAGGCTGCTAACATCGAGTGTTTTGCCTGACATTATATATGGATGCAGACATTTACTATTTAACCTGTGTATTACTTTAAGAGCCACTATTAGATAGTATGGGGGGAGGGAAGTGAAAGAATGTGCTTGAGAACTAGTTAGCCATAACAATAATTCAGCAGAGCATCTTCAAAGCTGGATGAAATGTGAGAAGATAAAATATGGAACGGGAGGGAAAGCTCACACTTTAAACTAATTGGGGAATGTGATTAATGACTGTTAAATGAGGGAGGGGAATGCGCTCAGATACTGTGGGATGAAGTAGGAGGGTTTAGATTTTGGCTTCGCTTATGTATGTGCCGAAGCTATGTTTGCCATAAAAAGATTCTAAAAGGAAAAATGCCTCATGTTTCTTTGAAAAGCATCTTCCTTCGGAACCATAACAGTCAGCATATTGTCCCCCAAACAATCTGGGTCCTCGTTTTACCAACCTTGGAAGGATGGAAGGCTGAGTCAACCTTGAGCCAGTAAGGATCGAACTCCAGGCTGTGGGCAGAGTTTGCCTGCAATAGTGCATTCTCACCACTGCACCACCAGGGCTCCTTAACCTGAAGCAGCCTGAAACTACCTTTGTGGCTTTCAGTGTAAGAAGCATTTACAGACATGAAATGATAAGTAAGCACAAATGGCTAACTCATTTTGAGTTATTAGAATTTGTCAACGTGAATAAAACCAAGAAAAAAATCTGGTGGCAGAAGGACATACTTATCAATAATTCTCTTAGATACAATAATTAGAAAGATTTAAGACAGATAAAAGAACATCTGATTCTGAACAGTCTAACACTGAATTTGAAATAGAATTGTGTACAAATGATGAACACGTTATCACTATTTATTTATTTAGCATATGGCATATAACACATGGACTAGTAATATATCTTAACATTTCACCTAGATTAGTAAAACATACTAAAATATAAATGTTAAAAAGATCTATGTTCAAATATCAATGTCTAGATCATTGGTATTTGAACATAGCTCTTTTTAACATTTATATTTTAGTATGTTTTACTAATCTAGGTGAAACATTAATACATATTGCTAGCCCATATATGATATCCCATGCACTAAATAAATAAACAGTGATAACATGTTCATCATTTGTACACAATTCACTAAAGTTTATACAAGTTTATACATAGTTTATACACTAAAATTCATACAGTATTCACTAAGTTTATATATGTTATCACTAAAACCAGGGGTCTTCAAACTTGGCCCTTTTATGACTTGTGGACTTCAACTTCCAGAATTCCTCAGCCAGCGTGCCTGGCTGAGAAATTCTGGGAGTTGAAGTCCACAAGTCATAAAAGGACCAAGTTTGAAGACCCCTGACTAAAACTATAAACTTTACTGAAATGTGAAATAGAAGAACAAGTGAACAAATTATAATTTATTTATTAATAAGTTAAAATGTATGAACTTGGTTTTGCCAGTTGTCTTGGGAGTCTGAGGGCAGTTGACAGGAAAGATCTCATCCTCATGGCCATCCGTCTCCATGGTTCTAGGTTTTTTCATGGTTATTAAAATTTTAATTGTTTTTCTGTTTATCTTTTGTAAGATGCCCAGAGTCACTCCGGGAGATGGTGACATATTAATTTAATAAATAAGTAAATAATAAAATAAAATGGGGCAAAAAGTTTGGTTACAATGTAAAAAAGGAACAGTGGGAGAATATGTGGCTGAAAGGATTGAAACTTACATTATGTTATCATCCTAAAGAGAACTTTTATAAAATTATCTATCATTGGTTTATGTCACCAGAGGAATTGTCTAGAATTTATAAAGGTAATTCAAATGTATATTGGAAATGTGAACAACTAGAAAGGACTTTTTACCGTACTTGCTGGATGTGTAAAAAGCCAGAACATTTTTGGATTCAAATACATACACTAATTGAGAAGATTTTAAAGATTAATATAAACTTGAAACAGAAGCTTTTCTTTTGGGACTGATCAGTCAGAAAAAAAGTCATGGAACTTTGTTTTTCACATGGTAACTGCAGTGAGATGGGGCGTTGTCTTACCTGAACGCCTTTTCTCAGCAGGACGATGGAGAATCCACCAATGGGTTAGGACTATCTTCCTGCCCAATAAGAGACTAAGTTTGCCAGAGTTAACACGCCTCCTGCTGGGCTGATATCCCAGACACGACGAAGGCGAAGCTGCTGACAATGGACCGCTGTGTTGGCTCTCTGTGCCCCTAACACAGGACCTGATGGTCCTAAGGGGATGGGCGTGGATTCTCCATCGTCCTGCTGAGAAAAGGCGTTCAGGTAAGACAACGCCCCTTCTCCAGCAGGACGATGGAGAATCCACCAATGGGACATACCAAAGCCGAGCTGTCCCTATGGGAGGGAACAGTCAGGGCCTGTGTCCCACGTGATGATGCCACTTGTCGGAGTACCCTCCGGTCAAATGATGCCTCCGCGGAGGCGAATTTGTCCAGCCTGTAATGCCGCACAAAGGGGGAAGGCGAGGACCAGGTCGCCGCCCTGCAAATATCCCCGATGGGCGCCTGCGGAGCCCACGCTGCTGAAGTAGCGGCACTGCGGGTAGAGTGAGCAGTGATACGGCCTGGCAGTGGCAGGGACCGTGCCTGGTAGGCTCGTGCGATGCAGGATCTGATCCACCTGCCAACAGTGGACGAGGAGACAGCCTTCCCCATCGAAGAAGGCTGGAAGGAGATAAAAAGCGCTTCCGATTTGCGGAAGGCAGAAGTCCTCTTAACATAGTGGCGTAACGCCCTACGAACGTCCAAGGTGTGCCACTGGCGTTCTAAGTTGTGAGCAGGCTGGGGACAAAGTTCGGTAGGACCACCTCTTGTGCCCTATGGAACAACGAGTTCACCCTTGGTACAAAGGCCAGGTCCAGTCGAAGGACTATCCTATCGCTGTGAAAGACGCATAGGTCCTCCCGGACTGAGGGAGCAGCCAGCTCCGAGATGCGTCTAGCGGATGTGATCGCCACAAGAAAGGCCACCTTCATGGACAAGAACTGTAGTGAACAGGTCTTGACCGACTCGAATGGTGGCAAGGCAAGGGCCTGTAGCACCCGTGGGAGATCCCAAGAGGGATAACGGTGAACCACGGGAGGTCTGGTGTTGGTAGCACCCTTGAGGAAGGACCGTACCAGTGGATGCTGGGTCAAAGGAATGGAATCCTGGCACATGAGTACCGTGGAGAGAGCCGCCAGTTGCCTGCGGATGGTATTGGGCGACAAGCCCTTGTTAAATCCCTCCAGCAAGTACTCAAGGATGTGCGAGATAGTGACAGCCGAGATGTCCAGGCGATTCCTGGAACACCAGGCACAAAAACTCTTCCACGAGGAGTCATAAATTCCGTGCTTCGGACTTCAAAGTCCTGGAGCGAGTGCCGCCCTGCCGGTTCACGTGGGCCTTTGCAGCCACGTTGTCTGTGAGCACTAGGACGTGTTGACCCACCACCTCATCGCTGAAGTGAAGCAGTGACAGATGAATGGCCCTGAGCTCCAGCCAATTTATGTTGTGACTGAGGTCCATGGGTGACCATCGTCCCTGTGCTAAGTGACAACCCAGGTGCGCACTCCATGCGAACAGACTTGCATCTGTCGTTAAGGTGAGTCTGTTTGGTTCCCGGAATAGGGAGCCTCTGTCTACAGCAGGGGAGAGCCACCATCGAAGGGAATCCAGAACTCGGGGTGTAACCCCGCCCCTCGGTACGGAGTAGCTCGCCTATCTGGCCTCCTAGTAAGGTGGGCCAACACCTTACGTTTATCCCCGTTCTCAATAAGGTAAGGCTCTAGCGCCTCCCCAAAGAGGCGTCCGTCCCTGCAGGGAGCAGAAGCCAGGTGCCACTTTGACTTCAAATCCGCTTGCCATTGTTTTAGCCATAGAAGCCTGCGGGCTGCAGTATTAGCGGCCATGGAGCGCGCTGAAAATCTGGCGGCATGGAGGGAAGTATCCGCCATGTATTCTGCCATGCCACCAACTTACCCAGATTCTGATGGGCACGAACCTGATCCGGGGGAAGTAACGCTTGGAGTTCCCTGAGCCAGAGAATTGACGTTCTGGCAAAGAAGGAAGTAGAGGTGGACGCCCGCACGGCCCATGCCGATGCCAGGTGAGACCTGCGGAGAGAGAGCTCGGACTTCCTGTCCTCTGCCCTCAAGGCCGCAGATGTGTCACCTGACACAGTGGAGGAGGAAAAAAGAGAGGTTAGTGGTTCGTCCACCCTGGGAACCTCTAGGAGATCTGACAAGGCCGGGGCTACGGCCATCAGTCTCTTATCAGTTACCCCCGGCATTGGTAGAGTACCCGGATTTCCCCATTGTTTCCTGATAGTTTCCAGGAAAAAGGGAGGGCAAGGGATATAGCGCTCCGTCACCGTAGGTTCGGAGAAGAGTGGCTTGGGGTCCTGACTAGTTGAGGCAGTCGGCTGCTTTTCCTGCTCCGGCTCAATATTGGCCGACGTGGTGGCCTTTAGCAGGAGGGATCTAAATAGACCCGGGTCAAAGAGGCCTATGAAAGGCGACGGGTCTGGGGCCGACTCCTCATCCTCTGACAGCTGGAAGTCAGTTGACCCATAACCTTCGGAACCAGTGTCCCGTGTTCGGGAGGAATGGTCCGAATAAACGGACTCTGGGTAGTCCGGCCTCTCCGCCCGTGCTTGAGGTGGCACCACGGGCATGACGAACTCCGGCCTGGGGTTCTTGTAGAACGAGGAGGCCCTACCCTGAGCATACGCCTGGGCGATTAATGCCTCAAGCTGCTCAGGCCCAACCCCTTGATGTTCAGGGGGGCGAAGTCCAGCCGCTGTGGGCGTGAACGTGGCCTCGGGCGGGGGACGGGGTCTAGCCGGTGAAGCTCCCATTAGGGGGATCAATCCCTTGTCAGAGGACAGAGTAGTACTCTGTGCCATGGGGCCCTGATGGGAAAGGGCCCGCGAGTCAGTGGGAACTGGCAAGGCCGGTTGGGGGTTGAAGAGTGAGCTCTCCTGGGGGGCAAGGGGAACCAAAGGTTGGCCTCCCGCAGACATACGTTGTGCCCTGGAGAACTGCGTCTCCAGAGCCGTGTTACGCCTTTCGGCTGCCTTGTCAGCGGCCCTTGAGGTCTTTTTTCCAGCGATGGCCTTGGACCTGGCCTTGGCCTTTATCCTGCCTGCTGCCTCTAGTTTAGAGGACTTGCGCTTCCCTGAGACGGGAGTGCCGGAAGCGCCCTGTGCAGATTGATTAGCTGCGTCATCAGCCATTGCAAGGGAAGCCTGAGGCCTATTGCAACTCAGGAGCAGGAGCGGATTGCCCAGTTGTTAGTATAGCCAAAGCTGATGAACAGCGTCCGCTCCGAGTTTGGTGCTACACTGAGCGCCCTACTGCCCTAGGCAGAGCTCCGAGAGGCTGGAAACTGCCCAGTGATGCACTGAGGCGTATTAGTCAGGCGTCTTGTGGCGACGAGACCCAATGGGTGAGTCGCAATCGGCAAGTGCCGGCACGCACGTTGACCGATCAGTGGCGGCGATCACCTTGGTGATATGTGCCTGCACACTCCTCTCCTTGTTGGTGGCGGCAATCACCTGAGTGATATGTGCCTGCACACAAAGTCTAGGTGGTGGCGGCGGTGCCCGAAGGCGTGCCAGCTCACGCTAAAGGTGAAATCCTCTCCAAGTTGTGCCCTGGGGTTGGTTGTGCCAGATCAGAATCTGAGCAGGTGACCAATGGCAGCTTTGAAGCTGCAAAATGGCGGCTGTGAGCAGTCCGCAAAATGGCTGCCGCTGCAATGGCAAGGCGGCTTGTTAGGCCTGGGCTAGGCTGAGATAATTCCCTGCAGGGAAGGAGAGGTGAGGTCAGACCTTTGAGCCAATGGCCTCCGTAAGCAGACTGCAAGATCTTGTGCAGTGGCTGCTGCCTGTTTGGGCCGTCCCTGTCAGGCCTGCAAGGCCGCAGTCGTTCAAAATGGCGGCCGCGAATAGCGCGCCAAGAAAAATGGTCTGAGGCCTCAAATTTGGCAATCAGTTGCAGAGGGCTTGCCCTAAAATGCCCTCCAGTCGCGCCGTGGCAGCTGGGTGATCAAATCACAGCACAGTCTCGCTAGAGAGGGCTGAAGGGCCGTGGAGAGGAACGGCCTGGCTGGGCCCGAAGGCCGACGGCACGTAGCGGGGCGGCTGAGGCGAGCTCTGACACTCAGCCTCGAGGAGTCCTGGAGCTTTCCGCAGCGCTTGGCAATTGCGAGCGCGCCCGGAGGCCGACGCTCAGCTGCGCGGGGAGGCCGACGCTCAGCTGCGCCGCGGCTAAATCGAGAGCTCCGACGATCAGCTGATGCGGCCGAGGGATCCCCCTGCTATCAACTGTGAGCCCTTCGCACCTTACAGGAGCTATGGGGGCTTGAGCTGGCCGCCCGCTGCTGCTGCGGCTGGAAATTCGCCGAAAATCAGCTGTGCCCTTCGCCTTTAACCGGCGGGGCCTGACAATAGCGTCAATAGCCTCCTGAACGGCGTTTGCAAGCCTATTTCAGAGGCTGCAGCCTATACAGGCCGTCCCTATCGGGCCAGTTAGGCCGTTTTGGTCTTCAAAATGGCGGCCGCGAGTTGCGCGCCGACAGAAAAGGCCTCAACTCGACCAATTTTCAAAGGAGGCTTTCAGAACCGGCGGGGTCTGACAATAGCGTCAATAGCCCCCTGTGCCAAAATCTTTCTGCCCAATGCCAGCGGCAGCGATGTTCGCGTCGCGTAGCGATTTTGAGGGGCTGCGCCGGCTGTTCGCTGTTCTAACGGCTGCTGCAATCGCCGCCTGAGCGCTCCCGGAGGCCGACGCTCAGCTGGGATGCGGCTAACTGTCCCGACGATCAGCTGAGTGATTGCCGGGATCCCCCTGTGGCAGAGCCTCAAGTTTGGAGGGCCTGAGAAGGCCCGTTGCTGGGCGACCCGGAGGCCGACGCTCAGCTGTTTTGGGGCTATGAATTTGCCGAAATCCAATTATCCTTCAAATTTTGCTTCTGGTTTGCCTAACTAAAGGAGATGTGAGAATCCACCAATAATTAACTATACGACCTGTCCAGAGCCAACACAAACGTCCTAGCTGGGCTGAAGACTAAGTCGTGTCTGGGATATCAGCCCAGCAGGAGGCGTGTTAACTCTGGCAAACTTAGTCTCTTATTGGGCAGGAAGATAGTCCTAACCCATTGGTGGATTCTCCATCGTCCTGCTGGAGAATAATATATGCACAAAAGTGGAAAGATTTAATGTTACTTACAATGTAAGAATGGATGAAGAAGATGATAGAACTTGCTGAGGTGGCCAAATTGACTTCTTTGATCAAAGAAAAAAACATTACAGTATCTATATTTATTGCTTACAGACATTTTGAGTGACACAGAAAAGAATGAACTTATGATTTATGGTTATTATTATTTGAAAAGAAAATGGATAATAAAAAAATGAGAGATGTATGTTGTAACCATACAGTAAGAGGTAAATTTATAACTGCTGTAAAAAAAATGGAATTTACTTTCTTATATTTTATTTCTTTTATCTACACTTTTGACTTTGTCTTTCTCTCCTTTTTTCTTTCTTTTCTTTATTCTATATTAGTTTCTCATAGTTTTTAATCTTTATTTTTTAAATTTTAATAAAATTAAATGTAAAAAAATGAAATTTTGGCAAGCTATAGAGTCCAAGTATGCTAAATAAGAATCTTCATTTCCAACAATGAAAGCTGTGAAGTTCAGTATGTTAACAATGAATAATATATTTTGTTTCTAAATCACATGAGAGGTTTTAGTGGAAAGCTTAAGCTACACAAGGGATCAATGCTTTTTAATTCCTTATAAAATTAAAGTTTTGGTTTCTTTTCGTCTGCACGTTTTACGGATCCTGATGTTTATTGGACCCCTCAAATAATGTTTAAAAAGAGATGGACCTTAAGACTTTTTATGTTGGCATTTTAAGAAATCTGAAGGTTTTTTAACTCATAAAATCTGTTTTTGCCCAATTATAAACTTGTTTTGGTTTCAAATCATTTCATGTGTCAATACATGAAAGGGGAAGAAATATCAAGGCTAAGGAATTAAATGTGATATTGAACTATATTCCTAAAATTTGCCATCTTGTGAAAAGCTTTGACTCTACGAAGGATGGGTATGGCTGATGATTGGAAAGAAACTCACTCTCCTGAATGGATCCAGGATATGAGTTGCTTATTGTCTCTCTGTCCTAAACCAGAAGATGATGCAATATGTTTCTCTAAGATCTAGATTTAATGATAAGCTTAAGGACTGAATTATTTTTCTATTGTTAACCACAGTTATTATATGAATTTTTTTTAGTTAATTAGAGATAGTCACATTTAATTTATTTTAATCATTATATATTTAGATTTTCTTGCTTCATTGTATTAATATACTTTTTCTTTTGTTTTATTTGAGTTGTAGTTTTTTTCTTTTCTTTTTGTATTTCACTAATTAAAGTTTTAAAAAAGTCCTGTCAGTTCTAGTTTGACACATCATGAAATCATCTCAGAGGTCCCACCTCTATGGTGGGAAGCTTTCTTCCTGGATCACCTCCAAAACATCAATTCCTACAATGCTAGAAAATAATACTGGGAAATTAACACATTCAACAATGGTAGAATTTTTGTTCAGGAAAAAACGTAGCACACAATTCTCATTTCAGTGCTTTGTGAAACTTAAGCTTCAAACCTAAACACTTATGCCAATCTGAAACTAAATATAACCTAGATTTTGATCATGCTGATATGGACTTAAGGGGTCATGAGACCATATTTCCTCCCTGTCAAAGATAATCAATAGGCAGTCATTACACAAGAAGCAAGAAATCAATTCAAGATGCATAGCTAGAAATGTCATGCCAGGAATCACAGCAATCAATAGTTACAAGAAGCAGAACCAGGAAAGACTGCCATTATCCACTTCAAATCCGATCCCAAAGCTCATCTGAATGGATGGAGCCACTCCAGTATCCGTGGAGTTTTCACTGGCCAAGAAGTGCTTTTATCTATAGCCTGGGGTGGAGTGACTTCTTTACACAAAATCTTTTGGCTTCCTAATTCATTCAGTGAAGTATGACTTATGGAAATAACCCAAACTGAAAAGGCAGGTTCAAGGGAGTGTTTGGATTACAAAAAGAAAGCCAGTTGTATCGGCACTTGAAATAGTGAAGGATGGATCGCGGAACAGCTTCCCCATTTTCCACTGTGAATCTATGTACAGAAGAGCCATAGATTGATGACTCCAAGTCTTAGCCAATTCAGGCACAAGCACTTGATTTTACAATAACACAGAAAATGTTTGGGGTAATTTGGCCTGTGCACACTGTGAGCCTTAAAAGCTAAATCTAGGTGTCAGAAGGAAGGAAGATTCCTAAAGCTGGATTATTCTCATGCCAATTTTGCATTCCCTGAGGATTCCCCTCTCCCTTTCAAGTAAGAATTGTTTGGGAGAAATTCCAAACTTTCTGGCAGCCTTGCCACCATCTGCTCCTCGCACCCACAAGGTTATTTAACTCCTGCTCAAAAAAAAACAACACATATCCATTAGTTACTGTTTTTCTTTGTGCTGCCACACATGGATCAGGCACTGAGTTTCACTGATTGTCACTTAAGAGATTTATGATCCTGTTTCATGTTCCTTCAGCAGGCATAGAGCCTGGCTTGCATTTACAGCAGGGGCATCCAATCTTGGCAACTTTAAGACTTGTGGACTTCAACTCCCAGAATTCCCTAGCCAGCATGGCTGGCTGGGGAATTCTGGGGGTTGAAGTCCAAAAGTCTTAAAGTTGCCAAGGTTGAACACCCCTGATTTACAGCATTTCCCCACAAATGTGCATGAGTTCTAATAGCAAAGAACAGGAAAGAGACCCGCTAACAGGTACCAAGCCTGCAAGATCTTAAGTGTTTCATAAGTTCCCTTTGCCAGAGATGTCAGTAGCTGAATCCAGAACTTTCTCCCCATCAGATATGCTCTTTCACTGAGGCACAACTCTTCAAAAAAAAAAAAGCTAACATGACCTTCAATGTGGCAAATCAAATGTAGAGTTTTATTGAAAGACTCTCCCAAACCTGATAGATATTTTTCAAATCTATCAAAGCAAACAAAAACATTATGATGTTGCTAGGCTGCGACCTTTAGATTTCTTTTATATAATCTATGAAGTACCAAAACAAAATGTACATTGCTTTTTTTGCAGTGGGGAAAATGCTGGTAAAAACAGGGAGCTGAGCTTTTTTTCAATCTTAACATTAAAATATGCCCGCCTTAGGCATGAAAGCCGTCTGAGTGACTTTAGGCCAGTCCCTCTCTCTTAGCCTAACCCACCTCACAGGTTTGTTGTGGGGAAATTAGGAGGAGGAAGGAATATTAGATATGTTTGCCACTTTGAATAACTTATAATAGATTATGTAACAATATATAGTATAATATAACATAATGTAATATATATTATTATATTACAAAATATAATGTAATATAATATAATAATATAATATATTACAAAATATAATGTAATATTACAAAATATATAATAAATATAACGTTAACGTAACGTAACGTAACGTAACGTAACGTAACGTAACGTAACGTAACGTAACGTAACGTAACGTAACGTAACGTAACGTAACGTAACGTAACGTAACGTAACGTAACATAATATAATATAATATAATATAATATAATATAATATAATATAATATAATATAATATAATATAATAGGCTCTGTTCTGGGCCAGTGCTCTTCAGCATCTTCATCAACGATTTGGATGAGGGGATAGATGGGAAACTCATCAAATTTGCAGATGACACTAAGCTGGTAGGAATAGCCAACACTCCAGAAGATAGGCTTAAGATACAGAAGGATCTTGACATACTTGAACATTGGGCGCTATCTAATAAAATGAAATTCAATGGTGAAAAAAGTAAGGTTCTACATTTAGACAAGAAAAACCAAATGCACAGGTATAGTATAGGTGGTACCTTGCTCAATAGTAGCAACTGTGAGAGGGAGTCCTAGTGGACAATCACTTAAATATGAGCCAGCAGTGTGCTGCAGCTGCCAAAAAAGCCAACACAGTGCTAGTCTGCATTAACAGAGGGATAGAATCAAGATCACGTGAAGTGTTAATACCACTTTACAATGCCTTGGTAAGGCCACACTTGGAATATTGCATCCAGTTTTGGTCACCACAATGTAAAAAAGATGTTGAGACTCTAGAAAGAGTACAGAGAAGAACAACAAAGATGATTAGGGGACTAGAGGCTAAAACATATAAGGAACGGTTGCTGGAATTAGGTATATCTAGTTTAATGAAGAGAACGACTAGGGGGTGACATGATAGCAGTGTTCCAATATCTCAGGGGGTGCCACAAAGAAGAGGGAGTCAAGCTATTCTCCAAAGCACCTGAAGGCAGGACAAGAAGCAATGGATGGAAACTAACCAAAGAGAGAAGCAACCTAGAACTAAGGAGAAATTTCCTGACAGTTAGAACAATTAATCAGTGGAACAACCTGCCTGCAGAAGCTGTAAATGCTCCAACACTGGAAGTTTTTAAGAAGATACTGGACAGCCATTTGTCTGAAATGGTATAGGGTTTCCTGCCTGAGCAGGAGGTTGGACTAGATGACCTTCAAGGTCCCTTCCTCCTCCTCCTCCTCCTCCTACTACTACTACTACTATTATTATTATTATATTACAAAATATATTATAATATATGATATGATATGATATATGATATAAATACTAATAGAGGTAGAATAAATATGTAATAAATAAAATGTGCATTTGACTTTAGTGAAATGGTTATTCAGATTTCTACCGGAACCTAGTTTCAGCAGGCGACATTAACTGGGTGATCTTTTTAGGAGAAAACAGCTGGCTCACTTTCAGAACCCAAACAAAGGGCATCATTCAGGAAATCCATCTGCTGTAGAATATTTAACTGAAGATTCTAGTATGGGAAGACAATGGTGGAAGATGGAGGAGAGAAGATTCCCAATATTTAGCAAGATTCCCAAAGGATCTAGCAAGAAGACTACAAAGAGAACAGAATTTCCTATCCATCATCCTATCCAGTGGTGGGATTCAGCCAATTCGCACCAGTTCGGCAGAACCGGTAGCTAATTTTTTGTTGCCCAGGCCCAGAATGGACTTCCGGAAGCAGCATCCACACAGAGAACCGGTTGTTCACATATTTGAATCCCACCACTGATCCTATCCATCCATCTAAACGGAAATAATATAGAGTTCATCAGTTTTCAGTGTTCACCACAGATACACAGACATGTGCAAATGGGCATTTTTCATCTCAATGTAAATGTTATTCACACATTCAGCCAGTAACAGAGACAAACGTAATTCTCCAGCGCCATATTCCAAGCAGATTTATACAAGGTATGCCTTATTTATCCACGTTTTGCTCTTTTGAAAATGTCACCAGTGCTGCTGCAGGTAACATTATTTCAAATTCATCCCTTTAATGTTTCACATTAACATCCAATAGCTGTGTAATGCTAAGACATATGACGTCCTTGTCTTTCATCCCAAAACCGCAAATTGTTGTGGAAAAGCAAGGATATGCTTTATTAAATAAATAAATAAATAAATATATAAAGTGGAGAAACAATTATTGCAAACATTATGAAAATTAAATCATCTTTGAAGGCACTATAACTATGAAATTCAATGTTCAGAACAGTTTGGCACTAGTAAATAAAAATTAATTGGTTGATAACAAAGCTTTTTTAAAACTCCTCTGCCAAGAAGCAAATTTATATTTATCAGTTTGTTTCCTTTTGCAATTTGAGAATGGATTTGACCTACACTCTACAAGTGATCAAAGCCCAATACTGATAATGAAGATTGCCTTTATTATCACATGTGTGTGTCGTATAATTCAATCTCTAATTGATTTTTTCCCCAGAAACTGCTTTTATTGCAGCTGTTTTATTGAACATTGTTTCTCCATGCTACAGAGTTATCTGAGGCTGAAAAACAAATGATTGTGATCTGCCCATCTATTTTTGATTGTGTAATTACACAATTATTCAGGTGAGAATTGCAATTTTACTTTTAAGCATACATTCCCACAGTGGAGGAACTCTTTATGTATGTGCATCTATTACTCTATGCAAGTAATCCTTGAATTAGCCCTCAGTTTAATAACCGATCAAAGTTATAATGATCCCTCAAAAGCTACTTACAACCTGGATTCAAAGCTATAATGGTTGCCTCCCTGGGGTCATGTGACTGACTGTATTTTGTGTGCTTGGAAAACAGCTCTCATTTATGGCTGTTTGCCTGCCCTATAATCACATAATTACGATTTCCTACATTTTTGCTGAAAACCAGCATTTACTTCCAGTTTCTGGCAAAAAGCACCCATAGCAATAAAAGGGTTCAGTTAATGACCATCGCATTCGCTTAACAACTGCTGCAAAAAAGGGCATAAAATTGGGGGCAGTTATGTGATGACCTGCTTAATGACTATCATGACTTATGACTGTGACTGAGGAGCTCAATTATGGTTGTAAGTCAAGGACTACCTGTGCTCTAATATGAGGGGAATTAAAAATATGAAGTCAGTGCAGACTTCAGCAGAGAAATGTACTTACTGGATTCTTTGGGAGGCCAACCTGCTTCTTTAAAGCATATAGCAGAGCAGGTTATTTACTCAAAATAAAATAAAAGTGGTAGCATGATATTTTGCTTTTTCTGCAGTTGCAGCGTTATAAATGGTAATCACAAATCATAATATGCACTTACACAGACACATGAGCTGTCCGACTAGATTTACCTTCTTCTCAATTAAAACATTCAACACTGACAGGTAGCACTAATTGGGCTGTACTGTATTCATTTGGCATCCCTATTCCCATACCTGCCAATACAAGAGTTGTGTTGGGGAAAAAACACTAATGCAGCACAGCAGCAACTGAAAAAGGAAAGAGACTCAAGTGTAGATTCTGCTCAATGGAGCAATAGGCTTCAATTAAATGTGTAGACAATCTTGGAACAAAATGCTGAAGCCCAAGAAGTTTTTATTTTAATCATTTGGGTGGACTTTATTAAACTGAACTGCAAGTTATTTACGATATTTTTAGGTTTTATGCTATTATTCTTTAGTGCACCAGGCATAGAGAGTCATTTTTTTCCTTTCTTTACTTAATTACATTGTATTTCCTGATCTTTCAAAATAAGTTAAATAAACAATGAATTAAAAGCACAAGTAGAAGAAACTAAAATGACGCCAAAAAGAATATCTGAGAGGAAGTACAAGTTTAAGTTCCAAGATTTACTGAGGAAATGTCTCCTATATTATAACACCTGTCACAAATAATTCTATAATAAAGTATGATCGTCTACTGTATCTGGGAGTAAGATTCATGGCCTATCTGTCCTGATTTTTTTTGCTCTGGGAAATCTTTACATAATTCATACAGGAAATATGAAATTAAATGTATAAGACTTAATTTATTTAGGGTCATTGAGTTTTGCTGATTTTCTCTGAATGTACCATATTGCGCAGACTGATCTCTTGTGCTTAGATTTAGTGGCACTCTGAACGGCTACGGTAGCTTCCCTCACTTTGTCTACTCCAAAAAATTTGGACGACAATTACCTTTGCCATCTTCAACTAATATGTCCACTAGGGACCAAGTGACAAGCTATGCACTATGGAAATTAAAATCCTTATTTCACAATAGGGTGGTAAGGGTTACAGTGGGCAGAGAGATGATGCAGAGCAGGTAGGCTCACATTGAGAAGGTTGGTTCCCCTCCTCACCTTCCATTTTACGAAATGTTTGCAAAAATAAGTACTTTGCAAATCTGATCCTGAGCCTCAGGTTGCCTACCCTTGATTTGGCTTTATTAAATTACTTTCAAATCCTCATGTAAATAATCTCAGTATACCATACCAAAATGATAAGATTTGCCTGGAAAAGAATTAGGAAAGATTTCCATAGATTCTAAAACAACAACAACAACAACAACATCATTCTCAGTCAAGATTTTAGCACACCTAGCTTCTTTCCACATTTTATTCAAATATACAAAACTGTCCAGTTTCACATTATGAAAGTTTTATGCATTTTGACAAATTTGGGTCTATAAAAATATACCCTTTTAATCTTGAATGTAGGCCACCTGTAAATATTTATTAGATTTGCTTTGATCTGACAAGCCTATTTAAAAGTACTCCTCTCTTAGTGATCTCTTTTTTAAACAGCAACAACAAAAATTGCCAAATGATTACTTGGATAAATCGGGTCAACACCATCTTATGTTAATCTTTTTTATATAACTGTATTGATTTCCAAAAAGGTTATGAAATTAAAAGATAAGCAGAAATACAAAATTAAAACAAAGGCTCAGGAAAGAATAAAAATAAAAGTGCAGAAAAGAAAATAAGTAAGAAAAGTAGAAACAGAATGACTTCCAACTTTCTCTGCATTAGATATGGATATAAAAATACATCATTTTTTTTTATTCTAAGGTTAACATTGGTTTTCATTATTTTTGATAATCCCATATAATATTAATTATCAAGCCTCCAAATAAACTCTTCAGATCTTTCAGTTTCTTGCAAAAAAGCCCAACAATGGTTTCAAGTACTGTGGAAATAAAATCTGACAAAGGTGGTCAATTTCACAATCATAAGGGAGACAACAAAATAACAACCCTCTTACATTTTAAATTAATCTATACAAATGACAAAGCTTTGTACAAATTATTCATCAGTTCAGGCTTGCTCTTAATTAATGTTTCATGTTGTTATTTTTAATAGGTTGTTTCAGATGCTGCACTAATAATAAAAAAAAGTTAACTGCATTGTGTAAGATAACACATGCATCTCCCCTAAGAAGGGGAGAAGTTAGGGTAAATAGCTTGTTTCAAATAAATTACAGTTAAACATTTTTATTTAATTCAGACAACTTGGGAAGTCATAGTTAATTAAAAATGTAAGTGAAAACTTTGTTTATCACATTCAAAAAGAAATTTGAGGGATCATTTTCATCACAATAAATCCAATATAGCACTGATTGATGTCCTCCCTAAATGCTAGTTACATATACATAATTTTTCATTTAAAAAAAAAAAACATAGAAGCACTTAATCTTCTGAAATTTTGACTTAAAAAGCATTTTTCTCTTATGCCATCATGCAAAATAATTTAATGGCATTTGCCGTTTGAAAAGATTGTTAACCTTTACAATAAACTGAGGTGTATCATAACATGATGGATATAGAGATGTTATCCATCTCTCTGCCATATTCAGAGCATTGGATGCTACTAATGAGATTGGAAAAATACCTAACATGAAATCTTGACATAACTGTTTCTACTTAGAACTGAAAAAACATACTATGCAAAAACACAAAAGATTCAGTAATGTTGTTCTTTTCACCGGCCAACTTGCTGTTTCACCCAACCCTACATCAAGAAATACTCTTGAAAAACGGCTGCAGGACTTGGGTTTGGCTAGTCTAAAGAAAAGAAGAAACAGGGGTGACATGAGAGCAGTATTCCAGTACTTGAAGGGCTGCCACAAAGAAGAGGGCATCAAACTATTATCCAAAGCACCTGAGGGCAGGACAAAAAACAATGGTTGGAAACTGACCAAAGAGAGAAGCAACCTGGAATCAAAGAGAAACTTCCTAACAGTGAGGACAATTAACCAGTGGAACAGCTTGCCTTCAGAAATCATGGGCGCCCCATCACTGGAGGTTTTTAAGAAGAAACTAGACAGTCACTTGTCTGAAATGGTATAGGTTCTCCTGCTTGAGCAGGGGGCTGGGCTAGAAGACCTCCAAGGTCCCTTCCAGCTCTATTCTATTCTCTCTTCTTACTTAATGTAAATGTTTCATTTTGAGTCAAGTAGCAATTTGTAGGTGAGCATAAGTTGTAATTTAATTTGTTATGCAGCTGTCATTAAATAATACCACACAGTAGCCTAACAAAATCTTGCATGAAAAAGAAAATCATTCTGCAGATTGGATAAATGTATCAACAACATTAAAAGGCTTGGAGCGTTCTTTTATAAGCAAAGTAAATAAAGGTAATGATATTAACAGATGTTCCCTTTCCTTTAAAGCTTCAATATGGTAATTCCAAAATCAACTCTGCAAGCTGCTAGAAAACAAGTTCCTTCTTAACCATTGGGGTAAGGATTGCTGATTTATCAAAATATCTTGCAGTCTCAAAGATGGTTAGCTAACCAATTGAACTGAGCCATGCATAGCAATTATGGATATATCTAGCAAATAACATTGATGGCTATGGTGGCCAAGCCAGATGGTACTGGGAAGGGATGTGAAAAAAACAACAACAACCAATAATTATAGTGAGGGCTGTTTGGCATTAAGTAGCTCCAGTCTTGCTAGCTATGTGCAGTATAAGGCAGACGAGAAAGAAGTCACAAGTGAAATAACTCGGGATCCACTGTGAAATAAGAAGGGGATGTTTTAATAATCACAAGAATCTGTGCTGTAATCTCATAATCCTTCAAAGTCTTCCAATTTAAAAGTGGTAGCCTTCATTTTTAAGAAAGGAAATTCCCCAGCATCACAATATTTGTGAAATTAACAGAATGCTTAGAGGTACTTATTATGAAAGGTCAAAGAAAAATCAGGGTCCAACCTAAACTATTTCACACATGTTGGTCTATAACTGCTAACCCCAGGCATGCCACTGGTTTTATGAGTGAAGGGCACATGCAACCTAAATTGTAGAGGCATAGCTGCATTGATAAATAGGTCTGTAATCATGACTCAAGTGCATTTTTTTTTATTACCTTGCAGGTCACTAGCAAAAGGAGGGAACAAGTCCAACCTTTTGGATGCAACTTACAATATTCTTTTTTTAGTAGCAAGGAGGAAAAGAACATGCTGACTCCTTTTTACCATTCAGTAGATTCACAAGTATGCAGCTTCTTCTCACTTACAGCTTATCAGATTTGTTGAAACAAAAGTTGGACTGAATAGCTACTATGGGGGAGAAAAAAATACTTAAGAAGCATTCACCTAATCCAACAATTTTGGAAATTTAATTAATAATGTGTAATATTATGTGACTGGTAGCTGTGTATCAGGGTCCCTGTGATTGTGCCTTTCCCTATTTCCCTGATGAGGCTACAGTTTCAGGAACCTGATTTTTAGTTATGGAAGGGCTGCAGTGTTCTTTTCTTTATGTTGTTATTATTATGAATGTATTTCTGCTAGGGTTAGGGCTAGGGCTAGAAACAAAAACTTTTGAGAGTCTGTCTTAGCCACCAAAATGACTTGGCCAGCTCTAGGTATTATAGAAATTTGATAGAAAGGTGGTGCTATTGACTATTCTGAATCTCAGCCTATGCCTTCAGAAATTCAGAAGATAAATCTGAATGGCAAAAATTAACTCTGGGCTCCCAGTCTGATAAATCAAAACATAAAATGCTCTACCAACTAGATGTCAGAAATAAGGAGAGTTATTTCCATTTTCCATTTCTTAACCAACATCCTGGTCCTTGGTAGAACTGATTGGCTTTTTGACATACTCTTCTACTACAGAGATTTTTTAAAAAATGACCCTTTTCACATCCCTATGTTTATGTCAAATTTGTTCAGGTTAGATATGCTCAATACTGTAAAAGTTTCTTAATTTGGAGAAAGGGTGCATTAATCTAAATCCGCAGACTGTAATATTTATCTTTGGAAAAAATGTATTTTTCTAAACAGAATTTGAGAGAAGCGGACAGAATGTATTTTTCACAATACATTTGTTCCTCAAATATCACACACAAAAATATCATTTTAAGCCAAAGACCTGAAACAAACCCAATACCTAGCACTATAAACACACAGCACTAGTCTCTAATGATTAATTAGGCTAATAATACATGCTTGTTTTTATTACACATAATAGTAGTACATAATGAAATGATACCAATAAAAAAATCAAATCACAGAAGAAAAATATTGTCTCATTCCACTTTATGGAGAGTAAACAACAACAAAAAATCTATATTGATTGTGAGGAAAAAAGGAATCCAAAATTCTCATCCAGCCATTGCTTCTTTGTCCCAGAATGCTAGAAATTATCTGATACTTGCACTACTGATTTGTGAGTAATACATTCAGTGTGCCAGCTCCATCCTGACTGATGTTAAACTTCAGACTTAATGAATTAAACACTTGATCCAATTTTTGGACATTTCTGTTTTTTCCCCCTGACTTGATAATACATTGTGGGAAACATGTACAATACATTCTTTGGAGACATTTTGTAATGTAAGTGTTATGCAATCATGAACCTTGGAATCTCTTACACAGGGACTGGTCAACTTTGCTGGCAATTAAAATCTTCTTAAGGGCAGGTGTCAGTGCTGCCTAATGAAATCAAAAGCATCACTGACAATGAGTGCTTATTTTTTCTGTCTACATCTAGTGCCTCCAAATTTAAAAATGAACTGTTGACTAGGAAAATACTTTCATGGAATCTTGCAGCACAGATTATTTCCGATCACTTCCATGCTTATTCTAATGAGAGTTTGCATTTACAGGAACAAATACAACTTCTTATTCCTTATTATCCAGTAATTAACTTTCTTCTCAACTAAATTCAGCTCCTGGTGATTTCACGGCTGTAGGTGATGACCAGGCTGGTGGGGTCAAACATGTCATCAGTTTCTCGTCACTCCGCTCCCTCAAGAGACTTAAGTCCAGCCCCCCTTGAATTCCATTGACTTTTATCTAGCACCAATTTGCCTTGACACATTCTTGTTTATAGGTAGTGTGGAATAAACCTGAAGTACTCTGAATTAAACTCCTGCTCCTGGTTACTTGCCTGACAATGGCCATATTCAAGTAGGTTGTTTGGGAGAAATACCAATTGCCACTGCCTTCTTTTAGGATACCACACAATTATTCTGAGAACTCATCCAAGTACTAAATAGACCTGATCCTGTTTAGCTTCCAAGCCTAGACAAGTTATCCAGTAAAAATTTGATTGTTGTGTTATTATATTATGACCTGTTATTAATATTAATAACATTAGAATATTTCTTGTTATTATATATTATTCTTTAAAATTGCAGACCAGCTTATACAAATAAAAAATAAAATACCGAACCATAGTTAACTGTATGAGTTCTGCTGGTGACCTTCTACCGTTGCTCCATAGAGAGCATTCTAACCTATTGCATTTGTGTGTGGTTTGCTTGCTGCACAGTAGCAGATAGGAAAGCGTTCCAGAGGGTCATTACCGTCGCCCAGAGGATTATTGGCTGCCCTCTTCTCCCCCCTCCCCCCGGACAAATTGTACAGTTCCCGTTGTCTTAGGAAAGCTCAAAATATTCTTAAAGACTCATCTCATCCCGGACATTCTTTTTTTGAACTATTACCATCTGGCAGATGGTACAGGATAATAAAAACAAAGACAAATAGGCTGAAAAATAGTTTTTATCCCAGAGCTGTAACCATATTAAATACCACTGTATAGTGCAACATTGAAGTGCAATATTAGGGGCAGCGCAATGGTGAATAGAATGTGAAGGATATGTGTATATAATGTATGTTCTTATTTGTGGTTTTTGCTTGTGTGTAGTGTGCACTGTGGACAGCACTTAATTTCATTGTGAGTTACAAAATGACAATCTATTCTATTCTATTCTATTCTATTCTATTCTATTCTATTCTATTCTATTCTATTCTATTCTATGAATTAATAAATCACATGTGTGAATTAACAGACAGCTCTATCAAAAGAACCTGAAATTTAGGCAAAGTCTGATAATCAATTGATCCCAAATTTACAAAGCTAAATGCTTTGACCCTGTGCATCTGCACAAGTGCCAGCAGAACGAGGGGCCTTGTATTTCAGCACAAGCACAAAGGAAATTCTTTGCTTCAGAGCAATAGCAGGCTCCAGATTTTTCAGGGAGGGAAACAGTGACAGCAATATGTTGTCTAGAGACAATGAGAGCAACTCTGCTTTTCTCCTTCAAAAGATGGAGAGGGGGAGCAGGTATGGACAGTTCTGCTCCACAGATCTGTTCCTGTAGCTTCTGCAATGAAGGCTACAAAGTAAACAAACAATTCCATAACTCAAGAGTATTCTTGCTATGGAAGCTGATGGGCAGTAACAAGCTCTTCGTTAGTAAAAAAAAACATCATGCTGTGACAAAAATCATATTGTGAAAAATGGTGTGTCAGATGAAGTAAACAGAAGAATAGTTAGCTCTAAGACAAACAGTGCTCACTTCACGGCATGAAAGATGATTTAGGGCAAGAACCGCACACAGAGTTCACCATTGGGCCAGAAATAGCCCACTAACTGTGTGTGCAGCTGCTGAATGCTTCACAAATTCACCCTTCTCTTTTCATAGACCAGGCACACAACAAAACCAAGTGATTTATCAAATTCCAAAGGGCAGCTAACCAGAAGAGGTGACTTTTGGCCTAAAGTGTTATGATTGGGGAGGGTCTTCCCCAAGAACAGCTACCAGCTAAGGATGGAGTCCTCTATTGAAAGAAGATATATATCTGGGCCTGCCTGCCAATCCTGAGAATGGAAATGGGAAACACCTTGCTCAAATGTAGTCACAACATTCAGAAGTCATTAAGGATCCCTTCCATCTTAATTTAGGATTAGGGTTGCCACAGAACCACTGGCTGTTCTGAAACACACTAGCCTAATTTTCAGTTACAAAATGTAAGAGCAGTTTGTCAATGGAACAGCTTAGCAAAGCTGTTCATCTACAGCAGGGGTCTTCAAACTTGGCCCTTTTATGACTCGTGGACTTCAACTCCCAGAATTCCTCAGCCAAGCATGCTGGTTGAGGAATTCTGGGAGTTGAAGTCCACAAGTCATAAAAGGGCCAAGTTTGAAGACCCCTGATCTACAGTAACAATTCTGACAGTCAGTAGAGACATCTGACAAGGGAAATTTCTGTTTAGATTATCCAGCATTGCTTTTGCTAGATGAATTATGGAATGCCAAACTTTAAAATCCACAATTCCATAAAAATGAACTTCTTGCAGCAATCTATATTTTAAAGCCGTCTTCAACAAATAGTAGTTTCAAAGTACAATGAGCTCGCAACTCTCAGAATTCCCTGCAAAGGCTGAGAATTTCAAGTCTGATACCAGTTGGCAATATCAAGTTGAGGAAGGATAGTTTACCTAAAGATTGTGATAATGTTACCATTAAGGTTTGGTCGCACAAGTTATGGCTTTACACATACAAGTCAGAAACTGAATTAGAAATTGCTCTTTACTTGGATAAGCTGGCTGTATGTTCTTATGATGATTTGGGTTGGATGCACATGTCAAAAGGCCTATACACCAAAACCTGGAGCCCTATCAGAATTTGCTCTGGGGTTAGCTTGGACTATCTGCTAATCTACATTATCTATCTAGCTGTATCAAAAACCACAGAATGTTTCTGAGTCATTGGAAACAACACCATGGGAGATTAGCATGGACAATCTCAAGGTAAATAGCTTTTGGTTATTCCAACTTTTTTTTTTTTATGTACATAATAGAAGCAGGACAGAGATGGAAATATAATACCAAGTTATCCTTTCTCCATTCTGCACCATAAAAGGAACAATTTGCTGGATAGGAATGATATATCATATATTTGTGGGGGAGCACCTAGAGCCAAGTGGTTCTGTGTGAGAGATAGACTGAGGAAACGGGTCTTTTTGGAGGAGGAGAACAGGAAGGTGAATTATCTGCTTTTTTTGGTTCTGGCGACAGTGGGGCTGAGACTGCCAGGAACATTTTAAAAAGTGGGGGAAGAAGGAAATTAATGGTATGTAGGGTAGTGAGCAAGCAACTATGTTAAACTATAGAAGAAAGGGGGCAGGAACCCAGGGGATGATCCAAGGGATCAGTGAAGGACAGTGATAGATTCCACTGATCACAAATAGGGAATTATATAATGGGAGGCATGGGCAGATCCTTTACAACAGGAGTGTCAAACTGCCGGCCCGCAGGCCAGATGCATCATGCCGAAACTGCGCCCACCCCATTGCCAGCAATGGAAAAAAAGTCGCGATACGTCGCGACACATCACGTGACATTGCGAGTTTGACACCCCTGCTTTACAGTATAGGGAAAGCTTGGTGATGATCAGGAGTTCTACTTAGAGGAGGTGGGTTATGAGTGCCTGTATGAGATAATGAGCTCTGTTCTTTCTGATGTGCTTTTTTCTTTTGTGGGCATTATGGTTTATAACCATGGGGTTATATATCATTTGTGTATGTGTGATTGTGTGTGTTTTTAATGCTTACACTCTGCCCAAAGTCATTTGTGCAAGACCTGTAGCCCAGCAGTCCCCAACCTTTATAGCTTGGTGGCCTGGTGGGGGGAGGAGAGGGGAACCAGCCCGCGCAAGTGGCGGGCTGTTGCATGCGCACGTGTACATGCATGTTGGCTCGGCGCAAGTGCAAGTTGAACTATGCGTGTGTACCTGTGCCAGCCAGCTGCTCACACGGCCCGGTTCCAAACAGGCCATGGTCCAGTAGTGGCCCGGGGATTGATGTAGCCAAATAAATAAATAAATAAACCTGGTGTTATTTTACATACTTCTCTTTAAAGAATAATTTTGCTTATAATTGTGTCTAATGTGCATTTCTGTGAATCAGTTCCCCAGTATGTGTAAAAGCATTTTTAAAGCTTTAAAGCTTTCTTGAATACACACAGTCTTGTGCTGATTTTCCACTAACAACTATTTTAATTGTTGATTTTGCATTACAATTTTTGGGAAAGGAAGAATTTTGAAACTCACTTTATATACTGTTAAAAAGGTAAATTTAGATTAGTGCATTTAAATAATTCATCCTGTACATGTTTAAAACATGATAATTGATATGTATATTCATATCAGAACTAATTCTTCTCTACTTCAGAATATGTTACACCTTCTGACTCAGAGTTTTAGGAAGGAAGTCGATTAAGTTTCTCAAAACAGGGTTTGATGAAGGCATACAATTATTTGGAAATGAATGTACTGACCCCCTCATATTAAATCTCTGCTTCTGACCCATTTTATGTAGGCCTTTTGTATAAGTAAAAAGCAACCAAAGAAAGGCACATTAAATCTAATTGTTGAAATTGTGAAGAATTACAATACTTGGAAAATACAAAGATATAAAATAAATGATCCTGGATATCCTAGTTTTACATTTTTAAAAATGTCCAATAATGCTAAGAAGATTGATTGGTCTAATTTCAAAAGAAGCAAAATGTGAAATTACTTTTCTTTTTTTTAGGACTGGAAAAACTTAATGGGCTTTGCCACAGTTACTGGAAATCAAAATCCATCCAGAGCACTTTAAGCCAACAAATTTAAGCAAAGGTATTGTGTCCTATTGGAGGTACATATTCCAACAAATATACTGGAAATGCTTGTTGCAGAATACCTTTAGATATTTTCACTAATTCATGATTATAGGAATCAGTTTATCAGTAATCACTATTTAAAAGCACAAAATCTGGGCCCTTCTTATTTCTACTTATGTCTGATCCCTGCTGTCAAACTGGACACAATCTATTCAATGAATTCACACATCAAGACCAACTGATGGTACATATACATAGCTTTGGTCAATACTTTTCCTTCTCTGCCATTTGATGAAGAGATTCTAGAATGGAATTAATAGTAAATGGTTTCTGCTGAATGTCGAGAAATTAGTGTATCATGGAAGATAGCTGCATCAATTATATGCAAGAAGATATATACAATGGTACACTGGATGGATGGATGGACAGATGGATGGATGGATGGACAGATCCCTTTCATTCCAACACTATATTTGAAGTGCAGAAAATACCATGGGATTCAATCCTAGAAAGTTCTGCTGAACAACAAAAGGACAGTGTTGGGATTGTGGAGTGATATTCCAAATGAATATAGTATCCATAGTCAATTATCAAAGTTTTCTTTTCTCTGTCCCCATCTCTATTATTCTTCTGTAATCCTTATGATTGCACAAACTAGACAATTGATCTTTTTCAGCCAAATGGCTCCAACTCTTCCTATCTTCCTATTTTGCAATTTGCTTAGTGGAAATAATGTTTCCACAATGTAACATTTGGAAGATGAATCTTGGGACTCCTCTGATTAGCCCCAAGAGACTTTTAACCTCACAGCACTTTGGTAATAGCAATAGCACTTAGACTTATCTACCGCTTCACAGCCCTCTCTAAGCAGTTTACAATGTCAGCATATTGCCTGCAACAATCTGGGTCCTCATTTTATCGACCTTAGAAGGATGGAAGGCTGAGTCAACCTTGAGCCCTGTCAGGATCGAACTCCTGGAGTGAGCAGTGAGTTAGCCTGCAATACTGTACTCTAACCACTGTGCTCTTGTATGCATCTTAGATTGATGGGTCTGCCACTGTGCCCTGTGTCCTTCCCAAACAACATTAGTTCCCCAGCATCAGAAAAGGATTACAGTGGCAACTAATGTAGTAATAAGACATTTCAGATTTTAAAGGGAAAAGAATATATTTGCCTTTTTCTGTACATTCCAGGCTAAGTCATAAGCAAAGATACCATGAATATGTGTGGGTGTCATGGATGGAAGCACTGCTCTACGTTTGAAGGAGTGCAGTTCTGCTTAGTGCAGATAATGGTTGGTGAGACAATACTTGCTGCCCGACACTGTCAATTAATTGCAAATCTGAAACCAGGAGAAAAAAAAGATATGCTGTGTCAGGTTGTCAATCCCACCTACATCATTACTAGTATCTAACCACTACTATGTGCACACACGTACACAAAGTCTCTTTCATTAGAGTTGACAAATTCACTACAGTTGGATAATGTGCTGTATTTCCCTGCTCACTTTGCCAAATAAATTCTAGGAAGGCACAGAGACCTTACAGCAATAAGAAAAATACCCAATATACCTATTGCACTGTAGGCTTTATCAAATCAAGAATGAGGGAATTGAGTTCATGTATTTCATTTTCTCTTCTACTGTAGATTCTAACAGTATTTCCAGGGTTTGCCAAACTCCATTTTCTCATCACCTCAAATCAAGGAAATGATAAAACTGCACTTTGATTAGAGATCAGAATTCTCCATTTCTAGTCAGAATTTAATTCACAATTTCCAGGGTGCATATAAAAAATTAATTTTAAAAATCCTGGATTCTTTGTATTAACCCATTTGAAAAAAAATGCAGAAGAATGGGAATAACACATGGCCACATTAGGCTGATTAATTAATTAGACTTCTGTACTCTTATGCAGATGGACCTCTACTTATAAACTTTCAAGTTACGAACTTTTGCTAATACAACAAACCTGTGCACAACTCTGACCTAGGAGATCCCAGAAGGCAGGACAAGGTGGGATAGGATTAGTTTTCAGCATACTGCAAGTCTCCTGTTGAGAAGGACAACTGCACCCCACACGTGAGGAGCTGACAGAACACCTTGGCCAAGGAAAGTGGGCACAGACCCACCCAAAAGTGGGTTCAAGCATCCTGACAGGGGAAAGGGTCACTGAGACAGGGAAGAGTCTGCTCCACTTGAATGCTGACCCAAGAGGAGGCTCAACTGGGTGAAGAAAAAAATAAAGGTGAGCTACCGGCACACCCAGAGAGGCTTGCAGCGGGCAAACAGGGTGTGTGAGAATGACCATCACAACCTGGAGCTGGAGGCCTCCACTGCTGGGAAACCTCCGCCAAATGCACGACTGCTTATCCCTGTGAGGAATGGAATAGCACAGGGCTGCTCATAAGGTCAAGCCTAATAGCATGTGCCTCATACCTTGCTTGCAGGTCGCGCACGGTGGCAGTGCCCAGTTGTCTTGCCAGCAGCCCTTCACAACATGAATCCCAATAGCCCATAGACTGACTGGCCCACCCTGGCGCCAGTGACTAAACCAGCAGATCAACACAGGAGAGGTCTTCAGGACCCCATTGCTGGGAGGACATCACCTTGGCTGCTGGGCCCCCCCTCCGCACCCGTGAGGAGTAACAGGAAGCTGAGGTGCTCATTACTGCTTGGAGGGCATACAGTAAGTATGCGATCGATTGGATGGAGAAGAAATGTATCTTAACTTATGTAAGATAAGAACTGTACTGTGCATTTTTTTATACATAGTTGGAGTTACAAACAAGACGGACCTATAAGCAGCCCCTTAGAACATAAACTGTTCCTTAAGTAGGGGACTGTCTGTCTTGTGCCTTAAGCTATGGTTGGTTTTATCATGGCAGTATTAATACAATACATCCAGCTAAAACTCATAATCTGCAAAACAGAATAAACAAAAATGACTATGTTTATACAACTTGCTAAAGCACAACTGAGCAACTACATTGTAATTTATTAGCTAGGAAACATCTAATGGAAAGAAATCCAGCACTTTGAATGGTCTTTGCAGGCCTGTTAACATCAGAGATAAGACACTAAGTATTCGATCAAGGCGAGAAAGCAAAACAGAACTAGCTCCTCTTTGGTTAAAATTCCAGCAGTTAAACAAGAATAAACTTAAAATTGAGATCCTCACATGCAAGAGACTATTTCATCTAATGCACATTTCGTTTGGATTTATGTTCTCTACTCTTTTTGCCTTATCAGGAGCCTGATTTATAACAGGAATTTAATGCTTAATTTTGCTTGATTTTCTGTTTACGAAATGGTATGTAAATTGTACAAAATTCCACCAGACAGGTGCTGCCATGTAACTTATCAGAGAAAGCACAATTAAAATTGCAAGGTATCATTAACTGAAATGTAGTTTAATCAAGTTTCACCCATGTAAACTCTTCAGAGAAATAGTTAAGCTGGAAAACAGTAGCAAAAATTGATTTAACAACTACTAGACTAGGTAACAGTGTTGACTCAGATGGATATCCTACTCTTGTTAAGTGTTTAGGCACTAGAAGCATGTCAAGAGTCAGCAAACATTCCAGATATAGAGACTAATAAATGTAGATTTAAAATAAATAAAATCTTATTCCTAAGATTGCACATGATTTCCTACATGCCCTAAAATCTCATGAAATTATTTTTCAGATGGTTGGGATCTCATTAAATATGGTGATCTCATGAGATCTCAACCATTAAAACAAAAATCTGTAGCCAGTGGGGCCATGATCACCTTGGCCAGATCCCTCATTTTTAACCTCTACTCTATATCCAGTATGAATATTTTATATTGCTTGACTTCTACCAATACAGCAATGATGAAATGTACTGTAAGCAATCACAAAATTCCCTATTTGGAAGTGGGAAAGTGTAATTGATATACAAAAAGCTTCCAAGCTTACAATTTTGTAAAATTGTTTATTTAGGGCCACTCTCTCTAATAATGATGTATTTTAATCTCTTCCATTCTAAATAAAGGAGCATTCAACTATTTGTAAATTATTATTTGTTTTGTTCTTCGATATTTAACAATTTTTAACTTGTTGGTTTTTTATGATTTGGTCAATTTAATTTTTTCATGAGCCACTTTTTATCTAAACATATCTAAAAAGTATATTTGTATGTATGCACATATATATATATGTGTGTGTGTGTGTGTAAAATGACCAGTTCTATATATAAAACTCCTACTCTCTTTAGATTATCTGCTTGTTAACCATTTTTTCTACTACCTGACAAATATTGTGGAAAATCAAATTATATATATATATATATATATATATATATATATATATATATATATATATATATATATATATATATATATATATATATATATATATATACACACACACATATATACTTTTTAGATACTCACATACACACATAGACAAATTAATAAATCAGGACAGCCAGCTGGGTCCAATGTCAATTTGATTTTCCACAATATTTGTCAGGTAGTAGAAAAAACCTGAGATGGTTAACAAGCAGATAATCAAAAGAGAGTAGGAGCTTTATATATAGAACTGGTCATTTTTCTTCCTCCAGATCTCTCATTCTACTCTTAGATAAATGTACCGTTGCGAACCAGGAATGAAAAAGAAGCAAAGTTCATGGCAGCTTACTTTATTTACTTATGTGTTTGTTAATTTTTTTTATGCTGCCCATCTTCCCTATATGGTGACTCTGGGCAGCTTACAAGTTATAACATAAGTAAAAATTAATTAAAATATTAAGACATTAAAACTGTACCAATTTTATGATGTTAAAACTATATTTGCCATTTGCCAGCCTAGGCACGGTATCCTTGGAGCAGAATCCTTCGGGCTGCCATTTTCTACTGCAGAAGTTCCAAGTTAGGGAAAACCTTTATTATAAAGTGAAGTAAGATGGTTGCCTGATTCTGGATATCATGAGAAGCCAACAGATTGTTAGCACTTGAATTTGTCATTAAGGTTTTCCTATGAGTAAGGAAAGCTTTTTAGCAAATATTGGATTAGTCTACCTATCTGAACATGAATCAGTGGATTAGTCTACCTAACTAAACATGAACCAGGCAGCAATTATCTCTCAAACTGGTCCTATTCCAATTCTTACATGGAAGTGAGCACTTCTATGAAAGTTATCTTCCCAAGGACTGACTTGATCATATTACTATCCCAGATAAATATTTTATTGTGCCATTATGGGAAATTAAAAACCTGATGTTGCTAAGATCAGAGTATATGGAGAAAGAGATTTAAGGAAGGAAGGCAAGAAAAGGCCTTGGTGTCAAAATCAGAACGCCTTCATAAAGAGCTGGGAGCTGATTTAATCTTCTATAGGATAATACAGAAAGTGTGGTGGAGGTATTTTGTAGGTCAGATGATGACATCATGCAAAAATAGACTACAGACTGTGATATTTTGAGTTTATTGTTTTTTAAAACCCGTGCAGAATATACATATTGAAATAACATGAATTCACATTTAATTTTTTAATTTACTGAGCAATTATAGCAACTACAATTTCAAGATGATAGATATTTCTTTATACCAGGACACATCTTTCTCTCTGATGCACTGTACTTAACTTGCAAAATGCTATTTACCAGGTTCCCCAAGTGGTTAAAAATGGTTTCTGGGCATCTAGTCAGCAAACGTCTTGCAAAGTGGAAAAGAAATACATTTTCCCTCAAAAACAGGAAATTTCACCTTCTCCTCACTCCTACATAATTTCTATGACTGAGTCAAGGCCCAGAGACATGAACATATCCCCAAAAGGGGTGAGGATTTGGCTAGCAAGCAGGATATATACCTCTCTTATTGATGCTTATGGGATGAATTGATCTCTGTTGGCTAAAGGAATGCGACACATCAATAGGCCCTAGGTTCTGTGAAAACCTCTCTGAAATAAAAAATTTTCAAATGTCATTGATGCATTTCAGAAAGAAGAGGTTTATGCTGAATGATTAATACACTTGGGAATCATAGCAGCCTAATTGCTTCAAAAGATCAGAAGGTATACTGTGCAGAACATAAAGACACACCAAACTAGAAGTGCCAGGCAACACAACTGTATACTAAATCAAAACATACACTTTTGAGTTGAATAAGAGCAAATAGTAGAGCTTTTCTATCTGATTTTCTAGATCCTTGATTCCCAACATGGTGCTTGCCATGGACTGCAATGTACATCTCCATGACAACAACTATACTCATTGCCCCCCTTGATTTTTCTTTTTAAAAAGTTATTTTAAATTTAAAATAAAATAAAATTGGGTACTTGTAGAAGATAAAGCAAGATATCTTTATTTTTAAGCATGACCTCTGTACATACCTCAGGAAATTCTTAGAAAACAAAAATGATCAGGGTCTGCAGCCAGGATTTTGTTATAGACATGGACATATGATCCTCTGCCCACAAATAGGACATCTGAAATGATCAAATATTTAGAGGACTAAGGGAAGAAAGCTAACTATTTTAGGTTTCAATAACTGGTTGCATTGTGCCATGACCTCCATTTTGGAATAGAGCTTTTAACATGCTCTTAAAATTCCAAGTATCCCACTAGAGTCAAAAGGTTGGGGATCTCTATTCCAGGCAAAGGCTAGGAATGGATTAAAACAACAACTCTGTTTGAATCCCTTCCTAGACACCTTTAAGGATTGTGATTTGCAAAATATACTATAAAGAAATTAAGTAAGTTTTTTCCCCCTACTAACTGCCTATTAATTTTTGGATTTCACCCAAAACCTCTATTCAGAATGAGACTGAGTGCCATATATGTATACTTGAATGCTGATGTAGCCAATCAAAAACACACAAATAAACAATACAGATTGTGTTTATTAAAATAAATTACACTCATTAACAATATGGCAAGATTTCTGCTCTACATTGGATGGTATTTATGTTCCCTTGTTATAGATTATCACAGATAAAAGATTTACCAATGGTTTGCCTTGGAGACTTCCTTAACTGGGATCCCAGACCACTGAGAAACAGACTGTGACATTGACACTCAATGGGATGCTTTACCTTGCTTGCATTCGTATTGGAAGTACCAAGGCATTTCCTAGTTGAAAGGATTAGCTGGTGACATCACTGTTGCTTGGGGGATACTTGATTGGAGGCTGCTTTCATGTCCCCATTAATGTGCCTGCCAAAATGGTACCTATCCACTTGTGAATGCACACTTTCAAACTGCTAGGTCAGCAGGAGCTGGAGCGAATAACCGGAGCTCACCCCGTCACACAACAGCACTCGGGTCTCGAACGGGGGCTTGCTGATCATCCAACCAGCATCCTAACCATGTGAGCCACCATGCTCCTGGTGCTTCACCTAACAATAATTCATCCAAACGAAAACCTCTAAAGACATATATCCATAGAACGTGTAATGATAAGAGCATTTCTGAGTTATAGTATAGACCTCTTTGTTCAAGAACTTATGATCATGTTGGGGCAATGCGTAAGATCACTGCACTATGATTAATACTGAAAACACACACACACACACACACAGGCAAGCAAAAGAATTTTATTTCTGATTAGCACCACCACCTATTGATTAAAGAAGATAATAGAAATCCTCTCATTTGATCTACATAACTGTCAGCATTTCAGAAGAAAGCACTCATATCTTATAAAAATGCAGGTTAATAAAATTAATTAATAAAGGATACAGAATCAAAGACAGACATTTACATTAATAAAATAGAGCCCACCCTGCATATGTTCTGCAAGACCTGAATAAAATTAGGCTTAGCGGGCAAGTGGAGGCTGTAGAGCACTGGAAAGAAATGTGTTAAAAGTGGCACAGAACCCATGTACCATAACCTTCAGGTCTCTTGAATGGCAACCACAAGCCACAGAGGAAAACAAAACTCTTATAGGGCCCTATATTAACAAATATCCCAAGAGTAGTGATGGGATTCAAATACCTGAACAACCAGTTCTCTGCGTGGACACCACTTCCAGAAGTCCGTTCTGGGCCTGGGCCTGTTCATTCCAGAGCTGATTGTTAGTATTGGTCTTTCACTCCAACAGCAGAAAAAAAGAACAGGCAATTTCACCCACCCTTTTACCTCAAATCCCCTTTTCCAAACTCACTATAAATTTCTGTTTCCCAAAATTTGGCCTAGCAACAAAAAGACTAAGCTTTTCTTATACATAAAATATTGCTGATGAAAAGAACTGGAACAGCTGAAAAGAAGAAGAAGAAGAAGAAGAAGAAGAAGAAGAAGAAGAAGAAGAAGAAGAAGAAGAAGAAGAAGAAGAAGAAGAAGAAGAAGAAGAAGAAGAAGAAGAAGAAGAAGAAGAAGAAGAAGAAGAAGAAGAAGAAGAAGAAGAAGAAGAAGAAGAAGAAGAAGAAGAAGAAGAAGAAGAAGAAGAAGAAGAAGAAGAAGAAGAAGAAGAAGAAGAAGTCGTCACATAGAACTAATATATTATTGGAATACCATATTGATTTTTAGGCAGAGATGAGAATGGAGAAGAAATGCGATCAGGTTTCTGTGCATTATATACTGTAAAGAAGTACAGCGGTGAGGGGGTATTATCCTAGCAAGAGAAGTGAAGGAGTATCTACGTTATAGAGAAATCATAAACTTTAAGTGTTGATTGGCCACACACACACACACATACACACACACACACACAACTACTCAAATTGTTTTTTGATCAGCTGTTAAGTCTGCACGATAAAAACTAAAGATTAAGAATAATTTTAAGAATATTCTGTAATAAAACTGAATTGTATCATGACTGGCATTATGTCAACACCAGACAGCCAGTGTAGTCTCATGGTTCAAGTGTTGGATGACGACTAGAGAGATGTAGGTTTATGTCCATCCTGATCGTTGGGTGATTTTGGGGCCAGTCTCTCTCTAACTCAATTTACCACATAAGTGATTGTTTCTTTCTCTCACATGGGAAAACTAAGGATGAAGTATATCACCCTGAGCAGGATATGAATCTAGCAGGAAAGGCAGGATATGAATCTAGCAATAGGAAAATAAACACCACTAAACAAGAGGTTATTTTTATAGTAGAAACAAGGATTGGGACCTGTTGACCCACCAGAAATTGCTGAATTGCCAGGGCCATTTGCCACCGGCCATGCTCATTGGGACTCCCAACCTTTACAATCCACCAAGAGGCAGTCTGGGTATGAGGTTCACTCACTCAGTTGCATGTATTATAATTAACACACACTGCATCTAACAAACAAACAAGCAGTTTGTCTTTTTAAAGAAACAATATTGTTTTAATAAAGGATATACTCATTACTGAACAATGGGAAATATCACAATAAAGACAATAATGCAATAAGCAACTAAAGAAAAATATAGACAACAATTTCACTCTTTACATGCATAGAGGAGTCTAAGACCAAATACAGACTATCCCCGAGGAAGCATTATATCTCATCTTATTTCCTTTTCTTTTCCAATTCTTTCGGTCAAATTTTAGATGGTAAGCATCTTGGAGGCAAGAAATTTACTCCTATATTTTGCAAACAAGATCATATTAGGCCCACAAGATCATCTCCACAACCTCAACACAGTCAACCTTGTGCAATCTTTAAGACAAGTGCTGAGTGCCCCTATGAAAGGTAAAAGGAGTGGGGACGCAACAATCTTGGTCCCCAAAATAAAGAACACCCTCAACCACTTTGCCTTGAGAAAGTCCTTGAAAAACCTTCTTCTATCAAGCGTTTGATGGAGCTTGGGCTGCCTCATTCACTTGGACAGCTGAGATTCTTATTTTTGTTGATTAATAAGCTGTCTTTGTTGATTGTAAGCTGTCTTAAATTCTTGTGAAATGGGAAGTCTATTAATCATTGTGCAGTCATTTTTCACTGGTTGTATTTATCATTCTGCCAAATAAATTCCATTCTAATAACATATTGTCCAATATTGATTTTAAATTACAACAAAACGCACCCACTTATCTGTAACGTCCAGCTCGTTTCTTGAATATATCTTCTAGAGTAGCGTATCCATTTGCCCATTTCTGTGAGATCAACACACTTCAGAAGTTATCTTCATATTATAAACAAGCAAAGAAATTTTATACTAAAGCAGTGAAATAAATTTTGTAAATCTTAATAGGACTACAACATTAAACCTTAAAAGTTCTAGTAATTCAGTGCCTCCTTAAACTAACGAGATGTGTGATCTTAATACATGTAGAAGAGTATTTTAGTGCTACCTTCTCTAAACTTTCAAAATAAAAATCTGAAGTAAACATTCTTCGGCATTCAGCAGGATGACACGGATCATTGATTACATGCACCTAGCAATGACTAGCTTAGCATGTGTACTGTATAAATACTAAGGCCATGAGGATGTGTTTCATATCAGGGACATAATCACACAATCTAGGCATCTCCCACGTACCAATTAAAGTTGATTATTTATATTGTATACATTATGACATCTGTACAACATCTGAAAGAACCACAAATATAGCTTTGTCTTAAAATATTTTTTTTTTCTAGAAATATGTTCTCCACTGAAGCTAAGGAATGTGGCTAAGAGAGAGAAAATATTTCCAATGGAGAAATTCCCAATTGAAGAATTCTTTCCTGGGCAAAACCTGGTGCTTTCTCTGACATCTCTTAAGGAACAGGCAAATACCCTCCAGTTCACTCAGATGTGTTAATACATTTAAGTGTTGTATGCATCTAAGCCACTGTTTCTCAACTTCAGCATCTTTAACATGTATGGACTTCAATTTCCAAAATTCCCCAGCCAGCATCTTCTAAGTTGGGGAATTCTGAGCACTGAAGTCCATGCATCTTAAAGTTAGTGATCTAAGCAACTTTTCTTGCTATTGTCTTTATTGTACTCTGAAGCACTGGATTACTTTATGCTTATCCCAGGGGAATAATTTATATTGTGGATTATGATCTTTTATTGTACTATATACTTTTGACTGATTTGGTTAATATATGCCACTAGGTTAACAACTGCAAAATAGTAAAAACAAATAAAATATAGATGCTTCTTGAACTGCTAATCTGTTGAGCCTTTAATTTTTCATGTCTTTAGTCTAACGCAAATGGTTCTTGCTTACCAACCACAATTGGGATCAGCAACTCCATCACTATGTGACATGGGCATAAAGTGAAAAAGCATGAGACTGCACCTGA
This sequence comes from Azemiops feae, assembly GCA_023970755.1. Lineage (NCBI taxonomy): Eukaryota > Metazoa > Chordata > Lepidosauria > Squamata > Viperidae > Azemiops > Azemiops feae. The sequence continues at coordinate 153,895 of JALGBA010000014.1, forward strand.
CTAACTAGGGCAAGTTTGGTCAGTTCTGGATGCAGTCATTAAATGCGATGTCAAGTGATCGCAACTTGCAACTTCCTGCCTGACTTTGCTTGTTGGAAGCTAGCTGTGAAGGTCACAAATGGCAACCCCATAACTACGGGGTGCTGCATCCATCATAAATGTGCACCCATTGCCAAGCATCTGAATTGCAATCACATAACCACAGGAACCCTGCAACAGCCAATTTCAAGGACTGGTAACTCTCCTTATTCAGCACCATTGTAACTTTGAATGGTCACTAAATTAATGATCAATAAGCAAGGACTAATTGTAATTCCAATGCTTCCCCCATTTGCAGGAAATAACACGGTTCATGGGAACAGGAAACTTTTGCCATATTGGACCTCCTTCCTGGTACATTTTGTGACTGGAAGCAATCTGGGAAAGGGAGAAAAATAATGGTGACAGAAGCTATTTCCCAAGGCTTCATCTTTCCAAAGCCTCTCAGTAAAATTTGACCCTCACCCCTCAGTTTGGGCAAACTGAATGAGTACATAGGAGGAGCTCACCCATTCCTATTTAGCATACTTATTTTCAGCAACATTAACGGTAATAAATATACTGTACTTAGAAAAAAGCAGACACATGCTAGCAGTTAAAGATCATTAGTTTCCCACGTGCCTTTCTTGATGTCAAACAGTAAAGAAAGAGGGTTTGACATTAAGGGAAGAATCACTCCCTGTTACGCATAGAGAGACAATTGCTACATTATGTGGTGTCTTGAAAATTCAATAAAAATTCAAATTCAAATTCTTTTATTTGTCAGCAAAAATAACAACCCAAGATACTACTTTAAAATGGCAACTGCAAAAATCAAGCTTCCCAGGAATTTTTATCCTGAGATAACCGAAAACACACATATTGGCTTTGAGGACTGTATTAGCGATAAAGTAAAAATTTTTGACAGCACACTATTTCATTTATGGACAAGTTCTTTGCTGAGTTTTCAAGAAACCTTTTTAAGAAAAGCAGATGTTAAATTCTAAAATCATCATTTTCCAAACAGTTTGGATGTCCCCAGGCTAATCAATTTAGTGGAGATTCAGAACAAAGCACTCAGAGGTTGACAATGGGATATTTTACAGCAATTTTATCCCACGCTAGGCTAATACATTTGTCTCTTTATATCTTCTTTACATACTTGACAATATGATCTGCAACACATTTACTGGAGAAAAATCCTTTTGGAATACAACTGATTTAATTTCAAAATACATTTAAGGAAAATTTTCAATTACGACTGGACCAATTTCAAACCAGGACAAAGCTTTCTGGCTTTATTTTGTGAGGGAGATGAATGTCTTGGTTTTGTTACTCTTGTTTGATGTCTTCCTTTGATGTCCACACTTCTGCTCCTATCTTCCATTTTTGTACCAATAATTTAGCCCTGTTTGCTGATTTTTGCTTGGGCTCCCAAATAGTAACATTTGGCTTCATTTGATAATGCTGGGTGGAAGATGAGATGCTAGTATCTCCCATCACCTTGCTTGTCTCCATCCATCTTTGATGACAGCCATTGTATTTCTTCACCCTGTGGGCACAACAATTAACCCAGAATGATAGGTGAATTTCCACCTGCTCTGTTGCATTTACAGGCATCTGTTTGCAAGAGTTCAGTTCAAGGATTTGTTCACCTCTGTCCCTTGCAAACTGTTGGAATTGCAAAAGTCATCTTATAGTGTATGATTTAGCAATTTTCTACTACCTTATCAACCTGCTTCACACTTTTCCAGGACCTATAACTCTCCTGCTGATCCTGCTGCTGAATTCTCCTTAATTTTAATCAAGGCCCATGTTATCTGAGTCTGTTGTTATTTTGTTTTTGCCTTTTATCATCTAGTTTCACTAGTTTGGGCTTTTCAATCCATTATGTCCTCATCGCTTTCTAACTCTCAATATTTGTTCTTGCCACAGTTATTTTCACTTTGTCAACAGAACATATCCCTTTATCTTTTCGCATAGACTCCAGCTGATTAGCATTTATGCAACTCAGTATTTTTCTGCCCTTGCTTCCCTTAGCCATTTACTTCCTCCAAATGCCTTCCTTCCAAACAGCTATCCCACCACTTATTCTGCCTCCTACTTTAGCTATCAGATTTAATTCTTTAATATATTAAAAAAATAGATGGGGCCATACTTCCAAATTGAATATGCATCCTCATCTGCCTACATTTTCTGCCTCCCAGCCATACTTTGATTATTGTCTAAATGGCTTGATTTTTTTCATCTTTATCCTTATCTATTTCCAGTGGATAAAGATATACCTGACTATGATCCAGAAAAGTAATACCACCTGACAAGTTAATCGCACTTTTATTCTTGTTTACTAGGGACATAGATTTACAAGAAAACAAAGAAGGGAGTTATTTTAAAGTAAAGGAAGTAGCAAATATGGAAAACCACTAATTTTAAAGTCAAGTCACGTGAACAACATATATAACACATACCTAGAACAAAGGCTTTTGTTAGTTCTGTTAATTCTTAGATAGGGGAGAGTTAAAAGCAAAGACAGAATAAGAATTTGTGTATATATGAGTGTTCAAAAAACTAAAACAGAGATCACCGAGATTGAAGAATTTATTTAAAAAGTTAGCTTTTGTCAGCATCTGCTGACATCGTCAGAGTTCTAGCCAGGATTGAGAATCACGTTCTTATAGTCTCTGTAACGCCAATCGTTGGGCTAACGAGCGTGTTACCGGTCTGTTTGGCTCCCGCCCCCCCGTAGTTAATTGCTCTGTTGTTGTTTCCGTCGCGCTCATTGACAGCTGTTTGAATTTTGGTGCTCTGCTCCTCTCCTTGCGCCCCGCCCATGAGGAGTGTGCGTTCTGCCGCGCACAGTCATCTCTTGTGATTGACACAAAAGACTTGGAACCAACATGGACAGAGACGATGACAGCAAGAAAGAACAACCAGCTGAAATGACAGCATCGCATATGGAGACGTCAGAAAAGCGGCGAGATGACTGCGCGCGGCAGAACGCACACTCTGCATGGGCGGGACGCAAGGAGAGAAGCAGAGCGCCGAAATTCAAACAGCTGTCAACGAGCGCAATGGAAACAACAGAGCAATTAACTACGGGAGGGCGGGAGCCAAACAGATTGGTAACACGCTCGTTAGCCAAACGATTGGCGTTACAGAGACTATAAGAACGTGATTCTCAATCCTGGCTAGAACTCTGACGATGTCAGCAAATGCTGACGAAAGCTAAGTTTTTAAATAAATTCTTCGGTCTCGGTGATCTGTGTTTTAGTTTTTTGAATATGAATATACCCGAGACTCATATCTTCAAGACTATTTTAGATATATGAGTGTGTGTATGTTAGGTTTTATGGACAGACACAGAGTGAAAGAGATGTCAAGCACATTTTCTGCATAAAAATATTCTGCTTAGCTCGATAACAAATTCGATTATAATGGTCCCTTACAACTCTTTGGGAAATTCAGTTTTCATAAAATGCCCATGTTATGATATATTGAAAGTCAAATTGATCTCTAAACAATGTTTTAGAGACAAAGAACTGTTCTTTCCACTTCTTTCAAAAAGTGTAAGGAGAGAAATTGGAGGTAACCTTTTACAAACTTCGCAATAAAACGTTCCCACACCATATATGCTGAGACAGAATATGTATTTGTATGATCTTATCTGGCAATCCAATTGAGTGCACCAGGGACATCTGAAATAGTTTTATGTATGACAGAGATTTTGTTCACTGAATCCACAAACAGCGCCCAAAAATGCTACTATCACATGGTCATTTACTCACTACTCTCAGTCTGATATAAACCAGAATTTTAAACAGTGCATCTAATGGGATATTTTCTTAGGAGCAAAAATGTTTTTCTTAGAAAGCTCACCTTCATATAGGTAAAACCTATATGAAGGTGAGTTTTCTAACTTTTTGAAAGCAAAGCTGAGTTGTAAGCTGTGCTTGGAAGATACATTTTATAACTTCTGGCTCTTCCTATTTTCAGATGCTGGAATCACATCCAAGTAATTTTGTCAAATCAGGGTTGAACTATGTATAGCAGATAATGGCAGCAATGCTAGGTTACTGTAGTAACAATTATATATCAGGGAAATTCCTAATGATTTTCTCTAGAAGACTGTTTGGTTGCTAATGAACTTTCAGCAAAACAACCGAGTGTGATAATGCCTGGGTTTAAACATTATGTATTTAAGCCATGATGGGATTGTGGGTCAGTGTGCAGTGTAAACAAAATCTCTGTAGTCTGTAAACCATATTTTGTGGCTTGGCATCTCGTGTCAATCTAGCCAATGATTAAGGAAATAATGGCGTAGCAGGTTGTGTGAACTTTGGTCTTACAGTGTTTACCTGACTTCTTTCAAATATCTGAAATAACTTTTGTTGTGTTCAATGCATTCAAATTTGATTGGTACCAGTTTAGAATATACATGTCAGTGAGAATCAGTGAAGTTCTGAGATATATGTGAAACCATGACAAAATAAATATACATATATCAGGGATACAATGAAATGTATGAATTATAGAAAAATGAACTAAGACCTTTTAATTAGAATCTAAACATGTGTCTCTATACTAGCATCAAAATTGGACCTAAATCTTGGAAAAGATAACGTTTTTCATAGTTGTTCTATAAATGCGGCTCCAACTGACCACTGCAATTATTTCAGTATTGCAAAAAGATTCTGAAAAGTAACATTTTTCAGAATCTTTTTGCAATACTGAAATAATTTTGATTACAGTATATATTTCTCATACTGTATTGCCTGAAGCATAAGATAATATCTCCTAGAATCACAGAGATCAATGAACACTTTATACAATAACAGAAAGGAATTTGGTAGTAATCCAAATTTGGTCAATATTGTAGCATGTAACTAAAACATTATAGCATGGGTAATCATAGTGGTGATTATAAAAAATGATGAGATGTAGGGAACATATATATGAATTTTGAAATCATGTTGAAAAATACTTTAATTAGTGAAGCAATGTACTTTCTGAAATACATCAAAGATTTCTGTGTGATGGGCTGAGTGAATAAATACTACTGACTATTGACTAAGTCCACCAGAACATGCAATGTAAACCATCACTTAGTTCTTTCAGTGATTTCATTAATGCAACATTGTGGAGCACATAAAAAAAAACCCAGGAAAGAGAATGGCTTCCTATTCCAATTCCACATAAGAACAGGCACTTAAAGCAGGCTGTAAAATCACAATGAGAAGCATTTGTAATGCTGTTTCGGAATACCTTCAAGGAGGGGGTGTGATGGCTCAGTGGTTAAAGATGCTGAGCTTGTCAGCTGGAAACCTGACAGCCTGGGTTTGAGATCCGAGCGCTGTGCAACGAGGTGAGCTCCCATTTCTTGTCCTAGCTCCTGCCCACCTAGCATTTCGAAAGCATGCAAACATGAGTAGATAAACAAGTACCACTTCAGTGGGAAGGTAACAGTGTTCCATGTACCTTGGTATATAGCCATGCTGGCCACATCACCACGGAAATGTCTTTGGACAACGTTGGCTCCCTTAGCTAATAAAACAGAGATGAGCACTGCCCCCTAGTGTTGGAAATGACTGGACAGGGAAAATTTGACCTTTACCTTCAAGGACGTTAACCGTACCTACTCTACTACAGCTGATATATGCAGTTTGTCCTTTTGCAATAGCCCCCCCTCCCCATAATCTTCCCAGATTGATAATTGTAAGCATTCATTTTCCTAATTTCTAGAAGGACTGCATTTTAATAACATGTTGGTGCTTTTTGGACAGAATACAAATGGTTTATTTATTTATAAAGCACAATGTAAATACTTTCATAATATCCATATGAATATAAATTTGGCTGTATACCACTTTGATAAATAAATAAATTGCAATAAGATCAACATGAACCAGAAACAATTTATTCCAAGATCATATGATAATAAACTTGATGCCTGCTTATTAAAAAGAGAAAAATATTTTGTCATAATTGATGCCGAGGAATCACTATACAGTTATGCCTCTTTTCCATATACAGTCTACATAAAAGGCCAAGGAACCAATGCTCTTAACTACTCAGGTGGTGAAAATGGAGGCTACGTTTGTTGAGAATAACCATGTAACTCTGAGATCAAGAGTCAGGTCCTATGGCAAATTTCTTAAAGCAATTTCTTAAAATGATAATATTTGAAGATTTATTCCATGTTTCAAATCTCAGGAGAAATCTTCTATTAGAGCCCTGCTATTCAGTGTAGCCTTCACAAGGTGAAATTGAAATCCCTATTAGAAATTCAGTAGAACTCTACTTGTGAGAGATGTTTCTACCTTCTTTTTGGGAGTTACCTCCTTTCACTTACAGGCCCATTCCACATGATAGAGAATTTATGATAAGATTTGAGGGGATGTCACCAGAAGAAGTAATAGAGAATTCCACTTCCTATAGACTTACAATTACAATTATAAGTCTCAATCCAAGACTTACCCTACTATGTTCAATAGAAACTGGATCCAATTTCGGTCCTTTAGTATGTTTTTTTCACTTACAGTAGTGGCTTAAAGCACATTCAGAAGTGGTTATTGAAAAATGAAAACTTAATTAAAGACTGCGCAATGAGAAACACACCCATGCTGAATGCTGGGATTTATTCAAGCTCCTGCAGCTCTATATATCATAATAAACCTGCCTTTGTCAACCAAATGAAATAAAAAACCATACATCTGCAACCCTATTTTAATTATTTCTTTTTCATCAGAAGTGCCTCTTAGAAAAGAAATAACACTCCAACACACTAAAATATTTCATTCCAGTGCTCTTTTACGCATAGCTTGCACTTCTAATGAATTCCCTATTTCTTCTGAAGCATTCTGAAGGAGAGAGAAAAGGTTTGTCAACAGACTAATCTGGTGTGAAATGAATACCAGAAGGGTGTTGACAGGTTACAAAATATTTTTTTCTTCATTGAATATATTCTCCCAATTCCAAATTAAAAACTCGGGCTTCAAATTACTTTTCCAGAAAGCATAGATGTCATCTATTACATGTTGGTGCTAAGGACTGCAGCAGAAGCCTTTACTGTTACAGCCTCTGTGCTAGAGATGTGCAAAATATTCTGTGAACAGACTGTTTCAAGAACAGCTGCTTTTGGATCATAACATACATAACAGTTGTCTGGTCCATGCAGGGAGTAAAATAGGTTTGTTAGGTTATGTGCAGGGAATGGGGATGTTTTGATTAGGGCAGATGTGACTTGGGGAGAGGAAGGGAAGAAGCCATGGACATCAGCAGCAGAAGAGAACAAGGAAAACAGCCGGAAACAAGGAAAGGAAGGACCACTGGTCTAATATAGATGGAAATTTATCATGCAGATATTCTGCAGGTTTATACTCTTCGTTCTTTTATTTTTGTGATACATAGTGGTCATGCTATTCCTAATCCAACAGGTTCCATTTTCAGACACATGAAGGATGAATTGCCACAGCTTAATATTCTCCTTTTGTCATTCTCCATTCCTTTAGCTTGGAACAATATCAGCACATTGAGCACTGTGAGAAAACAGACTTCGCCTCTTGAGGATTTAGAAAGCGTGGTACAAATACATCATTTTCATGTGCTTCCAAGAATCAAGTTTAAATATAATTTTAGATTTTAAAAATCTGTTGGACACTTAGGAACATTGATATCCTTTCAGGCTGTTACATTTATGTATCTTTTCAAAGAAGATATGCTTGCAAGATTTCTGCAAAGTGCAGCTTCGGAGGATTTATGACCTCTATAGCACTAAAAGACTTCAGAGAACAGGGTATATTAAGAATCTGCCTCTCATTATCTTATCTCCTGCTCATAATATTAAACTTATAATAATAAGTTTAATAAGGATTTTCTCTATATTGCAGATATGAAGAAAGTTCAGCTTCAGAAATGATGACCAATTTTGCCCCTCAGTCTCTCTCACAGGGTTATATAATAATAATAATAATAATAATAATAATAATAATAATAATAATAATAATAATAATAATAATAATAATAATAATAATAATAATAATAATAATAATAATAATAATAATAATAATAATAATAAAGTTGGAAGGGACCTTGGAGGTCATCGAGTCCAACCCCCTGCTCAGGCAGGAAACCCTATACCATTTCAGACAAATGGCTGTCCAGTCTCTTCTTAAAAACTTCCAGTGTTGGAGCATTCACCGCTTCTGGAGGCAGGTTGTTCCACTGGTTAATTGTTCTAACTGTCAGGAAGTTTCTCCTCAGTTCCAGGTTGCTTCTTTCCTTGACTAGTTTCCATCCATTACTTCTTGTCCTGCCCTCAGGCGCCTTGGAGAATAGCTTGACTCCCTCTTCTTTGTGGCAACCCCTGAGATATTGGATATTGGTTATGCTATATAACACAAAAAATATTTCTTTAGGCAATTTTTTGATGGGTTTGGTTGGGTGCCTCTGAGGTCTGATACTTGTTTTATTTTCTGACCTGTTTCTGCTGTTATTATATAGACTTTTTCCAGGAACACTCTAGAGTCAGTTCTAATTATTGTTTAGCTCTGCTTGCTGGTGTATTAAAAAAGGTGGAACATAAATAATGTAATGTCATGATCATTTGCAGGTAATTTTATTAGGCTCTGCAGATGAACTGAGTACCATTTTCTAATCAAGAGTGATTGGCAATAATAACTACTGACCATGGGAACAGAATAGCTGAGTTCTACAGCTCCTCCACTTACCTATAGGAATGATTAAACAACAACAGAGAGACATTCAACAAGTACCTTTAAAGTTCCTCTTGTTAATTCAAAGGTACCATTATATTTACTATACAATGTTTGACAAGTACGGAACATGGTTTTATTTATTGATTTTATTTATATCCAGTTTTAATTATTGTTCATAAATATTTCAAGGTGGTGAACATATTCAAAACACCCCTCTCTTCCTATTTCCCTCATAACAACCATCCTGTGAGGTGGGTTGGGCTAAGACAGAATGGCTGGCCCAAAGTTACCCATCTGGCTTTCATGGATCAGGCGGGACTTTTCCACCCATTAAATCCAAATATGTTTGTGCAACGAAAAACTGGAATAGGGCAGAGAAATAGGTTCTCCCCGTATTTTGTTGTGCCATCACCCATACCTACTTGGGGACTCTCTAGAAGAGAAACTGAATATGTAAAGGGGGATTCAGGAGAGTTTTGGGACATCCCAAAGATCAAGGAACGCTACTGTGGGAGGAGCCAGATGGCAACACACTAGCAGCTGCTGAAAGGTCTTCAGGCCTTGACACTTCTGGCTGAACTCAACACCCCCCAAAATGCCACTCAAGGACAAGAAAAGAACCCAGACCAGCCCCAGCAACATTATTGGAACCCATAAATGATATAGTCCTCATCTGTTTTGATGCATTGTCATCACGCTGTTCATAAACTTGCCACCAATATATATATTATACTAGTACTTAAATAAACCCAGTATAAATAAAAAGGCATTGTTACTACTCTTAACAGGATTTCTCTGTCTCTCACTGAGGTGTCTTTACTTTTCTTTCACTTATTTAAAAATTTCATTAGGAACTACATCCCAAGCTTGTTTTTTAAAGGTTTTCTTGTCCTTGTTTTCCTTTTTAAAAAATTTTAAGTGCAAAGGTCCACCCTAGAAACCACCTTCATTAGCAGTTCCATGCTTCAGCTGAGGATTCTACCTATAGTTAGCAGACGATACAATATTTTAAATAGCAGTAAAAAAAAAAAATCAACCAGGACAAAATGTGAGCACCAAAATTTTGGAAAGAGAAGGCTCACAACAACCAAAAAGCCAGTAGAACATGCTATAATCTCTGTGTAGTAGTTGCACTGTATTTTCCTCGTATTCCTGCCTTTTATATAAGCCATTTAAATATGGCAGCCCACCAACCACACTCAGTCTCTTCTATGTAGCTGCTGATGTGTTTAACCATGTTGCAATCCTTTATACTGTCTTCTCTTATTTTAAACTAGGCAAGTGGAGGTCCTTGAAAATAATACTCAGCCTCAACCTGCTTCAGAGCAATTATCAGCCTAGTATATTTTCCCTTAAATGACACTGTGCTGATTTACAGCTCCCTTAGCAACTGCAGCCACGTGGGAGGGGGAGGGAGCTGTGCCTCTTTCCTTCCTTCTGAAGAAGTTTGCTTACATCGTTTTGATTAGAACATTACAACGTGATGCTCCCATTATTTGAATTCACTAATCCTAACTTAAAATAGAAAATGTCCGTGTTGTTTTTAAACAATACAAATCGAATAGGATTTGTTCTTACCATCTTTCTCTCTCTGCAGAAACCATTGATAGACAGACCCATTTTTTTTAAAAAAAGAAGAATTCTCCCCTTCTCCCCCCCCCCAGAACTCCATTAGTCTCATCTCATTGGGCACAAAACAGTAACCCTCATCAGATTTCAAAAGCAGCCGTCTCTCATCTGACACCTTCCAAAGTTCCATCTGGCTCTGTTGGTTAAAAATCCTGGGAATTGCAGTTTCAGCTATTTGGAAGGCTGCTTGAAAGGTTATTGTCAGCAGCAGAAAACCTACAGGAAAACATCTGTGTACCGCAGTTCATGTAATATTTACCACTACCAAACCTGTAGTTTCCTCCAAGATTTGCAGTAACCCAAGACCACAACCACCATTAAAATCGTCTCCACAGGGAGACTTTTCACCATAGAGGAGTAAGGAATATTTTACTGGTGGCTTTATGGTGAAGAAAGGACCATGGGATCATTATACTAGAAGACCAGGCAGGCACAATTCTTTGCTTCTCTAGCCAGACCCATCATATTTAGCCTTAGTACTAAGGAAAATACAGGAGGAGAATTCCACCAAAACATCCTTATTTTGGCGTGAGGATGGTAAAAATGTAGCAGTATTATAGTATTGCCACCATCAAACTTTTAATTCTGGGTCTTGCTGTCTTTTTCTCCTCTTCTTTCACCATCTCTGTCTCTCTCTTTCCTGGATCAGTTTTCTTTCCAACTCTGAAAATATGGAAAGGAATTTACTTTATTATTTTATTTCTTTAATATTCCAACAGAGTTTTGGTCCATCTGCTGCTGAGTTGCCCACCCTAGTTGGCATTTTATCTAGGCCTGCCAGGGATCATACCTATCTGAAGCAATGGAAACTAGACCATCACCTATCCACAGAGCCAGTGCACCAAACAGTCCTGATATAAATTATCCAATGTGAGCAACCTGCCTACTTTAAAATTAACCTATGCTATTGTCTTCTGAAGGCATTTCATCCTAGAGCTCTCATTTAGCATGGAAGCGCTTCTGTGACAAGTTGCCATACTGGGTCTAATGGCTTGTGTGGGGTGGTGCTGTCATATTCCCCTTTTACAAGAGCTGATTTAAAAACCAGCAAGAATGCACAGCAGCCAGGTCTACTTGCAAACAGAAATGAGTCAGTGGCAGTGCAGCTTCCACCTGATTAGATTTTCTGGGATTATTTGCAACTCTTGAGACCAAAAGAGGAGAACAAGGCTTTTTTTTTTTTTTACTGGTTCATCGGACCAGTGTCTTCTTAACCCCTGCTCTTTATAGTTGACAATTATTATCTAGATTTAGACTTTTTTAAAAATCCAACTTTTACTCTTTTTATAAATAATTCAAGATAATGAACATACCTAATAGTTCTTCTTCCTCCTAATTTCCCCACAACAATGACAACCCTGTGAGGTAAGTTGGGCTGAGAGAAAGCGATTGGTCCAAGGTCACCCTGCTGGTTTTGTGCCTAAGGTGGGGCTAGAACTGACAGTTTTCTGGTTTCTTGCCTGGTGCCTTCACCACTAGACCAAATTGGCTCTCCGTATATCTCAATCTAGATATGAGGGGATTGGATAAATCCACAGTGTAATAAAACATTTTTGCAAAAGTGTTAAATGCTAGACCCTTGAACAATTCATTATTGCACCACTTATGAAGCTGGTCCCTTAAATCTTCACAACTACAATTCAACATCCATTTTTAAGGGTAGATGTTGTACAGATGCAGATGCTCTCCCGAGAAACTGATTAACTGGAGCCAATCCACTAGAGTTAAGACCTATTGTGGACTGGATCAGCCTTGGCCACCTATGAATGATTTATCCTGGAGTGATGATATAAGGGTGACTTTTCATTCCACTGACCATGGAGATTCTCAGTCATCCAGATCATGGTTGTCCCAAAGGTGCTTTTTCACGAGGCAACTGGACTTTCTGTAATGTTCTCTATACATTACAGGAATATCAGAAAAGCTCAGGAGGATCTTCAGCCAACACAACATATGTGCACACTTCAAACCCCAGAATACACTAAAGCAGAAGCTTGTCCACCCCAAGGATAAAACACCCAGACACAAAACTTCCGGTTTTGCATCACGGCGAAACGGGATGCAGGAAGGCAGAGCTCTGTCTTCTGCACCCTATTTCGCCCTGCTGGGGGCCCTGAAAAAGGTTCTAAAGTCGCCCCGAAGAGGCGATGAAGAAGAAGGGGTGCCTTGTCGATCATGGAGAGACAGCGGTCTCTCCTTTCGATCCAAGGAAAGCCCTTTAAACCAGCAGGGGAAAGACTGGCGACACCTCTGCGGCCAGCCATCAGCTGCTGACAACCGAAGAACAAAAGCTTTAACTAGCACATCGTAAACAGCATGTCTGGACTGGGTGAGAATATTGATCCTTTCTTTACCATTTTACAACTGAATTTCCTGGGAAAGGCTCCCAAGAAGCTTAAAACCTCCGGATGTGAACCGAAGCGGCGTTTTAATTTTTTTATGGGGGACAGAAATACACAATACTGAAGTGAAAGTAATACAAAGCTACAGTTTTGATAAATCTGAGAACTGAGATAATTGTTAAGATTTTCTCTTTGGGGAAAAAACACTATTGAGGTAAAATATAAGAAATATAAGAAATCAACCCTTTGTTTTAAGAGTGGAAAATGGACTTTGTATGACATCTAGTGGTGGATTTCAGTACAGCACTATAACTCGTTCCTTGGCTGCTTGGTGACTTTCAGCTTAAGGGAGAACAGCTGGCAATAAAGGAAAATATTTTGGCATATTTATCATCCTGACCTTCATGGACAACAAATACCTACTGAGCTTGGACTTTTAATCTCAAGAGCTAGTGGGGGAGAAAGAAAAATTTGACTTTTGAATACATCTGGCTGCAGGAAGGTTGAACACTTTGAACACTGGGAACATTGTGGATTACAACCTTGCCTGACTGATAATTTTCAGGACACCTGAGACAAAGGATTACTATAAAATATTGCTATTAGGACTGGATTATAAATGCTATATATAAAGACCAGAAAACTAGAGGAAATTTTGTTCCACTCTTACTGAGACTGGTGATAGTAGAGGATTTCTAGGAATGATGCATCAAGAAAAAACAAATACCTTTCAGAAGGAAATACTCTCTATGCTACAGCAAATTCATCAAACAATTTTTGCACATAAAGAGGACATAAAAAGAAACCATAATGAGACTAAAAATAATCTAGATGATATAAAGGACCAAATCTCCAAATTGAAGCTACAACTGGAAAGGGGCGTTGTCTTACCTGAACGCCTTTTCTCAGCATGATGATGGAGACTCCACAAATGGGTTAACTTCATCCTCCTGCCCAATCAGACTAAGTCAAAAGATTGCCACGCCTCCTGCTGGGCTGAATCCTACCCAGTTACGACGAGGCGAAGCACAGAAGACATATCCGGACGCGTTGGCTCCTCCTGCCCCCTACACCGGACCAGACGGCCCATTGAGGGGATGGGGGTGGAGTCTCCATCATCATGCTGAGAAAAGGCGTTCAGGTAAGACAACGCCCCTTCTCCAGCATGAGGATGGAGACTCCACAAATGGGACATACCAAAGCCCACTGTCCCTAAGGGAGGGAAGCAGTCTGGGCCTGTGTCCCTGTGGATGTGATCACCTGTTGCAAAACCCTTCGGCCAAAGGAGGCCTCTGCAGAGGCAAATTTATCAACCTTGTAGTGCCTAATAAAGGGAGAAGGCGAGGACCAGGTCGCCGCCTTACAAATATCAGCGATGGAAGCTTGAGTGGCCCAAGCAGCCGATGTCGCAGCACTGCGTGTGGAATGAGCCGTGATGCGGCCAGGTGCGGGCAAAGAGTGCGCCTGATAAGCCTGCGCTATGCAAGCTTTAAGCCATCTACTGATCGTAGAAGCAGACACTTTCTGTCCCATGGAACAGGGTTGGAAAGAAATAAAGAGCGCTTCCGACTTCCGAACAGCGGCTGTGCGCTTGATGTAATGTTTCAGCGCTCTGCATACATCTAGAGTATGCCACTTATGTTCCAATTCATGGGACGGATTGGGGCAAAAGTTAGGGAGGACAACCTCCTGGGCCCTGTGGAACAAGGTATTGACCTTGGGAACAAACGTTGGGTCTAGCCGAAGGACCACCCTGTCCGAATGAAAAGTGCACAGGTCTTCCCTTACCGAGAGAGCCGCCAGTTCCGAAATGCGCCTGGCTGATGTTACAGCTACCAGGAAGGCGACCTTCATAGATAAGAGGCGGAGATTGCATGCTCCTAAGGGTTCAAACGGTCCCGATGTGAGGGCCTGTAGAACTTTTGGCAGATCCCAAGAGGGATAACGGTGTACCACCGGTGGCCTGGTGTTAGTTGCTCCTTTGAGAAAGGAATGCACCATAGGGTGCTGGGATAGAGAGGTTGAGTCTTCACATTGCAACACGGTAGATAGTGCTGCAACTTGCCGACGGATGGTGCTGGGCGATAGGCCCTTGTCCCACCCCTCCAAGAAGTATTCTAATACCTTTTGGACGGTAAGAGAGGACAAATCTAATTGGTTCTTAGCGCACCAGAGGCTAAAGTTCTTCCAAGTGGAGTCATATATCCTATTCGTGGAGGGCCGCCTACAGGCTTGAATCATCTTTATGACCCTCAAAGAATAGGATCCCCTCGTTAGCATCTGCCGCTCAAGTGCCAGGCGGCTAACTGGAGCCACTGAGGGTCTGGGTGCTGTAAGGGTCCCTGACTCAGGGTGATGCGGTTGGGGGGGATTCTCCACGGGGAAGAGACGGAGAGATCCACAAGATCTGCGAACCAAGGACGTCTGGGCCAATATGGGGCAATCAATATTAACTCCGCCCGTTCTAGCAGCAGTTTGCGGATGACTGCCGGGATCAGTGGAAGGGGAGGGAAGGCGTAGAGCCGATCCTCGGGCCAGGGGCTGCGGAGCGCATCCACCCTCTCCGCCCCGCTGGAAGGGAATCGGGAGAAGAATCTCGGGAGCTGAGCGTTCAGCGGCGAGGCGAACAGATCTATCACTGGCTGCCCGAATCGGCCCGAAACCTCCTTGAAGATGGAGGGATCCAGGCGCCACTCTGAGTGATCTAACGTCGATCTGCTCAAGGAGTCCGCCTGCCGGTTCGCTACCCCCGAGATGTGTTCTGCCCTGAGGGATGAGAGGTTGGACTCTGCCCAAGAAGCTAGCAGCTGGGCCTCTGTCATGAGGTCCCTGGACCGGGTACCCCCCTGGCGATTCACGTGGGCCTTGGCTGCGACATTGTCCGTAAGGACCAGCACATGTTGCCCTGCTACCCTGCCCTTGAAGTGTAGGAGGGCAAGATGTATGGCCCGGAGCTCCAACCAGTTTATGTTGTGCTGCAGGTCCGGTTGGGACCACCGGCCCTGAGCCAACTGAGACTGGAGGTGAGCTCCCCATCCAAACAGACTTGCGTCTGTGGTTAGGGTGATTCGGGGAGGTTCCTTGAATAAGGACCCCTTTGCCAATGCCGGAGATAACCACCATTGTAGGGAGTGCAAGACTTGAAAGGGAACCCTGACCTTGTGAGTGGAGGAGCTCGTGCCTAGCCTCTGAGACGGTAGAAGGAACCATTGTAGGTGTCTGGAGTGCAATCTGGACCATGGAACGATTGACATGCACGAGACCATCTTCCGGATGCTGGCTTGACGCTCCGGAGACAGATACACCATACACTGCGTCGTGTCTATGATCGCCCCCAGGTGTAACAGACGGGTGGATGGAACCGTGTGGCTCTTCGGGAAATTTATGGAGAACCCGTGTGCCTGTAGTACCCCCATGGTGTGGTTGAGGTCCCATTGAGCAGCCTGGACGGACGATGACTGGATTAGGATGTCGTCCAGGTAACACTGTATTCGGACTGGTATTAGCCTCAGGTGGGCCGTCAAAGCCGCCAGGATTTTCGTAAACACCCTTGGGGCGGAGGAAAGGCCGAATGGTAGGGCTCGGTATTGGAAATGGTGGCCGGCAAAATAAAACCTGAGGAATCTGCGATGGCTGGGAATAATGGGAATGTGCAAATAGGCCTCCGTGAGGTCTATTGATGTCAAGAGGTCGCCCCGTCTGATGCCGGCCAGAATGGACTGGAGCGTCTGCATCTTGAACCTCTCGTACTTGACATGGGAATTGAGACCCTTGAGGTCCAGGATTGCTCTCCATCCTCCTGAGGACTTGGGGACCACAAAGAGGATGGAGTAGAAACCCTGCCCTCTTTGGGCAGTGGGAACCGGCTCTATGGCCCTTATGTCCAGAAGATGGCAAATGGCCTGTTGCATGAGCCTCTTTTTGTCCGGCCGCCGAGGCCTCGGGCAAGCTATGAATCGATCCGGGGGTACGGAGAGAAATGTTAGGGACAGACCGTCCTTGATCGTTCGGAGCACCCAGGAGTCTGTTGTAATGTTCTCCCAGTGGTCTGCAAACAGGGAGAGTCTGCCTCCTATGGGGATCCTGTCCCTGGAGTCATTTAGTCCTCCTAAAGGGACGGCCTCCGCCCCCACGAAAGGGCCGCTTGCCTTGTGCCTGTTGTCTGGGTCTGGGTCCAGGCCGCTCCCATGTTCGGTCAGGTCTGGGAGGGAAAGGCCGAGCTGGCGGGCCCCACCCTGGACCCGTGTATGCACGAAAGGGCGCTCTTCGGTAGTCCGAAGGAGCGCGTCTGTCCCCCCGTTTGTTGAGGTGAGACATAACCCTACGTTTGTCACGGTCCTCTACTAGGTATGGAGCGAGAGACTCCCCAAACAGTTGACCGCCGGTGTAAGGGCCGGTGGCTAGGCGCCACTTTGTCTTTTGGTCCGCCCTCCACTGTTTTAACCAAGCAGTCTGCGAGTGGCCACATTGTAGCCCATGGTCCGCGCAGAAAATCTGGCTGCGTGTAGTGAGGCATCAGCCATGAATTCCGATGCCGCCAGGAGCTTACCCAAGGTTTGGTGTACTCGCACCTGGTCCTGGGGTATTGTGGCCTGGAGCTCACGCAGCCACATTATGGAGGTCCTGGCGAAAAAGGAGGTAGCCGTGGATGCCTTCACCGACCACACCGAGGCTTGGTGTGACCTGCGAAGGGAAAACTCGGACCTCCTGTCCTCTGGTTTTAAGGCCTCCGCCATGTCACCGGATACGGTGGACGGGGAGACTAGGGGAGTGATGGCCTGGTCCACCAATGGGACCTCAAGCAAATCAGACAGAGAAGAGGCTACATTAAATAATCTCTTATCTGAAGCGGTCAGCGAGGGCGGTGCAGCCAGAGCTGACCACTGCTTTTTGATGGTATTCAGAAACAGGGGAGGACAAGGAATTTTCTTTTGAGACAGAAGGTTCCGTGAACAACGGATTTGAGACCTGATCAGTGGGGGGAGGGGGATCCTCTTGTTCCGTTTCAATATTAGCCGAGGCAATTGCCTTATTTAAAAGGGCTTTGAATAAAGATGGGTCAAAGAGCCCAACAAAGGGAACAGGATCAGGTGCTGTCTCCTCCTCATCAGAAAGGTGAATCTCCCCCAGCTCATATTCCTCCGGGTAGTTGTCTACACCCTGGGAGGAATGGTCAGAGGTGATGGATTGGGCGTAATCCGCCGGGTCTGACTGGCATTGGGGTGGACCAGGAGGGACGGCCGTTTCTGGCCTGATTTTCTGAAGGGCAGAGGCCACACCCTGGGAGACAGCCTGAGCTAGTAATGCCTGGAACTGCTCAGAAGAGAACTCCTGAAGACCCACAGATCGAAGCCCTGCTGCAGTTGGTGTGAATGTGGCCTCAGGTGCGGACCGTGCCGCATGTGGCTGAGCTGGCCATTGAGGGCCAGTAGAGTGACTCGGTATTTCCTGTCTCTGCGCGGCCTCAGCTCCGGGAGACCATGCGCTCTGGAATGGATTGACGGAAGGAGCAGAAAGGGGCTCAAACGGAGTCCCCGCGGAGGAAGCAGCAACTTCTGGGCCTGGCTGTTGTTGCTGAGCCCTTGAAAACTGCCTCTCCAATGCCAAATGCCGCCTGTTGGCCTCCTTCTCAGCTGCTTTGGAAGGGGTCTTCCTTGAGACGGCCTTGGCCTTGGCCTTCAGCTTGCCAGCTGCTTCCAGCTTTGAGGACTTGCGCCTCTTCTTTGCTGGAGACACTGGACCACCGTGGGCGGTCTTAGGATCAGGATTGTCAGCCATTGTTGTTGAGCCTCTCAGTCTCGGCTGAGAATTCAGACAATCTGATGGAGCACTGGGGTTATTTCAGTCCCAGAACCAGCTAGGCCGGTTATGGCTCCTATTAAAGTTGGCGACTGGACCAGACACTGGCCCTTGCGCACTGGGGAGCTACCAGCCAGGCTGGTCACTGCTCCAATGGTCTTTGCTGCTGCAATGCCACTGATGATGGTAGTTTTGAAACTGCTTTAGGCAGAAATGGCAGCAGGTGGCTGTACAAAATGGCGGCCGGACAGAAAGAGGCAGCAATGAGTTCACAAAATGGCGGCCGGGCACGTGGGGCCCTGCAGTGTAGGCCCAGTAGCCCAGGAAGGTCCCTTGAGAAGACCTGGTTTGGCCCTCCCCAAATTGTAGTCAACCAAGGGGTGGTATACAGAAGGGGGGGCAGGGGAGACTCTCCCTGCCGTCCTGTGAACCTTCAGCCAATTTGTTAACTTGGCCAAAATGGCGGCCGCAACGATCCCGCCAAAATCCGGCGTGCCTGGCTCCCTTAAAACCTCAGCCGAGGCAGGGAACAAAGGAGCAGTCTTTTTTGGGGCTTTTGGGAGCTCCGTATGAGCTCGCTTCTCTCCCCAGGCACCAGCAAAAAAATTTTAATTTTTTTTTTGTCTTCGGAGCTTTAGGCGAAGCTCCGGGAAGCTCCACTGCTCAGCTGATCGTCGGGACGATCGCCGCTTGCCGTGTGTTTTTAAACTGCCTTGGGAAGATGTGTAGATCTTCCCAGGCTCTTAAAATTAATTTTGGCCTGATTTGGGGTGACTCCCCCCCCCCCCGCGGAGCCAGCCGGCCCGCTGATCGTCAGGAGACGATCGTGCTTTCCTGGCTTGTCTGGCTATCTGTAATAGCTGACAGCACCAACAACCCCAGGAAAGCTATAATATTTGCTGTAGCCACAGCAATATTATTAGTAAGAGAGTCCACAAATGGGAATACAACCTGCCTACAACAGAGGAGCCAACGAAGGAGCGTCCTGATGGGCTGAAGACTAAGTCGTAACTGGGTAGGATTCAGCCCAGCAGGAGGCGTGGCAATCTTTTGACTTAGTCTGATTGGGCAGGAGGATGAAGTTAACCCATTTGTGGAGTCTCCATCCTCATGCTGGAGAAGCTCCCAGACAACATCTACAAAGTATGAACAAATAAACCAGAAATCAGAGGATGAAGCAGAAGAAATAGACCTAGAGATGGAGGAGATAGGAGAAGGGAAATATGGACTGCCATACAAATAAAATACTGCAAGACCCACCTATAACAATGAAAATACAAAAGACTCTTTACTCCTTTCTCCAAAATATACATGATGACAAGGAAGAAGATTCTAGAAAATGGAACATAGAGCAGGCAGGGGAAATGTCTAGGGAATATGGATGGGTGGAGTTCCTCCCCCAAAATACTCTACCTAAATTGTCTTTCTCATGCCAAGCAGCTTTCACAAAAATAGAAAGAAAATTCTTGGGCGATTTAATTGCCTTGGCCCAGAAAGCTGCTTGGCAAAGAAAGAAAGCGAGAGTTAAGACTTAAAAAAAACAGGATTTGATCTATCAGAGGGGGCACTATCTGTTTAATATACCTGGTTGAATATGATTAAAAGAATGGATGACCCTTAGATATAACTAGATTTTTATAATGGAAGATGATTTAGAATTAAAATAGAATTTTTCCTCTTCTTTTGATATAGGAAATTTGAAAATAAGAGGAGGATTGGTATGAATAAATTTTTTTAGCGATATAAATGTAATTAATATTGAGGAAATCATAACTGACAAAGATACTTTAAATACTGATGGGAAATCAAACTTTAATAAGAGCACAAAACAGGATATTGACTTATGAATTGACATTGTTATTTCTATAATATTAGTAAAATATGATGAAGATGTCTATATCTAATTTTGTATATATAAATAGTATTAAGAATTGTAATTGTTTAATGAGGGGAAAAGGGAAAATATGGGGAATAAAGGAAGATTAAGGAAAAAATACTGGATTGTGCAGTACTGAATAGATTTATATTGAAGAAGTTAATGTTAAACATGTGAACCCAGACATGTTGTTTACTAAGCTCTAAAGATTGTAATTTAAAAAATAATAATAAAATTTATTAAAAAAAACCACCCAGACACAAACTGAGCAATGTGGTATATGCAGTACAATGCAGTGAGCCATGTGCAGATTTGTACATTGGGGAAACAAAACAACCACTTCATAAACACATGGCACAACATAGGAGAACAAACCCATCAGGACAAGATTCAGCAGTCCATCTGCATTTAAAAGACAAAGGCCACTCTTTCAAAGACAGCAAAGTCTACATTTTGGACAGAGAGGACCGTTGGTTTGAAAGAGGGGTCAAAGAGTCCATCTATGTCAAAATTGAACAGCCCTCTCTCAAAAGAGGGGGAGGGATATGACATCATCCATCTTCAGTCTACAACACAGTCCTTTCAACAGTTCCAAGAAGGCTCCACATCCATTTGCACTACTCAGGTGACCCTGATGATACAGATAAGCCTCCAGGTGGCACCAACAACTCTCTAAAAGAATGCAAATGACCAGCTGTCTTCAAGGAGTATAAATCCTTCCATTCCCCACCATCCAGTCACAGCTGAAGAAGCTTCTTGGATGAGAAGCAAAATGTTTTTTAAAAAAAACAAGAAAGTCCAGAGGCCTCGTGAAAAAGCACCTTTGGGATGACCATGATATGCTTCTGGACAATTCTATAGAATGAGACCTGGAGGTAGTGTTCACTTCCAACTATAAGGCTGTCTCCAGAAACTAGCACTAGATGATCATATGTCAGCCTTACAGCAATGAAACTGTAGAGCTCCACAAGATTCCACGTTATCCCCAATATTGTTCCAACATGCATATGAAACTATTGATTTGGAATGAAATATTATCACTATAGTGATCATCAGGGATTGCCCCCAGGCCATTGCATAAATGTCCCTTGGAACACTTGGCGCACTCATCAAGAACTTGGCTTGAGTAATTAATATTACTGAAGATTAATATTACTTTAATAAACCAGCAAGTCATCTTAATTACAGTGAAAATCAGCTTCTATCAAAACTAACAATTTGGTTCTACATGTATGACTAGTCAAAAGTTTAAATTTTTTATTTATTTTTCCTATCTTTGTTACAATGAACTGTGTTTCTCATTGTTGGCTAGTTACTTGCATTAGCTTATATTGACAAAATGGTCCTGTTTGGTCCAAGGCTTCTTGTTTCCCAGCTTGCCATCTATAGTCCTTAAATTTATAACAACCAATTTATTTCTTCACAATATCCAAGTCAGGAGACCCTTTGCAGGAATCAGACCTGTGTTTGGATGTAGATACTGATGAGAAAACTGAAACGGAATCCAAGCAAGATGGCAACATGGATGATAGCAGTGGTGGGATTCAAATAATTTAACAACCGGTTCTCTGCCCGAAGAGCAGCTTAAGAACCCGGGCTTCCCTGAACGCTAAAAGTAAAGGAAGGGGGCGGAGGAAGAGGCAGAAAGGGAAAACTGCTGCAAGGTGGTCGGTTTTACCCACCACCACCCAGGAACAAAACTTCTCAAGTGGCCCTGAGGAGCCTCGGATGCCAGGGTCGCATCCATTTGCATGAAGCAGCAGCCTGAGTGGGCTGCCTCTGTCCCAGCCGAGAAAGGGAGAAAGGCAGCTTAGGGAAACTTCCTTCGCCTCCCCGGGTGTCCTTAAATCTCCTTTCCTTCTTTCCTTCCTCCGCGCAGTAATCGCTGGTCTGCACATTCTTGCTGCCCTGCATCAACCGGCGTCTCCCTTCCCCGTTCTGGAAACGGCAGCCCCGTTTTCTGCCACTTCTCCTCCTGGCAGAAGGGAGGAAAGGAAGGACACTTCATATGGAAGGGCACTAGGGTAAGCTCTGGGAAAACTACGCACTGGGCAAGGAAAACTACGCTGGGCGAGGAAGGCCAGGCTCTCCTTCCCCGATGGTTCTGCAAAGCCCATGAGAAGTGGATCCGCTTCCCGCAGGGCTGGCTCGATCCGCAAGTGTCTCTTCGCTCAGGGGTTGAAAATCTGTCTTGGATTTTGGCAGGGAATGTTTTCAGCTTGTGAGTGCAGTGCAATAAGGGGCGTGTTAGGAGGTGGGGAAGGTCCTGGGAGGCAATACACAGACCACAAGAGTGTGTTTCTCCACTCAGGGGCTAAAAATCCTGCTCCCCCTACACTGAGGCATCTGGCATTCCTTACCCGGGATTTAACAACCTGCAAGATTGCTTAACAACCACAACCACAAATGCCAGCATTGAATGAAGCAATCACACGGGCATCCCACTTAATGACCACTTTGCTCAATGGATGAGAATCCACCATTGAGTACAATTGTGGTCTTAGTCAAGGGCTACCCATAAGAACTTTTTATACCTGTTTTGAAGGTACAGGACCAGGTTTTCTTTATTTTTTTACATTTCAAAATCACCTATCTCTCTCAAAAAAGGGAATTACCAGTTTGATACAAAGCAAAATTCACGATATATGATAAACATATAAACTCCTGAGAGCCTTCTCACAAATGTATTGCCCAAGTTCTTAAAGAAACAATATTTGCTCAAGAATCCTTTATTGATGACCCAAGATAAAGTATCTTCCATATAAATTCTCTGGTTATGGAATTCCATCCCTGTTAAGAGATGGTTGATGCTGAACCTCATCAGCTTTCGACAGTAGCTTAAGTTGTTCACTCATACATTTGCCTACACTGGCTCTGCTCTGCTTATCTGATCTGTCTGTGTTGTTCTATACTTCAGAATTTTTATAGTCATTTTAGATTTTAGACATATTTTAAAGAGCTCTATTGTATTTATATTTGATTATTTTTAAACTCATTCTTTGTTGTTTATTAATGATTTGCATCCCACTTTGGTATAATTCATTACTGTTTCTAATAATAAAACAGGCTAGAAATGCAATAAATCAATACATTTTATGAATCCAGGCAGGGTCACTTAGTCCCCTGAACACTGTTTACTTGTCACTTAATGACCCTATAAATAGAAGAATGTCAGCAGGGAACAACATCCTGCTCATTTAATTGGCTTAGATGATGGGCAATGAGTCTGAGAAGAAGCACATGGACATCAAAGATTAGGGCCAAGAGTGTACTTCCTTTATCCCTTCTATATTTAGAATAAATGCGTAGATAAATTCTTTTTAACAACTGTGAAGTACCGTAAAAAATTTCTAGTTACAGAACCCAAATTGCAATTTGTTGCTGCTTTTACTCGACAAAACTCCATAAAATTAGAAGCAGACACTTAATTACAGTAGCCTCTTTCAAGTTGAGCAGAACTTATGATTTTATGAACATATCAATGGAATTTTCTTCACTGTAACACTGAACTAGTTTTTCATTGTCTTCTTCCATATATATATTTTTTCAATTTCCCAATGTTCCCTACAGCCCTGGGATTTTTCTGGTGAATTCCATCCAAGCCTTTGCCAGACTGGAGCCTATTTAGCTTTCTAAGATCTGACAAGGCTAGCTAGATACAGCCACTTATTTGGGCAGTAGCAATAGCACTTAGACTTATATATCGCTTCACAGTGCTTTACAGCCCTCCCTAAGCAGTTTTACAGAGTCAGCATATTGCCCCCCAACAATCTGGGTCCTCCTTTTACCAACCCCGGAAGGATGGAAGGCTGAGTCAACCTTGAGCTGGTGAGAATCGAACTGCCAAACAGCTGGCAACCAGCAGTCAGCAGAAGTAGCCTGCAGTACTGCACTCTAACCACTTATGTTTTAAGGTTCATATAAAATTGAGCAGAATAATGACTCAGAAAAGTGCAGAACAAAAAAGCAATTTCTCTTACAGATTTAACTTACAACTATAATTTGACTTACAACTATAATTTCTCTTACAGATTTGACTTACAACTATAATGGAGCCTGCCCATTATAAGTTAAGACAGTCTACATGCGTCACCCATTTGACTGACCCAATTTTACAAACTTTTTGTGGTGATTAAGAACCGCCGCAACCATTAAGTGAATCAAGTGTTCGCTATGGGAAAGATTTGTAAATACATGCCGGGTGTCCAAAATGCGGTCACTTGACCGGGAAGCAGTATCTCTTTATAGTTTCAATTCCACTCAGGAAATTAGAAACATATTTATATGTACTCATGTCTTATTGTGTAATACCATAAGTATGTGTGTATATATAAAATTTCATTATGCAAAACTCACTTTCAGTTCATTCACATTTGTGCTATTAATGAAAAGTTCAAAAAAGTATAAAATACAATGAAAAAAAATTATGAGGAAAGGGTAGGAAAAAAACAAAATTTGGGAATGCGGAGAAATAGAGAAAAACGCTACAGAAAAAAGTAACTTTTTTGATCCAGATAAAAACCTAAAAAAATCAATGATCCTTTGAACTAGAATAAACCATAGCAAACAGTACTTCTGTCATCATAAACAAGCCTAATCATCAAAACCCAAGATTGAAATTTAATTTCTTTCAATCACAAGAAAAAAAATCCAAGAGTGGTTTCCAAGTAGAAACCAAGCAAGATAATGACTTTTCTTTAATCACAGCAGACAATTCTGGGTCCTCATTTTACTGACCTCAGAAGGATGGAAGGCTGAGTCAACCTTGAGCCGGTGAGACTCGAACTGCTGAACAGCTGGCAGCCGGGAGTCAGCAGAAGTAGCCTGCAGTACTGCATTCTAACCACTGCACCACCAGGCTCTACATCTATTAATGTAGAGTGTACAACAATGCCAAAGACTGGGTTTCTTGTCTGCACTAAACATATTTTAGAGTTTACATGATGGTTTCATGTGTCAAAATGTGTAGAGTCTTTTCCCAAATTGCTTAAAAAATCATGTCCATAATGAGCAAATTAGGCCTGCTCAAAAATTCTTAACCACATCAGTCCAAAATTTCAGAACATCAGTACAATGCTTAATGATTGCCTATTTTGGTACTGCAGTCCAAAATGCACGCTTAAATCTTAGACCCATACAAGTAGTCCGGGACTTAACCACAACTGAGGTTGGACTTTCTGTCATAAGTTGTTCTAAATCAAGTCGGAAATGATTTTATAACAATTTTCACAGAGGTCATTAAGCGAATCACATATTCATTAAGCAAATCCAGCTTCCCCAAAGGCTGTGGGTTGTTGGGTGTTGTTTTTTTTTGCCAGAAATTGGGAAAAATGTCACATATCAAATCATGTGACCACAGGATCAGTCATAAATGCAAGCCAGTTGCAAAGCACCCAGATTGTGGTCATGTGACTTCAGGGGTGGTGCAACAGTCATCATTGTGAATACAAGTCATAAGTCACTTTTTCTCAGGATGTCGTAATGTTGAAGCATGGTTAAACAAAAGGCTGTAAGTTGAGCACTACCTGTAACTTGTTCACATGCTCTGTCAATTTAGGAGATCCCTGCATCTGGTACTAAATGACGTGACTCGTTCTGTTCTTTGGAATGTTATAACATATAACATTTGTACAGAGGTCAGCTTAGGATACAAATTAAACCAGTCCATTCTGTATATGGGGTATTCTCAAAAACTTCTTGGAAATGTCCATTCTCTTAAAATACCATTATCATGTTATTTTTCCAAGCTCACTTTCTATAGAATGTATCTAGACAATGCTTAAACATCTTATAAAATATGCAACTGTAAATTAAGCTATTGATTATTTGATTTTAGGTCAAGCTCCAATCATCTGGATCATAAAGTTAATTAAAAAAAGACAACCTAAAACAATATAGATTTTTCTAAATCTGGACTTGTATTTAATGACTACTGGAACATTTTCTAGAGTACAGAGAATCATTAGTGATTGACAAACAACAACGGTTATTTCTTTCCATTTGTCTTAATATGAAAAAGAAAATGCTTCATACGCTAACCAAAATTAATATTGGCCAAAATGAAGAGTTACAGCTGATCAAATTTGTTGACATTGTTGTAGTTTTATCATTAAAAAAAAACTAATATTGAACACTTTCTGCCTTAAAAAAATATTGAACATGCCTCTATAAAGAAATCTGATTTTCCAAGTTAAAAATTTCACAGCAAACTAGCCTTTCCCAGTGTGGTACCTTCCAGAAGCATTGGTCCAATTTCCCAAATAAAGGGTAAGGGATAACAGGCTGGAGAATGCCTTGAAAAAAACGTGTGAATCATAGTTAAATGCGAGAATGTTTGCAATGTCAGGAACGTTCTGGGAATAGTCAACTCTGGTATATTTTTCACCCTTCGTTTATTATCTGCCTAAATACTGTCTGGCTCTTGGAACCCCTGATAGCTCCAGCCAGAAAAAAAAACTTGTGCTAATTGCCACATAAATTTCATAAATAAGTAAAATTGTGACCTGTCCATAAAAAATAGCTAATTGAGGAATCACCACCCCAAGGGAAGGTCCTGCCTTCTCCACTCAAAACCTTCTGTGTGACCTTGCTTTGGGAAAGGAGAGGGAGGGAGGGTTGAGACAGGATGATGTTCCAGAAGGTAGGGCAGGGCCAAAAGTTGGCCATGGCAGTTTTTCACAATCTAAATAAAGATGGTGCTCATCCTCTCACTTTTTTCATTGTCCCTATAGAAATGCTACAGATACTCCTGGTGTATTTGAGCAAACTTTTTCCCCCTTATGTTTTCTCAAGCAACCACCTGAACCCTGTGGCAGACTATGCCCAAAGTCCAATCTACTATATATATCGAACAGCAGAACCCAGAAGAATAGGGCAGACTGTGAAGGAAACACTCAATTTCATTTTTGAAAGAGTCCCTGGCCAAAAGAAAAAAAAAGAAAAAAGGAAAAAAGACTTTAGTGGACTTCAACAAATGTTAGTGGATTCCCAACCATGTGTTTATCTTATGATGGCAGAATTAATTAACCATCATAGTTTCTGAATGATACTCAATCACTCAGGTACTATTTGAGCCACCCACACTTGGGTAAGACGAGTGGTCCTATAAATCTTATAAATAAATAAATATTGTGGGGAAATACATTGCCATTGCTAGGTAAACCCAAAGCAGGTGATAGTATCAAGGGGACTATTTGAGGGAACAACAAAAGTTTATTAAAATGTAATAATTTGGGCCCAAAATACCCCTTCTGTTCCAGATACAAATGTTGATTGTCTTTTGAGATTTATTCACAACTGAGCAAGGATTCCAGCTGTACTAAGGCACCAAACTAGCTTCTGAAAGAGATCATCAAAGGCACACATTGCTCCGTCACTGGAAAGCAGGCACAGCCAGTAGGCTCAAGAGGAAGAAGAACCCTACTCCAGTATCCTCAACTGCCTCAACTGAGTTGCTTTAATTTGTGTAATAATTGGGCTGGCCCTGGATTCAAGACCTCTTTGAAAAAAATACATTTTGAAAACATGATGGCGGGATGAATAAAATAGAACAGGAGGGTCCAGGGTTATCAGGAAATAACCCTGTATTGCTCTGTCACAATAACAGCTCTTTACCCTTCTTCAACTTCCTTATCTTAATTCCTATTATTTTATATTATTATGGAGATTTTGCCCTTTTGAAAGGTTAAAAAAGATAGATGAAACTCCCTCAGCTGGATAAAGGAAGCTCTGTAATAATCAAACATAAACCATCCAAAAGTGATTTTCAAAAACAGAACTCTTAAAGACAATATTTTTTTAGGAAGGCGTGACGCAATGCTAACAAACTTTTTCTTTTTCATTTTTATAAAGTTACTAATAATTGTCCTCCTTTTTGCTGTGCTATAAAGAGGCAGCTCTGCCATATGTGCAAAAACAAAACAAAACAAACTATTAACATTAAGGATAGCGAACTAAAGGGGAAAAGGAGTCCCTAAGAGGCTCCTAAAATTATTTTTGGGAAAAAATACTACTTATTAGTTTATCTATATACAATATTGTGACTATTTTTTAAAAGAATTTTAGTTCCTAAGAACCATGCCTGAACTAGAAAGTTAAATCACAGTAATTGAATGCCTTCCCATTAATGTTTGAGTATCTCTTAAAAACACATGTATAATGTTGACTTAATTAGACTTCACGTTTATATTTAGATATCAATATATATCTTCTAAATCACAGTTCTCCACTATGTTTTGGCACATATCTTCATTCTCATAAAACTGTAGACTTAGTTAAATGGCAACATCTCAGACAATGGAAAAGAGAGCATCTGGTTTATTCAGACAGACGCTCTTATCAGTCAGTGCTTCAAGATTGAGATGTATTAATATGAAAAAAAGCAACACTGTGGTAGCAGATACCCATGCTATTTATACGTACTTAGGAGAACATAGCTGAATGAGTACTGTGTTTTCAACTACTGTATATGCACCTAAACGAGAGCTTTAAAGAGGCTTGGCCTAGCTTTGTGGTCAATTTCAGACTGGTGAAGCTTATAGGTATTGTGGGAAGTCAGCCCCCCCCGAAGAAAGAAATATTTTGGGGAATATTAAAAGGCAGAATATTATATTTCCCCAAAGGATCTTAAAGGCAGAAACACCCCAAACAGAAACCAGGTCTGCAGAAATGCAGATGTGATAATCATGTCAGAAAGAGTGGAGTCAGGAAGCTGGGATTAGAAAGACAAAGATCCCTAGAATCAACAATCCCTCACACCAAAAAAATCCAACACTCATCAGCCACAACCCCAGGGAAGCAGGATATGAGCTTTGGGACATAATAGGATTAATCCACCACCATCAGAATATCAGAAAGGCACACTTAGACTCAGGTCAAAGTTCATGCCACAGGAACAACTCCAAACAAAAGCCCCAGAAGGTATAAAAACCCACTCCCTTCTACATGTGGTCAGTTTATTCCCAGAGCCATCTTTCTGTCTGGCTCTCCTCTTCAATAAACTGCAACCTTCTTTCTAAAGCAGTCTCCATCTTGTTTATTCTCGGCTTGAACTGGACCCTGATGAAGATTTTTCTTTCAAAAGTATGTTGTTTTCAGCAGCAGTCCTGTCTTTATAGAGGAACCAGATCTCAGTGAATAACAAGATTCATGATACTAGTTGCCAGAGTTTTTGAGCTATGTTGCTTTAAAATCTTAGCTATCTGGAAGCAGTATTTTTGATGAAGTCTGCAGCTAGAGTACCCCTTTTTCAGGAACATCAATGAGATTATTGCAGAGAAACAGGTTGAGGGGCAGCTGTACAAACAGAAGTCATTCTTTCAAGGAACAATGATATATTTTTCTAAAGGCCGTGAATAAATTGAGGCTGCGCGCACATGTAGCTAGGGTAGAAAGAGGCTGTTAAAATAATTGGAGTCAATTAAGAAAAAGAGAGTACTATATCGGAAAAAGAAAGCACAAGATGGAATGGACTATAGAATAAATAATACCCAATAATTAAATCACAAACCACACTACGTCCACTACAGAAGCCAAATTAACGCAGCAAGCCAAAACAGCTAGCAGTCAGCTTCAAAGAAGAAGAACCCATTTGCAACAGTCCACTGACTGAGAATGAGCAGAATGAGCAGAGCAGATCTTAATAAAAGGAGCCATTCAGGAAGATGAGCTACGGATAGTCATGCTCACGTGATCACTAGATGCAACCTGGTCTGAAGGGATTCCTGCAAGTAATTGCAATTAGATGCTCTGGGCGTTACAGAGAGCCTTCCATACGGTGATCCACATGCACTGAAAATCTTGATATGCATTCTAATGAATATGCATCTCTTAAAGATTATTTTAGCAGTTAAGATTCATATGTACGCCATATCATGGTATTTGCCACAGGAGAACCAATATAAGCTTAGGAGGATGGGCTCACCTGTTTGCACAATTATAAATTAGGCCTGCAACCCCTAAACTTTACACACAGCACATTGGGTACAAAGTTTTTAACAATATGATCCCATACATATCCAGTCAGGAGTATGTAATATTTATTTGACTGGGGCTTATCTCTATGTAAGTGAGAACATTTCTATTCAAGTACTTATGCAAATCACAGGTATTAATAATTATTTTATATCAGGCACTCTTTTTTATATAAACACAGAAAAAACTTTCCTGCAAAGTCTACATATACTAAGATCAAATATGAAGTGGATATTATTAAAATACATGCATTTTAGTCAATTAAAATAACACACTAACTTTCAGAGATTTCTTTAAATGAGTAACATTTCATTCTCTCATGTTTTCTCTCTCTGAATTTAAGCAGATACATTTATTGATAAAAGCTTTCATTCAGCCCAATTGTTTATGAACACTTATTAATAAGATATATATTAGATTAAAAACAACTGAACATAATACAGGTGGTCCTTAATTAATGACCATGTGTTTAGCAACTGTTGGAACTTACAGTGATGCTGAAAGAAAGGTACTTATGACCAGCCCTCAAAGTGCTGGCCTTGCAGCATCCCACGGTCATATGATCATCATCTGGGCCCTTGATAATCCTCTCGGATGTCTGAGGGCCACAGAGTCCTGAGGTCATGTGTTCACAATTTGCAACCTTCCTTGCTGGCTTCCTACAAGTAAAATCAATGGGCGAGCCAGCAGGAAGTTGGAAATCTCCATCACATGAGGGTCTCACTTAACAACCCACAGTGATTTCCTTAATGACGATAACCAGGGTCTGCTGGAAGTGCTGTTGTAAGTGGCATAGTCATATGACATCACGTTTTATGATCACTTAAGTGACAGAAATTCCAGTCCCAATTACCACTGTTAAGCAAAGACTGCTAATTTTCTTTATATATCAGAGCGCAGTTATTATTCTAGAAAGAAAGAAGAAATAATTCCGCCCTAACCCAATGAATGAAGCCAAAGAAGAGTTGTACATACATTTAGAATGAATAGCAATAGCCAGAATATGGAACACGTTGCCCAGAAAAGGGATGAGTTCTCTTATCACTGGTGGGTTTTAGGGAAATAAGACAGAACTCTATGCCAAATTTTCTGCCTCAAGCTTGGACTAGAACACGGGTGAAGAACTATGGCTCTTTTATGACTTGTGGACTTCAACTCCTAGAATTCCTGAGCCAGCCATGCTGGCTGAGGAATTCTGGGAGTTGAAGTCCACAAGTCATAAAAGGGCCAGGGTTCCCCACCCCTGGTCTAGAATAATGCCTGTTACCATTAGTTTTAGCAATTCTATTGGGTTATACAAAGAATTGAGGCCTTTAAACTATGGTGCTGGAGAAGACTCCTGCGAGTCTCCTGGACTGCAAGGTGATCAAACCAGTCAGTCCTAGAGGAGATTAACCCTGACTGCTCTTTAGAAGGCCAGATCCTGAATTGAAACTCAAGTGCTTTGGCCACCTAATGAGAAGGAAGGACTCACTAGAGAAGAGCATAATGCTGGGAAAGATTGAGGGCAATAGAAGAAGGGGACGACAGAGAATGAGGTGGCTGGATGGAGTCACTGAAGCAGTAGGTGTGAGCTTAAATGGACTCCAGAAGATGGTAGAGGACAGGAAGGCCTGGAGGAACGTTGTCCATGGGGTCGCAATGGGTCGGACACGACTTCACAATTAACAACAACAAATTGGGTTATACTTTACAATTCTGCCAGCAAATATAGCAAACTGAAAGTTCAAGCATGGTTACAGGAAATAATGTGAAATAATATCAAAATCTTTTTGTAAAAGCTAGACAGACCATCTGAATAAAGCTAAGTACTAAAGCAGGTGATTTTGTTTCTAGGACCTGGATATTTGGACTTACTGCAAAGTAACGAACAGCAATAATAAGCCCACACTGCAAATTAAGTAGACTTCTAAATAAGATTGCACTATTAAGAGTGCAATTTACTCTGTCATTTTCGTGCTAGGACTTATGAACATGAACTTGCATGAGGCCTTTGTGCTAAAATAGTTGTGCTAATACTGTTTCAGCCAAAATATCTGAAGAAGAAAATATTACAATGGCAAAGATCAATTATAAAGCTGTCATAAATTCTTGGGATATTATTTGCCTCTTGCTGTATATTAACAGTTTATATCGGCCATTATTCTACACTTCAAGGAAGAGGAAAGGGAAATTATATTAAAATAATGTCTTCCTAAAATTTAGAAAAGAAGGGTGGCTAATCAACGCTGCCAATGCCAAGCCTCCATAGAAATAAAATGCGGGTACAGAATCCATCATAACAACATTAAATTAATGAGCTGTTCAAAGAAACATAAAAGAGTAATCATATAGGGACACACAAATGATGTTCTATACTTCAGACGGTATTTTGGATCAGATATAAATTAATTGATGGCTATGTATTACCTCTCACAAATTTCTAGGGAATTTGTGCTGATTATTCTCTTTGCAAAGTGTCTGACTGGCTTCATAGAAATAAAATGCTAGAATAGATGGGAATTTGAAGTATCCAGAAGCTTATTTCTTGTACTTCTATAGTTTAAAGCAGGATTTTAAAAAACTTTTTCTTGCTGCATAATCTGTTAATTTAAAAAACAAAACAAAACAGAAAACCCAGGACCCTGATCAAAAGGAAACTAGTAATAGAAAATTGGCAATAAAATTAAAATTGTGCTTGTTGTGTTTATATTACACTTATTTATTACATTCATTTAAGCACTTATGTTGTGCTTAATATTACACTTATTTGAATTTCACAGTTCCTAATTTCAGAACTGTGATTAGTTTCACTTTTTTTGTTTCACCTTTTTTACTATTTGCAATTGTACCAGTTTGTATGTAGCCAATGATCCGTATCTAGAAAATGTATAATCCTTTAAAATTAAAGCATGCAAGGACTTAAGTGGCCTGGGAAAAGCTGTGCAAAGCTCTCTATGTATGTATGTATGTATGATGTATGTATGTATGTATGTTATACACACACACATTGTATATACATGCATACATTCATACTTTTTATGATTCTTTTAACATATTTTATTATTGTTCGCTGCCCAGAGTCACTTGTCTGAGATGGATGGTTATAGAAATCAAATGAATAAATGAACAAATAAAGAAATCCTGGTAATAAACAAATGATGGGAAAGGCAAGAACAGCAAGAACGAGTGAGTCTGAATTTTAGGGTTTGGTTGTTTTTTACCCCTCTTTAGACTAAAGTAGAGAGTCCCTCCATCCCTTAGTTCCTTGCAGAGTTTGGGTTTTCCTTTAGCCTTACATTGGAACTCTTGTGAAATCCTAGGCTTCTGTGGAATCCACTTTGAAAAAAACTGGGCTAGTGCTCAGACTGTTCTTTTTTTTTTAAGGAAACAAATGGTTTAATATGAACAGAAAATCATTTATATCATACTGATTTCAAATACAATTTAAGGCTTCCTGCTTAAATCACACAATGACTTACACGTGAAGCGTGCAACTACGTTTAGTCCTACAGCTCAACAGAGCTGCAACAGAATACTAAGACTGATTTTCTCCTTCCCGATTGCAATACTCTGGCACTTTTTCAAAATCCTTTCCAGAGAGTCTGGTGGCCGTCTGTTGTGGATTCGCAAAACCTATAAGGATGTAAGGACCTGCCTCAACTAGGTCTCCCAAGAAAGCAGAACTCTTGAAACAGGCATTGTCTCAAAAGGAACTTTTATTAG
Source organism: Azemiops feae (assembly GCA_023970755.1). NCBI lineage: Eukaryota > Metazoa > Chordata > Lepidosauria > Squamata > Viperidae > Azemiops > Azemiops feae. Next base: position 187,950 of record JALGBA010000014.1, read on the forward strand.
GAGTTAGTGATAGCAAGGAAGCAAAGCAAGGTCTGAGGGAAAAACCTGCGCAAGCAGTATATCAAAAGCAATATTTGTTACTCTTCTCCCCAGGGTCCCACTGTCTGTTTGAATCTCAGCCAATCCACAGGTGATATATTGTTTTGGTAACTTGCTCCTTTGGTGTGCTCCTCAAGATCTCTCTTGGTTTCGTTTCCCTCCGGCTCCAAGCGCAAACCGTCTTCCACATAAGGGTGATGGTATTTGGCCGCATTCCTTCCCCTGGGGGAAGGGCAGTGTGGCATAAGCAATGCAAAGCACAATGTGTATCCCCAAAACAGATCCCCTCTCCCAACAGAATGGCAGGCCCCAAAAAATGGCTATGAAAGCATGTATAGGTTAGAAAGAATAGTAATACGTTTCTTTGCGAATCTGACAAAGGAGAAGAATAAAATCCTATTTTATTTCGTTCACATGTCACGGATTTTGCCTTTTCATGCAACTCATTCAACACCTCTCAAACCTGAAGAAATGTCTTTCTCTGTAAGATCAGGATCTGCCTCAAAGCACCATTATGTATGCTGTCAACAATACAACAAATAGTTATAGTGAACATTACATATTTAAAATCCAATTCCATTTGTATTTCTTGGTTGAATGCCACAGTCTGTTCAATTCTAGAATGAGCGTCCATGAATCTGAAACTAAAGTATGAATAGATACAACTTTAGGTCATGCCTGGGTACTTGTTATGGATGATGAAAAGGTCAGGTTCCATGACTTTTGTTTCCATGTATTTGGGATACAGTTGATATTGATGCTAATAACATGTCTATCCAAGGTTTGACTCATCAGTTCCTTTGTATCAATGTATCTTTTCATGTCTTCCTTCAAGATAAATGTGCCTGATGCTTCTGAACTTCTTTATACTGTGATAATAAGAAAACGCAGGATTGGAGGTATAAGGCACTAAGTGATATTTAGCAAAATATTTTCCTGAGAAGCACATGTCAGCATATTCATCATACCTTATTCCAAAAGAAGTTTGCATATAGGAATGGGAGCAATCTCATTTTCTCCACGTTTTCACAAAACAGCCAGTTATAATGAAACACAGAGATAGCTTTACAAGAACACAATTAAAAAGAAGAATTCACTCTCCCATAGAAGATGATATAAAAGGGATATATGGATTTTGGAAATGAACACTAGGAAATATGAAAAAAATAAAAGCAGCATGAATGGATTCAAATGAAGCAACACCAGACAGTAAAGTATGTTTATTAGATTTATATTTGACTGCTTCTGCTTCATCGAGTAATTATTTTAATTCAAACCTGTTTGTTTTTAAAATTGGAAATTCTACTCAGTATTCTTCAGACCTGTGCAGTATCACTCTGACAAGATTACATGAAGGCAGCTCAAGCTGATGCTGTTTGAACTGCTGGCTGATATTCTTGCCAGAAATACTAAGTTTATTTGTGCTCAAAGATGTTTAGGGAAACAGAAAAAAAATTGAAAAGATAATGAAACTTCTTCAACCTTCTGCACTACTCACATAGTTTTTGACAAACAACATAAAGCACACCACCAATCAAAGAAAAAAAGATTTGGTTTATATGTGCAGAATGGCTTCTTGATGACCACAAAACTAACTGATTTACTGGCTGATCCAAACAAGGCAAAGTTCTTTTCATTCTTTTTTTTTTAATCCCACCTTTATTACTTCTGTTCCTTTATTTTTTTTCTTTCAAATGACATTCCATAGCTGTCATTTCATGAATTTTGCACGCAGGCAACTGTATATATATATAAAAAATCACTCTTGCAGCATACACCTTTTCTCAGTAGCCATTCCCATGATACTGATGGCCTAATGAACGGAGATCCTACCAGTATATACAGTGCATTTCTAAATACAAACCAATTTCCCTCTTAATTATTCAAATGGACTTTAATCAAATAACACTGGGTACTGTCATTTCAAAGCTTGTCAAAGAGTTTGAAATGTCCAGAGATAAGTAACATTAGGCAAATATTTCAGACAGATCATTTGCTTTTTTAAAATGATTCTTTCTCATTGCCAAAGCAAGTGATTCAAGAAAGATGCTTCTCTCGTGATATTTACGATTACAACTTGGTATCTGGATGTTATTTTTGCCTCATGCCTGTTAAAATAACATTTTCTATGCTATCTTAATAACAAAGGTCCCAACTACTGTATATCTACTATCTGCTATAGTAACCATGTGGGTATTCATGTTTAGGATAAATGTATAATTCTGAATTATACTTCCTAATCTTCAACATTTCCTTCTACAATGCATTACATCTCTAGCATTCTGAACAGAAAGTTATAGTAAGACATCCAGGGAACATGAATAAAAGGCGACAGTTGTTTGCTTTACACATAATGCTAAGCCAGGGGTCTTCAAACTTGGCCCTTTTATGACTTGTGGACTTCAACTCCCAGCATTCCTCAGCCAGGAATGCTGGCTGAGGAATTCTGGGAGTTGATGTCCACAAGTCATAAAAGGGCCAAGTTTGAAGACCCCTGTGCTAAGCTATTTATTTATTTTAGGTGTATAATAATGGTCAGCCATTGTGGTTTACCCTACAAATGATGCTTGAACAAATCCTAGCTTATATTTTTATGTGAATGACATCGCCACCAAATGTTTAGTCAAAGCTTATAACAGAATTATACACAGCTTTGATTCCCAGTTACAGTCAACATATTTGTGCATTTTTGAGGATCATCACATTCAGTTAAGAATCCAGTAGATTTGCTTCTTGACTGGGCTCCAATTGGAGATGTTACCAATTGTGGGACTATAAGGCTAATGGCCTTGTCCTTCAAGACCCTCTGTCATGGGTTTATCTGGAATTGCTACTGCTATTATGAATTGTTCAATTAGAGCACAAGAGTAAGTTGCTTACTGCAAATTGTTGAGACCAAGTGACAATGATCAAGTGACAATGAATACAATCAATCTATTCAATGCAAAAGGAATATGCAAGGCAGCCTAGCCATTATCATGAAAAATCTAAATCTGATGATTCACCATGGAATTACAGGAACAGACAACTTTAATCCAAGAGAAAATGCTTGGATCTCATTAATCACTATTTTACATAAATACTTTTATTTCTGACTATCTGAAGCATAATTTTAATATAATGTGTGTATTTAATGCATTTAAAATAATAATGAATGAGGGTGCACTCCTCAGAACTCTGAGTTGGCTTGTAAAAAGTACACTTCTGCTTGGGATAAGTGTACCTGACTTTTGCATACTCCACCACTACCACTGCTCGTCTTTGGGAACTGCCTCCTCCTCTTCCAATCTCAAACTCTCCAGATATTTTCTAGCTTCCTATAATCAATTTGTATCATCAGCTGGAACACCTGGAACAATGTATTGGGGAAGGAGCATAGGGCAAAGAACTACAACACAGGAGAATTATGAAATGCCTTAAGTAAACCCAGGTGTCACAGCTACCACCTGAAATAACAAAGACATGCAATCACACACAAGTATTACTAGAAAAAATACTTAATGCATAATGCTTTTTCTGGCATACTTAACTCTGAGTTCCATATAGTGAAGTGAAAAAAGCAACTTATTTTTGCTTCTTTCATTATTCATTCCTCACAAGACAGTATAATCCACTAACTTCCCCCATTTCCATATGTTTTTTAAAAAGACCTCTCTACCAAGGTATACTAGTTTACCTACTTCTATACATTTTTTTGTGTAATTTATGTATCACAATTGTCCATTCTATTTTCCCTGGCAAGCTCAACTACCTTGGTTTTCGATACATTAATTTTCAGATCTATATTCCTCATTCCATCATTTAATCTTAGTAACTTTTGCTGCAAATCACTCAAGTTCTCAGCCAAACAACATGGGACCATCTGCATATAAAAGGACATATGTTTTCATTCCCAGAGTTTTGACTCCTGCTGACTTCTTAGACAAGTTCCTGCAGTTTTCTTGGCAAGTTTTTGGAAGTAGTCTGCCATTGCATCCTTCCCCAGGCTGAGAAAGAGTGACTTGCCCAAGGTCACATAGCTGGCTTTGTACCTAAGACGGGACTAGAATTCATAGTCTCCTGGTTTCTAGCCTAGTGTCTCAACCAGTAAACTGGCTCATTTGTAGCATTACCACAAATCTTTCCAAAAATACATTAGGAGGCATCACGTATTCTTATCTTATTCTCTGCTCAATGTTGAACCACTAAGTATTCAATTTATTCTTATATTTATACTTTACTTCCATCATATGCCATTCTTATTCAGCAACCAACTTTCCACTCCTTATTTGTATAAAGCATTTTATACTTCAGGTCTAGTCATGCTTTGCCTAAATCAACAAACATGCAATCAATGTTCTTTCATTGATATATTTCTCAATGATCTGCTGAAGAGCAACATCTGTAATTGGCACACATTGATTTTATTTCAGTCTCCGGTTCAGCAGGAGAATGTGTGATAGTATAGCAATACCCCCAGAGTAAAACTAAACATTTTCGATCCATAGCAGTTTCAGGGAAGCCATGACGATATGCCCAATCCTTATTTTGACATTTTTTAACCAGAAATTATACCCTTAGAAATCAGCCATTGGCCACCAAATTTCAGAGAGATGATCTTAATATGCTCCAGAATTCACAAACTGAAATCTGAAAGAAAGTATATGCACTTTGTGAAGCAAACAGATTGCCCATCCATGCCAAACAATGTATCTTTCTTTTTACTGTGTATCTCCACATATTTATGTTTGGCTTCAGTTTACAAAATAAGTCTAATTATATAGAGCCATGATCTTTTAAAATACAAAAAATATATTGTTCTCTATATTGTAGGGCAGGGGTCCCCAACCCCCGGTCCATGGACTGGCACCGATCCACAGAATGCCAGAAAAGAGGCCGTATAAACAAGGGAAGCCCCATCAGCGAGATGCAGGCAGCACGTGAAACCACGCCCCCTCCTGTCCGTGGAAAAACCTCTTTCCATCGGTCTCTGGTGCCCAAAACATTGGGGGCCACTGTTGTAGGGGGAGAAGTCACTTAATTTGAAAACAGTATTTTAACCTCCAACAGCCAAAAATAAAACTCTTATCCATACATTTCCTAAACTTTAGCATCCTTTCCTGTTTAGAATTATATTGTTTATTTAGATAAAATGTTTATATTAATGAACTCATTAGAAGATGTAACAATATATGCTAGATCATATTTCAAACTCTCCTGTTATGGACAAAATTAAAAAGAAGAGATAACCCATGTATGATTTACATAGCAGCATTTCCTATTTATCACTTCTTAATTTTTAAGGAGAGACAGTTTGATGGTTAAGGTATCAGGTTAGAAACCAGGAGACACACACACACAAATATGGTTCATTGTGTATACCAATATAATGAATGGATTTTGAGTGGGAACTATTGGATTCAGTTCCCTAAAATTAATACATAATGACACAATAATTCTGGCCAATAGATGCTGATTCTCTGCTTTATCCCAAGGTTGGCAGGAGAAGATAAGCAGGATTAGTTTCTGACCTCAGGAACAGGAGACATGCCACGGTTACCATTTTGAAAGACCCTAATGCTCCATTTTTTCATTCAGTTATTTTATGCCTAATTGAATAAAGCTTGAGCATCCTTTATTTTGATTCTCAAGAATAAAACAAAGAATACTGAAATTGGATTTAGTTGGTAGAATAAAGCACCAATTAAATAGGATGTAAAAAGTAAAGTAGCCTGGCACAAGGTCTGAATGCTAGATAAACTCAGCATTAAATTGTAGGCACATGACTGGGAAAGCAATGAATATTTAAGAATAGTATTGTTTGCCTCTATATTATAAATTACAAAGTTGCTCTGGATCTGGGCAGCATATAAATTAAAATAAATAAATAAGTAAAATTGTTACATTTATCAAACAAATCAAATACATTTTAAGTGATTCTAAAGGTGAGGGGTTGTTGTTTTTTGTTATCTTGGATATACATTAGTAAAGATGGATAGAAGGGAAGTGGTTTTCTTTAAGGTGGCAAATATTTTGATTCCTGAATGTTAAATAATGAGTGAGAAAAAATACTTTCTTTTCAACTTTGTTCACACATTTCATTGAGCTTTTGTGTGTCTGCAGAATATACCATTGCTTTAAAAAAAAAGCACTTTCACTAAATGAAAATGAGAAACATTTTTTAAAAAGTGTTCTACTTGCAAATGCACATAGGTATGAATGGAATGGACACATATAACCTATTTACTATGTTGGCATCACACAATGCGCTAACCCAAAAGAAACAAACCACGCAGACTTAAAAGAAACGAGTCATACATAATATTATTGTTTTAGAATGGTTGTTTCATCTTCCAGACATTTGGTGGTTTCACTTGCATTTTAATTATTGATGTTATCATATAGCTTAGAGTCACTATACAGTAGCAGTCCTTGTGGATAAAATAAAAATTATGGTTTATGGTGATACAGAAAGTCAGTTGCTGTTGCTCAAAATTAAGGTGTTAGAATCACTAGCAATTTTTTAAAATGTATGATTTGCTCCTCACCCCAATAACGTTTACATAGGTACGATGGTGACATGTAAAGTTTATGATATCTCCTCAGTTTTAACAGCTGCACAGGGTAGAGTTTTTGCAAAACATTTTTTCTTCGTAGAAAAAGTAAGAGTTTTTATCAATTTTGGCAACTGGCCACATTCTCACAGTCAGTCACAGTTACACACACACACAGAGAGAATTATTTCCCAGACACTATTTAAGCCTGGCTGTAATTGGTGGATTTCTGCTTTTTAATAAAAGACATAGAAATGTTCTATGCATTTGATATAGACCCATCATACAATTCTTTGTGTTAATACTCTCTCCTGGCTCTTTTAATTTAACATGCCTTTTAATTTAACATGATTCAAAAGGAGAGAGGAGAGAGAGGGGGAGAGAGGGAGAGAGAGAGAGAGATGGCATCAGCTAGAAGGACTAATTTTCAGATTTGCAGCAGATGTGGAAAGGGGATTTAACTCTTTACCATCTACAGCTGAAGAAAAATCCTTGAACAAATATAGTTTGGACTGAAATGTTTTTTGTTTATTATATTTACAAAAATAACCCCATGAAACATGTTCCTTAAGGGTAACTATGTTATAATAACAGAACAGAAATCATAATATGTCTCCAATATGTACCCAGGCCTAGAAATCCAGTAAAGATGGTCCAATACTTCTCAGTGCATAACAATATAGAATGCTAATTTATTATGATGATCAATGTTATTATAATGAAGTCCTGAAGTGTTCCTTCTTTGCTGTTGAAAATCAGTAAAACATCAAATAACTTTATTACTATAAATTAACATTGATCAAATTGAAAATCATAAAAACCCCAAAATATATGGATTCGATTACAAAAATATGGAACTACTATGGTTCATAAAATTAATGTATTTTGTTAGAGATCAATAAAGGATAAACAATAAATTCAAAAGCTGTCACTGTTTAGAATATTTAGAATGCCTATTATTCTTTAATAACATCACTAATTTGCTTTTTTTAATTTGCAATTATTGTTATACTTACTATAATATTATAACCCATATTCTTAGAAAATAATAGAATGAAAATCACTTCAAAGAGACAAGTGATATGTCTCCAATATTTTTTTTTACAATGTTTAAAATATTTGGAAAACCAAAATGGCATCAATTTAGATAACAGGAAGCCTTTTTTAGGAAAAGTTCCTGAAACAAGATGCTACCACAAAGAAAGACTTCTCTTGTACAGTTATCCTTGAAAACAAAGACTGAAGCAGTAATTGCAGATGGAATGAGAAATACTGGGATGAAGGGGGATGGAAACAAGAAGGCATGGAAAACATCCAATAAGTCTGCTATGTGCGGAAGGGAAAAATAATATTCAATGGTTATTAAAAGAAACTGGACCACAATTGGATCATTAAAATGCTTCCTCTATGGGGATCCCTCATCCTCTAAGCATACCTGTAATTATAAATAGACCGGATTCTTCTATAAAACAAACACTGCCATCTCAAATGCTTTCTCTCAAATGCTTTCTTTCAGTGCTTCTCAAGTCATGTAGCCATTCCAGTTAGTGTGTAACAGGTGATGGTTTCCCATATGAACTTAAATTATGAAAGTTATTCAGGTTCTCAGTAATATATGACTTTAAAGAGAAAAAGTTCTATTCCCAATATGATTATTTCATGTAACTATGAGACAATTTAGGTCTTGCTGCAAGAACTGTAACCATTTTTATTTTTGACAGCAAGAATTATTTCTCAAAGGAAGAAAATTGCAGATTTCTCCAAAATAGTATTCCAAATATGCCTAATTACATGCAGAAAAGTTCCCTGGTTTTTTTTTCTTGCAATTACTAGGGCTGCAGTGGTTCACTAATTAATCTATAGCAGATCTGTGGGCATATGTAAAGAGAAAATAATATCTGCTGGCAAAGAAACTCAATGTTTTGTTTCAATTATTTGTTTTAATTATTGTCTGGATTCTATCTTGTCCTTAAAACATTTTGGATTTGACATGGTATTTAAAAGTTTTTATGGCCAAATCCCTGAATTTAATACATGCCTTGTTTTCATACACTCATCCATATGTTAATGTTAAATTAATTCTAGATTTGCAAAGCAAACTACATTGAATCAATCTATAATATTTGTTGCCTGCTGATACTCTCTGAAATGTGTGAAGCATTTTGCCAATCTCTTTGCAGTCATTGTAAAACTTATTAAAGAACAAAATGATTAGGCAATCCATTTCATTGTTTCTCCTGCTGTGTTTTAATAAACTTCACCAATGCTGTCTTAAAATGTCATAGTGTATTTCCAGCTCTTCATCCAGAACAAAATCATACCACAGGTACATTAAAATGTATCAACAATCACATTTTCAAGCATATCATAGTTTTTATTAACAGTTAAATGCTATCCTTTCCTGTACACCTGTCATTTGTATTACATGTCATCCTTCAGCTGATGTAGGAATATATAGGCATTTAAAGTTCTGTACCATCAGTCAAGAACAAGAAAGCAAGCAAGATGTAGAAGTGACACAGATTGTCACTCAAGCTGATCCAACATTTGAAAGATCTCAGGCAGAGAATTACATACAAGATGCTTTTGACTATGCAAATATACTGGAATGGATCAAAGTCAGTTGCAGTAAAATACTTCCAAGTATATCACTGCTTCTAAAATTATCCCCCCCCCTTTTTCTCCTATGAGTCTCTGTGCAAGTTGGATGAAACAAAACAAAGCAACCACTTCACAAGCTCATGGCACAACATAGGAGATCAAATCCATCAGGACAAGAGTCAGCAGTCCATCTGCATTTGAAAGACAAAGATCACTCTTTTGAAGACAGCAAAGTCCACATTTTGGATAGAAAGGACCATTGGTTTGAAAGAGGGCTAAAAGAGTTTATCTATGTTAGAACTCAACAGCCTTCCCTCAACAGAAGGGGAGGAATATGACACCACCTATTTCCAGTCTACAACACACTCCTTTGAAGGTTCCACAGCCATTTGCCCTCTGATGCAGGTGACTCTGAGGGCAAAGATAAACCCCCAAGTGGCCTCAACGGCTCTCTGAGAGAGTGCTAACAACCAGATTGCAAAGAAATACAATTCTTCCACTCCCCCCACCCTCCTGTCAGAACCTATCCTTCCATCCCCCCACAACTGAAGAAGCTTCTTGGATGAGAAGTGAATCATTTTTTTCTTCTTCCTCAAAGAAAATCAGTCCAATTGCCTTTTGGGGAAAAAAACAACACAAAACCTTTGAGACAACTATGGCACGGATGACTGAGGATTTCCATAGACAATCTGGATGGCTGAAATTCTACATTAGGATTGCAATACATAGATGAGAACCATGAGAAAGGTGTTAGGACTCAGAAGCCCAAATCAACTCCCGGTCTCATTTTCTAGATGAAGCCCTTGCCCCAAAATGCCTGCAGTTACATACAGATGGCATCCCGTAATATATTAAATAATCTCGCATTTTGCATCCTGATCTGCTACTTTGTTCCTGCTGGAACACAGCAATTAGTCAATTTTAAATGAGCAAACTCCCATATAATTTAATATTGTTTAAAACAAAGTAAAACCATTAAAATGTTCTCCCTTATATTAAGTTTGGCATTTGGTGCAAACACTGCCACTGCCTTCTTCCATGTTACTTTTTAAATGTACCAGTCTAGCCCACAGACCTGAGATTTTGAAGCAGTTTTCTATCTAAATGCTAACCAGGCTGGGACCCTGTTAACATTTTTTGAGATCACCCAAGGGCAGTAAGGTGCTGCCATCTGCTGTAGCAAACACAAAAAGGAAAGGGGAAAGGGAAGATATTATTTCTAGAGATTTCTGAAAAAAATGGGGAAGGCTTCTGTGACCTGGGGGAGGATTACATGTCAGATACACAAAGCTTTGCTAACAGGAAGCTTTTAATGGCTACATAGATGCATAATGGTATTATGAGGAGGTAGTTCCTCTGATAAACCTTAAAGTCCTAAAAGGCTTACTTTGTGTAACACCAGTAACTTTAACTACACTTTAAAAGCCACTGGCAATCAGTGGAGATTTTTCAATAGAGGCATTTTGTAGCAACTGCCACTTCCAGATATTTCATAAGATCACACTGTGGCTTCACATAGGTAAGTTAATCATAAGACAGACTAACACCCCCCTCACTCAGCGAATTAAAAAAAAAATCATCAGTCCCACAAAACCTAAACGCTCCATCATCCAAAATAGAGGTAAGGTAAGGTAAAATCTGTTAAGTTTAATACTAAAGCAATAACATCTCCCATAAGTAAGCTTGTAAAACCAAAGAAGAGGACACAGTGAAAAGGCCAATAAAAATCTGGGCCATAAGTAACTTTCTGGGGATGCGCTGTAACTTTGAACAATCACTAAGTTGTAATTTGAGGACTACCTGTAAGCATCTTCTGGCATCTTGCATGTGAGAATGGAATGGAGCACACTTCAAAGCTGAGACTTTTTTTAAAAGGTATTCTAGTATTCTAGGACTTTACTAATCGTTCTCTTGGAAACTACCATGTATTCTGGATGGTAGGAACACTCTATTAGCTTCATTGCTATGATGTGGTTAAAAAAAGAGAGATGAAACTAGCTGTGGTTTTTATACTAGAATATTTTTTTTCCTACCTCAAGGTCAGGTGGAGGATACATTAATGCAGCTTTGTGGATGTACCCTGATAAAGATATAATGGTATACCTATCAGTCAAATACTTTTGTTTTGTTTAATGCTTTTAAAATTCAGTTAATCTTTTTGGTTAATTCTTTTGAATTAAAACTTTAACCCAGATAACATTACAATCTAAACACTTCACAGATGATGAGATAAAGTTAGTCCCATAACCAGTCAGAAAAAAGAAAAAGAAAAAATAAATTTTGTCCAGGTTTTCTTTTCCTATTACAAGGAGTGAATGTCTCTAGGAAAAGTATAACCACAATCTTAGTTTCAATTCTCAGTGATTAAAATTTAAACTTCTTGATTAATTAATTTGATCTTTTTAACTTCTCTGTCACTGGGCAGGCATTGAATGGTCAGAGTTTTGTGCTATATCTCTACCCATGCCAACACCAAACAACACCAGTTTGATTGGAGCAACACAAAAATCATCGGCCATGCTACCACCCGCCACGCTCGTGAGTTCATCGAAGCCTGGCACTCCACAAGCAATTCCATCAACAGACACATCGACCTACAACCAGCCTACGAACCCCTCAGAATCCAAATCAACCACATAGCCAACCAGAGACAGCACCGGCCCTCAACCAACCCACGCAAGACCCCCCTCCCCCTCCTCACCAGCAGTTCACCTCCCAATGATCCTGACCTGATGTAAACTCCCCATCACAAGACTCTCACTGATGACTCACACCTGACCCATCCCAAGACCCATCACTTGACACACCCACACCCGAAGCCCTTATAGACAGAAGAACGCTGACACTGACATCCCCTAAACTCTGCTGAAGATGTTACCTAGCCTGGTAATGAAACATTTGGAAACCAACCCACAAGCTCGGAGAACTTCACCCTCCTTTGTGCTGTATTTTCTAAGGCAGGGGTGTCAAACTCAATTTCATTGAGGGCCGCATCAGCATTGCAGTTGCCCTCAGGGGGCCGGGTGGGTGTGGCCAGGGTGGGTGCAGCCTACTGGGTGGGCATGGAGTGGGTGTGGCCTACTGGGTGGGCATGGCCAGCTCTACATTGTTCGTGTCAAGGGGGCCTGTGGGGGCCTGGGCAGGAGTGGGACAGATCTGAGGGTCTCTGACAGAAGGGGGTGGGACCAGGGCAAGTGCCAAGGCATGGTCCACTGGAGGAGCCTCCCCACCATGCACCCAGGGGGCGGGGCCAACGCGGCAGGGGCTGGTTCCTCGCTGTTTCCAGACGGCCTTGTGGAGCTAAGACTGAATGCGTTTCAGCATAGATGGCCATCACAAAATTGTACATTGGCTCCCGGCCAGCCTGGGCCAGGGCCAAAGCAGCTGGGGCCGTTCCCTCACTGTTTCCAGGATGGCTTCACGGGCCACATGAAACCACTTCGCGGGCCGCATCCGGCCCCTGGGCCTTGTGTTTGACATGTCTGTTCTAAGGCTACACTCCTACAATGTAGTGGCTAGAACAGCCTTCCTCAGTCCGATTATCCCCTCCACGTGCTGGCATTACCTCTGCTAGAACAGGTGGAGGATGCTAGGATAAGAAATATTAGGTAACGAACTCTAGTGAAGGTATTTTGATATATTTCTCCATAACCATGAAAGGAATTGCATTATGTAGTCCATTGCATGATAGTATGTCATGTGCTTGATTTCATATTTTGAATCAAAATATGAAATTCATTCAGACCGGCCTTAACCGAAGACTGATTTACATTATCTTCCAAGTGAATATCGGTACAGGTAGACCTTGACTTATGATCAGCTGTTTGATGACTGTTCAAATTTATGGTGACATTGGAAAGAGTACTTTAGGCCAGTAAGGCACTTCCAGCTGTTGTAAAATGTTGCTTAGGGCACTTCGCAATCAACTTACATCTATGATTAACTGCCAAGTGCCCCACGATCATTTGATCGCCATTTGCAATCTTCTCTGCCAGTTTCCCAAAGTCAATGAGGAAGCCAGCAGGGAAGGTTGCAAGCAGAGAGGAAAGAGGGAAGCTGAAATCTTTTTACAGGCTCCTTGAACAGAGCTGAGATCTTGAGGATTTCAGCTCCATTCCTACAGCCCCAGGAATGATTTCCCCTCTGTGCATGGATGGGAGAGGAAATCCTTTGGCAGGCTATGGAACTGAAGCTGAAATCCTGAAGATTTTGGCTCCATAACTAGAATCCACAGAAGGGCACTGAAACCTTTCGGCAGGTGCCGGAACATCTGAGTGTGAAAGGCTTGCCTGCTAGGAGGATTTCAGGTCTCTTTTGCTCCATCCACTTAATAACCTGGGAGATCAATTAACAACTGCAACCAGGAGTGCTGGGATGGGATTATTGAGCGAAACAGTCATGTGGACATCTCACTTAACAACCACTACACTCAGTGACCAAGATTCCAATCCCAATAGTGGTTGTAAGTTGAGAACTACCTGTACATTCTTTTGTCTCATCAAACTAATAGATGTCCAAAACTGAATTTATTAACTTTGACCTCCATAACTATGGAAACCAGATTAGATGTTCATGAGCAAACAAGCTATCTAATATCCCAAATGACATTGCCCAGATTCACAAGCCATAATGCAGTTTCTTTCATTTGGTTTTAAAATGGGTTTAGCAGTAATATGTGAATCCAGTACCTATGTGTTATTCAACAAGCTTGACTGAAACATTGTTTTAATCATAGCTTAGCACAGTCATTGTATCTGGCATTTTACATTGCACTTTTCAATGTGGAACTTTCAGAGAAGTTTGGGGTTTTTTTCCTGAACATTTATCTGCCAAAGAACCGTTCTGCATTGTTTGGCACAGTAATGAAATGTGATCCTAATCAATGAACAGGAGAATGAACCCACATCTTAAGGAGGCAAGAAGAAATTCAGAAACAAGCAGGAGTTAGCTAAGGAGTTTGGTCCTGTGCTAATAAAAGCAAATTAAGGATTATGAGCAATTTATATATTAGTTACAGTGCTCTAAATAAATCAAACTGAACTTTCATTTATTTGGACAATTTACACAATCACCTGCACACAGTCTTCAGCTTACAACCATTCATTTATCAACCATTCAAAATTATAACAGCACTGAAAGTAGTGACATACAACCAGTCCTCATACTTACGACCATCACAGCATCTCCACAGTCATATGATCAAACTTTGGACACTTGGCAACTGGCATGTATTTATGATGGTTGCAGCATCCTAGGATCATATGGTCACCATTTGTGACCTTCCCAGCTGGCTTCCAGCAAGAAAAGTCAATGGGGGATTGGCTTAACAACCGCATGCTACACTTAACAACTTAACAACTGTGGGGAAAAAGGTAGTAAAGTTGACTCACTTAGCAATTGTTTTGATTAGCAACAGAAATTCTGACCTCAATTGTGGTCATGAATCAAGGACTACATGTATTTTATAATCATAATACTAGCAGCTCACAGAAACATTCTGTAATTTGGAATGCTTAATTGTATAGTGTCATATTAGACAATGTTGCAGATTTATCGGAGTCCTCAACACAACTCCCGTGTAAAGCCTGAACTCCTAGTGATTATAGTCCTAGTGTGCCAAAATCATCCCCATAAGAGTCTTGTTCTGGATGGCCTACTGCAGACATGTCAAACTCGCGACGTCACATGACATCGCGTGACGTATCGGGACTGTTTTGCCATTGCCGGCAATGGGGTGGGCGCGGCTTCCGCGTGACGCATCCGGCTCGCAGGCCGACAGTTTGACACCCCTGGCCTACTGGAACACCCTTGGCCTACTGGAACAGCAGCTTCTCTTGCTACAGCACTTATGCCATGCAACCTCGAGCAGAGCACTTTTGTAAACTTTTTCCAAAGTGAAAGCTTTTACTGCTGCCTTAAATAAAGATGGCTATCTCCTCACTGCAGGGGGAAAAAATCTGACTTATTTCTTACCCAAAAGAAAAGACTTACTTTCAGCAAAACCTATTAAGGTCTACATAAGATAGATGCATGAGAAATTAGGTGACTGTGAGTTTGGAAGAATCAGGAATAACACAGAGACTGAGGGTATTTTGGATAGGGCATTATCCCAGTAATTACTTTGGAAATGACTTTAATTTGAGAAGGAGCTATGCAGATAAGAAACTGATCTTAAATTAAGAGACATATTCCGAATCAAGGAATTTTGGGGGATTCTAGATGTATTTACCCTGGGAAAGTACATGCAGAACATCTTGCTATGATGGCTCAATACTAGAAACACAAGCTATTTGTCATATTTAGGAAGTAGGAAAGTAAAATAACTATGGTTGAGACTGTCCATATGTTGTGAGATTCAGGATTTTCATTGTGTCCATTAACCGCTAGTTGATGTTCATGGATGCATTCTGCTAGTTGGTGTAACATCCACTACGTAGGACCAACAGGCAAAAGACTAGCCCAGTACATCCATGAACACCAACTAGTAATCAAAAGACATGATAAAAATTCCTTAATCTTACAACATGGACACGCTCAATTATAGTTTCAGCTTGGAAACTGTGAGCATCGTACCGTAAATCAAACTAAATCCAAAAACACTACAGAATTCCCAAACATTTGGTATTCAGACAAATTAGCCATCAATAGATACATAAAGATAAACCACATTTACACATCATTCAAATTAGATAATAAAAAGCTAAGAAGGAAACAAAAAGGGCGGGGACAAATACTCTCCAGCAATAAGCATCCATATAAGCAGGGATTCAGACCAGACAAACAATCAAACAGAAAACAATATCCTAATCAATGAACTATTGATAAGAAAGTCACACCCCCACCAACACTGGCAGGCTTGCTACTGTATATAAACAGAGCAAACACCATGCTTATTTGCACTGAAGATATTTATTTATTTATATCCCTCCTTTATTATTTTTTATAAATAAGGCAGCAAACACACACACAATATTCCTTCCTCTTATTCTTCCACACAACAACAACCCTATTGTTGGATTGGGCTAAGAGAGAGGGATTGGCCCAAAGTCACCCAGATGGTTTTCATGGCTAAGGCAGGACTTGAACTCCTGATTCTAGCCTGGTACCTTAACCACTAAACCAAACTGGCTCTCGTTATTATATTGCCTAGTTGGGTAATGAAACATCTGTAAGCAAACAACCATCATAGATCAAGCTAAATCCAAAACCACTACAAAATTCCTGAAAACTTGGCATACAGACAAATCAGCCACCAATAGACACACAGACTACGGAACGCTGCAAATGACAATAAATGCAGGTCACTTGCTGAGCATCTGAATTGTGGTCATGTGACTGGAGGGACAATGGTCAGAACTTCAGAACCGGGTCATAAGTACCTTTTGGAGGAGTGTATATATGTTGAGAACTACCTCTACTACGACATACTCTTCCACTTCCACTGATGGAATCAATCCTTCATTTCTCAAGGCAACCAGGTTTTCTGTTTCCATCTTCTCCTCACTTCCAAACCCCTCTCCATGTCCTTTCTCCTGTCCAGGGATTTTGGAAGAAGGAGGAAGAGGAATTTTCATTCCTTCTTCAGCAAATATTGGAGAGGCTACCCTCCATTCAAGTCCTTCTACTGCCTCTTCTGACATCAGAGAGCAGGAAAAGGAGGACTCCATCTCTCAGAAGTTTTTCCATTCCAGAAATGCCCCTCTTAGCTTCAGACTAAGCAGTCTCTGATTTGGTCTTTTTAGCCATATTTGAAAAGGGGAGACATGAATGGATTTGGTAAAGAAAGCTACCAAATCTCAAAAATTATGACACATGCCTTAAGAACACATTTTATATTTCATCCTGTTGATGAACACAGAGTTCCAGATTTTGTTTTCTTCATGCTTGTCACTTTATCGCTACCAATTCCACCAGCGATATTTTAGTGCTGTGATATAATCTTTATTTGGACAATTAAGTCAGGCAGCAGGATGGCATATGCTAGAATGACTGTTTCAGTCCAGATTTAAAACAAAAACAAAACAAAAAAGCTATAGCTGTTTAGAAGCTCCTTCCTGTACAAATCAATAAAATGCACACAATCCAGAGAGGCTGTAGTTTTGTTCTAAAATAAATATAGTAGTTTGCAAATTATCCAATAACATTTATATATGCATTATTTTGTATGTCATTAAAAGAGAGAACCGAAACCAATTATGCAATATTAAGAAATACGAAGTTTCATAGAAATAAAATAAATCAACCTCATTATTGTGGAGGAAAGTGCAAAATTAAATAAACGTATTAACCTTTTGTTCTTTATAGAGTGCTTTTCTTTAAAAATAACCAGTTTTTTAAATACAATAGGTATTACCTACATTTTATAGCTAATTCAGGTGGATTTTTCAGCAACTTTAAATACCAAATGTAAGAACACTATCATAAAGCAGTTTTGCCTTTCACTTGATCTGTAAAAAAAATGTAAGACTGAAATACTGTATTCACTACCTACCCACCTAGTTTGAGCATATTCTGAACATCAGAAAGAAGAGAGATCTTTCAGCGATGTTCCTTCCTTGTATCATTTTTCTTAACAGATTTTTGCCAGCTATCAAACCTACTTTATTGACTGATTTAGTGAGGGTTTTAAAAAAAAGTCATCACTTTTAAATTGTAAGGTTTTTGATTATGAATTGTTTTTGTTTCAATTGATGGTTTTATTGCTATGTTTTGACTCTTAATTGCAGTTTAGGCTTTTTTAGGCTAAAAAGCCAAGCAAATATTAGCAAAATAAATAAAAATAAAGTAGCTGGGGATGTCATATATCTCTATTCATAAGAATAATTGTACTGAAAAATAAGTTTCTTAATAGGAAAAGGCAGTGCTCAAATGGATGTCATTGTAATGTATAAGGCAAGGCATAAGAGAAATTGGTCTTTTGGAGAGAGAAAAAGTCTCATTTACTAAATCATTAGAAAATCTGACATATTCCCTGTGGTGTAGTGCAAGGGAAAATAATACAGACATAGGAATAATATAAGCTGTGCATAATTCTTCAGTGTATCTGGTTACTAACATAAAAGCTAAGTCAGAATTTTCAAACATCCAACATTATGTGAGCAGAATTCACTCACTGAACAAGGTTTCTGGCCCATACACCTCCAGGATCTCTCACTTGAACCCTAAATCTGACATAGCAGATCCCCAGCTTTCTAGACCTGATCTAGGGCACAAGTAAGAAAGGAAAAAGGAGTAGATTATTCCATTAGGAGCTGTGTTTTATCGATAGATACATACAGATTAAGCTTCTTTTAACAATTCGCTGTGCATAAATTGGATTGTAAATAGTAAGGGTAAAGTTTAGACTTCCAAGATTAAAATTTACTCTTAATATTTACAATCCACCTTTAAAAGCATCATTAGTACAAAAGCACAGTGATGCAATATTAATGGCAATTTGACTGCTTGCCCTGCCATATTTCAAAGGATTATTTCAAAACCCACTAGTGTCAATATATAGCAGCTATCAGTATTCTAGAATGCATTTATCTGGAAACAGGTTTTAGTGAACTCAAATGGGATTACTTCTGAGTAGACAGAGCTTTGTAAATTAATATTATCAATTACTATGAGCTAAAAATCTAACTAACATAAGGATCTTTGTTTAAAGATAAGTGTTTAGAGGACTATTAGTACATTGTGGGGTTTTCTCCTTCCTTTCTTCTTGTAAAATAGTTGTTCCTTGATACCAAAATTACTGTGTCTAATACAAGGCAGGTAGTCCGCATTTAGTAATCACAATTGGACATTTGGTTAAGTGAAGCAGTCACTAAGTGAAATCTTGACCGTGCTTATGATCTTACTTTAGCATTCCTTTGCTTTACAGACCTGTGAAGGTCATAAATGTAAGCAGTGTTTCTCAACCTTTCGCAAGTTGAAGATGTGTGGACATCAACTCCCAGAATTCCACAGCCAGCTTTGCTGGCTGTGGAATTCTGGGAGTTGAAGTCCACATACCTTCAAGTTGCCAAGGTTGAGAAACACTGATATAGGGAGTAGTCATAACATTACTTTTTCATTATCATCATAACTTCACATGGTCACTAAACAATGCAGTCATTAAATGATGAGAACCTGTACCTTAACCTGAAATAAGCAAATTAGAGTCTGAGCTGTCATCAAATCATGACTTGAAGTTGATTTGCAAAAAATAAATATTACCATAATTAATCAAAATCTGTACAAGTCAGATGACTAGGCAAAACATGGATAGAACCACTTCAAAAAAAGGAAGATATATGCAAAATGGAATGAGATTATATAAACTCAGGATATATTTACAGGATAGAGAAACAAACCTGTCCTGATGCTTCATGCAGATTGCCTACATTTTTTTTTTAAAAAAAGCATATGGCTCAGGCTTCTGCAGGTCACAATTCCTCATTTATTAAACCTCTGAAATAATATAGAGATTAGACTTCACATTAGCTGCAGGACTGCAGATATATTAAACTTTCCCCAATGCATCCATATTTAACTCAGTCTTGCTTCTAACTGCATTACTGGCAAAAGGATTTATTGAACCTAAACACTTTGGTCCATAAAATTATATTTCATCTCATAATTATGAAGTTTAGCACTTCATTGGAGAGTTAATGTTTTTCATCATAAAGTTATTCATTCTTAGAAAGTAATGAACAAAATAGTCAAGCTAAGATAAAGCCTCAAACCAATCTAAAATCCCCTTTTTTCCCTACATGTATTTACTCAGGGTAAGCTTTCAGTGAATTTAATGGGGTAAATGACTAGAACAATATAGCACACAACAAGTTCTCAAGAAGTTTTATTTTACAATTTTGCTTGTACTTTGTAAAATGACCATAAATATCCTGAAAAACACAAATTCAGCTTGTCTGGCTTAATGTTTATTGGGTGTATTCTGGAAGTGTTTAATGCAGCAAAGAAGTAACTCCCTTTGAACAAAATAGATCTTACATCTGAGAAAAGTCTAAAACTATACTCTCTGTTTTACTGTTATCAATTCAAGGGCACAAAAAATTCTTTAAATAAATATTCTGCCGCCAAGGCTGGAATAATGTTGCTAGTTCCTATACAGATCTTGGGCAGATACCTTTTTAAACTGCTAGTTGTTTTTTTTCCCTTCCGGATATTCATGTAATAGGGTTTTTTTCTCTTCATTATTGTCACTAGCCTTCCCATTCACCCCCAAAGAATGCTGAGTAGTTAAATGACTCAATCTGCATATCCAATTAGATTTATAAAGCAATACGTTTCACGGAACTAAATAGAATTCACTTTTGAGTAAAAGTGCTTACAATCAGGTTGCAAATATCTAAGTAAAACAACAAGACTAATGATTCATTCTGTTTAACCTTTCACTTGCCAGAGTCAACGTCAGGAATCTGATTACAGATGCAACCCAATGCACACTTAGACAACAGCAAATCCTTTTGAACTTCCACCACATGAATACACTTAAGACTGTGGGGGTTTGCTGCCCTCAAAAGCTTAGAGCGCATCACAACAGATCTGTTTCCACAGTGCTACGAGATTCATTTGGCAATTTTTCTACACCCCCCCCCCTAAGGACCAGTCTCTAAGGTGTTGCGTTTTCCAGCTCAGAAAATGAACAAATGTGGCAACCTTCCCCTCCTCCCCCCATTTGCAGAGTTGCAATATCTCCGCCAATAATTCCTTTCTGCAACATTTAAAACAAAACCTGATTTCCGTCTTATATGAGATTTCCTCAGGGAAATCACTACCATCTAGCCCTCCTGTGGGATGATGTTAAAGTGGGGGGCGGGAAGGAAAGGGAAGAAGTTAAACCGATTTCCTTAATCTGTCTTCCTGACACAAACAAACAAACAAAAGCTATTTTCCCAGCAGTTAACTCTGACAGCCAAAAGGGACAGGCTGTCCTGACATCCAAACACTTTGGAAAGTCAAGCCTGGCGGTCTGGTAAAAGAAGCCGGCATCCCACTGGGGCGAACTGACAGCTCACAGCTGAAAGCCACAGTACTTCTCAACTCTCTCGCGCTCAAACACTTCCCGCCGCCCTCACCCAGCTCGCTTCTCCCACACGCGGGAGCGCCCGCAAACTCGTTGACTTGACCCCGAAACCTGACAGGGTAAGGAAGCGGCGCAAGGAGCAGAAGGAAGCGAGAGGGGGCTTCGCCTCTTGCAACTCTTCGGCGTTCCGAGCAGCGAGAAAATCGCCGGGACGGCCCCCAATTGCTCGACGCGGCTGAGGGCGTTGAGCTCAGAGCCCCCAACTCACCTCAGCCTCTCCACCTGGGCAGCCAGCGCTCAGCTTAGGCTCTCCCTCAGCTCGGCGGGAAGCGCATCCTCCCCCCCCCCCCCCGTCTTCTCTCTCTCTCTCTCTCTCTCTCTCTCTCTCTACTTCCAGGCGCCGAGGGCATCGCACATCGGAGGTCCGCCGCCTTCCAAGCCGAGCCTCGTTTAATTAGGCCAATAAAGTTTAATCGGCCGGTTTCTTGGATTTTTTATCCCCCCCCCCCCTTTGGTGCGGATTCGCTTCGCCCGGGCTGAGCGCGGCGGCGCTCGCCTGGATCTCACTCCTCTGCAGCGAGGCTTCCTGAAGGGCATCCGAGCCCAAGAGAATGCCGGAGGCAGTTGGCTCGCGAAGTGTGTGTGTGTGTGGGGGGGACCTTCAGGTGCACATGGCCGGCAGCGGTCACCACTGACTTGAGTCCCCCGCCGGAGCCTCAGCCATTTCGCTCGCCCCACTTCTACACAACGCCCCCCCTCCCTTAGGGAGCTGATCCCTTGCCCTGCGTCGCTGGGAGTCCAGCCCTTCGAGATCTACGGACGCACCGCTTGAAGGATTCGACCCATCACGTACACGCGCGCGTACTCACACACACACACACACACACACACACACACAAAGCGAGAGGCGGGTAACGTGCACGGAGCTAACCTTTACCGGTGGGGCTGGGCTGCCTTCGCCTGGTTAGCGGCGCGGAGGCTTCAGCGGAGCTCCAGCTCCTGTAGCCAGCCTTTGTCTTCCTGCAGCCTCTGCGCTGCACGGGTCTCCATATAGCCAGCATCACTTCTCCATCGGCAGCCCCGCAGCCAGCCAGCCAGCCAGCTCCCCGCAGCTGCACCAGCCGCCGCGGCAGCAGCAGCAGCAGCAGCAGCAGCAGCAGTTCCCACCGCACGCCCAGCCAGCAATGGAACTTGGCCCTCGGCGACTGACAGGCGCGAGCAGCCAATCGCCGTCTCTTTCGGCTCTCAGGGAGCCCGAGATACAGACCAATCAACGGAGGAAGGACCCCCGTGGTCGCCTCCTCTCTCTTTTCCTCAGCAGCCTGGGTTTCCGGGAGAGTGGGAAGCGCGAGTTGTGTTCGGGGTATGTGGTCTCGCGCTCGGGCGCTTTGGCAGTTGGGGGGGGGGGGGGGACGCCGAGCGCGCGCCGGGGATTGTGGCATTGTTTCCCAATAGAACCGAGTAGATTCCATCCTTTCCCTCATAAAAAAAAAAGAAATCTGTTGACTTACCGTACCGCCGATGCAACCAGAAGACAGCCTGAGAGAACGACTGATCGAATATGAGAGTAACTTAACTGCCTTCTGGAGAGTTTAATCTTGAAAGTAAGCGGACCAGCAGCTATTGCCCAGCAAATGGGCGGTTATCTTGAGCTGGAAGAAGGAGGCTATGGGATTACCCCCACTTGCACCGCTTTCTCTTTCCACCTTCGGCACACCTCTAAGGTTAAAATCGTGTGCTTTCAGTAGGTTTTTTTTCCCTCGAAGAAAAAGAAAAATTCGTCTGTGGTGGTGGGAATTAACGGAGCAGATACATGAAGCGTCGCAGAAGGAGCGCTTAGTAACTCATTGTGTTGCTTGTCTCTAGAAATGAGGAGTTACTAAAGGGCAAAACACAGCCAGTCCTTGGCAGCAAAGTTGAAGGAGGAAATTCTACCTCATTTTTTTTTGTCATCAAATAATCCTCTGATTCTTGTAGCTCCGATTTGGTAGTCTAATTCTGAGGTGGAAAGGTGTTTCTTTTTTCACAGCCTTCGCTTAGACGCTCATGCTGCCATTCGCTGCGCATTCTCCGAGCTAACAAAATAACTGGGGTTATCAAGAAAATGGCACACACTACATTTTAACTGACCTAGCAAAATAACTGGGGTTATCAAGAAAATGGCACACACTACATTTTAACTGACGTTAAAAAGAAACAACTGAAAAGTACATATAGAAAATAAGTAATCAATGTAGAAATCAGAATTTTCTAGGAAAACATTTTAGTCATGCATGTACCTTCATAGTTCACTGCAACTGTTTTCATAGGACATGCTTATCCACAATGGATACAATCATGGTTTCTCAACCCATTTTTCTTAGTTTGTGTAATATGCTGAATCATATTTTAACTCCGAGAGGGAGGGCTGAAATCACAACTGCAAAAGAAGTTGGCAAGCTTGTGATCTGCCACAATTGATGGCAGCCCTTACCTGACCTTGGCTGGACTCAACTAGGATAGTTCTAGATTTTTAGACCCAGTTGTTCCTTCTATATAGCTGTCCTTTCTGACTCTACATTTCCTTAAAAGCTTTCTGGCCCAGTAGTTTTATCTTCACTATCCCAAGAGACATTTTTATGGAAATGTTTTGGGTTTTTTTGCTTATATATATTTTAGACTTGCCTTCTTTCATGTTCAAGAAATAAAAGATGTTTGAAACTTTTTTTTAAAAAAAAAGCTAAGTAAACTCTTTATAAAAAAAAAAGGCTAATGGCCTCCCATCTAAATCCTTGATTTAGATGGAAGGCCATTGGAAAATCCCATGTAGACTATATAAGGAAGATTTAAAAAAAAAATTACCAGAAGGCAATGGCAAATCACTTCCATATTGTTGTCAAAAAGTCAAACTTGGGCTACCTATGAAACCCCCAAGTTAAGCACAATTAAAAAAAACAAGTTACCTTTTTACTTTCAGTTTTGACATGTTGTACATACAAGCTATGAGTATTATTAGGTATAGGTTTATAAATTGTCTCTAGCAAAATTTCTCCTTTTTTATATCAGTTTTTTCTGTTTTCTTTTTAATATCACATTTTTCTCTGTTTCAGCTAGGATTTATAACATGGGAGGGGAAAATGCTGACGGAGGAAAAGGTGATAATGGGGAAAGTGATAAGTGGATTGAATTATGTATATTTTTTAACGCAGAGGTCTCTTTTCATTGGGCTATTTTATTGCATACGTTAATTTTTGTTTCCATTTGCAAAACGAATGTTGTGAACAGGCAGGACAAGAAACAATGGATGGAAACTAATCAAAGAGAGAAGCAACTTAGAACTAAGGAGAAATATTGTACAGTCCATTCTATGCAAGCCATATTTGTTTAACTGGATTCTGCCATTAGCTGGGTTTGCCTAAAACTTAGTCAAAGCCAAAGAAACCACATTATGGCTAGGTTTGCTGTGTGGTCTATACATAAAGATTTATGGTTTAGTTTGAATGAATCCAGTGTCCATGAATGTAGTGGCATTAATCCAGTCAATAGTGATTAACTAAACCATGGGTTACTCTAAACTCAAGGTTTGGGGAAGAAAGTCAGTCTGTGAAGAAATGTAGGAATCTCAGTTGTCCACATTTAAATATCAGAATCTTATTGTTCTGCCCCTGTTGTATAATTAAAGGTAGTGTTTAAGGAATTGAACTCAAAAAGTTTTGTATCCTAAAAAATATTCAGAGCTTGAGGGGATGTTGAGCGTATTGCCCTCAGGCTATGGATGAGGATGAAAAAAAACCCCAAACAATAATTAGGAAAAAATAGTAAATGAAACTTCACGTGTGCTGCTGAATCTGTTTAACTGAGAATTACTTATTACAATATCAATATCAATACTGACTTGTGTGCGTTTTGGTAATCCATGGAGGTCTGCTGGAGCACTATAGAAATTTCATGTGAAGCAATGAAGCTGAACTGAAGACACTCGTTTTCCAGTTGTTGACTTGACTTTACAAGGAAAGAAACTCTAGCCTCTTCAATAAAAGGACCCCATATTCCCTTGAATGCAGAGCACTTAAAGAGCAGAGCACTGATCCAGAGACTGATAAAATCCATGCCTATATGTCAACATTGCTTGGGATAATTACCCCTGGGTTTTAGAGAGAGTAAGACAAGTTGTGTGCAGAAAAAGTCTTAAAGGGGTAGCTGATTTCTTGTTTGTTTTTGTAAGTAACATTTCTGCATTTTGCAGATAAGCAGATCAGCATTAGCTAAAAGTCAGAAGTATAAACCCTCTTAATAGATTGTCAGTCCAAATATATGAAAAACTAAGTTAGACACTCATCACAGGCAGGTTATCTGTGCCACAAAAGGAAGGAAAGAAAGTTCAGTAGAGATCTTATAGAGGGAGAGATCAGGACCTAGCTAAACATTTTATTAAAAGACATAACATTTCATAAGCAGCAGCTCACTTTACTGGATGCCAGTCCTGTAAATGGCAAATTATCTAGAAACAGGATCTTGAATCGAGTAAAAGTCTGTTTTTCTACCCATTTCCAGAGGAGTATCCATTTGAATCTGTCAGATCTGGTTAATGTAGTTTCTGCTGTGGGACTTTATCCGCATCAAAATTCTGTAGTGTTTTCCATCCTATACCGTCACAATATTCTTTTCATTTCAAGCTGTTAATGTTTCAACCCAGTTTGGTGTAGTGGTTAAGATATTAGATGGGAAGCCAGAAACCAGGCCGCGCAAACAAGTGAAGCCCCATCCACAGGATGCAGGCAGCATACGAAACCACGGCCCCTCTGGTCCGTGGAAAAACCTCTCTCCACAGAACTGGTCCCTGGTGCCCTAAAGGTTGGGGGCCACTGCCTTAAAAGATAACACAGAGGAGCAATTAGGAATGGAATTGTAAGAAAATGGCTTAATCCAAGGTAAGTGAAAGAGGGTCATAATTAGCAACACAAATTGTTTTTCCCTTTACAGTGTCTTGGGAGAAAGGGTACACAGCTTGTAGATTACCTATTACAGTACTGCCTGACAAGCAACATGAGAAATACAGCACTATTCTAGCATCTATTCAGGACTGATCGTATAGCAAATTCAAAGAGGGGAGATGTCCAACATCCCCTCCACTTCTTTCCAATTTCCAGATATACAGGTAAGAAGTCTAAAGAAGAGTAAAGCAAGTTTCTGGAGCAGGTGGAAAGCTTAGATTTGTATTCAGGCTTTCAGACTTCCTGCCAAAAGGATGGTTCTGGACCCCTGCTTTCCTTTCGTTGAATCTTCACTTGTTCGGGCAAAGGCCTGGTCTTATATAAATTATGGATAAAGAGTTTTGGAGATGTCAGAGGCAGTGAAAGCCATCTTGGGCAGAGTGAATAAATAAAATTGGAAGGTTGATGATAGTATTTGGGTAGTTTGGGAGTTTCCGTTTTCCAGGTTTGGAGTGGGAATCTGAGGTTGTTTTCTTTGTTTTTAAATTATATTAAATCTATTCTAGGTTTTATGTGATGTCTTAATTTTGGCCTCACCTCCAAAACGAGAGGTCCCACCTGCACATGTTTGTCCTTTGCAGTCAGAGATCACTGCAAAATGTGGCTACATATTATCCATCTGAGATCTCCAAGTGAATTGGACATGTAGAACATCTTAAATGGAGAGCACTATGTGCTTGTTTTAAAATAAAAGATGGATTACCATCCACTCAGAAAATTTGTATAGTCAGGAATTTTCTGTGTCTTGGAGAGTAAAGTCTGTGCACACAAGCCTTAAGTCCATAATGAATCAATTCTTAATTGGGCCATAATGTTTTGCACCTTGAAAATCCCATAGAAAGCTGATTTTTACTATTTTTAAATATAGCACCATTAGAATAAAAACTAATTATTGACTGAAAGTTTCATGTAATATTCTAGAACTAGCTCAGCTATCAGACAGATAAAGTATCTATAAAAATGTTAAACTGACTTCTGAAAATAAAGATTTGTGTATAATCCATATTATATTTTGTTTTCCAATTATATAAATCTTTCTAGTCAGGACTGAGATAATATTCTTATGTCCAGATTTTTTGTGTACCTGTGAAATAGATTCAAATGGAAAACGTAAACAGAAATCTTCAGCTATCTCTTTTGTACAATGTTCAAGATTCAACCTTCTGATTCAGTTTCTTCTCATCATATAATACCTTTGGTACAAATAATAGCTATTTTCTTGCCCAGAAAAACCTGCCCTCAGCCTACTCAGAATCAGTAATGTGTCTAACCCAATTCATCAAAAGAGCTGAAGAAAAGTAAACAGCATTTGGTTGGAATACAAAATCCATTCATTGTGTGTGAAAAGCCACACCATGGCAGCCAGTTTCAAAAGTGTCCCATGAGATAAACAAAATGATTAGGAATGCAGCATTTTGATAATCTATCTATTAATTTCTTGTATACAATGCCAAACAGTTTCAGTATAATGTGAAAACTTGTATCAAAGTGCTCTCCTTTCCATTGAGGCTTAAAGGAAGCCTCAAGGTGATGGAGGGAATAAGGGCCATAGAAATAAAACTGGAGTGTCCCCTAGGTGCTGCCTGTAATCTGGATGCTATATTTTTGTTGCCATAGAAATGTTACAGCAGAGAGCTGTGTGCAGATGGAGACCTTTGCCATTCAGGGTCAGGAGCCTGACAGAAGAAAGTGATTTAGAAGTATTCAGGTTTAAATAAAAACCTCAGATAGGTTCCTTTAGACCAGGGGTGTCAAACTGCCAGCCCATGGGCTGGATGCGTCATGCCGAAACTGTGCTCACCCCAGCTCCGGCAATGGGGAAAAAGTCGTGATACGTCACGTCACGTGACATGGCGAGTTTGACACCCCTGCTTTAGACCATTCCTTTAGTGTGCTAGGGAAAGGAAGAAGCCAAACTTTATAATTTCTCAATTTGTAATCACTCTTTAGTAAAACAGCTGAGCCTAATTACCTAAAATAACCTTTCCAGCAAAATGGCATTTTATTTCTTTGAAATAAAATAAAATATATTAATATTTTCCTTTTAAGAAGTCTTATTCAAACTGTAACCCCTTTGGATTTACTTCTCAAATATCAAGTCATGTCCTAGCTTTTTCATATGCTTACCATGTCTTACACAGAGTAGTAACACTTTTTTTTAACAGAAGGGAAATGCTGTGACAAAGATGATAGATGTCCTGTCCTGCTCAAACACACATACGCCATGAATAGTCTTGCCCAGAAATTTCCCCACACCAACACCAGTGCACCCCCCCCTCAAGGAGTTCAATAGTCCAGGTAAAAACCCAGCACAAATTCACAGGGTAAAGATAAGCCCGCAAGGCAAAGGCAAGTTCGCAAGTCATGCCCAGAGTTCAAGAGGCAAGATCCAAAGTCCAAAGTACAGAATGTCTAGTTTAATGAAGAGAAGGATGAGGGGGGACACGATAGCAGTGTTCCAATATCTCAGGGGCTGCCACAAAGAAGAGGGAGTCAAGCTATTGTCCAAAGCGCCTGAAGGCAGGACAAGAAGCAACAGATGGAAACTAACCAAAGAGAGGAACAACCTAGAACTAAGGAGAAACTTCCTGACAGAACAATTAATCAGTGGAACAACCTGCCTCCAGAAGCGGTGAATGCTCCAACACTGGCAGTTTTTAAGAAGAGATTGGACAGCCATTTGTCTGAAATGGTATAGGGTTTCCTGCCTGAGCAGGGGGTTGGACTAGATGACCTCCTTTATTATTATTATTATTATTATTATTATTATTATTATTATTATTATTATTATTATTATTATTATTATTATTATTATTATTATTATTATTATTATTATATTTCCTATTTGACAAGATGATTTGGAAACTGCAAGAGAAGGAAAACCAACTTGAAGGTAGCTTGGATTGATTACATGAAAGCATTTGATTCCCTACCACATGATTGGATAATCAAGTGCCTAGAAATAACAAGAGTCAGTAGAAACATCAAAAGCTTTGTGCAAAGATCAATGTCACAATGGAAGACACAGTTGCTGCTCTGGTGATAGACTGAGAGAAACTAATATCAAGAGAGGAATCTTTCAAGGAGTCTCACTATCACCACTACTGTTTGCCATTCCTTTGATTTCTTTGTCAATAATGCTGAACAAGTCAGGCCATGGCTATCAAACATCAAATACATCTGCCAGGCTATCCTACCTTCTTTATATGGATGAGCTGAAGCAATATGGAAAAACAGCATCTGAAATAGACTTGCTGCCCAACGCTGTTGGAATACAAGTAGTCCTCAACTTACAACCACAACAGAGCCCAAAATTTATGTTGCTAAGTGAGAAATTTGTTAAGTGAGTTTTCCTCATTTTATGACTTTACTTACCACGTTTGTTAAGTGAATCATTGAAGTTGTTAAATTAGTAACACGGTTGTTAAGTGAATCTGGCTTCCCCATTGACTTTGCTTGTCAGAAGGTGGCAAAAGGGATCACATGACCCTGGGACACTGCAACTGTCATAAATATGAACCAGTTGTCAAGCATCCAATTGTAAATCACGTGACCATAAGGATGCTGGAACAGTCATAATGGTCGTAAGTGACTTTTTTCAGTACCGTTGTAACTTCAGACGGTCACTAAATGAACTGTTGTAAGTTGATGATTACCTGTATACAGCCAAGATATTACAATGGAATTTGGTCTGGACAAATGTGCCATCCTTACCATCAATAGGGGAAAAATAGTGAAAACTGAAGGAATCAAGATGCCCTATGGAAATAACATCAAGTGTCCACAGGAAGAAGATCACTAGAAATACTGGGCATCCATCAGGCTGACAACATCAAGCACAGTGAAGTCAAGAAAAAGGTTAGAAGTGAGTAAATCATGAGACTGAAGAAGATTTTAAAATCCAAACTGAGTGGAGAAAATACCAACAAGGCAATTAACCCTTGTGCAATTCCAGTCATTAGCTATACAGCTGAAAGAGTGAATTGGTCTCCAACAGCCCTGAATAGGAAGACCAAAAAAATAATGGCAATTAATCATACTCTTCATCCAAGCAGTGACATTGACAGACTCTACTTATCAAGGAAAATAGATGGTATCAAGGCATGGAGTGTTGCAAGTACACCAGATAGTTGAAGAAGAAAAAAGTTGGTTGACTGTGCAATCAACTAATAACCCTTAGACAAGAAATCATACATCTAAATGTGAAGAGATCTTTTCCATAACTTTACAGTATGATTCCTACTTATATTTTTTGGAAATTCTTAGCTAGGTCTGAAACATCACCAACCACTTCCAGTTCAGAAAACTTACTAAAACCAAATGTTCCAATGCTACCTGGAATATCCAGTCCCCAGATCAATGAGTTTTATAAATAACTATTTTGCTCTACCATGAATGTGCATGCATTCGTATGCAGAAAGAGAGAGAGAGAGAGAGAGAGAGAGAGAGAGAGAGATTTTCACTCTTTAAAGCCATAGAACACGAATCTATTGAATTTGATACACATTATCCTTTCACAAACAATTACTGCTTTTGAAAAATGTCATCCAATTAAAATAAAATAGGCAAAATAAAGGATAATGGTTTACTAATTGCTAGTTTATGGCAGATTTCATGAAGATTTATTTTTTCTAAAAAAGATTTCAATTTAACACTGAGTCAGTCACCTTGAGCTAAAACAGGCTGTTTTCCAAACTATGCAATTAATGTTTGAACTAACCCTTGTGGTCTGAACAAATCCCTAAATCAAGCCATGGTATGGCATTAGAATCACAGATGCCTACCCCAGTCTCCACTGCTGTCTCTCCACAATAATTTCGTTCCAAAAATTGGGCTCAAGGAAAACAAGCCTTGTAGCAAGCACTTTCCTCCCTTCTACAACTTTGCTTAATTTAGAGATTATAGAAAGGTGTCAAACTGGGCTTCCTTTTATTACCACATTATTATTTTTTCCTCCACACTTTCTCCTTCCTTTCTTCACTGCTTCAAATGACTCAAAATCTAGGTTTCTGATAAGCACTGGAAGGGTGCTTATCAGGATCAGGATTGGGCAAGCACGTAGACTTCCCTTGTCCTACATAACATCTTGATGAGCTGCAGTGTGCATATAAGTGCAGTGCGAAAAGCAAAAAACAAAGAATAACAACTCTTCTGAGTTAGGTTATGTGCCCTTGTCAAAGAGTGTGCTGCGCTCCCTCTTCATATAGAGAATGATTGTGCCCTAAATTAGCCAACTTCCCATTTGCTGACATTCACCTCTGCTCATTCACAGTCAGCAAATTGTTTGTGGTACAGATAAATTTCTATCATCACTGATTGATTGCATCCAGATGGGGCAATCTTCTTTAGCATTTGCTTACCTGAAATAATTTGTATAATTTAGAGCTTTACACTAGCTAGCATAATGAGTTATTATTCTTACATTATTAGCCAATACAAAGCCATAGTGCAAAAAACAAAACAAAAAAACCCTTCCAAAAAACAGAACCCACCCTTTTGGCAGCCTGCCCTTGTTGGAAAGTCATCTTCAGCATGCCATTGCAGCTATTTGACAAACATTCACTTAGATCAGTGATACTAAGGCTGCAGTCCTATTTCAGCATAGTGCTGGACAGAGGTATCATCCTGCCTTCTTTTTCCCATTATTCTCCTTCAATTCAAGGGCAGGAATGTGTGTTGCCTTTGCCTTGTCCCGTCTCTGATCTAATCAAATTCCAGATTTGATTAAGCTTGTGGTATTAAACAGGGTTTACATAAGTTGAGATACAAAATAATTGAGTTTAACTTCATTGCATTAATACAAATCATTTACTTCATTAAGTAAAGAAACCCCTTTGCAATCAGGTGCTATGGCCTTCAAGGAATGTCCCATAACTTTGAAACCGACGAGCCAAACAGCAATCACGAAAAACCCTGCCTTACCTGGTCACAAAAAGACTACTAGGCGCTTGCCAAAATTTACATGATAGGATCTTGGTATCTCAGGATCTTTTCCATCCAGAAGAACGTAAGGGACAAAAAAGATGTCAGCTGTGGACTTGGTGGTGCATATTGTATCAATCCTTTGCATCACCAGAAGAATTTGATTATATCTCCCACTGTTCACTTCCACTGCAATTTGAAATATTGGGGCTCAAAAATGTTAACATCTCTGTAAAGACTTACCACTTTTGACATTCTCTCTCTCTCTCTCTCTCTCTCTCTCTCTCTCTCTCTCTCACACACACACACACACACACACACACACACACACTTCCCCCTTCTCCAGTCTCTGAGGGCTTTAGAGTGAATCAAAACAGGTGCATCAATAGATAAAAAAGAATATGATTGGAGCAAATCACTGACTGCTGATTTCTATGCTCGTCAATGATTTAGTCCTACGCTTAGTTATGAGGTAATGAAAGTTATTGGTGTATTCATTGTGTATTAATATCTCCAGTGGTCTGCACCTTATCTGGTTTTCAACACCTTGTTTAAATTCCAAAGGTTAACATCATGAAGGAACTCCTTCATGATGGTTCAAGAAGTTTGGAGAAATCAGTCATCCAAGTTCTCTGTCCACTGAAAGAAGGTAGCAGAAGGAAATGGCTTGGGATTAGCCATATCTTAGACAAAGAGAAGTCAGTGATAGACAGAAGGGACCCAGGGACATTCTTAACTCTCTGCCTGAAGTCTACTGTCCCCCTTGGTCACTCAGTTATCAAGTAATGCCGTTGAATTTTGACTGCCAACAGAAACAAATCTGATGGAACCTGGACTTCTTTCTACTAAATAATGATGAAGAAGATTGCATTAGAAAGGTTTTTGGGATCAAATAAGGTTAATACCATGTTATTTTTTCCATTTTTATCTGGGCTGCAGCTACCAAGGTATATGATCCTAAGAACAACTCTAGTGCCATTTCCTAGGCCAAATGTAGAGTAGCAAGGCATGCTCACCCTGCTGAATTGCTCATAGCAATGTAGAATATAGGCATGGTTTATATCAGAGATCACCAACATTTGGGCACCAGGGCCCGGTTCCATGGAGAGAGGTTTTTCCGCAGACTGGAGGGTGCGTGGTTTTGTGTGCTGCCTGCATCCTGTGGATGGGGCTTTGCTTGTTTGTGTGGACCGGTTGCTGGCATGCCGCAACCTGGTAGTGGACTGGGGTTTGGGACCCCTGGTTTATATTATCCCAGGGCTGTGGAATGTCTCCTTCTACAATCTGTCTGTCAACGCTGCTAACATCGGATGTTCTTGCTTTGACAACAGATGGAAATGTAGCATCTTTTCTCTTTCACTTTTAGAGTTAGATGATGCTGGGAGGGGGGATGTGGATGAGAGTCCAGTTAGTCATAACAACAATAACTCAGCCGTGGGAATCAAGGTTATTGCGCCCAGAGCTGATAAAGATTTGGCGGGCTGGAGAGCTGGGGAGAAAGCCCACGCTTCAAGCTAATTGGGGAATGTGATTTATGACTGTTAATTGGAGTAGGGAATTGTGCTTTGCTACTTTGTGCTTGGGGGGGGGGAATTCAGTTTTTGGCTTTAACTATGCAGTGCCGATACTTTGTTTCTTGAATAAAAGATTCTTTAAGATAAACAAAGCCTCAAAGTTCTTTTAAAGAGTTTCATCTGTCGGAACCATGACACTGTCACTACCATTGTATTGTTTTTTCCCCAAAAGGAATGCAACATTTCTCTTTTTTATTATTGCTGTCATTGCTTATTTATTAGATTTATATCCTGCCCTTTCTCCAGGAATTCAAGTTAGTGTTGGTAGCACTCTGTCCTCCTGTAACAACTTTATAAGGTGAATTTAGTTGAGAGATCGCCACTGGTCCAAAGTTCAGTGAGAGACAGTGTTTAGCCAAAATTTTCCAATAAGCTGAGAATGGATATGACCCTGGTCTTCCTGGTCCTTGTTTAGTGGCACATTGTGGGTCCCACCTGCAAAGGAATGTCATGTGATGGGATCCAAGTGGAGAGCCTTTTCTGCCTGCCCCTTGAAACATCTTCCCCTCCGAGGTGAGATTGTTGGCCTGATCTTGTTGGCTTTCTGGAAGGTTTGCTATCTGGTCTGGCAATCCGGTGACATTGGCGGAGAACGTATTAAATGGGTATAGTTTTAGGGAAAGGAATGTTGCTCTCCAGGAGGTTATGTTTCCTTATGGTTTAAGTCGTTTTATTGTTTTAATAATTTTTTACAAGTGGTTTTGTATTTTTTTAAATTTTTAGCTCTGTAAGCCACAGCAGTGAGATGGCTGGCTATATAAATTTAATAAACAAAGAAACAAACAATCTGCAACCACATCCTACATTATACTATAGGCAAGTGGTTACCTCCACTTGCTGCTAGTTTATTGTATTCTGATTTGTTCTGTTTTATTCTGATATATTTCTTACTGCATTGTAGCAACAGTGAAAGAGGGATGCCATAATGTCACCAAATTGTGTGAAAATATTTTTTAGATCACTTTTGGAGTGTAGGGGTATCCGATAGACACAATATGTGTGTTAACTCCCTCTACTATGTGTGAAGAATTTTTTTTTATATCCATGCTAAGGATGCTTTTGGAGGGCACTAGGTGAATTCTGCAGTGCTGCATCCAGACCACGGGCTGGTGAGTTGTCCATTTGTGCTCTGTGCAAATAGCCATGTCACGATGGTTTCTTCAGTGGTCTCTGCCTTGGTTATAATAAGGTCTGGTAAGTATTCAGATAGACAGTAGTTCAAGGACAATATTAATGACCACCATGTAATTGATTTCTTGTAATTCATTAGATATACTTGCATGTAATAGAATGATTGCTTGCTCTGCAGGCTCTTTGAGTGCTCTCTCTCCCCATGAATAAATGTTTTTTCAATGTAATTGGGATGGAAGAGAGGATGAAAGGAAGAGCTTAACGTGACATCAGTAATTAAAACCCCTATTTTCAAATATATGAAATAATACCAAGTAGAGGTAGTACTTGACTTACGATCACAATTAAGCCCAAAATGTTCATTGAAAGGCAAAGACAGTTGTTAAGCCAGTTTTGTCCCATTTTATGACCTTTCTTGCCACATTTGTTAAGTGAATCGCTGCAGTTGCTAAGTTAGTAGTAACGTGGCTGTTAAGTAAGTCTGGCTTCCCTATTGACTTTGCTTGTCAGAAGGTCAAAAAAAGTGATCACATACCCTGGGCGAACGGCAACACCATATGCCAAGCCGCCGAATTTTGATCACATGACCACAGGGATGCTGCAACAGTCATAAGCGTGAAAAACAGTCATAAGTCACTTTTTCAGTGCTGTTGTAACTTTGAACAGTCACTAAACAAATGGTTGTAAGTTGAGGACTACCTGTATTCAAGCACGAAGTATCAAATTTATGCACATTCATAACCGTCACTGTATATATGGTTTAGTGATATTTCTGATTATGTTTTGTCATTTTGCAAGACTTTCTGCTTCAGATTTAACTTTGTAAACAAATAAAGGTAGGAATGTAAGTGTTCCTTTCTAATTTTAGTCTTTGCTGCTTATGATCCAATTATAGAGATATTAATAAGTGTTTGTATATAGATTTGAGCCTGATAATTTTGTTTGCAGTGAGAGCTCAGAATTATTTTTACATAACATGCATGGAATAACTATCGGATGTTTTATATTGAGTTCTTAAAGAATTTAAAGGTATAAGAGGCTTTCAGATTTATCATTTTATGTAACGTTTTTAAAAAATCTTACATGCTTTTCTTTGTTTCTTTTGTATGTAATTACTGCAATGCCAGATGCCAAGCATCTGAATTTTGAACACGTGACCATGGGGAAGGCTGCAAGGGTTGTAAATGTGAAAAATGGTCATAAGTCACTTTTTTTCAGTGCCGTTGTAATTTTGAACAGTCACTAATCAAATGGTTGTAAGTCAAGGACTACCTGCATTCATTAAGGATCAAATTTATGCACAAATGTTCATAACCTCTCAAGGAGAATATTGGCAGAATGAATTGGACTTTATAATATACTAAATGTTTCTGTCACGGAACTTGGAATTTGTCCTTCCTTTTTTACTTCTGCTGAAGTCACCACAGGAAATGGTCTGAATATAAACTGCTTCTTCCGTATTCTTCTTTTTTTTTATTCAGCCCAAGATTGGGCTGCATCTTGCTGCTAAGCTTGTTTATCTAACTCACCCTTAACAGAACTTCCTGGGAGCACGACTCTATGCGTAGCCTTGATGAAAATGCCCATTCAAACTTACTCCTCAGAGAGAAGCAGCAGTCAGTATTTACCCAAAATTAGGCATGATCAAGTCACATAAAAGCAACATAAAAGCTGGCCATTCTGCTAGAGCTACCATGTCTAGGGTACAAAAATCCAGACAATAAATAGTTAGTATTTACTGTATGTAGAACATAGAACGTAGAATAGCAGAGTTGGAAGGACCCCGGAGATCTTCTAGTCCAACCCACTGCTCGAACAGGAGACCCTATACTGTTTCAGACAAATGGTTATCCAGTCTGTCTTTCTGAAAGCCTCTAGTCATGAAGCACCGACAACTTCTGGAGGAAAGCTAATGCTCTCACCATTAGGAATTTTTTTCTTAGTTCTAGGTTGTTTCTCTAGTTCTAGGTAGTTTCCAACCATTGTTTCTCTTGGTGCTTTGCTGCCTTTCAATGATCAAGATTTTTTGCAGGACAGATCCAGTGAAAAGTTCAGTTTCAATTTTCTACCAGTTGGTGAATTAAAGAGAGAGATAGTGAGCAGCTTATAAGAATCTTCAAAGCATCACTTGTGACTGTTGATGTCCCATCCGTCATGAAATTATTTAAAGCTAAGGTCCTGGATATGATGCTGTATGGGGTTGAGATGTGTATCTATAAGGAATCCCAAGCTTAGAAATCATCCAATCAAAATTATTAAAAATTTAAATACAGTCCCTCAGTTGACTTCTATTGCTTTAACGCGGTTAGAATTAGTCTATATCATCTTTGGGACTGGCTTAAGATTCTGCTGACTCAAATTTTGACTGAAACAAGTTTCAGAGGGAACTTTCCTGGGTCCAACATTAACAATGCATTGCATGCTGTGGTCTTTCTTTGCCAGCACTTTCTGCCCACGGGCTGGTGAAACTCTGGATGAATTAAAGCAGAAGATTTGGGACTTAGAAATAGATATTCAAATTGACAGAGCCAATATTTCTCATATTTATTGCAGTGGAATTGTTCCCTTTTCTTGGACTATCCCTGGATATTTTTAATATCCAACAAGTTCTTCATGGATCTCATTGGTCCCTCTTCCTCATGGGAGAATTTTTACTCTGGCATAAATCGGCATGATGCCCATAAGGATGACAACAAGCAGATTCGCTGATCTTTAGTATGTAAGCCTATGCTCAAATAGAGAGGCTAAATCTGCATCACATCTGTTATTTAAATGCCCATTATATACACAGTGATAATCAAAATTTATAGCCTCAATTTTCAGTAATATTGCTTCGGTATTAAGACCTTATTGCTCTCCCTCTATGTAATCCAGCCTCCAAAAACCTCTTAAACAGGTAACAAAAGTCTTATAAATAGTCATGGCTTTTAGTAACTTAACAATATTACTGTAACTGTTTTGTTTTTGTTTTTTTAAAAAAAGTAATTTAATGTACTTTTATTCTTTTATTTACCTTATTTGTTGTACTTTATTTTTATGATTGATATTTGACTGCATGTTTTAAATTGTATCATTTCTATATAAGTCAGTTATTAATTGTTTAATTAATTGATTTGATTTGATTTATGCTGCCCCCCATTTTACAAAGCAAATCTGAACAGAAAACATGATTGAAACATAAATACAATAAGGACAAAGTTAAAAAAATAATAATAAAAGCACTATTTCTTCCTTTTTCATGTTTGTTGAATTGCAGCAGCCTAGAAACAGTTTTAATAAACAAACAAATAATATAGCCTGTTTGTCTTGTTATATGAATTGAGCCATTGTGATTTGTAAAGATGATTTAGTAGGATATTAACCCATGCATTGGGCCTTACAACAAGCTGTGGCTTAAATGCATTGTGTATGAACTTTGCCATTAATTATGCCATTGTAAGAGAAAATGGAGTAACAGCCATGACTGAATTGTGCAGCTATTTGTTCTTAGAGAATATCAGTCCCAACAAAAGTTATTTCAGTAGGGGAAATCCATAGATGATATTCAAGTATGGCTAAGGAAGGAGGAAAGTAAGGACAGTTTCTAAATAAAGGGACAGTCTTGAGATGACAAGTGATTATCAGATGATGGGCACCTCTTGATCTTCCCCCACTGTTTCTGTGAATGGGGAGCTTTCCTGTCCACATGGTTTTCTCTGAAATGGACAATCATTACCCCTGCAAACAAGAAGCCTCTGTGTGTGTGTGTGTTTGTGTGTGTGTGTGTGTGTGTGTGTAATAGCTGAACTTTTTTCTACTTAGCTCTAATTCAGTTCTTTCCTCTCACTCTACCTATGCTATTATATGCATGAGAAGAGTTGCAAGGATGATCAGGTAGCAGTCAAAACAGCCAAGATCAATTTTGGATATGTTTTATACTAGAATCAGAAGGCTTGGAGACAGAAAAGCTATTAATCTGGAAGTGCCCTGGGAATTGCAATTGAACAACATCTCAAAAACTACCGGCTTTCCTGCATAATGAGGACACTGTGTAGAATCCTGGGACAGAAATGTCTTTGTAGTATTTTTTAAAGGACAAGTTGGTGGAAATCAGGGACTTTTAGGTACAGGTGCTTAAAAGAAAAGTGCTTGTGCTTATCAGCTCTAGCATGCATTATCAGTTGCTGGTTTCTACCTTTTGTAAAGGATGCCTATGTTTGGCAACACAGGTGTACATCCAGAATCTAATGTTGGTGAGGTGAGATAGAATAGCAAAAACATCCTCACCTCTGTAGTATCGTTGCTGAAATATTTTGCAAAGTTGTTTTCCTTTTAAAAAGCATCTTATGTATGTTTAAGCAGATCTCTCTATAGGCTATTTGACATGGCTGCTATGCAGTGGTCAGAACGGTGGAATATTCTAATAAATCATGGCACACCCTGTCATAATCCACTTGTCACAGATCTTCACTCAAGAGTCTCCTCATCTCCAGTGTTGTGTCCTGGGCCTTGCTGAGTCATTCAGCAAGGCTCAGAAAGTCTGCAGAAAGGTTGCAGAGACCAGAACGGTTCCCAGGACCCAGACAGGCTGTCTCCAGCCTTGCGCGCATGCGCAAGGCGGGAGAATAGCCTGCAATCATTGGCTAAGCATCCCCTTGCATGGGGAGGATAAAAGGGCTTGTTGCCATTGTTTGGTTGCTTCTGTTCAGTGAGTGTATCAATAAAAAGACATCATTTGTTGTGAACTGCCTCGTCTCAAATGTCTGCTTGTGCGAACAGAACATCCAGGGTCTTGACAATTCAAGGGATTTCTAGGGACCACCATCTTCTGGAAGTCTACTCAGAATGAAGCCCAATTGACCAACTCCCAGGTCATTGTCCACAGCATTGCAGCCTCCATAAATTAAACTAATTTTAGGAAATTAACTTTTGTTGCCTATTGAATGGGCTTTTCTTCCTGTTGTTGTTCTAGGAATCAATGAAATATAAGCTTTTTGCCTCCTATTCTCATCCCCTCTCTCCCCTAAATAACAAGCCATCTGTTTCACACAACATTTATGCTATCAGGAGAGGCCATTAATTTTTCCTTCTAAAAATTAATCAGTTTTGAACTGGATTAGCCAAAGGAAAGAACATTAAGCTCTCAGCTTGCATGAAGCTGTGATTTCCTTTAATCGTGATTAATATTTCATTTTATTTATAATTTGTCATGTAATTTCTTTCTGGAAGCTTTCACCAGATAAACTGACCAGTGCTATTAGCAATAAGGCTGAGAAGACAACTGTTAAACTAGTGTCATATGACAATACAGGAAGTTACCAGGCTTTAACAAACCATAGCCAATTTTGGGGGTGGGAATTGAAAAGCTGATTCATTCTAATAAATTTACTCTCTGTTAAAAATATAAATCATGGCTGAAAAAAACTCCACAGCAAATGGAAATTCTGTCTATAGGGATAAGGACAGATTTTGCTTTTCTCTTGCAGTGCGGCTTGGATTTGAGTCTCATAGAAAGATGCTTTCCCCGATTCTGTGTCTATAAAATATAATTTCAGATATTGAAATTCTCTGATAAGGAAACCCAAGAGACAGTCATCCCCAAGAATTGAAATCCAGGGCCAGGGAACAAATTGGAATTAAAGTAGGCCTAGGTGGAAATATATATATATATATTGTATATATATTGTACTAATTGTGATGACAGGAAAGAAACTCCATTCCTGCCTCCAGCTTACAGTATTCTGTTGTATGCTCCATCTTTTAAACAGTTTCCCTGCATGTCTTTGATACTAGATGGACATTATAAGATACTTCATACTCATGGGTGAGTCACTGAATCATGGTTTACTCAGTTAATCTGGTTTTTCACAAGATGGAACAATAGAGAAATGCACCAGCTGCAACAAACAGTATGTGACTGGCTAGACTGAGACTCTGTGTGTTGCATAGACATTTCCAGGAACCACAAACCAATGAAACATGTTGAGTTCACTCAATCTTCTGAGCATAATCTAAACATGTTTAAGCCTCACAGTGCAAACCAAGCTCTTGAGGACAACTAGAAAGGTAAAGGCAATAG
Organism: Azemiops feae; assembly: GCA_023970755.1. Taxonomy (NCBI): domain Eukaryota; kingdom Metazoa; phylum Chordata; class Lepidosauria; order Squamata; family Viperidae; genus Azemiops; species Azemiops feae. The sequence goes on from JALGBA010000014.1 coordinate 228,791, forward strand.
GCTGACTACTTTGTTGTTCCTTTCAAATAAAAAGAATAGGTCTTCATCAGTAACATCCATGGAGAGGGGAAGGTGTCAAAAAGGTAAGATGGAGGAAGTGGCATCATGATGGATGCCCCAGTTCTTTTCTAGCAGAGACAAGGTTTTCAGAGACTTCAGAACAAGAGCCATACAACTCTCTATTCAGATGATGAGCGCTGCAACAAATAAGGCATATTGCTTGCATCCTGGCAAATGACATTGTTGATTGTGCCCACTTTTCCCAGTCAAAGGGATTGAGCAGAGGACCTGTTCCTGTGCCTTGAAAAGTTTTATAGATGATAATTAAACTCCTGAATTGCATCTTGAAACCAATTGGCAGTGCAATGCAATGCACTGGTGTCACATGGACATTACTAAGTTATGTCAGTGCATACTGTGCTGCTGCATTCTGAAGTAGTTGTAGCTTCTGAGTGGCCCTCATGGGTCATGCGCATAAAGAGCGCATTGCAGTGGTCTACTCATGAAGTAACTAGAATGACCTTCTATAAATGCATATCATCATCATCATCGTCATTATCATCATCTCTATATTAAAAGCATCCATGCACATACAAACTCTAAGGGGTACAAGTTTCTCCACTGTAGTCAGACTTGAATAATTCAAGGGCTTTAGTGGTAAAATCATTGCAAGTTTCTGAGATAAAATGGGGATGGAAAATAGATGGCTATTCTAACTTTGCTAAACTCCCATCATACTTCATTGTTGGCCATGGGGACAGGCTGGGTTTTCCAGAAGCAATACAGCAGTAACATCTGGAGGGCCTTGGATTGCTCACCCTGGGAGAAAATATATATGCTTGGCACTTCTTAATCTTGGGCAATAAAGGAGGTGCAATCATATTTCATCAGTGGTTCTGACCCAATTATTTTCTTGCATCTTACATATTTTACTGAAACTCCATTTCAGCTCTCCCTTTTTGGACAGGAGAAATGCAGTGGGGTTCCTTATCTTAACTCTGCTTGTAAACCTAGGTGGCTACGAAAGTGTTCCAGCTTAATGAGGCAGAAGCCAAATGAAAGAATATATGTTCAGAATGTTCAAATATAGCAATGTGATACCTAAATGGGCCACTTCTTTGAAATGATAAGAATCTTCCAGAGTGAGTACTGTTTAATGAGAATAGTGGAAGGTTAAATTCCTTCATTTCGAATGGTTCAAAGCTCTTCTGTACTGGTAGCTTTGCCAGCTCTTGAAGGCCAACTGCATTTTACAAATCAGCCCTAAATTTTTCCTTCTCAGGGAGGTGACTTTGATGCAGCTTGCAGTAATAAGAGTATTTCCTTACTGCTTTTCAAGATGCCTTCCCAGCCCTGCCTACAGAGCCCCTGTGTGCTTACTAAATCAGAGCAGTATAAGCCCCCTCACCCACCACCCACCACCCACCCCTGAGTTTGGCAGTAAATCATTTCCTTGTAGCATTTATTTGTTTACTAGAATCCTCTTTGCTAGCTTAACCATATGATGCCTTTAAGAAAGAGCTTCCGAAGTGCAATCATGCACTGATGGCAGGATTACTCAGGATTCTTGTGAAACAAGAAGGAGCTCTGAAACTCTTTGTGCTTGGCTTCTCTTGCCAACAAACCAGGTTCAAAAGGCTTCTATAATAATAATAATAATAATAATAATAATAATAATAATAATAATAATAATAATAATAATAATAATAATAATAATAATAATAATAATAATAATAATAATAATAATAATAATAATAATAAAGTTGGAAGGGACCTTGGAGGTCATCTAGTCCAACCTCCTGCTCAGGCAGGAAACCCTATACCATTTCAGACAAATGGCTGTCCAGTCTCTTCTTAAAAACTTCCAGTGTTGGAGCATTCACCGCTTCTGGAGGCAGGTTGTTCCACTGGTTAATTGTTCTAACTGTCAAGAAATGTCTCCTTAGTTCTAGGTTGCTTCTTTCTTTGGTTAGTTTCCATCCGTTGCTTCTTGTCCTGCCTTCAGGTGCTTTGGAGAATAGCTTGACTCCCTCTTCTTTGTGGCAGCCCCTGAGATATTGGAACACTGCTATCATGTCCCCCCTCGTCCTTCTCTTCATTAAACTAGACATACCCAATTCCAGCAATCGTTCCTGTAGTGTACTGAGTTGTTAAAACAGCAGGTGCAAGGCGTGCACCAACGACGCTAGCAGACCACGTGGCCTGCTAGCTAAACTGGGTGTCTGTTCTGTTTTGTGTGTGTGTCATGAATAAACTAAGTTCCTTTACTACTGAGTCTCTTCAATGTCTACCTCCGGGAGAACAGATTAGTTCCTTATATGTTTTAGCCTCCAGTACCCTAATCATCTTTGTTGCTCTTCTCTGTACTCTTTCCAGAGTCTCAACATCTTTTTTACATTGTGGTGACCAAAACTGGATGCAGTATTCCAAGTGTGGCCTTACCAAGGCATTGTAAAGTGGTATTAATACTTCACGTGATCTTGATTTTATCCCTCTGTTAATGCAGCCTAGCACTGTGTTGGCTTTTTTGGCAGCTACAGCACACTGCTGGCTCATATTTAAGTGATTGCCCATTAGGACTCTGAGATCCCTCTCACAGTTACTATTGAGCTACTACTATTGAGCAAGTATACCTGTACATTTGGTTTTTCTTGCCTAAATGTAGGCAATGTTCTGCTTGAGACAAATGTTCTGCTTGAGACAAACTGACAACAGCTTTAACTACCAAGAGTCTTTCAAATGGTCTTCATTTCTTCTTTTCTGAATACTGAAAAAGTCTATTGCCAAGTATTTCCTCTATAACTATTAAACTAAATGCACTGTTTTCACTGATACTGTAATCCTTCACAGCTTGACAACTGAGGGGTATTGATCATGATAGCTGTATAGATATAAGAATGAAATCCAACTTTTATATTGGTTTTGTTTAGATATTGAACCAACATAACGGTGGTGAATGCAAAGAAGTATATTTTCTAGACACGCCTGCTCCAGACTTGGTAACCATGGGAGAAGAAAAACCACCACTACATTTGAGCAGGATGCAGTGAGTGAACTGGATGCCATACAATGCTATGTCAAGCTATGGTTAACTTATTTGCTTATTTGAATAAACCACTGTTAGCTGAATTCACATTACACATAACCCTTAACTATAGCTTATAAACCAGAAATTATAATACATTCAGTGCCAATCAAAGAAACACATTTTGGCCTTTCATGATGGGTAAATGTAAATTACATTTAGATTGACACATGACATTAAACTCAGTGGCATTGTATAAATCCGGCAATCCAGGTCATTGTGGCTTAGTCAATAAACCATAGCTAAAATTAGAAAATTCAATTCCATTTTGTGATTTTCCAGCTACCCCATGGACATACATGGCATTGCATATTACAAAGACCCAGCTATGTGGGTTCTTAGTAACCTGAAGCAATCTTGCCATATTTTGGTTGAGCACTATTGCACTTTCTGATCAGACTCTGATCAATAGGGAAGTTACGTGTTTGTGGGGAATCCTATCCCTCCAGTTTTTATATTATAATTTGGGGGCATGTTTAGGGCTACCCAAGAATCAGGCAACAGAAGAAACAGAACTACCAACCTTCTTGAGCCTCGACCTATTTTTTCTCTTCAGTATTTGCATGTAACAACATTCCTGACAAAATTGCAGGTGACAGCAGCTATAATTGTCTGTTGCCCTTGAGCCTCTTTCAGACAATTAATGCATATTCATATTTCATTAATAAAATTATCTTAATACATACAAGGATTTCTTTTTCTAACTCAGAGCCTAATAGAAAGCAGAGGGATGTTTTCCTTATTATTCTATCACTAGGCTAGAAAAAGTATGTGCACTGTTTTTTTATCCAAGACAGTGTGACTGTAAAATATGACATTTGTATTCACAATATCTTCAATTGCAAGACCGAAAGTAATCTGTTCAGAATCTTTCAAACAATCCCTGAAAATCCAGGGTTTTTTTTTAAAGCTGCTTCTAAAATACGTCGCCTCTTCATCATAGTTAAACTATGTGGCCATGAATTTAATCTGCAACCAGAAACCAGAGGGAAATAATCTAATAATCTCATTCCATTAGAAATCATTACAGCATAATATAATGATGTAATTACAGCATAGATAATAATAAGCTAGAAGGAACAAGTTGCAAACAGCCATTTATTCCAGTAAGTCTAACCTTGTATTCTGTGCAGGAATATAGATTAAAGTATCCTTGACAGATGGCTAGCTGGCACTTGAACATATCCAGTGCAAAGGAGTTCATTGTCTGTATGGTTGATTGGTTCCACTGTCAAACTGCTCTTACTCTTAAAAAAAGAAACATGATCTGTCTCCCTGAAACCTGAATACATTATGTCAAGTCTTTGTTGCACTCTGGAACAATAAAAAAAAAAGTCTAGAACTTCTGTGCATGCCATTCATTCGGGGATTTGAAGAGCACAATCTTAGTCTTCTCAAGTCTAAACTTTTCTAAGCCCTTCAAGTCTCAGTTACTTTCAAATCCCTTGATCATCCTCAGAGTTTTTCTCAGATCTTTTCCAGTTTCTCTTAATCCTTCTTAAAATGTGATGCCCAGAACTGGACAGAATATTTGAGCTGGAGCCTGTCCAAGGCAGAATAAAGTAGAACCGTAATTTCCCATTACTTGCAAATTATTTTTTTTCTTGATGTAACCATATCGCACAGTTGGCTCAGATTCAACTTGCCATCAACCATTACTTCAAGATCTATTTCCAAGTGTATGATTTAACAGTTTTTATTTCACCTTGCCTGTCTTAGACTATGCATTTGTTGTGTGTTGTCCATGGACGTAATTTAATATGTTTACAGCTACATTTACCAGTTGGAAGGTAGCTTCGGTGACCAAAATCTTCTGTAAGTAATTCTGGTAATTATTCCTCTAGGTTTAAACAGAGACTTTAACTACAAATATTTACATCTGAGACTTTGACTATTAAATATTTACAGCTGAGATTCTGCAGGAGAATTTTGCCTTTGTTTTGATATCTCTAATGCATACTTTTCTAAAGTATTAGAGGGTAGAAGTATGATGGAACTTATCATCCCTCAACAAGCAATGGGAGGTTTTTTTTAGTAGCAAACTAAGATTACTTTCACCACCTGCTGAGTCCCAGTGCCTACCATCTATGACAGGGGTCTTCAAACTTGGCCCTTTTATGAATTGTGGACTTCAACTCCCAGAATTCCTCAGCCAGTGTGCCTGGCTGAGGAGTTCTGGGAGTTGAAGTCCACAAGTCATAAAAGGGCCAGGTTTGAAGACCTCTGATCTATGACAATACAATCCATCTGACTTCAGTTGGGAATGTTCATCTTTGGTGAAGGATCACCATTTTCAAATTTTGACTTCAATGGGCTTCCTTGCCTTTTAATCCATTGTAGTACCAGGTGCAAGACGTCAGGAAGTAAGGGGATTCAAATGGCTACAGGTTTATTGCATGCTCACACTCTCTACAAGAATATAAACTATTAATGGTCAAAACAAATTGGTGGTAAATAAGAGTCAACAGAATTGAAGGTGAGCTGGATTTAGACTCTTGTGGATGCGAAGGGACTCAAGATTGATGATGTGCTTGACCCCTCCCTTGGGCTAGCAGAATATTCTTAAACTAGCTGCTTTTATGTAACTTGATCATGTATTAATTAGATCTTGGTGATTATAATTTTAGCCATTGTCGTTTGTAACCTACATTGAACCTAATCAACTACAGTGTATGCAATAAACCCATATTTAAATAAAGGGTAGAAAACTTATAGTTGCAGGTGGCATGTGCTCCTTGAACCAATTTTTTTTCTGGAGCCTCCTCAACACATCTGTCCCATGACATAATGTCCCATGTTTTTGAAATTTGAAATAGCAGGGACCTAGCACATTTTTAAAAAATGCCAAAGAAACAGACTCTCTAAAATTCCTCTCCAAAACACAAGGAAAAACAGAACATTCTGTCTTTGCTCATGATGTGGTCAGAATGAAGAAATCACTATTTTTATGATAACTTTATTAAACATAACCATGAAAAGGATTAAAAACTGATACGAACTATAAAAAATAAAAGAACAAAAATAGAAATTGCAGGGTAAAGTAGAAAGAATAATAGAAAAAAAGAAAAAAAGATACTATAGAAAATGAAAATATATAAAATGACATCCACAAATATAATTTTAATAATTTATCACCTTCTCTTAAAATATAACTGATGATCATATCCCAGCTCTTATCTACGAATAAATCTTTAAATTCTTGTTATTTCAGCCCTGTTGTCAGCAAAAGCCCCTAGGATTACCAGAGATAACAACAAATCTATTTTAACCTTAATCAGATAAACCATTTTATAGACCTTCATTTTATTTTTAACAAATTTGATCTTTAATCCCTTCCAATAATGTCTTAGAACTTCATTTCTTTTCATTTTTTCTTTGTCTCTTGTTACAAATCCTTCAAAATTTTAACAGGTCTCTTTTGTAAATCCAATATAAGAAAGTTAGGATTATTTTGCTCCATTCTGTATTAGTAAGTCAAATCTAAGTGTTCTTTCCCTTTAATAGTAATCTTTACTTCTTTCTTATTCCCTCTAGTATCCAACATTCAAATTCCCATCTTAGCATGTTTTTTTTTTAAAAAAAAACAGCATTTTTCCATGGGAATGATTCTTATTATTAGTTAATTGAAATTTTTATTTCAAATCCACCTGGATCCTTAGTCCATTTGTAGCTTTCCAAAAATCAATGTTCTATTATCCTTTTGCTGTTTATTCCAAAAAAGATTTTTAAATCCTTAAACCTATTTTTAAATCTTTATTCACTCAGGATTAAAGGAAACTCACTTGATGCTGTTTCTCCAAAGATTCCCAATAGTTGAAAAGCAGTTAAGAAGCAGTTTCCAAAAATGATTTCAGAAATGAGGCTTGGCAAACTTTATAGCCAGAAAGGCTATATTATGGTTGTCAGCTTGGTTGAAATCCCTTGACTTTCAGCTGCTCAACTCATGAGCCAACTGAAAAAAACCTCAGTTCCTACAGTCTACTCATGAGAAACAGCTGTCTGGAGTACAAATGGATGATCTTCCAATCTCTCCTTTCTCTAGAGCAGGGCTTTTCAACCTTTTCACCGATTGTACCACTTTTAGGATATGGCAATATTCAAGTACCACCTAGCAAAGTGTCAAAAACTTGATGACCAAAAAAAAAAACCCTGTTCAAAGTTGCAATTGCACTGAAATGACTTATGACCATTTTCACACTTATGACCATTGCAGCATGCCCAGGGTCATGTGATTTATATTTGGATGCTTGGCAACTGATTCATATTTATTATGGTCACAGTGTCCCAGGGTCATGTGATCCCCTTTTGCAACCTTTTGACAAGTAAAGTCAATGGCAGGGCTGCTGGTGGCCAAGTGCTAAGGCAGGACTTCCCTCCTTCCCTGCCTCCCTCTTTCTCATGCCCACCTCCTTCTGAAGGAAGAATTTTTTTTCTCTTCCATATATTCATCAAACAAGGAAAAGCCTCCAGAAACAGAAAAGACAAACTGCTGAGTGAACTAGCTTAAAAAGGCACATTTCCCTTCAAGAATTAGCTACTGGCTAGAAAGGAAAGTAAGGAAAAAAAAAAAATGTAGTAAGTATTGGCTGCTGGCTAAGGCAACCTCCCCAAATGGCTCCATTCATAAGTAAAAGAATCTATAGGCAAAATCCATTCAGGAGAAAAATACTTCAAAATCCCTTGCAGCAAAACTTACAGCTAACAATAGCAGAGCAATAGAAGCTAACACGAGACATCAGCCATCAGCCAAATAGAAATTGCCAAACACTCCTTAAGAACACAAAGCCCACATTGCACAAATCCCAGAACTTCAAAGTCACAAAAGCACATAAGAATCCTTCCACTCTCCATCTCCTCCCTCTTTCTCTTGGGGGAGGGTGAGCCAGAACTGAGCCTGGGCCCTTTGTCTCTCCCCAGCCACTGCAGCTCCAGAGGACTCTCTCACTGTAAGTCCTTGCCTGCGCTGGCTCTTTCCCGCCCCCACTACACTTGGCTAGGCAGGGCTGCGTACCACCTGCCACTTGTTAATGTACCACAAGTGGTACGCGTACCACAGGTTGAAAAGCCCTGCTCTAGAGAGCCTTTGCTGGCCAGAATTTGCCATCTGGCCACCAAGTCATCCTTGCTCCATCAGGGACATCTAGTTTGCCATGAATCCTCACCATAAATCCAGAAATTACTATTTTTCACTTAGTCTCTTTATACCAATCTTTTCCTCTTTGTCTTTGTCTCCTCTCCTTAGCTGGCCATGATCCAGCAAAGCTATATAATCTTCTTCTATCCTTAAGAAGAAAGATATCATCTAGTGATAAATGTTTTGCAGCAGACTTGTCTTTAGAGAGCTGTATCTGCAGGAGGGGAAGGGAGGACAGAATGATAAAAGTTATGTAATATTTTTGTGACACAAGCCCCCCTCTCCCTTTGTACCAGCAGCATAGCATCACACATCACACATCAAAAAGGAGCACAGCATATCATGTGCAATGCTGCACGTGTCATATTTAATACCATACAAGCAGCTACAATTTGTGGAAATTATGTTTTCCTTGCCCTTCTAAAAATTAAGATAGCCCACAATATTTATTAGGCCTCGATCCAATTGGACCATCACAATTAGCTGCTCTGCACTGGCTGGGATGTTAGTTTTGAAAATCAAGATACTTTCCCACAAAAGGCTTGCATTGGCCAGTCAGCTGGATGCAGCCAGACTTCACTTGGAGGGAAAAGAGCTTCTACACAAAAATCTGCCCTTAGGTACCATGATAGTAGTCTTCCAATATTTGAGGAGCTGTCACAGAAAAGATGGATCGACCTACTCTCCAAAGCACCTTAAGGGCAGGACAAGAAGTGACAGGATGGAAACTTATTAAAGAGAGATCCACCCTAGAACTAAGGAAAAATTTCCTGACAGTGAGAACAATGAATCAGTGGAATGGCTTGCCTCTAGAAGTTGTGGATGCTTCATCACTAAAGGTTTTTAAGAAGAGATTGGACAACTGTTTGTGCAAAATGGTATAAGGTCTCCTGCTTGAGTATGAGATTAGACTAGATGAAGACCTCAAAGTTCCCTTCCCACTCTATTATTCTGCATTCTGATCTGAATCAAAGTGGGGGGTTGGGTTGGTTTAAGCTGAAGCCCCACTTCAGCTTAAAAAGGGAAAGGATTTGCTTTAAAATGAAACTTTGAGCAAAGCTTTATCAACCTGAAAATCCCTTTGAAACTCTGCATGAGCCTAATATTGCCACACAAACCTAATAGTTTTGATGTCTGCCAAAACAATTGAAGCTACCCAAACCCAATAAGAGTTGCTGGCTGATGAAACATTACTGTATGTAAATTTCAAGTTTAATTGGCAACCAACACGTTCTTGGTCATTCGCTCTATCCCAATCAGAGCAAGCACACAGCCCTCAGTTCGGCTGGCAAATGTTTATTAAACATCAAAAACTGTTAACTGGCCAAACAGGACAAAAAAGCAGGGAGAGAGAAGCAATAGACAATGATCAAATCAATGAGTATTTATTAAGGACAATCTATTCTCTATTACACAATTTTCCAGAGCCCCTGGGAATAATATTGCGGGTAATCAGCATGGGCTTCCTCTAAAGAGCTGCCTTTAGGTGTTCCATCTTTTAATCCCTTCTATAGCAGTGGAACAGAGATAGAATGAGGATCACACCAGGTGATCTCTCCTCTATTCAGTACCATGAAGGAAACAATTCAGTAGATGAGGATGATGTACTCAATGCCAGCTATGAAAAGGAAGCTACAATAGGACCTTGGCATCCACAATTCCCATATAGCAATTGTAATATAAGAGGCTATTAAAGGCATAGCATAGTGTCACTGACTGAATCATGGAGATCTAAATCATTCATAATGCTAAGCTATAGAGCAGGGCTTTTCAACCTTTTTACCAATTGTACCACTTTTAGGATATGGCAATATTCGAGTACCACCTAGCAAGGTGTCAAAAACTTGATGACAAAAAAAAAAACCTGTTCAAAGTTGCAATTGCACTGAAATGACTTATGACCATTTTTCACACTTATGACCATTGCAGCAACAGGGTCATGTGATTTATATTTGGATGCTTGGCAACTGATTCATATTTATGATGGTCACAGTGTCCCAGGGTCATGTGATTCCCTTCTGCAACCTTTTGACAAGCAAAGTCAATGGCAGGGCTGCTGGTGGCCAACTGCTAAGGCGGGACTTCCTTCCCTCCCTCCCTTCCCTGCCTCCCTTTTTCTCATTCCCATCTCCTTCTGAAGGAGGAATTTGAACCCCCCCCATATTTTCCCTCTTCCATATATTCATCAAACAAGGAAAAGCCTCCAGAGACAGAAAAGACAAGCTGCTGAGTGAACTAGCTTAAAAAGGCACTTCCCCTTTAAGAATTAGCTACTGGCTAGAAAGGAAAGTAAGGAGCCCAGCCGGCACTTAAGGAAGAAAAAAAAATGTAAGTACTGGCTGTCGGCTAAGGCAGCCTCCCCAAATGGCTCCATTCATAAGTAAAATCTGCAGCTCCAGAGGACTCTCTCACTGTAAGTCTTTGCCTGCACTGGCTCTTTCCCTTCCCCACTACACTTGGCTAGGCAGGGCTGCGTACCACCTGCCACTCATTAATGTACCACAAGTGGTACGCGTACCACAGGTTGAAAAGCCCTGCTATAGAGGACCCAGATTGTTGGGGGCAATATGCTGACTCTGTAAACTGCTTAGAGAGGGCTGTGAAGTGGTATATAAGTCTAAGTGCTATTGCAATTGCTATAGAATCTGGATTCACACACTGTGCTATGACATCATAGGGACTTTTTTGGTTTGGGTTACAGATTGTGGATTGGCAATCCCTGTGATGTTCAATCCTTTTTTGGCCCAAGTGTGAGCCTGGAGAAGCTGTGTCTTCATGTGGGTGGGATCAGTGTAGAAACTGAATGAGATTTGATTGAAATTACACTTAATTCAGTTATTTAGACACAGTCAATATTTAGTAATTTTTGCCTTTTGCTTTATTATATTATAATTCAGGGCCAACTGTTAGAGTAGCTCTAGAAGCCTCAAGTAAATCATTGCTCTATTTTTTTTAAAAAAATCTAATGTGATTCTGTTTTAGCTTATCATTTATCAGACATATTTAGAGTTTTTGAGGTATTAAACTGGCCTGTGACATATGTCTTCTAATATCTCAGAAGCACAGTATTTATCTTTAGATTATTCTCTAAGGCAAAAAGTGTCTTAGTATTACATATTTAAAAACAGACTAAAGGAGCATTAAAAAAATAGAAGCATAGCATAGTGTTTTCCTAATAAAATCACTAAGATATTTGTGCATTAAGATTATATGCATAATCTGTCTGAGACACCGGATCAATAGCTGGATTTTGGATAACTTTCATCTCCCAGCTCCTTATTTTTAATAGAAGGTGGTTGAGAAGTATTACATGGAAACTTCAGAAAATCGCGGAGGAAATGGATTATCTGGACCCTTTTTAGATGGGTTTCACACCTGGTAGGAGTGGGATGAAGGTGGTGCATCCATCTTTGTTCTTGATCTCTTGGCAGCTTTTGATACCATTGATCATGGTAACCTTGTAGAGTGGCTTCAAAGGTTAGGATTAAGAGGCTGATTCTTCTCCTTTCTCTGGGTCCAGTCAGTGTTGATGATGGAGGGGGAGAGAGAGAGAGATCCAGCCCACAGCCCCTTCTCTGTGGAGTCCCTCAGGGCTCAATGCTTTCCACACTCCTTTTTTAACATCTATATGAAGCTGCTGGGTGAGGTTACTTGATAGCATAGGGTTAACTGATAATACCCAACTCTACATCTTTACCCTGGACTTACTGAATGATGCTGTGGGCATTCTTTGCATTTGGAAGCTACAGGAGTCTGGATGAGGGAAAACAGGATTCAACTCAACCCTGGCAAGAAAGAATGAATAGCTTTAGGTTTTAGGGCTCCTTGGATCCAATGATCATCCATATTTGGATCTGGATGAGTTTCATTATCCCTAACAGAACCAGTGTACAATATGTAAGTCCTCCTGGACTCACAGTTCTTGTTTCAAGCGCAGGTGGGTTTTTGCATAACTTCATTTTGTGTACTAGATGCACCCTTTTCTGGACTTGGAGGCATTGCTCACAGTCACTCATACCTTAGTCACCTCCACAGTGGATGACTGCACTGACGTCTGATACTAGTCCAGAATGTAGTGGCATGGGTAATTATGGATGCATCTTGGTACACTCATGTTATTCCTCTGGTCTGTGAGTTCCACTGGCTCCCAGTGTGTTTCTGAGTGGAATTCAAAGTATTGGTTATTACCAATAAAGACCTTTGGCATGGGAACAGTTATCTGCCAGACTTCACCTCCCCAGTTGTTTGCAGTTGTTATACCAGGTTTGACAGGAACAGCACACTCTGGGTCCCCTCAATTAAAGAATGCCATCTAGTGGAATCTAAAAGTGGACTTTTTTAGCCACCACTGCAGGGTTTTTTTGCTTTTGGTGTCATTGTTGTTTTGCCTTGTTTTTAATGTGTTGTGGGTCACCTAGAGTTGCATTCATGACATAGACAATCATATAAATTGAAAAAAGATAGATAGAAAGAAAAGAACTCTTCCTTTCTCAGAAACGAAGCTATTTAATTGGATTTGTGATAGGGCAGAAATAAATATACTACATACTGAAATACACTTATAATTGTGATTTCATATGACCCTCCCACCCCACCCCTGAAGTTGCTCATGACCCTGGCCTAGCCTATTATACAAACCCCACCCATGTTATTTTTATTTTGTTATGTCATGCAAACCGAAATAATTGGATTAAGGGTAAACCACAGTGTTATGAAAATAGTGCCAGACATAGAAGACACAGTAAAAGATTTAACTTATTTTTGTTTACTTTCAATCTTATTTTTTGAGAAAACTATTTCAGAAATAGTTTTTTTCTCCCATTTCCCCAGTATGCTAGCAATCTTTCTTTTCCAAAGCCACATATTTATTTCTTTGGTTTTTTAAAAATTTATAAATGGGGGGAGGAGCAGGCAAAGAAAGTGTCAGATCTGCCTCAACTTGAATCTTTAAGTAAGAATGATCCTTAACTCCATTTGATGAGAAAGGTATAGTTTACTAAAGGTCAAGTGAAATACAGTAGAGCAAAGCCAGAACTGAAATTAGCACACCAAATCCCCAAGTGTAACTTTCCCCCTCTTAGGCACTTCCCATTGCTGCCTGCCCCCTTCGTCCAATCAATTTCGAAGAAGATGTTTTTGAAATGGTCACTCTCGGTGTTGGCTGGCTTGCAGCTGCATTCTTCTCACAGTGCAGTGACCTTGAAATGCCATCTCGGAAAGGCACCCTTACTTCCATTACTTCCATATTCCCCCAAGCATTCTCCCTCCCTTCCACCCTCCCCCCAGGGTCTATGGCAGACTGGTACTGAGCCATAGCAGAGCACAGGCGTGAGGTGGCAGTTCTAACAGAAAATCCTACTAGAAATTAATCATTGATAGCAGAAGACAGCATTAAAACTATTTAAAAAAACAAAAATTAAAAGGAAGAAGGAGTTTAAAGGAAAAGGAAAATGTTACTTAAAATAAATTCCCTCCCCTCAAAAGTGACCACCAACTGATCAGGAATTTCTAGCTTGTTTTTTTTTCCCCTGTCATCTCTCATCTTTATGCCTTTTAATTCCCCGTCCCCACCAGAAATAATTTGCCCCCGAATGTTCAACTTCATCATGTTTAAGTTGTATCCCTCATGAAAGTAGTTCACGGGTTAGTCCTATGAATTGATTCAAGAGTTTTTAGTTCATTTTTGCCTCTTAAGCAACTGATCATGTTTAAATTGATTTTCACGTTTAGTACAGCTGCCTTTAAATCTTTAATATACTTGTCTTCTTCAAAATCAGTTTACTAATCAAAAGTTAATACTCACTCATTAGGGGGGTCATTTAAACAAAAAAGCTAACATACCACAGTTTGTAGATGAAGTCATTCAGAATTCCAAATTTTGCACAAGTAATTATAATTATTTTCTATGTTGAAATTGAAGCTTGGACTCCAATTACCTGAACTCAAACTGAATACAAATAAACTAGCATGTGGCATACCACAATCAGCAATGCAATTATTTAAAAAAATGAGCTATAAGTAATTACTACAGCACTGAGCTGGAACTAGAGAAAGTTACAGGTAAAAAAGACCCATTGAAATCCATCATGATTAACAAGTCCTACCAATGTGATTAGATTAGATTAGATTAGATTAGATTAGATTAGATTAGATTAGATTAGATTAGATTAGATTAGATTAGATTAGATTAGATTAGATTAGACTGAGATAGAGAGACAGAGGGATAGAGAGATTGAGAGATTGGGGAGACTGGAGAGATAGAGAGACAGAGAGACAGAAAGATAGAGAGATGAGGGAGAGATAGAGAGCTATATTCGATAGATTAAATAGATAGATAGATAGATAGATAGATGAGATAGATAGATAGATAGATAGATAGATAGATAGATAGATAGATAGATAGATAGATAGATAGATAGATAGATAGATAGATAGATCTCAACAAATGCACTGAAAGTCTCCTTGCCTGCATTCTATGTCATTCTATATTCTATACTTTCAATGGGGCATAACAGTGTTTGTGAACCTTTCCCAATTGCTATGATTACAATTGAGCTATGGGAGGGAGATGAGGGTAAGAGTGGGGAGAAAGAATGGAAAAGAAGAGGAGGAGAGGAAGGAAATTGCATGTGTGATAACTACCTGTTAATAACATTGCGTGCGGATTGATTCAGAAGTGCAGACATGCGTATATACCTAAATTCGCCCGTTACACTTCCATGAAGCTTTTTGTTGGAAAGTAGTCTCAGTGCGTCATCAGCAAAAATAGGTTCAATTTCTCAACCATACCTGAATCCAGAGCAGAGACAAGAAAATGTCACTTTACATTAACTTTTCATACACTCTTTCTCTGTATAAAATATGTCCCAGTAGAGTCAGCTCTTTCTATTTTAAAAAGGGAAGGATTTAACCATTCTTTCTATCCTGGAAATTGGACAGCGAGGGTTATGCAGGATGGGGAGGCACCCAAAAATGAGCATGGAAATAAAGGAAAAAATGGGGCTAATTATGTGCTTCAAGGACTACATTTCAGCTCTATACAAGTACATAGAAAACAGGGCAAAAGAGGGTGGACTAGAAGTCTTAATGTAGGAAGATGAATATGATTTAGTGGGCAATACTAAAATGTAGGCATGGAATGAAAGGATGAGAGAATATCAATTATCCAGAAGGAATAGGCTAGATCAAAGGGGGGGGAGTGCATGCATATATTGAGATCAAGAACCTTGAGTGCTAGACAAGAGCCTTTCAGCAAAAATACAAAGCTGTGGAAACAGCAAAGATAGGCTGTGTTATTGATCTCCAAGTCAGGCAGAAGACCTGGATAATGATCTCCTGGATCAGGTTACAGGATGGAGAGTTATTGTAATCTTGGAAGACTTTGACTATCTGGACATCTGTTGGGAAATCAATTTGGTCAAGACTGCAAGGTTCCAAAATTTCTCAACATCTTTTTTACATCATGGTGACCAAAACTGGATGCAGTATTCCAAGTGTGGCCTTACCAAGGCATTGTAAAGTGGTATTAACACTTCACGTGATCTTGATTCTATCCCTCTGTTAATGCAGCCTAGCACTGTGTTGGCCTTTTTTGGCAGCTGCAGCACACTGCTGGCTCATATTTAAGTGATTGTCCACTAGTTTATTGAAATAGGTGATCATTGACCAAATGTGCATAAGTTAAAAACAGATTACTCAATTATATTGGAAAGGCATCTGATAAAAGCTTACTCATGTCTGCACTAGATAACCTGGAAAAGCAATAGGGTCATGAAATGTCTAAGTGTCTTACGATGGTGCATTTCACTATAGTTCTTGAAATTTTCTAACTTAATTGTTTGGTGTTTGCATGATTGCTGTATGGCAGCAGTCTGAATAGTTTGTAATTAGAGGGGAGATTGACTCTTCCTGTCCAAAGTGATAGAATGAAAATTTCAGAAGCAAGTGCACTACTGTCTCAATTTCAGTAGGCTCTGGCATTCCACCTTTACAATTCCTTTACACCTGTGTAATTTCTTACTCCTGTTTCACAGGAGCATTTTCATACCGGCACATCTGGATGGTCTCCCCTGAATATTGTTGGATTCGATAATGTTCCTTACCAAGAATGGTCATTCATGTATTTGTTCAGAAGGCTAAAAGAGAGAAAAGAGGATTGGCTTTCCTAGAGCTGAGCCTAATCTGTAGGGAATAATTGGTTGAATAGCAACAGCACTTAGACTTATATACCATGCCATAGTGCTTTATAGCCCTCTCTGAGTGGTTTACAGAGTTGATATATTGCCCACAACAATCTGGGTCCTAATTTTACCTAACTTGGAAGGATGGAAATCTGATTCAACCTTGAGCGGGTGAGAATCAAACTGCTGGCAGTCAGTAGAATTAGCCTGCAGTACTGCATTCTAACCACTGTGCCACCACCTCTTTGAAAACATAAAGCCAGTGAGAATTTTGGGAATAGTGACTATGACATCTCGAAGTTCAAAATACTGTAGAAAAAGAAATTGAAACATAGTTGTACATGCACAATAAATTTTAGGACAATAAATTTTGGTGAACTACTAGGGGGATTCCATGGACAGACATCCTCAGATCAAAAGAAAAGCAGGAAAACTCAGAATTTCTAAATAGACACTGTATTTGAATATTTGCATACAATCCAATGAGAAAAAAGATGAAGCAGTTTAGTAAACTCTTGTGGACGCATAGGAATCTTTTGACTGAGCTAACAGTTAAAACGGATATTTACTGGAAATAGAAGACATAATCACAAAGGAGGAACACTGACAAGTAGCTAATATCTAAAGAAAGGAAGGGTATGGTTTCTGCAGAAAGTAAAAAAGGGCTAAAGCAAGAAATTGCTTAATCTTACAACAGAATCTAAAGCAACATGAAGAGCTTTGGGGCTAAGTCGTTAGTGAGGAGGAGGAGGAGGAGGAGGAGAGGAGGGGAGGAGGAGGAGGAGGAGGAGGAGGAGGAGGAGGGAGGAGGGAAGAAGAAGGAGAGAAGAAGAAGAAGAAGAAGAAGAAGAAGAAGAAGAAGAAGAAGAAGAAGAAGAAGAAGAAGAAGAAGAAGAAGAAGAAGAAGAAGAAGAAGAAGAAGAAGAAGAAGAAGAAGAAGACAAGTTTTGGTTTGTATTATGAAAGGATAGTCAGATAGAAGTAGATCATGGGGAGAAGGCAGAGCTCCTCAATTCCTACTTTGCTTCACACTTCTCCCTTTTACCTAAGCAAAGTAATCGACACACGAAAGGAAGCCAACTCAAATTAAGTAAAGAAATGGTGATGGTTAACTACCATAAACAAGTTTAAGCTGCAGGACCAGATCTGTTACATCTAAGAAGATTGGAGGGTCTTGTGGATGCCATCTTGAAGCCACTTTCTGTGATCTATGAGAAATCATGGAAGATGGGAGTAGTCACAGAGATGGAGAAGGGGAAATCTTCAGAAGAGTTAAGAAAGAATATCTGCATGACTTCAAACCTGCCAACTTGATGACAAATTCTAGCAAAATTCTGGAACGGATTATGAAGTAGTCAATTTGTGAATGTTTGAAAAGAATACATAGCTTGGCAGGAACCAGCATGAGAATATCAATAATAAAAGGTATCAACCTAACCTGATTTTTCAAAATAGTATGAACAAATTAGTCTATCATGAGGATGTGATGGTCATAGCGGACTTTGGAAAAGCATTAAATAAATTCTCCATGAGATTCTGATATAGAAGATGATAAAAAG
Source organism: Azemiops feae (assembly GCA_023970755.1). Lineage (NCBI taxonomy): Eukaryota > Metazoa > Chordata > Lepidosauria > Squamata > Viperidae > Azemiops > Azemiops feae. The sequence goes on from JALGBA010000014.1 coordinate 246,749, forward strand.
TAGGCAGTTCAACATACAGTATTTATAATGACTTAGATGATTATCAAAGTTGCAATCCAACTTATAGATAAGGGAAGGACAAACACTCCAGAAGGCAGTACAGGTAGGCCTTGACTTACAACCATTCGCTTAGTGACTTCTCAAAGTTACAATAGCACTGGAAAGCACTGACTTATGACTGTATTTCACACTTAAGACCATTGCAGCATCTCCATGGTCACATGATTTACATTCGGATGCTTGACAACTGACTCACATTTATGATGGGTTGCAGTGTCCCGGGGTCATGGGATCATCTTTTGCGACTTTCTGACAAGCAAAGTCAATGGGGAAGCCAGATTCACTTAACAACCATGTCACTAACTTAACAACTGCAATGATTCACTTAACAACTGTGGCAAGAAAAGTCATAAAATGGGCAAAACTCACTTAACTACTTTCTTGCTTAGTAACAAATTTTGGGCTCAGTTGTGATGTATTTCGAGGCCTACCTGTATCAAGATTCAAGAGAATCTTGACAAATTGCAACAGTAATAGAAAGCAACCAAGTTAATTTCAATAAGGACTAATGCAAAGTCCTACATTCCAGTAGGAAAAAACCTGAAACCCTAAGAATGAGATTGGAATGGGAAGAACTAGGCTAGGCAAAAGGCAGATAAATGCAAAAAGTGTCCAGGTATTTTGGTGAATCACGAGCTGAACATGAGCCATCAATTGGAGGAAGGAAGGAAGGAAAGGAAGGAAGGAAGGAAGGAAGGAAAGGAAGGAAGGAAGGAAGGAAGGAAGGAAGGAAGACAGAAAGAAAGAAAGAAAGAAAGAGAGAGAAAGAAAGAAAGAAAGAAAGAAAGAAAGAGAAAGAAAGAGAAAGAAAGAAAGAAAGAAAGAAAGAGAAAGAAAGAAAGAAAGAAAGAAAGAAAGAAAGAAAGAAAGAAAGAAAGAAAGAAAGAAAGAAAGAAAGAAAGAAAGAAAGAAAGAAAGAAAGAAAAAGAAAGAAAGGTTTGCATTCCTCTCTTTTCTGCATTGGTCAAAAAACACCTAGAATAGCATGGCCAGTTCTAGGCACCACATTTTAGGAACTACATTGACAAATCAGAGCATAGCTAGAGGGGAATAAGCAAGATAGTAAAGGGCCTGTAATTTAGGATGGTGAATTGAAGGGGGTCTGCAGGGAGATGTGACAGCTCTCTTCAAATATCTAAAGGGCTGTCATTATGAAGGTGGGGCAGAATTGTTCAAAATTGTTTCAGAAGTTAGAAAAACGAACAATAGGTTGAATTACAAAGTTATAGATTTTGGTTGGGCATAAATAAACATCAATACTAATAGTAGGGACTGTTAAATTGTGGAACAGACTGCCATGGAAGTATGGACTTGATGATCTCCAAGTTTCCTTCTACATCTTAATTCTATGGTTGTGGAAGGAATGATAAAGGAATCCGTTTGAAGGTTTCAGAATGGCAGCCAGTGGATGATCAAATCAATAGACTTAGATAGGCATGTCATGTTTGGAATGAAAAATATCCAGATGACCACTAGATGGCAGTAAAGAGATAAGAAAGGTCTATTTCTATCACATCTAGATTTTTGCTGCTCAGCTACCGGAGCTCAAAGACTGGGTTTATCGAAGGAACTTGGTAAGGTATTGCTTTTGAATGTATTCTCTCTGGCTCTGCGAAACCCATATAATATGGCCCTAGATATAGCAGTATAGTGCTAGAAAACATCTATTAAAGATGGCTGTCTAAATACTAGTACAGTATGTCATTGGCTCATCTGATTTAATAAATGGCAAAGGTGTTTCCATGGAAGAAATGCTGATTTACTTTTGAACTGATCAAAAGTATACTATATGTGTTGCAGGCTACCTCTTCTGCAGCAGAGGTTCATAGTGAATTAAATGTGGCTCTGACAAAGAGCTCAAGGAAACATCCCTGTAATGGTATTTCTACACAGAAGTTTTAGATTATTATCTCTCTTCTACTAAACTGACTTTTCTTCTTAAGAGAAATACTTTCTCTCTAGCCAGAGCAACTGATGAAACATTGAATGTCACTTTTAGTCATAGTTCTTTGGCAAGAGTGCAAAGTGGTAGTTGCAGCTGAATGTCTTGGTTCACAGGCAGCTCTGTCATTCACAGGGGAATTGTTACAGTGTGTGTGTGTATACACTTGTGCAGAAATTTGCAAGCTGCCATAGCAGCCTCTTTTTTCATGGCAGCAGATTTCTGTAAAATGGGAACTAGCATTACCATTACGATAAATTTCAAAATCATTTTTGTGGTGTGATGGACCCTCATGAGTCCATCTAAGGCAGGGGTGTCAAACTCAATTTCATTGAGGGCCGCATCAGCATTGTGGTTGCCCTCGGGGGGGGCGGGGGTGTTGGCCAGGGTGGGTGCGGCCTACTGGGTGTGCATGGATGGAGTGGGTGTGGCCTACTGGGTGGGCATGACCAGCTCTACATCGTTCGTGTCAAGGGGGCCTGTGGGGGCCTGGGCAGGAGTGGGACAGATCTGAGGGTCTCTGGCAGAAGAGGGTGGGACCAGGGCAAGTGCCAAGGCATGGTCCACTGGAGGACACCTCCCCAGCATGCACTCAGGGGGCGGGGCCGACGCGGCAGTTCCTCACTGTTTCCAGACGGCCTTGTGGAGCTAAGACTGAATGCGTTTCAGCATAGATGGCCACTACAAAATTGTACATTGGCTCCCGGCCGGCCTGGGCCAGGGCCAAGGCAGCGGGGGCCATTCCCTCACTCTTTCCAGGATGGCTTTGCAGGCCACATGAAACCACTTCGCAGGCCGCATCTGGCCCCCGGGCCTTGTGTTTGACATGTCTGATCTAAGGAAATCAACAGATTTTCAAGAGATCTCAAAGAAATGTGTGAAATTTCTTGGAGGAGTTAGGTATATTCCTAGATTAACATAGGGATTAATGAAAGGACTCACTCAACTTCCCCCCCCCCCCAACATGGTGTGTTCCACTAATTCATAAGGTTTTGCTTCGGTTTAACAAATTGCGTGAAATGAATCATTATGTTTGTAATCCATGGCTTAAGGCTTAGCATGTTGAGTGAACCCAGCCAACGATGGTTTAGCTAAACTTCATTAAATAAATCATGACTTACCGTGATGTCAAAATCCAGGCCCGTATTTGAAAACCTATCACACTCACCTAATCCATAGTGCAAGTTTTCCAAATGGATTGTTCTCCACGTGTTACTACCCAGAATTCCTACCCAGAATTCTCAAAATGTCATCGGATCCAGGACATCCAGCCCTCATACCCTGCAGATTCTCCCGTTCCTAACATGTCTGTTCATTCTACTGCTTTAGTCTGACTTCCTCATCTCCTCAGGAGTTATTTTAGCATACCCGCAATTGTATCGGATTCTCACTTTATCCAAAACTTTGCAAGAGAGAGAAGTGACAATCTTTTTTTCCCCTCTCAGCCTGCTATTGAATATTTCCAAGGTCATTACAGGACAAATGATTTTCCCCCAATCTCTTGAGCTGCAAATGTTTATGCTAACAAGTCTGCATAGCCCTAGCTGGTTCTGTTTTATTTTAGCATTCATTTTCTTTCAGTCATTTGTCTTCACTGAAATTGATGAGGATTTAGGCAAGTGATCCATGTGTTTCATTTCGGGTATGGATGAGCTGCCTTGTTTTTATGTCCTTCAGGAGAGATTTACAGTGCAGCTTAAAGTTTTAGACTATTGTGTAACAGGGAAAAAAACATATATACGGAAAAAGCTTTTCTATAAATGCTTTGGACCTGTAATCATGTGTGCCACAGATTTTATGTTTGCAAAGTCACAGTTCTTGCCAATCATTGTGCTGCAAGATAGAATTAGGCTATATACAATATTTCTGTGGTAAAAGATGCCACTCCTTCCCACTATAAAAATGAGGGACATAATCATCATAAATAGTATTGGTGATAATATTTATTATTTATATACTTAAAATGTTGATATAGCTGAACTACTGAAGAAACTTCCAGGGCTTTAGAAATTATGTGTTCAAGGATAAGTGCCTTTAAGTGGAGAAAAAGCAAATCTTTAGAAATATACTTTTTCCACACAGTTTATCAAAGAATCAGATTCCTAGGCCTAGTGATTGTACTTAGTAGTCTAGCTTTCTTCAAGCTGATGCCTATTAGATCTTCTGGACCAGCTCTCCTATACTCAATATACTTAATGGCCGCTGTAGCCAAAGAACCTCATATTTGAATAATGTGCATTGGCACTCTGTTATTTAGCTATACTAATTCCACACCTCAGATTTGCACAAAGCAATGAAAAGCCGACCTGTAATTGCCTCACTTTGGGTTTCAAAAGATGGATAATCACTGGGAATCAACCAACTGGCCAGACAGAGAGTGCAAAATGCCTCATTTAATATAAGTAGCCTTTCTCTGAGCTACCAGAGATCCTGGAGCAACAAAAAAATAAAACTAAAAATCTTTCACTGCCATGCTGTAATAAAGAAACTGCATAATGCAAGCAAATAAATACATTAACACAAACTGTTAAGGCTCCTTTCCACATGTTCATTTTGTGGTCATTTGCAAAAATAAACAACGGATTGATTGCTACGAAGGTAACCCAGTTGCAAAGACCCCATTCTGCTGTTGCATTAAAAATAAGCTTCTTGAAGATGGGAGAGTGAAATGATGGCATGTCAACATTTCTGTAACCAGGCACTTTCCCCAATAAGTTTAATCCTGACTGCATATTTCTGTAGTGCTTAGAGCTAGAAGGGAGGAAGACATATGTTTTAAATAATTCTTACATTAAGTACTAGGAATAGATTTTTGAAGCTCTGGGCTTGTGAAGCATGGTACCTAAGGCAGAGGAGAAGGAGGGGGAGGGGGAGGGAGAGGGGGAGGAGGAGGAAGAGTGATGGATGACAGTGAAGTGGCAGTTTCCCAAAAAGGAGGAAGCACATTCCAAGGAGGGGGGGTTGAGACAAGAGGCAGCCCAGCCTGATGCTGGATAGGAGACAGAGGGAGGGAGTCAGATTAGCCACTCTCTAGAATTTCTGTTGGAGCGAGAGTAGTAAAAGTTTGGCCTGGGTAAGCCAAATAAAGAATTCAACTTTGGCTAGATTATTTTTAGGTCACTCTTCTGCATCAATCTTGCCACACTCAAGGCCATCACTAGCAGACACAGAAAAAGATCACAAGATATTTAGAGCACAATGATATGACATATAGATGCATCATCCTGATTGAAATATTTGTTAGCTCAATGTGAATGAAATGCCAGTCACTTACGCAGGATTTAAATTTAGGATAGAATACCGTGTGCCTATGTTAACCATTTCCAAAGAAAGAACAGGTTAATAGAAAAGTGCAGTGGGAAGGAAGTCCAATAGGCACACAATTATATCCCTTTAAACAGAAGGAAAGAGAAAGAGGCTTCATGTATATACTGTATTCAGGAACAGATTTGATACTTTAAATGAAATGAAACTTCCTATGACCGTTCTCAGAAAATGTGATCCATCTACATTTCCCTACAAATAGGTTACATCCAGACATGTTATTTGAACAATTTTCAAGAGCATCAAAAATGAATTGTTACAAGCCCTGAACAATTCAAATGCTATTTCTGAGACATATCATATTTGCAATATTTTATGGATGATTGGGGAGCTTCTCCTACCCCTACCTTTTAAGGAGTCATACAAATTGGGCTACTTCTGTGGTGTTTCATTTCCATTGGTATTGCAGAAAGCTTTCTTCACCGTCATTTTGGCCAATGCCCATTTTATACGTTAGCCGAAGAGTGGAGAATATAAGACTCTTCAGATATAGATCTCCCAACAACCTCAGCCTAATAAGTGATATATAGGGAAGATAGGAAAATCAGATTTCATATCCACACCCTATATAACTACAGGCAATGTAGTCAAATGTATTCCACAATATGCTACCTAGCATTTGCAGTCTCCACCCACTTTGAATTTTGTCTTTGCCTTTGAAATAAGAAAAGACATATTTCTTATTTCAGAGAACAGATCCTTAAGATAGCACAGGTAAGAATAGTGCAGAACTATACAGATTATGTCAGAAAAGCTAGAGTTTAGAATTAGCTGAGGTTGGCAGAGAAAGCTAACAAAAAGGGTTCTTTTTTATTTCTGTTCAAAATAAAAACAGTAGAAAAAAATCAATATACCATCAGATTGGTGAAGTCTCAAAATGCTAACAGATGAGAAAGAAAAGGCAGGGCAACTCAATTTCTTTTTTGGTTCAGACTTATCTCTTAAGAATACAGGTAGTCCTCGAGTTACGAGTGTCATGGAGCCTGCCCATTCCACTTGTAACTCAAAAACTCGTGGGAGTGAATCTTGTACCTCGAACTAGATCACTCTCTTGCTCGTTTAAAACACACGTGGCTCATTAAGTGAACATGAGGTATCTCAGGGTGGGGAAGGCCATGGAGGGCCTAGTGATGGAACAGGCCCCAAAGGCCTTCCCGATCCACTAAGATACCTCATGCTTCCCCCTTCCGTCCTGCCACGCCGGACTCACCTTGAAAAGATCCATCTCCTCTCTGCCATGGTACCTGCTGCCGCCCAGATCGGAGGCTGGAGGACGCTTCCGCGGCCTTCCAGCAGCCTGATCCGGGTGCCGGAGGCCTTCTCCAGGCTGCTGCTGCCTGGAAACAGGCTGCCAGAGGGTCACGGAAGTGTTCCCCCAGACTCAGATCTGGGCGGCAGCAGCCTGGAGAAGGCCTATGACGTCCCAATCCAGCCTCCGGAGGCACATGGAAGCATCCCCTAGCTTCGGTTCCATTCTCTGTTGCAGAGAACAGAGGCCTAAAGTACCGTGAGATCAGTAGCATGAGATCTTGCCCCACTGATCTTCCGTGATCTTGCGTTACGGCCTCCATTCTCTGCGAATGCACCAAAGGCCTGGAGCAGCCAAGAAAGCGAAGGATCTCGATCTTCGCAGGGTGAGTATTGAAGGCCTGGTTCCCAAGGAGACCCAGGGTGGGGAGGGAGGGAATAACCAGGGTGAATGTTGCAGAGCCTCTGTGGTCGCTCTTAAGGGCGAATGACTGCCGTGGTGCTGCAATATTCGTAATTTCAGGACTTGCTCGTAAGCACTAGGGGGCACTTATTGCGTAACTTCGAACGAGCGTTAAGTGAACACTCGTTACTCGGGGATTACCTGTATATGGGTTCCACCAAGAAATTCTACTGGAACATTGTGAAAAGCAGAATGAAAGGGTAGGAGTTGAGTTAGCCATAGATAGAAACATGGTCAGAGAAGGCTATTTACCTTATTTTTATATAATTAACTGATGATGGATTGAATATTTAAGTGTTATCTTTAAAAAACATTCCAGAGGACTGGTGAGGTGCCCTAGAGGACAAAGAAGAGCAATTGAGATGATTAAAGACCTGGAGTCTAAAACATATGAAGAACTGTTGCAGGATTTGGGAATGGCCAGTCTAAAGAAAAGGAGGATTAGGTGGGGCATGATAGCAGTATTCCAGTATTTGAGAGGCTGCCACAAGGAAGAGGAGGTCAATTTATTTTCCAAAACACCAGAGGGCAGGACAAGAAACAACAGATGGAAACTAATCAAGGAGAGAAGCAACCTGCAATTAAGAAGAAACTTCCTAACAGTGAGGACAATTAACCAGTAGAACAACTTGCCTTCAGACTTTGTGGGTGCTTCATCACTCGAGGTTTTTAAGAAGAGACTGGACAGCCACTTATCTGAAATTATATAGGGACTCCTGCTTGAGCAGGGGGCAGGACTAGAAGACCTCCAAGGTCCCTTCCAGTGCTATTCTGATTCTGATTATTAAATATTAACTCAATTTTCTAGAAAGAAGAAAAGGAGGACACAGCCGGTTTTATAGGAGTATCTCGGAAGATTCTAGAAGAACCTAAAGAGATTGATTTGTAAGCATGCTGAAAACAATGCAGTAATTACAAGAAATAATCAGCGATTTGTCAAGAACATGTCTTGACAGATTAACCCTCTGTATCCCTCTTTCTCCCTGGCATTTTAACTTCCTTAATAAATCATGGGAATGCTGTAAATATATTTTGCTTTCAACAAAGTATGTGCCAAAGTATCTCACAACATTCTGATTTGCAAGTTAGTTATCGTGAGCTGATGTTTAAGCTGATGACTGACTTGAAAATTGGGGGGGGGGAGAAGATGGATTGAGATAATTTCTAGTATAACCCTTTACTTTTCAATATTCAATAGATGATGTGGTATAAGTCATTTGTTGAGATGGTCAGCTATAGAAATCAAATAAATAAATAAGATTTTTTAATATAAAAGTTCAAGGTGAAACGAGTGGGATAGCTAAAACTTTAGATAATAGAAATAAAATTAAAAAAACATCTTGCTAGAATAACAGGTTGAAAATAACAATGAAATTTAACAGCAAATTGTAGAATAATTAGCTAATAAAAATAAAATGCATGGATATAGGAAGAGAGAGATACATGTATTGGTATACTGTCTATACTGCATACATGTGCCTGTAAAAAAAGGTAAACACATTTTTATATCTATAACGATCACATCACTGGAGCAATGCTTCTATTTTATTCTGCATTGGTCAAGTGCTGTATCAAGGACGCCACATTTTAAGAATAATGCAGACCAGAACAAGTTCAAAGAAAAGCAGTGGGGATGTAGAGAGAGGTTTGGGAGCTAAGTCCTATGAGCTGAGATTTAAGGAGATGAGGAGTTTAGCCTTGAGAATGCTGAGAGAAGAAATATAATAGAGTTCTTCAACTGAAGAACTGAATAAATGTTACATAATGGAAGGTTTAAAAAAAACATCTATTCTTCATTGTTCCAAACAGGAGGAAACAGAATGATGGATTTGACTCACAAAACTCAGAATCTGATTAAATAACAGAAAGAAAAGCCATAACAGAAGGAGCATTTTTACAATGGAAACAATCCTGTTTTGGTCCCCACGATATAAAAAAAAATGTTGAGACTCTAGAAAGAGTGCAGAGAAGAACAACAAAGATGATTAGGGGACTGGAGGCTAAAACATATAAGGAACGGTTGCAGGAATTAGGTATGTCTAGTTTAATGAAGAGAAGGACGAGGGGGGACATGATAGCCGTGTTCCAATATCTCAGGGGTTGCCACAAAGAAGAGGGAGTCAACCTCTTCTCCAAAGCACCTGAAGGCAGGACAAGAAGCAATGGATGGAAACTAACCAAAGAGAGAAGCAACCTAGAACTGCCTGAGCAGAGGGTTGGACTAGAAGACCTCCAAGGTCCCTTCCAACTCTGTTATTCTATTCCAATTGCCCAGAGAGGTGATAGATTCCTCTACAATGAATGTCTTCAAACAGCTGATTACCTCTCAGGGAAACCCTAATTTTGATTCCTATACTGAGCAGGGCGTTGAGAATTTGGACACATTATGTGAAGACCTAGCTATCTGATGATCAACCACAAGATGGATAGATTTACTTAAAGTGGCTAAGGGTCAAAATATCTGAAAGGCCAGATTTAGGATATATCATGTAATGGAAAAAATTTTTATGTGGTCACCAAGAGTCAGCACCAACTTGACAATACATAATCAATTAATGTTATGATTCCATCATTATATAAAATATCTCTTATGCGATTCCATTTAAACAGAGAGGTTTATAATTTATGATTCTGATAATTCAAGTTTCACATTTATGTGCAAAAAAATGTGCTGGTTCGTTCTTTTATATCGCGAACGTACAGCCCCAAATAGGTTGCTGCTTATTCTGTAGCTTTTCTTGCTCTCACCCTGATGCCTCTGAACTCGGAGCAGACCTCTTTCAATTGGATAAATGAACATGCAAATATTTATTTTCTAATCTGCATGGAATAAAGTAAATTAGAAATATATTCAAAAAAGAATAAACACCTATGAAGTGTGAAATAATAGAAAATACTTGTATTTTAGATTTTAGATTTTGACAGTGGTTTGCTTTCTGAGCTTGCAATTTAGCTTCCGAATGTTTTATTACCAGGCTAGGTAACATCATCAGTAGGACTTTGGTAGAAGTGTCTTGTTCTATTCCTTTTTAGCTTGTATATGTCTTGTGTGCCAGTGTGGTCAGTTGGTCGCGCGATTGGCCATTCGTTTGTATGCTATATTTAAATTCCGAGAAGCTGACTGATTCCCTTGTTGATTGGTCAATCAACAATTGGTCAAGAATGTGGCTGCTTAGAGTCTATGAATTGAAGCAGCATGAAAGTCCAAATAAATAAATAAATAGCCACATATTGTACAGTATATGTTTCAGTTAGAACATTGGTGTTTGGAGAGAGGGGAAGGGGAATAAAATTGTTCAACCTCTCTAACATCTAGTCAGCATCTACTGTCTTGTTAAATTCATAAATGCAGCCCAATTCTTGTGCATAAATGTAACCAAAGTTCTTACATTTTTATCATGTTTGTCTTCTCCGTATGCAGGATGTGATGATAGATGTTAGGACTTGAAGATTACTCAGTGAAAATGAATGAATAAATAGCAAATAAATGTTGGTGTAAATAAAATGCTATTTCACATTATTCATGGTTAAGATACGATGTTTAACTTTCACATTAATGAGGGTCACTGGTTTATGCAGCTTGAAAAGTTGATGATGATGATTTATTGGGAACACGTAAGAATATTACTAACTGGAGTCTCTGTGCACCAATGTAATCTTCCAGTGAATACTAGTTTTAAAAGTGGAGCTTAGAAACTAATACTGTGGGAAATAGCTCATCATTGTGGCTATATCTTGGCTCTGTAAGGGAGGTATTGGGCCACTTAATATCAATTATTAGAGTATTGGAGTATCATCCCTCAACATCATATGTCCTTAAGTCCTTCTTATGACTTCTGGTTGACAATGTTGCAAACAAGATGTTGAACAGTTTATATTTTCAACAAGAATAATGTAACAATAAGAGAAGAATAATTTTGAAAATCAAATTTCGCTGTATGGTTACTATCCATTTTTTAAATATTTATTGCCAAGTAATTGTTGTATTCTAAAAGGATTCAAATAATTTGCTATACAAATCTTAAAGTGCAGTGGGTTTAAAAATAAATTCAGAAATGGCATTTTGTAAAGTGCTTTTTATTCAGTTTTGTCAATTGCCTAATGAAGTACTCCCATGCAAGCTTGGCTAACCTAGGAAAACCATTTTATCCAGTACATAAGGACAAGCGTCAATTGTTGCTAATGTGACTAGGTACACACAGATTCTAAAACTGAGCTTGGTTTGCTTTCCAAAAAGTTGGACTAATTTGGTAAATTAACATTAGTTCCTTAGCTCACCATTTGTGTTAATATTTTCCATGTTGTTCTCCCTTCTGCCTTTTGACTTTATTGCTGAACAAAGTCCAGTGAAATTTAAGTGAGTTCATTTCCTATTGGATTCAGTGGAAGATAATCAGCTTAATTTTCTTTCATTAAAGGAAAAGAGAATTATATCCTATATTTCTGGGAGCAAAGTCCATTAAACTTAATGGGACTTATTTCTCAGTAGACATGAATAGAATTGAACTGTTAATGTGTAATCCCATGCATCTTTTTTCCCCAATTGTATTCAGCAATGCACGTTTCAAGTTTTGTTGGATTCTGCTCCTTCTTGTTGGTTTTCAAGGAACAAAATGTGCATGTTACATGGCCTGAAAACTTTCAAGGCAAATGTACTCTAGGAAAACAAAAAATAAAGACTATAACTCACAAATGGTGAGGGAACTATAGTGCATTTTGATCATTTAGTTCAACTGAGTACTTGTATTTCAATATTTCTTGGGAAAAAAGGGTGTAATGCTTATAAGCTAAAAAAAAACCCCAAAATGTACTTACTATGTCATAGAACAGCTTTGTTACAGTAAAACAGTAGGTGAAAAAATAATTTTAGAAATATTTGTCTAGCGCTTAGAGCACACCAGGTGCATAATCTCTAAATTCGTTACAGTGGTTAAATCATAACACTGAAATAGTGCAGTAGTAAGAGAATCTTACAGCTTGTTTTCAAAGAGTAGATAAATGTTCATCACTTGGCTGCAATTCTAAGTGATGGCTTCCATATGTCAATGGGAATGGAAATGCTCACAGATTTCATTTACGCTACGTCATCTTAAAAAGATACTTTTCATTTTACTCCCTGAAAGGTGACTTGCATACACCTATGAAGTAATCCTTAATAACTATAAAGGAAAATAAAAGTACAGGTATGTAACTTTCAAATATATATGAAATGACTCTAGATATACATGGATTCTAATGAATTTTAAGCAAATTAAGTTCAAGCATGTTTTCCAGTACAAATGTAGATAATTATTTCTTTCAAAATTTTGGTAGGTAATTAGATTAAAAATATATATTCCACAAATTAGAGATACGTAAGTTTTTAACCAATTCTTCAAAGAAAATTACTGATTTGCTTTGGTCAGTCCAAGTGCACATATTAATGATTGTCGTTCTGACAGTTTTTTTTAATTTGCTCACATTTACTTGGGTGGCCTATTCTGATTTGTTCTTTTTGAGATGACAGAACAACTCTATCATTTAAGCTCAGCAAATCTAAATATCCGCTTTCATCTTTTTGCATTCCTTTCCTTCACGCTGACAAATTGTACTATGGTAATCCATGCAGTCTTCAGAATGCAGACCATCAACATTTTCGGTTGGGGCTAGAGAGCCAAATAGACCAATTCTGTCATTTCCCGGTAAAAACTCTGTTGCCGCTTGATCATATGAAATAGCACCTAATGTTTTGACATATTTCATTGATTCCTTACTGCCTGGTAATTTGCCTTCAAAAGGAAATTCTGCAACATTCACTTCCTTTAAAATGACTTTGTTGTTAATGCATTGTTTTTCACAATGAACATCTTCATTTTTCTGCCGAATAAGACTATCTGAGGTAATGAAATGCTCTCCTTTGATGCTTTCTTCAATGTCTGTGAGATTGAAAACCTCTGTGGGAAAGCCGACTTCCGAGTCGGGTATGTAGAGCACCTCTGAATTTACCTCACATCTTTCTAGTCTTTCAAATGTAGATTGGGAGGCAGGATTCTTTCCCTGACCCACTACTGTAAATGGGACCATCCTCGAACGATGTTCCCTGACTACAGAGTTTGTGATGTGGAAAAGTAGTTTGAAAGCCATTATTATCATTGTTATTGTTGTTATTATTGTTCATAGTACTGTTTTGATTACTCTGCCATTCAGCATCATCAGCATCATCATCAGTATTTGTAACTGGTATAACTTCAGCAAAATTAGCTTCATTATTTTCTCCATCTTTCTCCTTGTTAGTACTTTGCACGGCCACCTTATCATTGCTTTCACTTGCTTTTTCCTTCTCTGAGTCATTAGCCACATCTGCTCTCTTTTGCATGATTCCATTCTCGTCACCGCATGCCTTTGCTGTCATAACATTAGTAGGTTCCTCTTTCTTAGGCACAGGAGTGGGAGAGGAATGGTTGTCTGAATGTAGATGGCTATTACTATTTGCGAACTGTTGTTGGTTTGTGTCACCCACAGAAAAATTCATATTAATTCTGTCAGTCTCATATTCAGAAATTTCAGGAGGCCATTTTGGTTTATTTACTGTAACCATGTCACTTGAGAGTGAATTTTTGGGAGTTTCTATAGAAGGAGGCCACGTAATGTTTAATTTGCCCCTCTCTGTATTCTGTTTTAAATTATCATTCATAGTTTCACAATGGACTTGTGGATTGCCAGCATGCAGCATATGAACAGTTGTTTTATTCACTTTTGATATGGATTTATGAACTTCTTTAGTAGGAGCACAACTAATAGGGCCTTTCTGATTTTTGGAAATCCATAATTCTTTGTGTTGCTTGTGTCCGAAGCCTTCATCGTAATTTCCTTTGGATTTGAAAAGTTGCTTAAAATGTGGTTTGCAATATATTTTACCATGGAGAGAAGCATAATTTCCTAAGCTGTCAAATCAAAGAAAAAATGTTTTAGAGTATTTTTCAATCATAAACAGTCCAAGAATGTTTTAGCTGTAATTAATTGTAATTTTAGTATCTATAAATATATTTCTCTCTCTCTCTCTCTCTCCATATTATACCAATAAATTAAATAATATTGTTAGATCAATACTTAGTCATACGTTGGATTTAAGCCATGATGAATATTTATGGGATTGCTCAGAATATGATTTAATCTAACTCCAAATTGTGCACTTTTAAGATTGGGCTTTAAATGCTTAATTTCACTCTTCATGAAATAAGTAGCACAGAATAGATCAAAGAAGTCTTTTTCTTAGTGTATTTTAAAGCAAAATATTTTGAAAGTTAGTTATAAATTTGACAGTGTTGGAGGATCAATTCTGTGTAGCTCCATGATTTTAACAGAATTGCTACATGCTCAACATTTTCCATTCATTGTGGAAATTAAAAAGAAGTTCCAATAGAATAGGCTATTTGTAGCTAAGGACTAAAGTGTGGGGTCTTTAGTGCTCTCTGAGCTTGGTGGTTTTCTTGCAGATGTTTCATTACCTAACTAGGTAACAACAGTGCTAGAAGGGTGTGGGGTTTGTTATTTTTAATATTAGTGGCTTGCCCTGTCAGTCTTGGTGGGAATAATCTTGGCAGTTCCTTGATTAGGCTATTTACTGTTAGCTTATTTGTCTGTATTTGTAGCTCCTCGAGTGGGTATTGTTTACTTCTTCATTGTTGGTCTAGGATTAATCATAGTGTTAATTTCTGCTCATCTTTTAAGACAAATCATCTGCAATAATCTGCAGTCAGAAGTCACAATAAAAACTTCTTAATTTCACAACCTATGGACAGAGTCAAACATAGTGTCAACTGGGAAACTGAGCATTCTAGACCAAGCCAAGTCCCCAAACACCAGAGAATTCGTGGAGGCCTGGCATTCAGACAAATCAGCCATCAACAGGCACATAGAGATAAACAACATCTATATACCATTCAATAGGGAAAACAACTAACCCTACCAAAGCAGACAAACAAGGTAACAGTAAACAACAGCCTAGTGAAGGAAGCACCAAGGACATTCCCACCAATACTGACAGGGCAGGCCACTAGTATATAAAAATAAGAGCAAAGCCCATTCCCTTCAAGCACTGATGATATTACCTAGTTTGATAATGAAACATCTGCAAAAAAAACCCAACAATCTCAGAGAACATAAAAAGAAGATCATATGTCCATTTGATGTGTGACGTCCATTTGTACTTTCTTTGTTAATATTTGTCTTAAATGTCTGTTAAATATCTTCAGTAATCCTTACTGAAACATTATTTTTAGTTTAAAAATAAACAGGGGATAAATTGATAATTTGCATCTCTACAAAAAATGCTTTTTCATTTACTATCTCTGCTACTTTTTTCTCTGACATCTTCTATATCCAGCAAAGTAACCTGAGGGATATGAAATGCTGCCATATTTTTATTTTAGAATAGTCATCTTTGAGCCTCCCAATGTTTGTGGGGTAGGTATGCCACTTCATTGTTCCTATGGTTTCCCTTAGTTTCTTAGGTCTCTTATCAAAGCCACAGAAAATCTGACTTTTTTAGAACCTTAATATTATTTTATCGTCTTTCAAAATTGCGTGACTTTGACATTTACACTAGATTACTGTGTATGGGATCCAACTGTGATACATCAGTTTCAGCATACGTTCACTATCAGTGCCATTTTTATAGTTTTTTTAAAATTGATACTTTAATTGGAATTGATCTTATTCTCTTATATGGCATCATTAGGTAACAGGAATGGGAGAATAACAAAATGCATTGCAGGTTGGTGTGGAGAATATAGAAAGCAAGATTTTTGGGTATATTTACCACCTATTTTATTTTTTTATATACATGTATGTATGATAATATAATATAAATAACAAAAACGGCAAAAGGCAGCTTTACTTGGAACAGCATCTTGCAATGATATCTTTAACACCATCAAACATTTGTCTATCCCAGATCCTTGGGCAGGACTTGATAGGTGGATAAAAATGCTAAGTCAGTCTAAATATCTGGCTGACTGTGCAACCAATTATGATCATAATGGAAAGCATGTGACTTGCAGATGCTTGGCTGCAGCTTTGCAATGCAAGTGCCAGTCAAAGTTTGCATTGTGATGTTTTGTCATTTTCATGTCATTGCAGTTTGTGCCAAATGTACGAGGGCAATTCGGAAATAAACCTCTGTTTGGTTATCAATGACAGACAGATACAGAACTTTTATTATACACATTAGAAAACTACAACATCACATTACTTTTTGACATAATTGCCATTCAAACTGAGGCATTTGTCATAACATCTTACAACAGGGGTGTCAAACTGCCATCCCGCGGGTCAGATGCATCATAGCAAAACCACGCCCAACCCATTGCTGGCAATGGCAAAAAAGTCACGATACGTCGCGACACGTCACGTGACATTGCGAGTTTGACACCCCTGTCTTACAAGGTTTGAAATTCCTTAGTAGTAGTCGCTCGGCGTCAAATCTGGGCTATAGGGGGCGGGGTGATCAAAAACATCCCAATGGAACTGCTTCAAAAGTTCTTGGGTGCGTCTAGTGGTGTGCAGGCGAGCATTATCGTGAACCAACACCACACTAGAAAATCCCGCCAAATGTGAAGATGCCAAAAGAGTACTGCTAGTGAAGTTCATGGAGCGTGGTTTGACCATCAATTCAGAAGTCTACTGTGAAACATTACTAAAACTCAGACGAGCCATCCATAACAAGCATGGGGGCATGCTGACTTCTGGTGTGGTGTTGGTTCACGATAATGCTTGCTCACACACTGCTAGACACACCCAAGAACTTTTGAAGCAGTTCTGTTGGGATGTTTTTGATCACTCCCCCCCATAGCCCAGATTTGGTGCTGAATGACTACTACTAAGGAATTTCAAACCTTGTAAGGCGTTATGACAAGTGCCTCAATTTGAATGGCAATTATGTCAAAAAGTAATGTAATGTTGTAGTTTTCTAATATGTGCAGCAGCAACCAAAAAAGCTAATACAATCCTGGGTTGTATAAACAGAGGCATAGAATCAAGATCACATGAAGTATTATTACTGCTTTATAAAACCCTAGTAAGACCACACCTTGAATACTGCAGCCAATTTTGGTCACCATATCACAAAAAAGATGCTGAGAGTTTGGAAAAAATTCAGAGAAGAGCAACTAAGATGATCAAAGGCCTGGAGACTAAAACATACAAAGAATGGCTACGGGACTTGGGTTTGGCTAGTCTAAAGAAAAGGAGAAATAGGAGAGACATGATAGCTGTGTTCCAGTATCTGAGGGGCTGCCAC
The DNA here is from genome assembly GCA_023970755.1 of Azemiops feae. Lineage (NCBI taxonomy): Eukaryota > Metazoa > Chordata > Lepidosauria > Squamata > Viperidae > Azemiops > Azemiops feae. The sequence goes on from JALGBA010000014.1 coordinate 264,065, forward strand.
AAGGCAGAGGGGGCCAGGTTGTTCACCAAAGCACTGGATGGAAGGACGAGAAACAATGATTGGAAACTGATCAAAGAGAGAAGCAACCTGGAATTAAGGAGAAACTTCCTGACAGTGAGGACAAACCAGTGGAACAGTTTACCCCCAGAAATCCTAGGTGCTCCATCACTGGAGATTTTTAAGAAGAGACTAGACATTCATCTGTCTGAGATGATATTGGTTCTCCTGCTTGAGCAGGGGGCTGGCCTAGAAGACCTCCAAGGTCTATTCTATTCTATTCTATTCTATTCTATTCTATTCTATTCTATTCTATTCTATTCTATTCTATTCTATTCTATTCTATTCTATTCTATTCTATTCTATTCTATTCTATTCTATTCTATTCTATTCTATTCTATTCTATTCTATTCTATTTCTGGAGGCAAGCTGTTCCACTGGTTAATTGTCTTCACTGTCAGGAAGTTTCTCCTTAATTCCAGGTTGCTTCTTTCTTTGATCAGTTTCCAACCATTGTTTCTCGTCCTTCCCTCTGGTGCTCTGGTGAACAATGTGACCCCCTCTTCCTTGTGGCAGCCCTTCAGATACTGGAATACTGCTATCATGTTTCCCCTATTTCATGCTCTGACAAAGCAGAAGTTAAGTGATCCAACACAGTCTTTCGGGGGATAGAATTCAGTGGCACCACTAAATATATTGATTTATTTTCAACATCTCAAGTGTCATTCATTCATTCAACTGAAATAACATTCATGAATGTTAACGTTTTAATTGCTCACATCATCTTACCTTAATTTGCTCCCACAATGGTGACACCGAAAACATGATTTATGGAAAATCTGCTTGTCGGCCACTAGGCACTCCATTGGATACACTCTCTTTTGACAAAGTAGGCATGTTTCCTTTCCCTGAAGTTGCAGTTTCTAGAAATAAATGAGATGATGTCAGTGCTATATATTGTTATATTTCTTTTCTTTAGGCTATGCACAAAAAGTTGCAATATCATTAGGAAACCTGAGAACCTTCAATCCTAAATAATGAACCCTTAAGCTTCCTGTGAGTCACATTACCATGAAATAAATTCTTTGTTTCGACTAATGCTGGACTTTTATATTTATTTGAAGACACTTTAATATTTTCAATAAAGTGAAGGTAAATGAATGCATGAATAACTCATGCTTCCTTTCTTTCTATTTTTACATTTACGTTGCAATGAAGGAAAACAGGTGCTTCTGCTACTGGCTGCAAAATTCTGCATCCAGGGCTTGTGACATTTTCCCATTGGAAGCGCATCCTCTCCGTCTTCCTATTCACAGTGGAAATGCTTCTGTTTCATTGCAGGTTTGATTATGTACAGGAAGAACAGAAAGCATTTTTAAAGGACTGAATCCACAGTGTTGAACAATAATGCAGATTTCTTAAAATGCAATTCATTTTGGGGGAACAAGACCAGTCTTCCATGGACTGGGCTCATGACAACAGCACTGTTGATCTTTTGTGTGGGTAATGCGATTTCTACCCTGTTTATAAATGAATCTGCTCTTTGAGTTTTTTATACCTTTAAGGAAATAGATTCCTTTTCCACTGACCAAGACTTTATTCTTCTACTCTCCATGGCTGAAGCTGCAGATGGTGGATTTTGAACGTAATCAGAGATGATGGAGATGAAGGATTTTGAACGTAATCGGAGAGATAGCTGCTTGCTTCCAGCACCATTCTACTTTTCAGAGTGCTCACTGCTATTGTTTGTGAGTACTTTTTCAAGAAGAGCCCTGATCCACAACCCCATTTTATTTTTATTTTCTAGAACTCACAGTCTACACTGCATTAGACTTAGAATTCATAGTCTCCTGAATTGCTAGCTTGGTACCTTAGCCACTAAATCAAACAGGCTATTCCACTTTCCCATAGTGCCTCAGATTAAAATCATGCCAGAGGCACTCTGGGAGATTAAAGCCAGTAGCTAAAATCTTTCACTAAAATCTGGGGGGGGGGGAATCAAAGGAAACCCAGAAGAAATTATCTCCAATTCTCAAAAAAAAAATCCCAATTTCCCCAAGCATGGCTAGGACATAGAGTTTCAGATATACATTTTTATTTTGGCAAAATTCTCTTCAAACCTACTTCCTAGGTGCCAATTCACAATTTTCAAGAAAATTTTGTGCCCTGCAGGGAGACCTAATGGGCAGGAGGGTAAAGGAGGAGGGATAATGTTCCATTTGCAATTTGTGAGAATCATCTGTGTTTTTTTTTTTTACAGATGTAACCTTACAATTTACAATGGTACTAAAAAATAGCTTTGTGACCAATCCTTGCATTTATGACCATCACAACATAACAGAATAATAGAGTTGGAAGGGATCTTGGAGGCCTTCTAATCCAACCCACTGCTCAAGCAGGAAACCCTCTACTATTTCAGGCAAATGGTTGTCCAATCTCTTCTTAAAAACCTCCAGTGATGGAGCAACCACAACTTTTGGAGCCAAGTCATTCCACTGATGTTCTCACTGTCAGGAATTTTTTCCTTGGTTCTAGGTTGGTTCTCTCCTTGATTAGTTTCCATCCATTGCTTCTTGTCCTGCCTTTAGGTGCTTTGGAGAATAGCTTGACTCCCTCTTCTTTGTGGCAGCCCCTGAGATATTGGAATACTGCTATCATGTCCCCCCTCGTCCTTCTCTTCATTAAACTAGACATTGTATGCTCATCATTTTTCTGCCTCACAACCAGTTTGTGACAGTTAATACAGAAGCAGAAGTAAAGTCATAAGTTGTAGTCATGTGATTTTTTTTTGTTTAGTGACCACATCTAAGGGAAAGTAAGGTTGTTTTTCTGTCACGGTCACATAACTTTTCATTTAGCAACTACCTCGTTTAGCAAACAGATTACTAGTTCCAGTTGTAGTTGCCAAGCAAGGCCTACCTGTACATGATTAGATTTGACCACAGTGTTCAGAAATTCAAACATTCTTACAAATATAAGTTCTGTTACCGCTATAATTTAATTACTTTCACTGCCCTCAATGCCTTCAGAACAATTTTTGATTGTCCTTTGGTCTTCGGCGTGCAAGTAAAATATTGTATCCACCCAATAAATATAATTTATTTCAACTGGTAAATAGCACTTTCGATTGCACTCCACCTGATGTGCAGAGCCTGGAACAATTGTTTCAGTTGTCACACACACCCCGCACCCCAGTTTAAAAGGCTCTGTTCTAAAATAAGTGATTCTGTCCTATAAAATGAACAAGGGTTACATAAAAATGGCCCTTTTAAAAAATATGCTGCATTTGCTCAAAGGGCCTCATGCAATTCTACTACAGCAACAACAACCACAACCATAGCGTATAGGTTTTTAACTTGAGCGAAGCAACACAATTGCTATAAAATATATTTTGTGAGATATTAGTTCTTTTAATTAAAATTCAGGAAAATTATTTTATCAGCAAAATTGAAATATAGCTTTTACCTTGGGAGACCACACTTCAAACCCTCAGTATTGGTTAGCCACATGCCCAGCACATATAGTAAGCACATGCTTTTAGAAAGGGAATAGAGATTTCTGGGAGAGAGCAAAGAGAGAAGGGGAGGTAAAGAAGTGTTAGCTGCAGTTATGTTACTTTCTCCTTCCAACTGCATTTTAATTGTACAAAGTGTTTTATTGCCATGGTGCATACGCTAAAAGCTTCCTTCACACATCACATGCTTATTTACCACTGATAAACTCTGCTTCCTCGTGGAAACTACTTCTCACTTCTGCTTCAGTAGCTTCTGACATGGTGTAGCCAAGGCTTTGAAACACTCTCTCGCTTTCCTGCCAAGTCTTCTGAAAATTCCTTAAAAGATCTTCTGGTGAATCGGGAGCAGAAATATCTAAGATATGCCCTGAGATTACATCTTCGTAGGTTGGAGGTGCCCGTTTGAAGCCAAATCCTGACTTAGTCCCATCTGTGTTCTGGGCGGTGGAGGTTGCGGTTCTAGATTCAATGACCATGTTCTCAAAAGACTCCATGCCATAGGAGCATTCCATGGGGGACTTTGCATCAAGGCACGCCCTGGGTTCACAGGAATGCTCTTTAATGGCACGCTGGTTTTGCTTCTTAGAGTTAGTTTCCTTTGATTCTCTTTGCTGCTTTCCAGGAGATTTTTGGAAATTATTTGTTCTGTTGTCTTGCTCTTGGGAAGTTTGGCTAAGTCGGCCCTTTCTCGACCTACACCTCACTTCCTTTGACTTGTCACTCATTGTACCATTTTCAATGTGTTTGTCCTTGGATTTTCCCTCACTTAATGTCTGATCATTGAAAGCCTGTGACATTGTATCTGTTTTATATTCAAAGTCACTGCCAAACGTTTCAGGTAGGTCTGGCTCCTTCCTTATGTGAATCACCTGGTCAGATGCTTCATACCTATGCCTGAGCCCTTTAGGACCAGCCTTAGGTACCTCAAAGCGATGTGCAATGGAAATAGAGCCTACACTTTGTCCATGGGGCTCTTCTGGAATGCTCCCACCCTTTTGAGAGATGTACTTTTGATTTACTTGGGATTCTTCATGCATTTCTTTGACTTTCGTCACTGCCTCTGCAGTTACACGTGTGTCATTTGCAAATGGTACTTTGCAAATGTCAGGTTGACGTGTATCAATCTTGATTTGCCGACGGAGGGTTGCAGGAGATTTAACAATCTCTGACCTTTTCTCCACAATAGGAATTGGAGTGATTGATCTATTTGGGATTGCCCCTTGAGATAGTTTTACTGTAGTGTCTTTAAGATTTGCCAGCTGCTCAGAATGGGCAGATGACTGTTGTATCTTAGATGTTGGGGTAGTAGATCTTGGTGGGGGTGATGGTGGAACTGGAGTGCTTTCTCTTTGGACTGGAGATAATAAATCCCTGAGAGGAGATTCAATACATCTAGATTCAATTGTGATGTAAGTAGGTGAAGGTGCTCGCATTCTTAGAGATGGTGAAGAAGTTCTGATTTCTGAAAACCTGTTTCCACCGACTTTCTCTTTTACTTTTTCGTGTGCCATGGTGTCTTTGGACATTTCTTTAGTCTTCTGTGAATCTTTTCTGCTGGATCCAATAGTCACTTTAGCTATTTTCTGTGTTGATCCTCCAGTGCTATGAACATTTTTTTTACATTTCAGGGAATTTGTTGAAATCATGGCTGCTTGGATTGCATCTTCACATGAGTGAAGTATTTTGGAAGCTTGATCTTTAATAACCAACAACTCTTCTCTCATCTTTTCAACACTGTCTTCCTGTGCAATGTAACTTAAGTCTTGCTTCTTTTCTTGTTCTACTAGCCATTCTGGAATAACACTTAAGAACACCTGGAATGTTTTCATCTCATTTTTACTTGGTTCCATCTCAAATTCTTTCATTCTGGACAACAGCTGTTGTATCTCCTCCCGTTTCCTCAACAACTCTAATATATCTACTGAGATTTTCTCACTTTTCTGCAGGGATCCTCTTGGTAAACTAGATGGTAGCATTTTTTCTTGCACGAGCTCTTTTTTTGGCTCTGGTGTTTTATGAGGGCTTTTTTTCTGTTCTGGGGTAATTTCCCAGATATATTCTCCCTGTCCTTGTAGATTATTTTTTTCCTGAGACAGGTTTTTATTCTGAACATTTGTCTCCAAAACAAAAGTTGGTTCCGGTTCAGAATGCACAGTCTGAAATTTGTTATGTATATTGATTATTTTTTGCTTAACCATTTTTTCTGATTTACTGCTAGCTGGTTGTTCTTTTCTTTGAATTATTCCTTTCTCTTCTTTGAGGTGAGCAATTACCTGGCTTTCCTTTCCTTCCATAGCTAAAGAATTTTTTTCTTGTTTCACGTTGTCCTTCTCCGTTTCTTTTCTTTGAATTAATCTCTGTTTCATTCCACTAGATTCTCTATCCCCTATTTCTTGTCTGCCTTCTGTGTACTTATAAAGTGTTTTTTCCATGTGGATTTTCCCATCCATTTTCATACAATTACCTGCGGCACTTTTCTTGCTTATCTTTTCTTTCTGTTTTTCTTGAACTTGTTGCTTCAGAACCCCGTGCACACTTGATCCCTCTTGCTTTTTATAAATCGTGGAATCCCTCTGGCCTTTAGGTAAGGTGTGATCACAAGCGGGATCCTGGATGGTTCTAACTTTGAAAGAAGGGCATACTGCTTTATTATTTGACACATGCAACTGTTCCTTTTGGTGCTGCTCTTTCTTGCTCATTACATGTTCTTGGTGGGTCTGTACTTTTTCAGAAGATACACTCTGTTTTGTAAGATGTTGTGATTCATGGACTGCTTTTTTCCTGACGTGTTCTTCTGCCGAGCACTTTGAAACGTTTTGAGACTGTTCAGCCATTGATTGTTTTGCTAAGGGCTGTAGGTCATCAGCCTCTGAGTTGGTGACTTGAGGCTTTCTTTGGCATTCAGGCTCAGTGGGTGTAGCTGGAACTTCAGAGGGCAACGACCGAGTGATTTCATCCTGTTTGTATGATTTTGGCACTGACTCTGCCTGAGCTAATCTTCCCCATGTTTCACTGTTCCTTCTTACATGTAGTTGACAAACATCCTTGGCTTGTTTTTGTTCCATCTGTTCCTTTTGCAGTTTGTATTTTTCTTCTGCAATCATTAAAGGAGTTTTAAATTTCCATACATTGGGCTTAGGTGATGCTTGTGTTGCCTCTGCTGGAAGAGAAGGAGACCTAAAATGTGGAAATGTCTTATTCGATGGTGATACTTCCAGACCGATAGTTTCCATAACTGACGCGACCCTTTTAACATCTTCAGTTTTTGTGCAGACTTTCTTCTCTTTTTTTTCATGACTAACAGTGTTCCGTGACATTGAGCATCCTGTCCTTTCTTCCATGGTATTTGCCTTATCAATCTCTTTGGGCATCTGAATAATCCTTGGTTGCATTTTTCTAGAAGCTTTGCACTGGCTCGCTTCTAATTCTTTTATAAGTTCCGTCTGAAGATGTTTTGTGTTGTGTGGGATCTTGTTCTGAGATTGAACTGATCTGTCTAGGCTTTTGAAGAAATGTTCTTTCGGCTGAGGGAGAGGTGGGGGAGGCAGATGAGATGTCAATTCATTGTCATATTTCTCTTCTGTAGTGGGTGGTGGAGGAGGAAAACTCTCATGCTCTGTCTTAACCCCTTCATTTGGTGGTGACAGTGGAGAAGGAAATCTCTGTCTATCACAAGGCATCAATAAATGAGGGGGTGGGGGCGGCAAAGGAAAGTCAACTTCAGATGAAGTCAATGGAAGTGTAGGTGGAGGTGGTGGTGGTGGAGGAGGAGGAGGTGGTGGAGAATCAATTTCTGACCTATCAGAGCCTTTAGGATTCTTGTATGGATTCCCGGGATTTTTCACCTGAACCCTCAAGTCTTCACCAGCACCTTCAACTTTAGATTTTCCTGAGTACTTCAAAATGGATTTCTCACTCCACTTTTGCTTCCTTTCAGCTTCTTTAAATTGCTTGTGCATTTCCTGTGTGACTCTGACTTTTTGATTGGTTTTTACATTCTGCTCTGATGCCATGGAAACCTGAGCTTGGCTTGCCATAACATTATTTTTCTTCCCTCTGCAAACCTCCTTTGAATGCTGAGATTGCTTTCTGTCTTGTTGCACCTCTTTTGTTTCAAGATGACCAGCTGCTTTGGAAATCAGGCCAGTTGACCGGTTGATCAGTTGTTCGGGGGTCCCTCTGTAATTGAAGCTCTGGTGATCCCATGTTGGCTGGACTGATTTTGCTTTCGTCTCACCCTGACTTCTCACATCAACATATTTTTCATCTTTATATTCATGAAAGATGTTTTGTTTCTTTCCCGTCATTTGTTTTGCAGCCTGCATGTCATTGGTTGAATGGCCCTTCATCAAGATTCTGCTTGCCTCTGATTCCTCTGATCTTTCATTCTTCTCAACGTTATTGCAAAAAGTAGATTGATCAATCACATACTGATCTCTGTGTCTCTTTGCTGTGACTTTATCTACAAATGCATCTGCTTTTTCGGTGACTTTGTGCTGAGATTTAGATAAGGCCTTCATATTTTTTTTCTCCATCTCATGACTCTTTGTGTTCCATCTCTGATCCAAATGGATTGCTTTGGCATCTTCTATGAGAAAACTCTTCTTTTGGGACATCGCTTCCTTCTGAAGAAATGTATTATTGTTTTTTAAGCGTTCAGTTGGATTGACTTTATTCTGGATTAATTGTCGAGGTGGCTTCATCGGCATTTCATTACTTTGTTTTGCCTCTGCCTCTGTGAATCTTTGACATTGCCTTGATTTTCTTTCTTCAGAGGTATCCAGCAAGCTCTCTACAGCAGTTTGAGTATTGCCTCTGACTACTTCTTTGTCTGTTTCCTTGAAAGATTGCTGAGCTGCTTTTAAAGATCTTTGTGTGGATTCAAGGTCATTTTGGACAACCTCTTCTCTTAAGACTTCATTTTTTGTTTGTATTGCTTTCTCCAGAGATTCAGTGGTCTGTTTAATATCACCAGGAATGACCTCTGGTTTTTCTGTTTCTCTTGGTTGATAAACTGATTCTTGAAGAGACTTCAAAATTGCATGGATGTCAGCTTTTGCAATTTCTTCCTTCTCTGTAACAGCGGTCTGATTAATAGCCTGACTGAGGGAATTTAAAGTTGTCTTCAAATCACCTTTTATAATTTCTTCTTTGTCTACATGACAAGATGTATTTTGTGCCTCAGTTGTAAAGATTTTAAGGGCATTACAGACATCACCAGGAATTATGTCAGCTTCATTAACTGTCCGCTGTATTTGAGACTTCTTTTTCTTTAGTAATAATTTAGTGCCTTCAACATCTCCACCTATTATTTCCTCTTCCTCATCTTGATTTTTGCTTGCAAATGTTTCATTTGTCTCTGACTGGAGTAATTTCAAATAGTCCAAAGCTCCAGCTTCTATGCAAGTTGTAAAAAACTGAACATTGCCCCTTTCTGAATCATCTATTTTAGGTCTTTCTGATATTTCATGATTCATTACAGAAGAGAGAAGACTGTGAATTGTACGCTTTACATCACCACCCATAACTTCACCTTGTTCAACTTTATTGCTTTCTTTTTTGTGGAAGAGAGAATAGATTGTCATATTAATATCCCCCCTTTCGCTTTCCTGAATTAAAATCCCACGTTTTACAGAACGATCCTTATTAAACAGTTTTTTAATGGCTTGCTGTATATCACCTCTCACTACCTCTTCTTTTTCAACATGCACAGCTGTTGAGCTGTTCATCAGTTGCTTTTTGGTCAAATTTACATTGCCTTTTTCATCTTCATTTACTTTAGTTTCCCTTTCCAGAGTACTTCGTTTGGACAGGAGATTTATCATGATGCTGGCTAAATCTCCTTTAATAATCTCTTCTTTTTGTATTTCAGGAGCTTCCTGATTCATCAACTTATATTTTGCCATGCGGACATCTCCAATTTCATCTGCCTCCAAGATAATTCCATGAGTTTCTACCACTTTCTGTGAATAAAGTTCCTTTAAAGTTTCTTTCACACTTTTTCCTACAATTTCTTCCTTTTCAATTCTACTTTCATTAAATTCATGGAAAGGTGTGGTTTCAAAAAGCCATGTGGTGGTTTTCACGTCAGTCTGTGGAATTTCCTCCTTATCTATTTTTGTATCAGTTTCATCATTTTCCTTAATGGAATCCAGAGGCTGGTTTTCAAAGAGCCATACTGCATGCTGAACATCCCCCTCCTGAACTTCTTCCCTCGTTACTGTCTGGATGTCTTTATATTCTGAATCTTCCCCTTTAATTTCATCAATAGTGTGTGTTTCAAATAGCCAAGTACATGTTTTCACATTGCCTTGTTGTATTTCGCTGACATTCACTGTTCTTACATACTTGTCTCCCTGGGTTTCTTCGGATTCAAATAATTTCTTGTTGACTTTCACATTGCCACCCTGGACACTGTTAACTGTGGGAACAATGAACTTCTCCTCATCTGAAATCATGTCCAATGACTGTGTTTCAAATCGGTACCTAACTGAGCTAACATTTCCTTTCTGGATATCTTCCTGGGTGACTGATTTTATAACGTATACATTTTCAGACTTGTTTATTGAGCCTAAAGGCTTCGTTTCAAATAGCCACCGGGTCCCACGTACATCTCCATGGATAACCTCTTCCTTCTTAACTGTAGTCACTTCATGATAATATCCTTCTGTGTCCTGAATTGCATAAAGTGGCTGGGTCTCAAAAAGCATTTTGTAGCTTTTCACGTCCCCCTTTGTTATTTCTTCTTGGTTTATGGCTTTCTTGATATTTTCATCCACGGATTCTTCATCTTTAATCTGGTCCAGAGAAAACGTCTCAAAGATGAAACAACCATTTTTCACATGCCCATCTTGTACATCTGTAATAGTTTGGGCAGAGGTCCTTTCTTCTTTGTCCTCTGAAATCTCACCTAGGGACCGATTTTCAAAAAGCCAACAACAATGCAAAACATTTCCTTTTTGTATATCTTCACTTTGTATGGTTTTAATTTTGTTCAGAACTTCTTCTGAGTTGATACTGAGTGAGTCTAATGGTTGCGTCTCAAATTTATATTTCATGGTAGAGACATCACCAGGCTGGATATCAATTTCCACAATTCGCTTGAGTTCTTTGTCCTCTTCTCCTTGTATATTTTCTAGCTTTTCCGTCTCAAAAAGGAAACATGCTGTGCGGACATCACTGCCTTGAATATCCTCTTGCTCAACTGTCTGTAGCTTATTAGCTGTTTCTGATTCTGTCCCTATTGCATCAAGAGATTGTGTTTCAAATAGCAAGGAACATGTTTTCACATCTCCTCTCTGCATTTCATCAGTGTTTGTTACTGTTGTCTCTTTCTCATACAGAGATTCCATTGGCTGAGTTTCAAATAACCACTTGCACATCCTGACATCCCCTTTGACCACTTCCGTAGCCTCCGTCTGTGGCTTGCTTTCTTCCTCTTCTACATTGCTAAAATATTTAATGGAGTCTAGAGGCTGCGTTTCAAACAGCCATTTTGCTGTTTTCACATCACCCGACTGTACTTCTTTGGAAGTTATCCCTTTGATAATCTCAATTTTCTCAATACTCTCATCAAACTGGTCGATAGGCCTTGTTTCAAAAAGCCACCTGCAGTTTCTGACATCGCCTTGGATCATCTCTTCTTGACGAATTGTTTTAACTTTATGATATTTCCCAAGATTATCCTGGATAGCGTATAATGGGGTAGTTTCGAAAATGTCTTTATTACATTTTACGGCACCTCTTGTTACGCCTTCAACCTGGATTTTGTTTGAGTCATTACGTTTGCTTAACCAACACGTTTCAAATGCCTGCTTACAGCTGCTCACATCTCCCTTGTCAATTTCCTCCAGTTTCACCGTTCTTATGAATTCTTTTCTTTCTTCTCTAATCAGTTCAAGAGGTTTCGTCTCAAAAATCCATTTCTGATGCTTCACATCACCTTTCTCTTCCTCAGTTGCAGCCATTTTTTGAAGTTTTTCAACATCCGGGCTGTCTTTTAACATATCCATGGGCAATGTTTCAAATAGGTGTTTAGTAGCATTTACATCTCCTCCGATTATTTCTACGGCGGAGAAAACATTTGTGTCTTCATTTTCTTTTAAGGTATCCAGAGGCTGAGTCTCAAACAGCCAACATTTTCTGCAGACATCAGTGCCCAGAACAATCTCTTTTTCTCCAGCAGATTCTTCAGACTCTTTAATAGTATCTAAAGGCTGGGTTTCAAATAACCATTTTGCCCTGCTCACTTCACCTTTAATGTTTTCCTCCATGGAAATTCCATGGACAACTTTGATTTCCATCGCCTCTTTGTTGATAACATCGAGAGGCTGAGTTTCAAACATCCAACGGACTGTTTTGACATCTCCTTTCTCCAGATCTTCTCTGTGGACTGTTTTAATTTCTAGCATTTGACCTAAATTGTTTCTAATAACATACAATGGTAGTGTTTCAAAATGCCTTATGCTTCTCTTTACATCACCTTTAATCTCCTTTAGTTCTGATCTGAGTTGCAACAGCTTAGCTTCATCCACTGAATAAAGCTGCCCAAGACTATCCAAGTTCTGTGTTTCAAACATATATTTCACTGTTTTGACATCTCCACCGGTGATTTCGTTGACCGAATTTTCATTTGATTCTTCTTCTTCCTGCTCATGGTGAATTTTATTCATTGAATCCAGTGGCTGAGTTTCAAACATCCACGTGGCTGTGCGGACATCTCCTCGGGCCAGGTCTGGTATTCGATCTGCCGTTCCTGCATCGTCTGAAAAATTTGCACTCAGTGCATCTATGGGTTGTGTTTCAAACATCCAGGTAGTATACTTAACATCTCCTCCAGCAATTATTTCTTGACCTGCAATACTTTTAACATTGTTTTGGTCGGGAGACTCATCTTTTATTGAATCCAGGGGCTGGTTTTCAAAAATCCACTTCATAGATTGGACCTCTCCCTTTAGGATCTCATCCCATTCTAAATATTCTCTTTCTGGGCTCATGCTTTTTTGAGGGCTGCTTTCTCTGTTTTCAAAGACTTGTTTAGTCTGAAGTACATCTCCTACTACTGAGCTATTCATTTCAGTGTTGCTACCAGAGACTATATCAGAAATTTCCTTGAAGTAATCTTTTTCTAAATTCTTTCTTAATTCAGGGTGAATGTGTTTGTATAAACGGTTTAATTCATAAAGATTTCTTTGCTTGGAATATAAATCTTTGGGAAGTACTTGCTTGGATGGAGAGCGGGGGGGTTCAGGGGACTGGGAAAACTCTGTCATTTCAGAGGGAACCTGTAGTAAATCTGGTGATGGTGGAGGAGGAAATTCCTCTGTACTGCCATACTTTGGAAACTTGTTATAGGCTGGAGTTGAGGCAGCAGACGTGTGCTCTGTTTTCCTTGCCATATACGTTCCCTGTTCTCTATTCGTAGAAGTAACTTCAGCAGAAGAATGAAAATTTGCAGAAGGCCACACCATTTCTTGATACCCATTTTCAATCTTTAGAAGAGAAAATAAAACACCTTTAAACTTATTTTCAGGGGATACTTTTAGATTTCTAATATATAGTTGACTCAGTGCTATAACGAGCTAATCAACCAGAGTTTGGACATAGCTTTTGCAAAATATCCTTCAGTATGAGGCATCTCATACTGATTTCACATATTCTATGATCCATACATGATCTGACTCACCTGAAACTATAGCAGTATGAGAAATCTACACCAGAATGTGCAGAAACCAGTTTTAGATAATATTATTCTCTGTTTTTAATCTCATAGTAAGAAGTGTAGCAGTCATGGGCTTACACTTTTTTTTATGAGAACTGGAAAGTAACAGGATACAAAGTAAACTAGCAAGGAAAAGATTTTAGCAAAACAGAAAAATATTTTAAAGCACAATAGTCTACTTATAGATTGGAATTGATCAAAGTCTATGCTTAAGACAGAGAGGGAAGGTACTAGCCCACTGGATCCAAAGACTGTGCTCAAGGACTCTAGTATTGGCACAATGAAGTAAGAGTGGATGGACAATTCAAAGAATGTCACGGAACAGTTCAAACTCTGTCACGGTTTGTCTAAACTCCCAGCATTCTTGGATTCTCAGAAATCAAAAGTAAGCTTGTCTCATCAGATCTCACTACTATGTTATACAGTCAACGTGTAATATTTCAGCCACAGGTAATCCTCAACTTACAACCATCTAGTTTGTGACCATTCAAAGTTACAACAGCACTGTGACCTATGTGTGGTCTTCGCGCTTATGAGTATCGCGGTATCCCTATGCTCAAATGCTAAAAATTCAGGCACTTGGTAAACTGGCATGTATGATTGCATCATGGCATGATGGTATCATCCTGAGGTCATGTGATCATCATCTGCAACCTTCCCAAATGGCTTCCAACAAGCCAAGTCAATGGAGAAAGTCAGATTCCCTTAATGGTTGTGTGATCCACTTAACAACTACAGTGCTTTGCTTAACAACCATGGTGAAAAAGATTATAAAATTGGGCACAACTCAACAACCACCTTGTTAAGCAATGGCCTCAACTGTAGTCATAAGTTGAGGGCTATCTGAATTGCCCAATTTCAACTTCCCACAACCCCTGTTGGTGAGAGATGCTGGAAGTTCAGGCCATATTCTGGAAGGCCCACTTCGGTAGTAAAGTCTTGGCGGGAAGAACAGTTGCCAGCCCCTCTCTGTCTTGCGAGAAATTAAACAACAGCTTTATAGATTCATTTGTTCACTAAAAACTGCATTCTAACTATTATATAAATACATTTTATATATTTTATCCTAAATTTACCGTTATGGTTACTCAAAAATAAAGTTTTGCTTCTTGATCAGAGTGGCAACAATTCATTATTTGCTAAATTCCTCTTGCCCCATCTCTGACCTTGATCTGCTTTGGAGCTGTTCCATTTTCTCGTCCAGAATGAAATGTCTTTCCTTGGGTTGTTTTCTCAAAGTGCTGCTTCAAACATTGTGTAGAGATCTTTGGAATCTCCTCTTCCACAGATGCATTGACTCCTAGGACATGACAAGGAAACCAAGAGGATTTTTAAAATAGTCAGTTGAATTAGGGTTAGTCACCCTGGGGATGCCTTCTGAAATTCTTCTGAAGTTAGGCTTTCCTTCCTATCCTGTGTGTCCTCAGGCCTCTACTTGTGTTCCATGATAGACCAATGTTTGAAAAATAATTCATCATACAGCACGAAAAAAAAAGGTGATCAAAAAGCACAGCTCAAAAGTCTCCATCTTTCCTCTCTTCAAGAGAGAAAGTGCTTTAAAGACTGCAGAATCTTGCAATATGTTTGATTGAAATATATTTATTCAATCCATTGCAATACTAAAACTTAACTAAAGGTCTTATACTAATACCAAACTTTCTGCAAAGGAAGCTCCAATCTTGGCTCTAATGATTATGTACATTAATCTATAAAAGCGTAGTTGAAGGAACTGTGTTCTTATAAGGGGTGAGTTTGATGGACCTTTAAGGTAAGCCTAGTCTTATCATTCTTAACATTTGTATGTAATATAATAGGCAGAAAAGACTTCCTTAAGTACCCTTCAGATGTTCTGGACCAACTTCCAGCATTTTCTGCTGTAATATTTGTCTATATGCAAGAGGAATTTGGGGTTTCTAAGTGATGCAGTGGCACCTGCATATTACAGAACTCCTGTTTAATATTGTGATAACAATATCTGTTATTATTGAATGCTGCTCAGTTGTTCAGTACACATATCTGATACAAAAAAAGAAAAAAAAAAAGGATTTGCTTAAACTGGTGAAAGTTAACTGTGTTTCCTTTGAAGATTGTCTAGCAAACAATATGCTTAAAACGGATTCACACAGAGTGGTAAGCCATGTGCTTTGTTTGTTTTTGAGCTTAGCAATGAAGTGTGAACTGACCTATTATGGCTTAGCATTCTGTGCAAATCGGTTCACAGTCCTTGTCTAACAAACAATAAAATCCTGGCTTAGAATTATGTATGTTCTGAGCCAAGGTGAATTATACTGATGTCTTTATTCGTCTAACAGTTATCTTAATCTCAAGCTGTGTCTTAACTCCCTGTTTAGTGTTTTACTTCTACCTCCATTTAATTTTCTGTATTCCTCATGGAAATTGCTGAAAACCATATTATTGCAACTCTAACAGCAGGTAGGCATAGCACACTTAACTTATAATTGGTAACTTTTACACACATTGCTCTTCACATCTGTAGGATATATGCATTGTTGAATAGAACAAGGCTAATAAATGGACAAAAATAAATATAAATGCCATTGATTCAACCTTCATGGCATGACCTGTCTTGACGATTTAATGAAATTTCCAGTGTTTAACTTTGGGTCTATTTTGCCACCAGCATATATGAATAGATTGTTTGCTGGGTGGGCTTCTTTTAATCCTTTAATCTTATCTATTGTATGTTATATCTTACCTGTCTTATCAATATTTTGAGTGATGGTAGAAGTTTTCTTGGCCTCCATGGAAGCTTGCCCCTGATGGGTAACCTGGACCAAAATAAATATGCCAGTGTCAAGAAAAATGAATACCTTATCTTCCAAATTTTGTGTGACTCGGGGGGGGGGAGTGTACAAGTAAATACATGCTTTAGGACGTGGATAATACGATTCATCTCTCATCAAGAGTTTTCTACAGTCAGACATCAGTAGATCAAATGTCAGCTCTGCCACAAATTCATAAAGTCCCAATCCTCTTAATTTAAATGCATATACCTATTTTGAAAATACATTCCATGATTTTTTTAAAAAAACTGCCTCACCAAACCCTCTTGACACTGGTGGATTCAGTAATGCTCAATGGATTGGCCCAGTGAACCATTTTTTTCACTCCTTCATCCAGGAGTTAGGAGGCTAAAAGGTGCATGAGTGCCAGAGCTAGGATTTGTGGAGGCATTAAGTACCTCCCCACAACCCTTTCTTCATGTTTTGAGCCTGAGTTCTTTACTACCTTTGTGTTCCAATTATACCAGACAATTTCATAACTGCGCTGAGAGAATTAACATTCACATTAATCTGACTGGCATGCCAGTAACGGAGAGACCCAACATTTTTGATCAGATGTCCTCACCTGGCCTTTGAGGAGAATACTAAGGACCTTGTTCTAAAGAGCTGATAAAGCAGGGCAAAGAAATTTGAAAAGCCTGGATAAAGACTCCATTGGCTTTGTTTTCACTGACATTTAAATATATGTAAAACTTTGTATTAACTGTACTTAATTACTTTCTGTGTAATTAATGTTTCCCCCTTCTGTTAAAAATGTCAAGTGGAAACCTTTGGAAGGGTTACATTTCAGGGGATTTGTGTAGGAAAAATTCTGTTTTCAATGAATGCAGCTGAAGGACAGTTTTGTACCACAAGGGAGTCCAAAAGAGTTGAGGTGGCAACCACAGCTGTGTAATCAACACCCTGTCATTTTTTAAGTATAGGTCACATGAATGTTTTGTCTGCATGATTGTAATCACCATCTTGGCTCTTTTAACTCCCTTCCTGTAGTTACTATCTATCTATCTATCTATCTATCTATCTATCTATCTATCTATCTATCTATCTATCTATCTATCTATCTATCTATCTATCTATCTATCTATCTATCTATCTATCTATCTATCTATCTATCTATCTATCTATCTATCTATCTATCTATGCATGCATACATACATACATACATACATACATACATACATACATACAACTCAAGGCAGCAAACATGTCCAATATACTTCCTCCTCCTCCTATTTCCCCCACTACAACAACTCTGTGTGGTGAGTTGGACTGAGGGAGAGAAACTGGCCCCTAAAAGTCATCTAGCTGGCTTTCATGGCTAAGGCCAGATTTGAACTCATGGTTTCCTGCTTTCTAGCCTGGTACCTTAACCACTAGACCAAACTGGGTCTAATGTCAGTCCCAGCACCTGCCTTTTCCTTATAGGGATTGTTCCCTTCTCACTAGCCTTTGTGCCTTTGCTTTGCTTTTCAAGATGTCTGCATATAAGGATGCCTTCATGTTCTCTAGTCACATTGTCTTCTTTGACACTAAGACAGGACCTTCCTTCCTTCCTTCCTTCCTTCCTTCCTTCCTTCCTTCCTTCCTTCCTTCCTCACTTCCTTCCTTCCTTCCTTCCTTTCTTTCTTTTCCTTCCTTCCTTTTTTCTTCCTTCCTTCCTTCCTTCCTTCCTTCCTTCTTTCCTTCCTTCCTTCCTTTCTTTCTTTCTTTCTTTCTTTCTTTCTTTCTTTCTTTCTTTCTTTCTTTCTTTCTTTCTTTCTTTCTTTCTTTCTTTCTTTCTTTCTTTCTTTCTTTCTTTCCCTTTTGGTGTCATCAGAACTCCAGGGATGCAGTAATCAAAGCAATGGAGAGAAAGTTGTTCTTTCCTTCCTCCCTTCCTTGTTAAGACCAAGGAAACTTTGTATTAAGGAAGAACTGTTGGTTCAGTTTCACAGATCCTACATTGCAACTGAAAGACATTAAAACAATGTTCTTGATTTAGGATTATAATCTCAATCACATGACTCTGGATGGCTAACAATATTTAAAGACAGAATTAAAACAATGCAATAAAATACCTATATTTAAAAACCTCTCAGGTTATAGCAAAAGCCAGTATCCTTAGATTTCCACTCCTGTCTCCCAGACTAGCCATCAATTCTCATATACGCTCCTTTGATCTGCATTAAGACAATTTGCACTTTTAATTTTTCACCTCCTGCCCCAAATTTAATTATGCCCCTTTGAATTAGGAAGAACAATCTTTTGTCTTTCCAGGAATCTACTGCTTTTTAAGTGAACATCTAGGTCCAGTCAGATACAATAAAACCTTGAATTCTGCCTTGATTTCTACAGGCAGCACTCGCTATCCTCTAGGGAAGAAAAAAGAAAGAAGATCTGTTAAAACCTGAAATTCAGAATGTGTTTGTGTCCTTGATCATTTTATGTCTCCATGGAAAACGAAGGAAGGTTCAGAAAGAGGGTTTGAGTAGGTGGATATGAGAAAGAAAGAAAACGCCTGGAAAACGGGGGCGAGGAGGGGAGAGAAAAACATTTAGGAGAACAGTGCAACAAAAATAGATTTATAGCTTTCTGTTGTGAATAGAACCAAGATTTTGAATAATTGTTTATGAAAGCATATAGAGGCCATGCAGGAAATTGCACAAAGCACAACATAATGCTTCAAGAAGAAAAATGGTCAGTGTGAGATTGTTAAAAGGTTCTGTACAGCACTTGTTTCCTTAGAATAAATCTCAGTGTGCCCAGCGTGGACCTGCGACTCCTTTAACTAGTGTGATTGTGATTGCAGGATCAGTGACTGAGCTGTGCTTGGACGGCTTGTCTTAGATAGTTCATAAATGCAATACTGTAAATGTATTGCAGCAGCTGCTGCTGCTGTTATTAGTACTACTACTATAATACAATTTATCGTAAATATTTTCATTTACTTTTGGGTCCAGATTTTGGATCAGTGTTTTTTTTTTTATTCACTGGTACTGTAATGAGGGGATTATCACGACAACTGCCATTTTATATTTATAAGGTTGACTTCAATTTATAAGGGTGAGAGCCTAAGCGGATGGGCAAAAAACAATTCAGGTCAATGAAGAAAAACAAGGTGTTGTTAGAAAGGGGAGAGAGGGAAAAGATTAAACATTATTCTGTCATCTTTCCTGCATTTCTGAAAAGTGCTGTTTTCCAGCAAAAAAAACACAACTCCCTATGTTTTCTTACAATATTGTCATGGGATATTAAAATTTGTTTAATGGTATTTTTGACTCTACTTTGTTGTGCAATGGCAGTGGATGATTCCTTCCTTCCTTCCTTCCTTCCTTCCTTCCTTCCTTCCTTCCTTCCTCCCTCCCTCCCTCCCTCCCTCCCTCCCTCCCTCCCTTCCTTCCTTCCTTCCTTCCTTCCTTCCTTCCTTCCTTCCAATATGTTCCTCTACAAACTTTGCCTGGACTGAAAAGTCCTTACGAGAAAAGTTTTCTCCTGCTGTCTTCCTTGGGTTTTATTGGAATTGTGAGGCCATTAAACTCTTTGAGAAATGATTGTAGAGTGAACTGCAGGAGACTCCTCCTGAAAGGAACTGGAATAACCCTTACCCTCTGCATGCAATTTCACCCAATTTTTTTTTTTTTGGTGAAAAAAAATGAAATACAAATTATTTTCAATCAAACAGAAAAAGAACAGTTTAAAAATGCAGACAGGAGTTTCAGTGGCATTATCATGGTTTGCTGTCAAGCCAGAAGGCTGCTCTACGTATAAGCAAGAACATCATGGTGTAAATGGACTCTACATTTGCTTTGGCCAAATGACATAACTTTTATTAAATGCTATAGTTACCTTTTCTGATTGAAATGCTTCCAGCTGCATTCCTTTTGAGGTCGCTTCATTTATGCTGGTTTCTGTCCTTCTGTTAGACATCATGGTTTGACTCTGACTTGTCATCTTCTGCAGACAAATAAAAATAATTTCGCATTTTTCAACTTGGTAGTAAATTTTAATAAAACCCTAAGCCATCTTATTTTATTTTTCTTGAAAATGATTCGTCAGGGGCATATATACACACAGAGACACACAAATACACAATGCTGCTAGATTATAATTAACCATATAATTGAAAGGGTAAAATATGTATGGAGGCAGGAGTTGGGAGATGATAAAGATGGTAGTTTCATTTTTACAAGGAACCTGAAATTTTTATTTTATTATTAGTGTAGTGTATGATATATACCAGAGAAGATTGCAAACAGTGACCTGGGTTTTAATGCAAGCTTTATTGACAATTGCCAGGCTCCTATCGCCTGGCAAAGATGTGAACAGAATACATAGAAAAATGTAAACTTTCCAATATTGAGAATGAGTTAAAAGTCTGTACACAGGTTGATTACATTTGTAAGTGGCTGGGTTCACACATTGCTCTAGGCCATTGTGTAGTTTGTAAACTGTTGGAATGGTGAAATTGCTAGGTTTGCATAACATACTAGGATAAAGGAAATAATTTGTGCCCAATTGAGTTAGTTTGTGATTTGCTACACCTTGCAAAACGAGACAACCAGCAAACAAGAGTTAAGTTAATTATGAGCTTGTATATCCGGAAAATATATCCAATGTGTGAACAAAGTGTGTGGATTACCTGCACAGTTTTAGTCTGTAAGTCCTATGTGTTGTGTTGCCAGAAGAGGCAATGCCAGGCCCATTTCCAATGATTCAACGCAATTTTGTAGTTGCTTGATTCATAATACGAATCGCAGCAGTATGCAAAGCTTTGCCATCAATACAAATTGAGCATTATGGCTCCCTGAATTCTGCAGGGTTTTTAACACATTTCAAAAATTCCTTTCACTCCTGGCTCCTGGTGCTCCCTAAAACTATGAATTTGAGCCTTTAAAAAAAGAGTACAGACTGACCTTGAACAGTCTGCATTGTAGGTGGCATCATCAGTTTGGTTGGAAGCAAGATCTGGGGACTATACAATATGTGCAAGGAGGAAGAAGAGACAGCAGAACAATTGCGGTTAGCAAAAAAAAAAGGCCGTCTGCAAAGAAGGAAGGAAAAACTGTAGGCATTTCATGGTCAGAATTTAGCCCAGTTCTGCTGAGTCCAGTTCCTTTCTAGGCCTGAGCAAGCAGCACTGCTCTCTTCTCTCCCATAAAACCAGGGCACATTGCCTGGTGTAACTACCAATTCAGGGGTTCAGCCAGCTGCCTGTCACTTGGTTTCACATGCCCCTTCATTGTTTTTGCAGCTACACTGAAGTGATTAAGCTTCTCTCGAGCAAGTATTCCAAGAGTAGGCTGAATTGTATATTATCCTATTCTTAGGCTCAAATGGACTTTTGGCTACTAACTGTTGCTTCTCTTTTCTTCATTCCACCAAGTCTATAGAGAGCTGGGAAGGAAAGAATGATCTGTGGAACTCTCTAATATAACATACAAGAAACTCCTTCTAAATCAAGTTTTTCTATAACTGGAGCAAGAGTTTTTATAGAGTTTAGATCCTTTCCTGGCCCTATACAGGTAGTCAGTAGTGGGATTCAGCCACTTCGCACCAGTTTGGCAGAACCAGTAGCTAAATTTTGTTGAGTTTGGAGAACCAGTGAATGCACACTGCTTCCGGAAATCTGTTCTAGGCCTTGGAGGCCTAGAGGAGGCCTCCCAGGGCTAGAACGGCCTGCCGGAAGTGCGTGGATGCCACTTCCAGAAGGCCTTTCTAGGTCTCGGAGGCCCAGGCCTGCATCCACGCATAGAACTGGTTGTTCAGGTATTTGAATCCCACCACTGCAGGTAGTCCTCGACTTATGACCACAATTGAACCCAAAATTTCTGTTGCTAAGTGAGACATTTGTTAAGTGAGTTTTGCCCATTTTATGACTTTTCTTGCCACACTTGTTAAGTGAATCACTGCAGTTGTTAAATTAATAACACGTTTGTTAAGTGAATCTGGCTTCCCCATTGACTTTGCTTGTCAGAAGGTTACAAAAGGTGATCACATGACCCCAGGACACTACAATCGTCTTAATGTGAGTCAATTGCCAAGCATCTGAATTTTGAAGATGTGACCATGGGGATGCTGCAATGGTCATACATGTGAAAAATGGTCATAAGTAACTTTTTTCAGTGCTGTTGTAACTTTGAATGGTCACTAAATGAACTGTTGTACATTGAGGACTACCTGTATAGAGATGAAGTCAGACTTTTCTGCAAGAAAAACATGGGTCCCACCACTGCACAAAAGCTATATTATTTCCCCCCAAATTGCAAATAGCCATTGCTCTACAAATACCTCTAACTCATAGCTTCAGTGTCTCACCTTATGTGCCCTCTGACAATCAAAATAAACTCGCCCACCCAATTCATGGTTTAAATATATGGAGTGGCAGAAACCATTCAGCAAAGTGGCACTTAACTGGCACAAATTTAGCAGCAGCTGGATGGCTATCTGTCAGTAATACTGGGTGACATTCTTGCCTTTCTGCATCCAGAAAAATGTTAGGTTTGATCATCTCCTTGTCTTTTCCAGCTCTATGACTCTTGGATGATGTAATAAGAGTCTCTCCCTCTAAGGCAGGGGTGTCAAACTCGCCATGTCATGTGATGTGTCACAATGTATCGTGACTTTTCCCCCCTTGCTGGAGCTGGGGTGGGCACGGCTTCCGCGTGATGCATCCCAGCAGTTTGACACCCCTGCTCTAAGATCCAGCTGGGGATTCACCTAGACAGACCTTCCCTGAGCTGCAGAAGAGGAGGATTTTGCAATGCTATGAAGCAGTTTGGCACAACAAAACCCATTTACTTAGAAGTATGCATGTAAAAACCCATTCAAGCTAAAAATGCTGTTTTTCCTTGTCCAAACTGTGAGAGAGTGTTAATTTTTCAGCCACTCTTCCTCTTCACAGCAGACCCAGTGAAATCCTCCAAACCTGCTCTAGAAACTTGGCATTTTTGGGGAACAGATTTTGAGAAGGGGATGTTATGATGAAAAGGGGAAACCACCAAGTATCACTTTCCTCCCCATTTCACAGATGGATGGTTTTTATTGGCAGAGAGACACTTGCTGGTCACCATCCAATATGATAATAAGCAACAACCAAGCAGTCGGTTCATTTGAACTTTTCCTCCTAAAATTATTTACTACGTTAGGATTAGATTAAAGAAGATGCATACATCTATTAAAAATAGTCTAAACTCCAGCTATGTGTACGTTTAGATCTTGTGTATGTTTTTTGAGCATATGTTTTGATTTCAGTTTAGGGAAAAACGGCTTCCTCAGTGGCAAAAATTGCTTCAGCCTGCTTGCTAATATCTTGGTCAATTGGATGTTTCCCTTTAGCATTTAAAAGACAGAATGAGTCCTGGAGGGGAAGAAACTTAAATATTAGTTTTAGAATGTTTTATATACCAAATGTCATGGTTCCGACAGATGAAACCCTTCAAAAGAACTTCAAGGCATTGTTTTCCTTAAAGAATCTTTTATGTCATGGTTCCGACAGATGAAACCCTTCAAAAGAACTTCAAGGCATTGTTTTCCTTAAAGAATCTTTTATTCAGGAAACAAAGTATCGGCATTACATAGTTGAACCCAAAAACTAAATTCTTATCATAAGACTTCGGATGGTATCCAGCAAAATATAAAAAAAAAAACCCAAAGAAAAATATAATATCCATTAATAAACATAAAAAGTGTCCACAACCTCATTATGGGACAGTCTTGTTTAAGTAAAACAGATTTCAGGTCTTCCTAGCCAAAAGGAGATTTAGAATCAACTATACTTCTAGGGTTAGCCGAAAATGCAAAGGGAAATGCAAAAGATTGGCAAACTCTAGTAATAAAAGTCAAGGAGCACAGTGAAAAAAATGGAACTAAAATTAAATACAAAGAAGAGCAAACTCATGACAACGATACAACAATGAAGATACCGAAGTGATGGGTATTTTCTGCCTTTTAGGATGAACCATTAACAGTAAACGAAGAGGCAGTCAAGAAATATTATCTACTGTATATGATCACTAACAGTCAACACTGACTTAATAAAACACAACCAATCAATCAACCAATTTTTTGGGGGGGGGAGGCGGCTATTAGCATATTCCCAGAGTATAGGCTACTGTGAAGAAGTAGACTGTGTCTAAATTTCTTGCATCTTCTGAATTTTCCACAGACCTCTTAATATCTGGACTGGACAAGCAGTATCATAGTGGTGTAGCAGTGTGTATGCGTGCGTGTACACAGATATACATATACATTACACACAGATAAGCACACACAGAGGCATGCATTGGATATAATAACTCCTTTCAGTGTGTGCACTCTTTTAAAAAAAACTTCACATATGATAATACTTGGATTATGGCAATAATGTACATTGAGAAAGCAATCAGGCTGGCTACAAACAGAATCTATCAAATTCATATAAAATGGATAGCAGCAGGGGGAAGAGTGAGTGAAATTATTTAGACGGCCCTTTTTCACAAATGTAATTGTGAAACTGCTATTGTAAAGGAATTTTCACACAAAAACAGCACACAGCAGAAAGCGAATACAGAAAAATCAAAGCATGTCCCACAGGTAAGAATAGATGTTAAGAACTGTTCAAGATTGATTCTCTATATTTAGAACTGAGTGAAGCAGATTCATCTCTGAAAAGGAGTAGAACTTAGGAAATCAGAAATAGTGTCATGAATTTCTGCCTGTCATTTGTTAAAATTATGAATTATATCAAATTTGGTCTTTTCCTAATTATAATTTCAGTATGTACTAATTAGTTTGCTATAGAATGGGGGCTGACAATGGTTCCTATGCTTTAAGTGGTTGGATGCAAATGGTTCACAATTTTCTTTTCTTTGCAGGGAGTGCAAGCCAAAATGAACAAACTCCATTGTAGCTTACTATGAATTAGAACAAAAATGATGGCACAGTACGTAAACTATGTAAGCTACAGCTGCTTCTACTTCTATGGCTTTAGCTGTAGCTGATACCATGGGCCATATGTTTTGTAGAACTGCCGTATTTTTATACATAATCTTATTTTATTGAGGGCAAAATAAACTCCATTGTTATAACTACAAATAACACCATGAGGTAAAGCAGATAGCAAATAATAATCTAGATATAAAGGGGCATATTAATAACTTGGGAGAAAACCACTACTGGACACATACATTTAATGTGTTCTTAGCTAATCCATCAATCTTTATATATTTGGCTAGCATTTAAACATAGGCTGCTACATTGAATTGAGTACTGTGATTCTGTGGTAAATCTGTGCTATCTTCCTGAAAAGTAGTGAGGAAAAAGAGTTTTGAAAATGCGTTAATTCAAACCTATGCTTGTTCACTCAGAAATTCATCTCACAAGCCTCATTCCCAAGTAAGTATGCATTGGATCATAACTCATAGTCCTAATTACATCATGAGTGAATAAACAGCATGAGAATCCCAGGTTTCAGAATTAATCTGACCATTTCTTTTCATTTTATATTGAATAACTTTCCCAATCCTGTTGCTTTCTAGGGATGTTTAGTTTTAGCCCCTAATAATCCAATCAATGGACAGCAGGGATGAGAAGAACATACCTGACGGCACCAGAATGATAAAAAAAGAGCTGTCGTCTTAAAATGATAAAGTAGCAGATATGCAGGAATTACTTCAAGATTAAAATCCTTCTTTGACACAATCTTATGTTTCTACTATTAATCAATAGAAAATTACCACAGGTAGTCCTTGACTTACAAAGTTCATTTAGTGACTGTTCAAAGTTAAAATGTTACCGAACAAAGTGACTTATGACCGTTTTTCGTACTTATGACCATTGCAGCATCTCCATGGTCACATGATCAAAATCCAGACGCTTGGCAACTGACTCATATTTATGACAGTTGCAGTGTCCCGGGGTTATGTGATCCCCTTTTGCAAACCTTCTGACAAGCAAAGTCAATGGGGGAGCCAGACTCACTTAATAACCGTGTGACTAACTTAACAACTGCAGTGATTCACTTAACAACTGTGGCAAGAAAGGTCGTAAAATGGGGCAAAATTCACTTAACAGCTGTCTCACTTAGCAACAGAAATTTTGGGCTCAATTGTGGTCGTAGGTTGAGGACTACCTATATATAAATACAGGAGTCAGATACAGATTAACTCAGCAGGACTATTTTTTGAAAATAAAGCTTGCATGTAAGGGTGTATGTAGAACCTTGCACTACACAGGTGCTAATTTTGTGTGAATAAAGCCAACCACCATAAAATATTGGACTAAATAATAGCTGTCTCTAGCCCCTCATCTATGAAGCATGTTAGTAACAAGACTGCTATTCTGGAGGCTGTATCTGTGATACAATCAGAGTGTCTGTCCATCCACCTGTCTGCCTCAGTTTCCTATTATATGGCACTGCAAACAAGCTGATAACCTTTTCCAGCAAACCACTAAATATAATGGATGAGCACTACAAGCTTGTGGGCCAATATTTGTAATCACATCTTTCAGAAAGATGTACAGCCAGAGGTCTCTGAAGAGAACGTTGATCATATTCTTCAGCAGTGACCCAAGTGCATTTCCCTGGTTTTACTAGCAGTAATCCATTTTCCTGGGCTCTCTTGCATTTTTATGATGAGACAAACTTCATATCGGTTGATGTTGTTTTCTGCTCTATCAGAATTCTTTTTTGTCTCTCCCTGTGAAGAAAACTGAGTACTCTTGTCCAAAAGAGTTCATAGCTGTCAGCTAGGATTATGCAATGATCTGGCCTTCTCACTCTTCAGAATTAATTTTGAATTTTGTCTCTGAAATATTTTCTCTCTCTCTCGCTCAAGAACAATGAAATAGTAATGCTTAGAAATGATGCTGGTCTTGGATTCAAAGAACAGCACATTTTTGTCAAAGTCTTGAGAGGTGAGGATTCAGATGGATGCCTTAGATTTGGTCCCCAACCTTCTTCCAAGAGATGAACACTATCGGCAAAACTAACAGGCACAAATCTGTATTTTGCATTATAACCATGATTTTAGTCCAATAATGGGAATTCTGCATCAGTTCTCAGCACTGCAGATAAGATTCAGCAACTGGATCAGCACTCGCAGCATTTATATGTGCATCCATTAGGATTTCAATGCCATTCCACTAATCTAGCAATAGCCATAGCACTTAGACTTATATATTGCTTCATGGTGCTTTACAGCCCTCTCTAAGCGGTTTACAGAGTCAGCATATTCCACCCAACAATCTGGGTCCGCATTGTGCCAACCTTGGAAGGACGGAAGGCTGAGTAAACCTTGAGCCGGTGAGGATCGAACTGCTGGCAGTCGGCAGAGTTAGCCTGCAATGCTGCATTCTAACCACTGTGCCACCACGGCTCTTAATGTAAAGAGTAGTTTCCCCCTAGTGTTATTCTGCAATGTGCTCTATGTGGGGCTGCCCTTGAAGACCATCTGGAAACTGCAGCTGAGCCAGAATATAAAGATGCAGGCAATTATGGGCGCGCCTCAGTATGCCCATGTTTCACCTCTGCTCTGTGAACCCCAATTGACTCTCAGTGCAATTTTGGGTGGAATTCAGGGTGCTGTCTCTCACCTATATATGGCACGGGGCTGGGTGATTTGTGGGACCACCTCTCCTCGGCTGTGTCCCACTAGGTCTGACAGGAATGCCACATTCAGTCCCTTCAGTTAAAAAAATATTATCCTATGGGACTCACAAGTTACCTTTCCTGATGTGACAAGTGCCCACTGAAACGTATCAGATGGGCTCTGACCCTTTCATAAAGCACTGAAGACCTGGATGTTCTCCAGAGCTTGGGAGTCAGGGGGTTAGTTGGCCTGTTGAAATGTTTCTGCTGATTGTTTTGGGGATTCACTTTCAGTGACCATTGTTGATTTTTTTATTCTTTACTAATATTGGTTTTTTTTTAATTTTTTAAATATGTTGATAGCCATACAGAATTGTGTTTGTAAAATGGGTGGCCATATACTGCACATAGATTTAAATAGGTAAATAAATATAAAATATCCTCTCTTCAATATATACTGTATCTTAGGTAAAAGTTTGGCTCTTCTATCCTCATCTATTCTCTAATAAATCCATCTGTTACTTGAAATATAACAAACGTCTGTTAATATTTATTAAGAGCTAAGCTCATACTTTGCATCCAAGCAAACTCTATTATGAGCAGTTTATTCTTTTTTTTAATAGGAAGTGCTGCTGTTTCATTACTTAACGTTCTTCCAGCACCTTACTTCAGGAGCCAATCCTCTAACAAGGGATCCTACTAAATTCAAACCTCCAACAGGTTCAGCTAAAAGCTCATATTCTGTACAAACTTTCATTAAACGTCTTGGACTAAGGAGTTTCCCCCACCCCACCCCTACCCACTGTTTCAATGGCACATCTGTAGAGAGATATGCCACACCTTGTTTTCGTTCACTGGTGGAACTGGTTATTTGGCTGATCTGATTAAGTGGGCCCCAAACTCACAAGAAACTTAATCTTGATTTTTGTGAATAGCTCACAGAAATCCTTCAAATTCCTTATGGAGTAGCTCAAAACTACCAATGTAAATAATAATGAGTAAGATGGAACAATGTTTATTGTTTATACTCAACCAGCACGTATGTTTTTCCTACCCATTTTTCCTATTCACAAACTTTTATTTGAGCTGGCATTTATTATTATAGTTATTTATTCATTTTTGTTTTCCCTATGTCTTTCCTAAAGAGATTATTTTAATATGCTTATTTGTGCTTTTTTATATTTTTAATTGCTTGCTTGCTTTTAATTAGTTTTCATAGGACTAAACATTTGATTTAATGTCACATTTGTAAAAACAAAGCAGTGCAATGATGTTTAATTTCTTTTTGATTGTGTCAGCCAGCGTATTGATTTGCTCCTTTAATTTCTTAGTTACTAGAATAATTAGTTTTGTTACAACGTTTAGATTTTCCTTGATCTAATATTCATTCTGACCCTTAGCAATCTGATTTCCATGCTTACTACTGAAGATAAATTATTTTCTTTACAGTATATAATTCATTTGAGCATTAGAATTCCATTAATCTGTTCTTGATTTAATCCTCCCCTTTCAGTATGGTTAATATTCACCTTTTCCTTCTTTGCATAATTCCATTTTTTTTTAGCTTCTGCTTCACTTTTTTCATAGTTTTTTAATTGATTATGTTCCTACAAATTCCAACTTAGGTCTTTTGTTTATTATTTTTATCTCAGTACTTGGGTTGCCTCATTGTTAATAATATTTCATTTTTATTTTCTTTTTCCAAAATATGCGCTTTTTCTTTTGTTGAACTTTCCTCTTGCCTTGTTTCTACTTTGTCATAACACTTCTTCAGATGAAGATAAAGGTAAAGATAAAAACCAACCTATTCATCCGCACACTCTCCTTCCTTCCTTCCTTCCTTCCTTCCTTCCTTCCTTCCTTCCTTCCTTCCTTCCTTCCTTCCTTCCTTCCTTCCTTCCTTCCTTCCTTCCTTCCTTTTTTGATTCACTTATGTTATTCCCATATTTGTTGCATATTTTATTATCAGTTAAACTCTATTTCAGTTTTCAAAGATTGTTAACAGTTATTCAGTTACAGATAAAGACAGCCTTCTTTTAAGTTCATTCACTTATTTATATCATACTTGAAATACTACAATACTCTTTCCCATTCCTGCCACAACTCCTTTGGTTTCTCTTTTACATCCGTCACTTATCTTACTGCTTCTCACTGGGTATGATCTTGTTTCTCTGTCTTTTATTTCCCTTCACTGCATACAGTTTTCTTTTCACATTCCATTTACAGCTCTGTTTTCCGACCTTCACTCTCCAGTCCTTGCTTATCTGTCATCTCTGATTTTTTCCTTATTCTCTTCCAATATCTTTTCATTTTTCTAGTTCTTTGGTTATCTGCTAAATGCTTCCGTGCCTGCCTGCCTGCCTTTCTCCCCCTTAACTATTTACCTAACAAAATATATTTGATTGATTTCTTAGCAAGGCACAAGCTGTGGTGGCACAGTGGTTCAAATGCAGTACTGCAGGCTAACTCACTGCTCACTCCAGGAATTTGATTATGAGCAGCTCAAGGTTGACTCAGCCTTCCATGCTTCTGAGGACCCAGATTGTTGGAGGCAATATACTGGCTCAGAGAGGGCTGTAAAGCAGGGGATCCCAACCTATGGGCCGCAGCTTGCTGGGCACCGGGCTGTGGGACAGGCTGGCCAGTGTGCGTGCATGTGCGTGCACACCCCCTCACTTGCACTAGCGCCGCAGCCACAGGGTGCAAAAACAGGACGCCGTGCCATGGGGAGCAAAACGGGCCACTGCTGCGCCATGGGGCATGAAAATGGCTGCCGCATCATGGGGCGCAGAAACAAGGCACTGCACCATGCAAGAATGGGGTGGGGCTAGCAATTATCATGTGGGTGCTAGCCCCACCCCATTTGTGGCACGCGTGTGCTCGTGGCCCCGTGCACACACACGGACACGCACACATATAAAATGCTTCCCCCTCCCTTTTCCTCTGGTCCGCCAACTGACAAAGGTTGGTGACCTCTGCTGTAAAGCACTGTCAAATGGTATATAAGTCTAAGTGCTATTGCTATCAATCTACTGAATTTACTAGGAATAAATCTGCATAGGACTGCAGTATAAATCTTGTTTGTTCTAAAATATTTCTTCCACAAGGTTTACCCTTTGAGGCCTTCCCCTGGACCTGCTTTCTTTTTAATAATAGGAAAACTATTTTTTAATAATTATAATTATTATAAAAATTATTAACTATTAAAACTATTAAAATAATTACTATTTTTATACAGGAAAATTATTTTTTTCCTTGTGTGTCCAACCACACTTGGCCAATAAAGAATTCTACACTCTTCTCTACTTTTTAAATTTGTTTTATACCCTACCATCTTGTTTAGGCAGTTTACAATAATAAGCAAAACATGATATTTAAAATTATTATATATTTTCCTTTGCTCAGCTGCTATGTGAGATTTCTCATGCACTACTGTGGCACTACACATCACTGATTCCTGTGGTAAAGACCACCTCATGCAAAAGATTAAGGACTGTTACAATACTTATAAAATTATTACCATGAAATCCATCCTAGGAGAGAGAGAGAGAGAGAGAGAGAGAGAGAAACAGAAAGAGAGAGAGAGAGAGAGCGCACGCCTTGAGTTATTTGTAAAAATAATAAAGGTGGGATGTAAATATAAAAAAACAAAAATAGGATATATACAGCATATATATTCAATCCGAATAACAAAAATAGATAGCCAGTTTGGTCTAGTTATTAAGGTACCAGGCTAAAAACCAGGAGACTATGAGTTCTAGTCTTGCTTTAGGCATGAAAGATGCTGGATGGCTTTGGGCCAGTCACTTTCTCTCAGCCCAACCAACTCACAGGGTTGCTGTTGTGGAGGAAATAGGAGGAGGAAAGAATATTACATATTTTCTCCACCTTGAGCTATTTATAAAAAAATAATGACAGAATATTAAATAAAACAATAAACAATGAACCACCAAATGTAATGAAGTAAAATTTCTGCCATTAGGTTAGATAGCACACCTACTATACACACATCAACACACACAAACACATAGTTCACACAACAGGCCTAGTATATGGAGTCTTTATAACAGTAAAACATATTTTATTTTGAAGACTGGGTCTCCTGAAGAGGAAATCTAGTTTTCTTTCCATTTCTAACGATCTCCAAGTTTACGCTTGAATCCTGCATGCATGCAGACCTGCTTCTGTCTATTTGTTTAGTTATCTATTTACTGTTTATTACAATGATTTGCAAGCCTCCTGATTCACAGGATTCCACAAAGGATGAAAGATTAGTAATCATTAACCATTACCCTATGTCTTGGTGGATAAACATTTTCACAGTCTCTATGGCTAAAGTTAAGAACCACAATATTTAGGACTACCAGATCTAGTGTGCAAATATCTAAATGACCATTAGATGACAACAAAGAGGTTATGTATGATTCTAATTTGTGTCTGTAGCCCTAACACAGTTAGAAGACTTCCAAAAGAGTACTATATTCAGATCACCAAATCCTCAAATTTACAATTTCAGTGCTGTTCTTCTTAAAATGAATGGAAGATTCTGTTCATATACTATATAATTGTGGACGTGAGTTTCATTTTTATGTAATGTATCATATCCCTGGTAGTGAGAAAAAAAGCAAACTTTTCTATATTGACCAATATTCTTTTCTGTCTCATTTCTAACTCTGAATAGTAACTGCCTTTCCATGGTATATAGCTGTATCTTCTTTTTGAATGTTAAGCATCAAAGATTGAAAAAGTTCATACACTCAGAAAATAGTAGGAGAAAGAAAATGCTGTTAGGTAAGTAGAATAAATTACTCCTCTACAAATTTAATTTACAAAGGGAAAATAAAATGTCATCTTAGCTATAAATATGGATACCAAGTAGGTTGATTAAAGCACCAGGAGACAGGAACAGCACCAGGGAACAAGGACACTGGGAGATACAGTAACTCTTATAAAAGTAGTAACTCTTTTCAATATTAGTAGTAACTGTTATTCAAGGAACCTGCCTTTCTAATTCAACAAGCTATTCTTTTTGTAGCTCCACCCATGAAGTCCCCAAAATCAAGAAAGACACATAGAATTACTTCAGTTTCTTTTACTATATTGTTCCTCACCTATAGACAATATCTTGCCAAACTAAAGCAACTATTTGCACAACTATAGATATACTCTGAGAATTATTAGGGAGGAGCCTCTTAACTCTCTTTCTCCCAACCAAACTATCTAAATTTCTGTTTTTTGCCCTCCTAAAAATCCAACTACATTGATACCATACCACCTTCATTACTTCACAGTTCTTACCATATCAATATGATATTTATTTGAAATATGTGGCTATATCTAATCAATTATTCTGCTGCATTAACAACATGCGTGGTTTTAATTATCATATGGCTATATGAGAAGTAGCTAAGTATAGTGGTTAAAAGCACTGGGTTAGAAACCACAAGGCCATGGATTTGCTTCTGCATTATGTAAGCAAATTTGCTTACTTGGGGGCAGTTTATTTTCTCTCTCAGCCTTAGGAAGAAGGTGGCAGTGGCAAACCAATTCTGAAAATACAGCCAAGAAAATTAAATAGACTTGTCCATATAGTCACCAGGAGTCAAAACTAATTTAAAAGCCAAATGAGACTTTTAAAAAAAACTGCTCACAAATCTATATAACAGGATTACATCCTTACCTACTATTTAGGTAACTACGAAATAGTTTTCCTTCAACAGAAGAGTCAGATCCTCATTGCTCATGAATCCTCAGGAGAAATTTCTCCAATAGGTTTTTTTTAAAAAAACAACAAGAAGTGTTTAGAATACAGGTAGTCCTTGACTTAAGATCACAATTGGGATCAGGATTTCCATAGAAAATAATTGTGTCGTAAGTCAAGTTGAAGCTGATTTTATGAGAATTTTATGGCAGCTTCTCCAATGAGTGTTTTTTTTTGCTAGAAATCAGCAAAAAAAAGCCCCCAAATTACAATCACGTGACTGTGGACCATTGCAACTGGTCAAAATGTGACCTGGTTGCCAAGTGCCTATATTGTGATCACATGACAATGGGGGTGGTGCAATAGTCATCAATGCAAGTACAGGTCATAAATAACTTTTTCCAAGGCTGTTGTAACAGTTGTTAAACAAATGGTTGTAAATTGAGGACTGCCTGTTTAGGTTTTGGGGGGTCTCTAGGGCAAGGCTTGCTCTAATAAATCAGAGTAACAAAACAGCAATGAAGGACAACATAGAAACATTACTGAGGTCACTAGTGATATGAGTGAAATAGGCTATCCATTCTTCCCTTTCACCTCTCTTAGAAAGTGCAAGGACGATTGAGTCTAAAATTAGCTAGCTGTCTTTATAGTTGAATCAAAGATCTTTTAAACTCCAGTACTGTAGTACACAGAATATCATAACAGTAATTTAATGGAAAGGGGCAAAACAACTATTGAGCTGAAAGTGCTGTATGAAAGAAAACCCAGGGTCACAAATGAAACCTGCATGCCGAGCATCACTGAGCAAGAGATGATCAATAATGACAGCAATTTGTCACATTTTTGTCCCCTAAAGTAATATACATAGTCCTCTGTATTGTTCCTGATATCAGTAAGCACATACTTTAAATCTAGATCTAAATCTGAAGACGTTACCTAACCAATAATGAAACATCTGTAAGAAAACAACAGTACTCAGAGAGTATCAAGGACTCCACGGTACTTTAAATGCAGTGTGTAACTGCAGGAGGAACGCGGTGGCTTGGGTGGTTAGGACACTGGGTTGACAATCAGCAAGCCTGCATTCGAGACCCGGGTGCTACTGTCTGTGACTGGGTGAGCTCCCGTCATTCGCTCCAGCTCCTGCCAACCCAGCAGTTTGAAAGCAGGTGACCACAAATAAATAGATGGGCACCACTTCGGTGGGCAACTTGACAGGGATATGAAAGGAGTCCAACAACCAGGTGTGCCTCAGACAATGGTGATGGCACTGGCTAATCCTTCATCCTGGAAGAGCCTCGGTACTTCTGAGATGAGAGCAAGTGACTTTCTGAAGCCTCATAGTATGTTGAATATTACAGGAAATACTGCACTGAATATGGGCTCCAGATTCCAAGTAAGCTTTCAAAAACAAGAAAGTATTGCATTGATTAAAAGAAATAGAATAATTTCTTGTGACAGCACAGCAGATTATAGATTCCCTGAAGAGCGTTCTGATAGCTTGAGTTCAGCAATTTCAGAAGAGTGTGTGTGAGAGTGTGAGATGGGGTAGTGCATAACTCAATTTACTTGAGAATTTTGCCAGAAGCTACTTTTCATGCTTGTGTCACATCTGTGTCAAGAAATAGCAGCTACCACATGTATTTCAATGCACACTTAGTTTTAGCCTCAGGTCTACACTCAGTGAATCAAATGCATGAGGGACATGAACCCGTTGAGATTCTACCAAGGAAAACTATAGTACCTTACTTCCAACTAGTGTTAAATAAGACAGTGAACACCTTTTTTTTTTTGCTATCCATGTGTTTTATTCATGTGTAGCGTTACCCCCTCAGAGGCCGCCAAAGCCCAGGCCCTCCCAGCCCCGCTCCCCTCCATTGCGCTCTGCAGCTGCGCTCTCAAGGTGTCAATAAAGTGTCTTTTCTAGCAGAAGCTCACGCGAAGTGAGGAGGTGGCAGACTCTCATTGTCAAAGGGGGGCTTTCAGGAACAAAGATGACCAGCCCCTAGCCCCGATAATCAATGCATGATGGTGTTTAACAGCCCCAGGCAGTCATAGCAGCAATAGTCAATGATTTCACAGCGACCGTTTGGAAATAAGTGGGGTGGGGAAAACCCTGGCTCCAGGCAGCAATAGAAACACGAACGAAGGTAGTCAGTGTTCTGCAGTAGCAGCTTGCCCCACAAGGGCAACTCCCCACAATGTCTATAACTTGCACAAGCAACAATAATCAAAGTTCGGATGGCTGCTAGTCTCCAAAGCAGTAACGACCAGCCTCTCCTTCTCTTCTGTCATCACTCGCAGTCTCAGGTCTCGTCGGTGTCAAAACCCCTCCCCCCTTTCCTTTATTGTTAAAATCTGAATTTAGCAACCCCAGCAACTTTCTCTCTCCTCACTCTCTCTCTTCCCTCCGCTCGGGATATCTCCCCCCTGTGAAAGAAAGCAGTAAAATTCCACCTTCTCACTCTCTCTCTCACTCTCTCCTTCCCTCTCCTTCACAGAAAGGGATCAGCTAAAACCTCAAGTCCCTCTTCGACTTCACCTGGTCTCTCTCCGACAACAGCAAAAGCAGCCACCCCCACCCCCTTTCTTTTCTCCTTTTTCTTTCCTTCCGCCCGATCCACGCCCGCCGCACCTAAAACCAGCAGCAGCTTCCCTCTCCCCGGGCAGGCTCCTGCAAAGCCTTTCAGCAAACCCTGCTACACATGATACTACATTTAACAGAATGGAAGTATCAACAGTTGGAAATAATACAAAATCAAGGAAAAGAGAAGTAGTACAGCTGATCTCCATAACAATTACCAGGCTTCTATTCTAGGTGTATTTGTTTGTTCGTACATATATGTCTATCTTGCCTTTTTTAAAATTTGAAGATGCATGTGCTGGAGATAAGTGGTTTCAACATGATTGTTCGAGGCTCTACAAAGGCAGAATCCCTCAATTTCAAGTCTCTCAAAAGCAATTAGAGAACATCAGATTCAAATCTGAAGATCAGGTTTGCTAATGATCAGCAATGCGAACTCTGTAGACTCTTGATGGATTAGCAACAAGCAATGCTATTTAATCTTCACATTCACACAACTTTGAAGCACAGTGTTACTCTCAATCTTAATTCAAGTTATTGTGAAACTCCATGGGTACAAGTAACATCCTATTGGAAATGGATAATCTGTGTATGTGTTTTAATGGAAAAAACACACACAAACAGCTGCATAAATGTCTTATGTTGGGAAAAATAATTCCATTAAATATAGTACCTTAATTTCTTCTGAATTTTGCAATTTCAGCTATTTAAATTTGGCTTCTAATATTACCATCATGAGCAAATATTATTTAGATCGTGTTTGTTTTTTATCTTTCTAAATTTAGATATATATTTTTTTACATGAATTTGCCCTGAGTTTTTAAGAAGCTCAATTATCCCAATGGCATTCTGCAATTTTTTTAAAAAAGCATTTTGGATATTATTAATTTATCTACAAATTGCTACAGTAAGCATGGATTAGTATTCTCTATCCATTTTATATATACAACAAGCTGGAGATAAATCAGGTAGAGACAGGAACAGCTAGTTCACCCACTTCATGCTAACCATTTATGAATGAGCAGGGATTTGAATCTCTCCCTAATCCCATTTATCAGCTACTTACTTAATTATTTCAGGTATACTGCAAATAATATTTTGAATGTTTATACTAAAAACCATCTGGAGTAACTACATGTATGCCATCAGTTTTAATCTTGCTGAATAGGAAATTCTTTTTTTTTTCCTGACTTACTGGAAATGAAGAAATTAAATGGTAGTGGCTTTCCTAAGGTTGCTGTCAGCATGAAACTTATTAAAGTTATGTCAGAGTCCATTCACTCGGCATTCAGAGTTTCAATCCACCAGAGTAGTTTCTGGTCCTCTGATAATAAGGCATATGAGAGCTAAGCATCCAATAATTTGCCCAAAACAGCTGCCACTTTTCCATCAGAACAGACCACTGTGCCAGTACCAAAACTAAAGCAAAGCCAGTGAATGA
The DNA here is from genome assembly GCA_023970755.1 of Azemiops feae. Classification (NCBI taxonomy): domain Eukaryota; kingdom Metazoa; phylum Chordata; class Lepidosauria; order Squamata; family Viperidae; genus Azemiops; species Azemiops feae. The sequence continues at coordinate 301,372 of JALGBA010000014.1, forward strand.
AACAATGTGAATAATATACTTTCAACATGCAAACATGTGGACCACAATTGATTCTCAAGATTATATTCTTTTGAGTGCCTAGATGTATGTTTTGTGTATATATATTATTCACACACACAAACACATGTATGATTATTAAAGATTGTAATTTACAGAATAAAAACTAATACAAACTAGAAAAGAATAAAAAGAAATAATACAAGGTGCAGAAAATAAATAGAAAATAAAAAAATAAAAAAATAAAAATATAATAAAAAAGAAAAGAAATATATAAAGAAATGACTTCCTCCTTCATCAGAAGTAGAAACAATTTTAGTAACTTATCACCTCCTCTTAAAATGCAACAAATGATCTCTTTTTCCCATATCCCATCTCTTAGCTGTAAACTAATCCCTGAAACTTCATCATTTCAGTCCTGAAGTCAGCAAAATCCATTAAGGTTACCAGAGATAGCAACATAACTGTTTTAACCTTGATCAAATAAACCAACTTTACATTTCTTCTTTTACTTCTAAAAGTCTTGATCTTTAGACACTTAAAATGATGTTCAACAACTTGATTTCTTTTCAATTTTTGTCACTTTTCACAAAATTCTTCAAAGCTTTCACAAGTCTCTTTTGTAGATACAATGTTGAAAAATTATCCAAGTCACTCTCTTGGTTTATTATTTATATATCCCTTTTAATTATTAAGACACCAAACAGTTTCTTTTATATGTCCAATCTAACACCTGTTTTTCATGTAATTCTTGTAACCTGTCATTTTTAAATCCACTTTCAGATCTGTCTCAATCCTGTTAGGTAAAATTTGTTCCTCTTCCATAACATCTATAGAGGCAGACACACTTAGAATTAACTTCTGCTTCCAATGTTAAAAATATCCTTCCATATGTTCAATGTTAAAATATTTTGCTTCATTCTGTAAGTTGGGTCTGACTGTTTGTCTCCTTTAATTGTAGTCTGTTTCCTTCTATTTCCTTCTAGTGTCCAATTTTTAAAGGCTTATCTTTAAAAGGTAAGTTAAAAAGCCCTTTATCCAATGGACAACATCCCATGAATTATGCCATTTAATTGGATTTTCAAACATATCATGAAGTAGCAATCAGCTTCCCTACAACAAGTTGCCAAAACCCAAAAAGAAATTAATCTTAACAGAAATCTGTGCTGGTCTCATATAAATAAACCTTTTTAATAATAATAATGAGTTCTATTGATTAAAAGCCACAACTGCATCTTAGTCATTAGGGCTGAAACAAAACTCCAGACATAAAAGAAAGCATTCACATAGAAAACAAGACTTATCTTTGCAGTCTTAATAGAACAAAACAATATAGAAGGAACCATAAATAAAACATGCAGCTTGAAACTGTATGTGTATATGTATTTTATATGTTAGACTTACAGGTAGTCCTCAACTTATATCAGCCTCTGAGTGACTATTCAAAGTTACAACCCTAACTCTAACCCTAACTTTATAAAAGTTGAAAGAAAGCTTGTTGCATTCTGGTAATTAAAATATGACCAATGGTTGGCAACAAATACTTTATCAAAACATAGTTAGAGAAAATGGCAGATTAACATGTCATTCTTTTTGTACCCCTATGCAACCCCAAGTCATGAGTTGACATACCCTCTTCTCTGACATGTTATTTGCTTACAAACTAACTAGAATGGCATGGAGCCATAAGAGGACAAGGCACCTGAGAAATAAGTAGAAATAATGCCTTTTTATCAATAGACTCCTTGAGTTTGATCTTACCCATTATAATCCCAATTCCATTAAGACCAGGAGATTACTTTTCATAATCATGTCAACCATATGGACTTTTGAGGAATGGAAAATAAAACCCAACACACAATAAATTTAAAATTACATTTATGTAATTTGGTGAATCAAATATGGGGGTCAAAATCAGGAATTACAGAAGGTTAACTGATAATAGTTATCAGTTATCAGTACTTAGAGGGGAGGCCACCAGAGTTGCAGACTGCATTGGAAAAATCAAAAATGCATTTGGAAAAGTGACAGCAGAACTAGGTTTTTCTCTCAGAGCCGATCTCAAAACTGATGCCTTTGCTGAGATGGAGAAAGGCAGAGATAAAACTGGCAATGAACACAAAAACTGTTAGCAAATAAAAGAGGAAATAAATGCCATCTCAGCTCTGAGAAATATGGAAACACGAGAAAGTGACTCAAAACAACCCAACCTTGATTCTATATGATATAGGAATTGCCAGAGGAAAACACTGGAAAGCTTTCAAGTTTCTGTTAATATATGCCACAACAATAAAGTGTACTTTCAATCGTTTTTGTCTGTTACCTGATCTGGCTTTACCTCAAAGGCTGACAATCAGGATGGAGAATTTTTTGGTGAAGGTTAATGTATTACAGCAAATTTCCCTCTGCAAAGGTCAGGATCAGATTAGTTTGATCCACTGCCCCACAAGACTAATGGATCTGATTGGGTTGGATTCCAGTTGCTTTGGGAGACGTTTGTTGAAACTGACCAACCACCCTATCAATGATCTGGTTAAAATGTGGAATAATTTTTCTGGGTCCAAAAGGCTTTTGGTTCAGAAAAGAACAGGGTATTTTCTAGATGTCCCCTGCCTTGTGTCAAGCCTGTAGCACACCACAGAATGTGGAATAATTGCAGAAGACAAGGTGTGAGAACAGATGGTTTGAATTATTGTGGTACAAGACTAAAGATGAGTCAGTTAGTACAGGGGTTAGGCATCATAAAGTTTCTATTACTGCACTCAGAAAAGAAAATAAACCTTAAGCCTTCCATCTGTGTCAGAGGATAATTGGCCAGTGGAATTCATTAGAACTATTAGATGACCACTGAGAGACCTTGACCAGTGCTTTTGTCCACCTGAGCTCCATTATAAGCAAGTTCTATGCTTCTTTGCCAACAAAATGGTGTGGATTTGCACTGAATTTGATACCACTTTGAATAGTATTAAGGTATTCAATGTACTACCTCATAATCTCCGAGCCAGTTTATTTATTTAATGAATTTATATTTCTACTTGTCGACTTGACTTATCCACCAAAACAATTTCATCCCATAACATAAAAATGGCATAAAAAAGAAACAATAATAGCGACGGAAGCCCCTAAAATATCTTGCAATAGTCGCAACAGATTGCTTGCCTCTCAAGAAAGTAGAGATAAGGTCCTTAGTTTGCTTCATGCCCCTATTTGTTTGTTAGACCCTGCCATGGCTTGACTTACAAGGACCTCAGAAGACTGTGAAGCTAATTAACACTTTGCTGGAGAAGGCAGAGTTTCTTTGGAACCAGCCAACTGGAACAACTTTTGGCCAATATCCAATATTTCACATTTAGCCAAGCTGGTGGAGAAGGCAGTAGTGCTGCAGCTCCAGGAGGTCTTGGAGTTAGCTGACTATCTAGATGCTTTTCAATTTGAAGTCATACCTGGACTTGGCACAGAGATTGCCTTGAGTCACTCTGATGGATGATCCCTACCAGAAGAAAAACTAGGGGAATATGACCCTGTTTTTAATTCTAGAATTATCAGCGACTTTTGATGTTGTTAACCACAGTATCTCTCTAAAGTGGGAAAGTGCACTTTGTAGTAGTTTCATTCTTATCTGTTGGGTATGATCAGAATGTACTAATATTGCTCAGCCCCTTAAGAGGGAGCTCTGTCTCGTCTCTTATATTATTTAAGGTCTACATCAAGCCTCTGTAGGATCATCCATATATTTTGAGCTAATTGGATCTGCATAGTAGATGATACTCAGATGTACTTCTCACTTTCTATGGATTCAGGTTTGGATTCTCCACATTTCTCCCAACAGTGGAGTGAATGAAGAGAACAGGTTAAAGATCCTTATGGACAAGGGAAAGTTGTTGCTGATTCTAGACTATGATTGGATTAGATCTGGGTTGGATTCCAGGATTCAATGAACATGCCTACTTTGGATGAGGATTCAGTCCCCCTTATCAAGAAGTTTGCAGACTGACTTCCGGTTCCTGTACCAGTGCCTGCGGTCAGGCAAAGAGTATGCTCTCTTTGCCGACTGATTTCCCCCGCCGGTAGACCCTGGACAGGGTCGAAAGTCGCCCCGGAGAGGCGACCACTGTAGAGGAGGGCACTCGTTGATTGCGGAGGGAGCGGCAGCTCCCTCTGCGATCCAAGCAATCACCTTTGGGCCGACGGGGAAAAGATCGGCCAGTAACGTGGCCGATCACTCAGCTGCTCCAGCCGAAAGTCACAGCAACATCTAAGCAAAAAGAACCACCATGGAAGATCTGGATAAGACCTTTCCTTCCCTCTTGATATTTTACTCATTTCCCTGTGAAAAGCTCTTAGAAATTACTTCCCCCCCTTGAGAAAGCAGCGTTTGAACACTTGGGAAAACGAGCTGCGGAAAAAAAACAAAACTAATTTTTATTGTTTATTTGAGCGGCTAGAATTCGGGGGACCCTGAAGAAAAAAGAGAAGAAAAAATTCTTACTGTGACTCTCTTTCTCTGCTTGCTTGTTTTCAGCTTAAGTGGAAACCTTTAGGGAGGGGGGTGGAGTGTTCTTCTTCTTCCCCCCCCTTCTGAACAGTGCTATCTACTTTAAAAAAAAACAACGCTACGGCTTCTGGGCGAATTTATGTGGATTGTATGGTTACAATGTAACTCGGAATTTGGTGTGAAGCCCAGAAAGTGCCATTGCAACATTGTAACCATTTTGAAATTTTACTCCCTGCATTTAGCATGATGCCCAGACGCTTGCATTTCTTTTGGAACTTGTTTAAGTTTCTGCCTGCTGTTTTTGATTTTATAATACAAAGTATACTCTCCTGAAAAATGGATTTTTTCGCTTTAAGATCACAATATAATAATTGAGACACCAGCTGTTATTATTTATTTGGATTATAAATTAGATATTCATAACATTGATTGGGACTTTTGCTGTTTTTATTTTTGTACTTGCTTTTTCCTATTTTTGTTTGGATTTTATATTTTGTAAAATTGCAACTCAGCTTTTAAGTTGAAATTTTACTAAAAAAACGAAGAATGGAATCCCACTCACAGCTTAACTATGGATTTATATTAGAAAAAATCTTGGAAACGAAGGAGGAATTAAAAGAACATTTTAGAATGCTTTGGAAAAGGGATGTTCCAGAGTTAAAAACTGAATTTCAACTTATTGGATATGATACACAACTAGATCTACAACTTAACGATATGGAGGAAACACATTTACAATCTATTGAAGAGGAAGATACTACATCTTATACACAAATGACGGAGACTTCGGATGACCAAAGGCAGAGTTCAACTAAAACATCTATAATTTTAAAAGCAACAGGAACAGACTTTCAAATACGAGACGTTAAAAATGCTGACAACATGAACAAACAACGAACAATCACCATATTAATTAAGACTGATTACATAGTGCAGACAACATTGGAGAAAAGAGAAGAAGACTATGACTGGATTCAATTGTGGAAAAATATGTATGGTCAAATACTATGGAAGGAATTAGAGGCCCTATTGTGGAAACCTGCTTGGCACAAAAAGAAAGCTAGAATTAGGTTTAAAAGTCAGAGCTAAAATTTTATTGGATGGGTAAAAATGGCTTTTAGAGACTTTAACTGAACTAATATGCTTGAGATTTCTAAGGTTCAAGACTTTCATCTGAGTTAATATTGATGTAAATCATTGATTTGATTATGGTCCGGAATGGCAAGATGGAAAATTGGAAAATCTAAAATTAGGAGTTGGATAGAGATTGGTGAAACATTTAACTATGATTTATAAAAATATTTGATAGAGTACAGGAAATAGAATATAGTTGAGAGATATTAATATATATATATATAGATAATAGGCATACTATAAGTCTATTTTAGAAATAATTATTGTTTTATTATTTTAGGCTTAAATGTAAAATGGTTTTAAAATACTTAAAGTTATGTTTATCCATAAAATATGTATGTAAAATAGAATAGAATAAGAGATAGAATTTAACAGAGAAGTATAAATTGAATAATTGGAATAATATGTATATCTTAAAAACAATCTATACTATATGGGTACCCGAATTGTATACTATATGTTTATATAAGGCCAAATTGGAATATGTTAATTGTGAGTTAGTTAAGCCTGAAAACGGGTGGAAATATTATTGATATTGTGTTTTTTTTATTTATTTGTTTTTTCTTTCTTTGCTTAGAGAGGGAACCTTTAAAGAAGTAATCCAAATTGTTTATGTATGATTATATTTTTTACTTTGTTGTATGGAGTGCCCTATCTCCACGATGAGTTCCAAGCACTTGGTTGTAAAACAAAAAAATTCAATAAAACTTGTTATATAAAAGAAGTTTGCAGACTGGGGGACCTCCATAAATTGGCATTAGTGGTGCACAACCATATAGCAATAGTGGGACTTTAGTCACACCCTCATTGTGGCACATGTGCTCATATCATGGATTACTGTAGTGGCTTTTAGTAGGGTGGCCACTGAAGATGGTTCAGAAATTGCGGTTACTCATGGGCCTCTACAAAGTGCTCCATCATCTCCATGAAAAACCAGTTGCTTTCTGAGCCCCATTCAGAAAGCAATCACTGTGTGTAAAAACCCTTACATGGCTCCCATGCTAATCATACAAACCTACTCTTGTATAATCTACCTCACAACCTTCTGGTGTCCCATTATAAATAAGTGCAACAGCAACAGCATATTTGGCTTTTTCATAGCAGGAATCAATTGCTATTGGAGTTGAGGTAGACCTTTTTCATATTATAGTGTAGGTTAAAATCTGTTCTTTTATCCAAGTCTTTTTAGAGTTTTAATGTGGTTGAGCCTTTAAAGCCTTTAATATTTAACTTTAGAATTTTGTATATGTCATACATGTATTTTTGTAAGCTGCCTTGAGCCATTGGGATTGGTTGTATGTACATTTATAAATAAATGAATAATTTAAACCAGTTATGTATAAAGTGCTAAAAACTGCATGAATTTGTCCATATAGGTTATTGGGAAAGAAGCTTGCTCATAGGCAATGAGACTCAAAGCACAAATTAGTTACAGAATTTTGTCAGCATTGCTAGCACAACTAATTGTTGTGGGCACTTGTTGGTGCTTCGATTCTGGATAGGGGAGAACTACATTTAAAAAGGGAGGCAGAGAGGGAAATATCTGACTACCCCACAACAGCAAAATCAGCTAGCTTACATTAGACTACCAATGTAAGAAACAACTTTTAATACATGCATCAAGAAAGGGTAAATAAGGGAGAGTCACACAACGACTTCAAAACATTCTCTAATGCTATTATTAAAATCCCTATCATGTTTAAGGGACATTATTTTTTTTAATATCAATAAGATTTTATTTTTCTCATAAGCGAAAAATGAGAGAACAAGTCAACCTCTGCACTTTAGGAATGTATTGTTGTTTGTTTGAATCACAAACTATGACTGAAAAAAAATCCCTTGCCCAAAAGGGTGGGCGCTAAATTAATTTATTTCCCATATCAACAAATTGCAGTCTTACGGTGCTATGGCCCTGACACACTGCTCATCTGCACAAGACTTGTTTTGACAGTGATCAGCAGCAGGAACCCCACCCCAGTACCAATATATCTTCAGGCTGCATCCATCTTCTGGCTGCTGAGGCAAAAAACCTCCTGAGAAGTACTCTTCAACATATTGAAAGTTGCAATACTGTTTCTGCTACGTTTAGAGAGATCAGGAAATTATTTGTAGCCCAGCATCAATAAAATATATTTAATTAAACCCTAGTGTAAAGATTTAATTGAGACTTATTTGGGATGATCTCTTTAACTCAGTCCTGGTTTCTCTGCTGAAGCATGTCCAATTCTTATCAGTGAAACTGGGCATTAAATCTACAGGGCCACCAAAATGTTTTACTGAATTATTACAGCCAGTGCTTTTTTTGTAAAAAAAAAAAAAAAAAAAAAAAAGGTGCCGGAACTCACACACGTTATACAACCTGCCTTGCCTATCCTACAAGGTTCCATCCAAAAAAGGAGCCGGAACTCCGTTCTGGGCGTTCTATGAGAAAAAAAGCCCTGATTACAGCTAAAAAGAATTACTCTCTCTAAATATGAAAGAGGTGGTCTAAAGCAAAGATAGCTACCACAAAACCAGAGGGCTTTTATGCACCATGCCCAGAATTTAGAAGCATTCTGACATGAAACATCACATTTCTCCATTTGGGTTTCATCTGAATTTCCTTTTTAGGACAGAGTCTACTTCTGCCTTTAAAGTATGTAGCTACCTATTTCGATCATGTGTTTCACTTGAAAACAATACCTCGACCTCTGCTTTAATCCATCCACAGGGCCTGCCAGGAAGATGTGACAGGTGGCTATTTAAAGGAGGGCCTTTCCAATTTAGTGTCTCAATTGGCAAGACTCACCCAGCATGTATGCTGTGAATTCTTCAGCCAAGGTGAGAACTTCTCCTTCACTCAAAAGAAAATGACTGTTTTTTAAATATTATTCTTGAACTATGGCTGCCCTATCTGGGTTATTTTGTTTTGGTTGACTCTGTGACTACTTTAAATTCCATGTTAGATGTTTTTTAGTTCTATTTTTTTATATTTCAAGTTTTGGATCCAGTCTTCTTATCCCACCAATGGGAATGTTCTTGAGAAGACTTCCACTCAGAATGTTCATATTTAGTAGACTTATAGACATAAAATAGCCTTCCATGCTATTCAAAAATATCATTTTTAAGGTAGTAGAGTAACACCCTATAAGAAAGCAGTGGCAAACTGGGTAACAACATATTGTTACCCAAAATCAAACAAACCCTATATGGACATCTCTATGAAGATACCAGGAGCTCACGAAAGCTTATATCTTTTAATAAAATTTATTAGTGGGAAAAGATATACCAGACTCCTGGTTTTGGCTGTCATAGACTAATACAGCTCTCCTACAATCTCATTGTTATGCCTTGCACAGAAATACTAGTTAATAGTGTTTGCCCTCTGAGCAAGGCTACAGAAAACTCACTTTTTAGCTCAGCAACAGAAGCCATGCATCCATCCCAAGATGCTAGAGATAGTAACCTACTCTGGAAATGTTTTAAAATTGTTGGTCTTTGTGTCTTTGGGGTTAGCAGAAACTCCTATTCTTTCCAGTAATATTCCCATTGACAAGGTTACCCCGCTAGAAGTTCTCTTCTTTAAAGCACAGGTTTACATTTTTAGTATCATCCATCACTGTAGCCTGCATGTATACTCTCTGTCACAGATTGCTTCAATAGAAACAAAAAATAAATTAAGTTACTTGTAATAAAACAGAGGGTAACACTTGATTTGTTGATATGATTTTCAGTGGGGTCCCTGTGGTATGCATAATGTTTAGTCCCATGCTGGGCATAAGAAGATCAATTAAAAAGCAACACAAAATATTTTAAATGGTTCATTTCAATACTCACATAATAAAATAGTAAAAAGCACAAATTGATGAATGAAATGGAAAAAATAGATAAGCTATCTGTCTATGAACTAAAAGAGAGGGCCAAATAGATTAGAATGAAGGTGATCATTTCTTGTAGACTGGAGTGATGAAACCACGCAGGGAAGCGAAAAGGTAGGTTTAACGATAAAGGAAAGACTAAAATGTTATGCCTGAAAGAATATGGTAAAATAATGTAACCTAGACAGTTATGATGTAACAATTCAAAGATATGAAAGTTGTATGTTACGCACCAATGAATGGTGATAAGGGAAGAACCAAAGAGGATTTAGATAATATTCTGAATGAATGAGATCTAAGGACAAATTAATTTTGTTAGATGACATGAATGGAGGTATTGGAACAAGATGAGAGAGTACAGAAAAGTAACAGGGCCATTCAGAGGCCCAAGAATGAATTCAAGTGGTGTCTGGTGATCATTTCCTCAGGAAAAAAAAAGTCCATTTGTTTTAAATATATGATTTCAGGTTTCATATATGCACATGAAAACAACTGAATATAATCTGGAACAATTCCTCAGGGGCCACAGGAGACTGCAGAAAACAACAAAGGATCAGTTAAAATCCTTTAATTCCTCCGGCAAATATCCTATGTGTGAAGATTTGCTCATAGGAGATACGGTTTCTACCAGCTTTAGAATTAAAACTTTATTTTTTTACAGTATTTACAGAATACATCCACAAACGTACAGAACATCATGATATATTCACTCTGGGATCCTTGTCAGGATTCAGTCCTGCTCCTATAAAATGTGAGATATTTCAAGGTGTTTCACATATTCTGAAAAGCTGTTCTTGATTCTATCCAAGACTTGAGGTATGTCGCAGCTTTGCTCTCCATCCTGCCTCCCTTTCCCTTCCATCCATCTTTTTGCAATGTGATATGGCATTTCTGAAGTATTGCCATTGTAGAGTGCATGAAATTTAATTCCATTTCTCAGTGGAGAAATCCATGATTCCATCGGCACATATCTCCAGCATTAAACTTAAAATGCTCCCTGGTATTGTTTTTAATAATTTATCTATTCTGCACCCTGGAGGTGGAGAGGATTCGCCTTTGGATTCATAGTTCTATTTTTATGTAAATAAAACCTGCTCACGTCGACACCCAAAGGCAGCGAACCATCTAGCTGTGGACTTTAACAGCTGAATGGCAAAACTGGAAGTGACCTTGTACAGGATGACCTTGAAAGCAACAGAAGTTGCTTTACTGGTGCTGCACTTTCAAACTAAAATAATTCAGTTGAGCGAAGCAGTGATTTTGACTATACCGTGCCCTCCATCTTTTTCTTCTTCTTCTTTTTTTTAACACTATCCGATAATTAAATAATAAAGTACATAAATCATTTTTTCTAAACTTAACATTTGCCAGCTAGGTAGCGTTTGCATTTTTCTTGTTCATCAAACAGAAAAGCTTTGCACAGCTTCAAGAGAAATAAATGCAAACCACAGAGAGTTTTTACAATGAATCATAACCCCGAAGTTGTGGTGTTCGCATTTGGGGGAATGTAAATCAGTTCTATGTCTTGATCATTGTTCTAAAATGAGACATTTGACAGGTGTTTAGATGGTGATTATTTATTTAAGGCTGTAATTACCTTGCAATAGGCATAATCTAATATCCATACGTATGTAAGAAAATAGCTTAACAGAAAAGCGTTTCAGATGTATTTATGTCACTTGCAGATGAACATTATTGATAAATTATGTCTGATACATTATATCCCAAAGATGGGATGTACTTTTTCATATATTTTGGACTATATATCAGATTGTGTTTGCCTCACTGTTACGCAGTAGGAGTTTTGGCTGGTATTTGAGCAGTTGTTGGACCTTAGGGTACAATAGCCTTTCAAAACAGAACATTTCCAGTATTTGTGCACATTTCAGGAAATGGTTTCCCAAAGAAAAACATCATATTTTTTCACAGCCAAGTGGCTGCTCTTACAACAAAGCCTTTGCAATCTTTGTAAAAATTTATGTCGTTCTCACATGATATGTGTGTCAGATGACAAAGGAGAAGTCTATTCATAAAGAGTGAAATAATCATCACTTCTAAGTGAAAATGGGACATAGCAAGAGCCTTGCATTATAAGATGCCTTCCACAAGATCAGGATCATGGTTTCCCTATTATGATTCAACAATTCAACAACTATTATGATTCCTCCATTTTTACCTGTACAGATTTTTGCTGATATTGGTACTGAGCTTCTCCTTTTTCAAACTGGTTCTTCACACTTGCCAAGCCTCCAGGTATTCTGCATGCCCCTGATTCCTCCAGAGCCTGGTGGAGAAAAAACAAAGTAAAGAAGTAAAAATAAGCCCTTAAAAACAGCAACAGGCTACTTTTGGTGTTTTTGTTTTTGCTTCATCCTTGAAGTCAGTGTTGATGGCTGGTGAATGCCTGGGCAAGTCCCTGCAGTTTTCTTGGCAGGTTTCCAGACATGGATTGTCATTGCCTCCTTCCTAGGGCTGAAGAGATTAACTGGACTGGAACGCACGGTCTCCTGTTTTCTAACCTGATAGCTTAACCACCACACCAAATTGGCTTTCACTTAGGTGTTATGATATTCCATAGCACTTCTGAGTTCAACTGGCTTTACTCCCAGGGAAAGTGGGTATAGGTGGTCCTCATTGAATGACCACTCATACAGTGACCATTTCAACTTATGATGAGTGGCAGTTATAACTGGTCTTTAAAATTCTGACTGGTGCATTGCCCTGTGGTTACATACAGTAACTGCAATCTGGATGCGTGGCCACTGGCCTGGATTTCCAACCATCACAACTCTCCCCTGGCCACGTGATCACAATTTGTAACCTCCCCCACCAGCTTCCCATAAGCAAATTCAATGGGGAAGCCAGCAGAAAGTCAGAAGTGATCATCACGTGAGGCCATTGCTTAAGGAGCCACAAGGTCCTCACTTAAACAATGGTAAACAGGGACTGCTGGAAGTGCCATTGCTAAGAGGTTCAGTCACATAATATCACATTTTACAACTGCATTGCTTAGTGTTGCAAATTCTGGACCTAATTACCGCTATTCACCATGGCCTATCTGCACATGATTAGGTATTATTTAATTATAAATTTTATTTCTGCCTATTCTTACAAATTATAGTATTTTGTTTTAAAGTTTGTGTTTTTCAAATGTCTATGGAGATTCTCAGTCATCGTCACAGTTGTCCCAAAGGTGCTCTTTTTACGAGGCAACTGGACTTTCTTGTTTTTCTTTGAAGACATTTTGCTTCTTATCCAAGAAGCTTCTTCAGCTCTGACTGGATTCCATTCCCCACCATCCAGTCAGAGCTGAAGAAGCTTCTTGGATGAGAAGCGAAACATTTTCAAAGAAAAACAAGAAAGTCCAGTTGCCTCGTGGAAAAAAAGCACCTTTGGGTGTTTTGTTTTGTTTTTAAAAAAATATTTTCTATTCCAAAAAATTACAGAAACATACTAAACACTAAAAGTATTTGAAAAGAAAAATGCAAAATATCCAGTGCCCAATGCTCTGAATGGTTTTAAATTTGTTTTGCTTTACTTATAAAGTATATTTTGATATTGGTTCATTTCATTCCATTCTAATCCAGCTATGTACAGGCCTTAATAAGTGATGCCAACAAACAAAACAAACTCATGAAAAGAATCTCAGCAAAATGCCTAATGCATTATCCAGTTTTAAGCGGAAGCTTACAGTGATATTATTATTACCGCATTGATTTAAAAGATTAAAGAAGCACCAACAATCAGTAGCCTTCAGTACTTTCTAATCCAGAGTTTCTCCAGGACCATTAACTGCTTTATGCCATCAGGGGCTCAGAGACCAGGAAGAGATTCTACTGTTATACAACTGTGAATTAATCTCTTTTCAAAACCCACACAGGCAGTCTCAGGGGCCTCTTTTATAATGTTGAGGATTAGTGCAACAATGCGGACTGCACTGTGTTTTTTGGGGAAAAAAACAACAACCCCAATTCATATGCTGGCATTGTGAACCACATGTGATTTAAAAGCCTAGGTGTGATAACAAATTAGAGACTGGGAATTAGGCGAGAATATTAAAAGCCTCCCTCTGGATCTTGTCTACCCTGGTCCACAATGCTATTTGCTTCTCGCAACCGCGGGGGGGGGGGGACTAATCATAGTCTTCTCGACTTTTCCCATTTGCCTCTTCATCTTGCTTTGCTTCCTTCATCTTCAGCGGACTGCTGTTATTTTTCAGAGTTTTAACAGGAGGGGGTAAAAGAGTGAGCCATCAGATTTTATTTATTTATTATTTTTGTGTTTTCAAATCAGTGTTTGACTGCTGGTAGCTGCCTGGACTATTCCCTGTGGTTGTCTTGGCAAGATCGTTCAGAAGTGTTGCCTATCTGGGGCTGGGAGAGAAGAACTGGCCCAAGTCATCCAGCTGGCTTTGTGCCGAAGGCAGAACTCACCCTCTCTGGGATTCTAGCCTAATGTCTTAACCACTACCCCATACTGGCTCAGGTTCTGCCACACTAATAACTAGCCCCAAGTATTGCTTTCCTACGTTTGCCTCTAGTCATGCTTTGCCTCTATGTGGTCATGTTTCAATAAAATCTCACTGCCCTCTTTCCTGTTATTGCCGTTGGACTGTCCTCAAGGGCTCAGCAGGAGTGGGGAAGGGGGAGCCCTCAGGCAAAAGGCAACCTTTCAGTTCTGCTTTTGTGCAGTGGTGGGATTCAAATATGTGAACATCCGGTTCTCTGTGTGGATGCTGCTTCCAGAAGTCCATTCTGGGCCTGGGCAACAAAAAAATAGCTACCGGTTCTGCTGAAGTGGTATGAACTGGCTGAATCCCACCACTGCTTTTGTGTCTGCAGAGCAACCTGGAGGAAATGTCTCTTCAGGATGTTTGTTTGGATGGGTTACTTAGATGGTTAGATGATTTGTAAGGGGCAAAATGGATCCCTGGAACCTCGTAAGGATTAAGCTTTTTCACTTTGGAAAAACTGCAGTTCTTAAAATTTTCAGCCACTTCCAAACAATATTTGGCTGTTATGACTTTAAGTTAATTTAAGAATTCAATACCACCAATTTAATTAATATAAATGTAATGTATTTATTTTCTGCTTCTGAAGATTAAATATTTTATGGCAATTTTGGGTGAGGGGAGAGTCCTGAGTTCTATTTTTAAGCTGTAGGCTCTGCTCCCCTGAGACTGAATTTAATCCCTGGCAGATAAAAAGCTGGACTGATGATTTGCTCTCATTGCAGCCCTATTGATTTATCCATCCACACTTAAAGTTTCCTAAGTGTGTATCTTGGTATTTATTTCCTACCAGTCCAGAAGTGGATTTGAGGCTCTTTCTGACTATACTCTGCTCAGTGGCATCAGAGCTGCTGCTGCATTTGTCCTTTTCAAGCTACTCAGATAATCAGGGGCATCATCCCCCAACTCCTTTGCGTAGCTGCCCATACTCTGTTGACCTTTTGCAAAGTTTTAAGCGTGAAGAACCCTGTTACTTGGCTTTACTATTAGTTATTTAATCATTGCAGCTGCTCTTTGTACTTACTGTTTTTGTGGATGTTTTCATTTTTTAAATGTTTTTATTTGTTTTATAATTTTAGAATTGTAAGCTACCCAGAGTCACTTGGTTGAGTTGAATGACTATGGAAATTGAATAACTCAATGTTTTTTTTTCAATTCCCATATTTGGGACCAGCTATTCACAAGATCCGTGTCTGTCAACATTCAACTGCATTTGTTGGCCCTTATCCACTACATTTCCAGTGCACAGTGGTTCGCTTGGTCGAGTTGGGCAACAATAGAAATGAGGTAGGTAGATAGATAGATAGATAGATAGATAGATAGATAGATAGATAGATAGATAGATAGATAGATAGATAGATAGATAGATAGATAGATAGATAGATAGATAGATAGATAGATAGATAGATAGATAGATAGATAGATAGATAGATAGATAGATAGATAGATAGATACATAGATACATAGATACATAGATACATAGATACATAGATAGATACATACAGTAGATAGATAGATAGATAGATAGATAGATAGATAGATAGATAGATAGATAGATAGATAGATACATAGATACATAGATACATAGATAGATACATAGATAGATAGATAGATAGATAGATAGATACATAGATACATAGATACATACAGTAGATAGATAGATAGATAGATAGATAGATAGATAGATAGATAGATAGATAGATAGATAGATAGATAGATAGATAGATAGATAGATAGATAGATACATAGATACATAGATACATAGATACATAGATACATAGATACATAGATACATAGATAGATACATACAGTAGATACATAGATAGATAGATACATACAGTAGATACATAGATAGATAGATAGATAGATAGATAGATAGATAGATAGATAGATAGATAGATAGATAGATAGATAGATAGATAGATAGATAGATACAGTAGATAGATAGATAGATAGATAGATAGATAGATAGATAGATAGATAGATAGATACATACATACATACATACATACATACATACATACATACATACATACATACATACATACATACATACATGGTATATTTGGTGACCCAGTACTATAAGGGACAAGACAAATGTTTGTACACATACAAATACGTATATGATTGAACGATACCTTAATAGGGATAGAAAGGAAGCTATTAAGTCATGATATGTTATATCCTCTAGCATGGCAGTGCCAAGGAGTGAGACCATACAGTTTCAGTTATAGAAAACTTAGAGCTATTCCAGAATGCAAAGGTTTGAGAAGTTAAGGCATGTCTTACTCACTACACCCATGTATCTTCTCTACTTTAAGAGCTGCACTGGCTACCAATAAGCTGCTTTCCAGTTACAATTCAAAGTGTTAGTTCTCAAGATCTAGATAACTCCAGAGCCTCCTTTTCTAAATTACATCTGTCTGTTCAGTAAGATTAAAATGGGTGTGTTTGTTCCAAGTACCTGCTCTCAGACACCACAAAAGTCTGTGGTTTTTTCCCCCAGTTATAGCACCCCTTTTTGTGGGTGCTATAGCTTGTGTCAGACATTGAAGTAGCCTCTTCCCTCCTGTCCTTTAGAAAGTCCATTAGGCTTGGGAATGTTATGAGGGTGAGGAATGGTGTTCGGATTTTGGACTAGATTGAGTAATTTCCCCTTTTTTCTTTCTTATGGATTTGCTGGAGTGTTAGTGTTTGTTTTGTAATTGAGAGCCAATGCAGTGTAGTGATTAAGGCAGCAGGCTACAATCAGGGAGGTGGTGAGTTCTACTTCTGCCTTAGGGCTTAAGTCAGCTGGGTGATCTTGAGCCAGTCCCTCTCTCTCAGCCGTAGGAAGGAGGCAATGGCAAACCACTCTGGAAATCTTGCCAAGAAAACTGCAGGACTTGACCAAGAACTTGAAGACACACGCACGCACAAAAATTAATTGTTTTAATCTAAATCATGAAGAATGAAAATGATATGCTTCTCAGAGCTGGCTCCCTTTGAAGTGGCTCATAAGTCTTCTAAAATAATATAAATAAATGTAATAGAAATAGAAACTGCTTGCTGTAACTCTGCTAGTTAAAAATGTCTCACACAGCAGCTGTAATTGCAAGAGGAGCCATTCTTCATCAGTCTAAAGTGGCCCTGCTCTAAATGCAGCAGCTGCTTAGGGCAGAAAGGTGGAACTGTGACATGTTTAGGAAAAAAACAAAACATGCAGCCCTCTTTAAAGAAGGTCCCTCTATGGCAGAGGTCCCCAGCCCCCAATCCGTGGACTAGTACCGGGCCACGGCATGCCAGCAATTGGTCCACACAAACAAGCAAAGCCCCATCCGCGGGATGCAGGCAGCACACAAAACCATGCACCCTCTGGTCTGTGGAAAAACCTCTCTCCACGGAACTGGTACCTGGTGCCCAAAAGGTTGGGGACCTCTGCTCTATGGAGTAACCATCTGTTTTTACTCTAAGCTGGAATGTTCCAGGAAACGGTTGGCTGGTTATGACAAGGGATGATCACCTATCGCTACCTTTCCCATCAGAAGGAATCATCTGAGTTAAGGCAGAAAAAGGTGCAAGGAGAAAACAGCCTGCCAAGAGATCATAAAAAACTGATGGTTTAGTTTAAAAACGTAGGTATGAAATTATGCGGAAAGATGCAGAGATCATATAGTCATATTTTTGACTTCACATAACTAAGTTTGCCATTTCACAACTGACTGGTGTTCAAGTTGCACGGAATTCAACATTTTGTCTGGAATTGTGTTATCGAGCATGCATGCTCAGCTTGGGATACACTTCACACAAAGGAGTGCTATTTCTGAAGAAAAGCAAGTGATGAGAAAATGCTTTCCCTGCTGAGCAATTTTCTTCTCCAAACATTGATACAACAGTCAAAATTGGGAGAACTGGAATAGAAAAATAACCCCCACCATTTGCTTCTCCAACCAAAACAGCTCCTCCTAAACTGCGTTGCATGTAAATAGAGTTTGCATGTAAATATATACAGTTCTTTTGTTTCATTTACACCATTGTTCACGTAGGGTGGATGAATGCGTATTTCACTCCTCCGATGCCAGCGTGAAAAACCTGTACATTTGCTGCTAGCATTCTTGTATCGTAAAGCTGTGAAAAACAGATAAACACACATATTGCAAATCTTCCACTGTGCTTGTTAGCTTCTGGGAAAAAAAAAAACCAAGGGAATATATCTGCAGAATGAATTGAAGGATTTTGTGGAATACGTTTTGGGCAAGTATGAGTTCACATAGGGACTTTGGAGCTCTGGATTTGGTAAATTATCTCACAAAATAGCCTCAAAAATAAATTTCAGAAAACAAGTTCTAGAAAACAAAGTAGAAACATGCTTTCCCACAACTCTTTTCCCTCAAAAATCCTATGCCTGGATTTCAGGCAAGGAAACAAATCCGATCTGTGTTGCGGAGATCCAAATAGGTGAATTGACTCATGTTGTTGTGCCTCATCTCTGCCCACCTATTTCTTCAGTGTAGCATGAACTCAAATTGAGAGGTGGGCTGAGGTCCACAGAAATGTGACTTCATTACAGGCTACATTTCTGCCATTGGGTTAGCAGGAGCCTTTAGGGACACTTTGGACATAGCATCCAGCCTGACCGATGTTACTCCCAGATGTTTTGTTGGAGAACTCAAAATTAATGTTGAGGCTCTCCTAGTGGAAAAGTTGGCAATTTACACTTTTATAACAAATCTCCCTGTGTATATGGGCCTATGCATAAGATAAAGCATGTCCTTCATTTAGTTTTTAGTTTATCATATGGAGTGATGGTAGCCCAGGTGTTTTGCTTTGCACTTTGGAATTGCTTTGAGGATAAATTCACTCACCTTCTTATCACTTTGGAATTTTGCCTTTGGAATTTTAGATGAGGTAGTCCATTGAAATAGTGGACTACCTCATCTACAAATAAAGCATCCTTTTCATCTTTTGAGATCATGGAAAAGACCCTTATAATTTACCAGTTTACTTCATGCCCAACAAGCACAACGTGGCCTATTCAAATTAGCCTTAATGGATTGATTAGATCAGGGGTGTCAAACTGCCGGCCCGTAGGTCGGTGCATCATGTGGAGGCCGTGCCCACCCCAGCTCCGGCAATGCGAAAAATGTCGCGATATGTTGCGATACATCACGTGACGCGGCGAGTTTGACACCCCTGGATTAGATGGATCCAACAATTTATGAAAGGCATCCTTAGTTATGGAAGCTGCTGGCTTTAAAGAAGACATGGCTTCACCTACTCCCAATGAAACTCCCTAGAGCAGGCATGTCAAACTCGCGATGTCACGTGTCATCGCGCGACGTATCGCCACGTTTTCCCCATTGCTGGCAATGGGGTGGGTGCAGTTTCGTCATGACGCATCCGGCCCGTGGACCAGCAGTTTGACATGCCTGATCTACAGCAATTGTCATTTGCAAAAGATCAAGACCACATGTGAACTTCCAATTAAGCTGATTTATTACTAATCTTACCTATGCACAGCCACTGAACTACTACTCAAGTAATGGTTAGCACACTAACTTGGTGCTAGATAAGAACCAAAGAAATTCAAGAGGGGTTGGATTTAGTCCATTTGTGGCTATGTAGAGATTCTAGGCTGATTCCTATTTTGACTCTGCCCCTAGGTTCTGTCACTCCTTCTCCTACAGAAACTCACTAATACCCAGGAATGAATATCTTTTCTTTGTCTTCTTTAGCAAGTGATTGAGAAGATGGTGTCTGGAACTGCAGACATTAATGGAGAACAATGATTATCTCAACCCAGAGTCTGGATCTGGGTTGAGGTTCAGGTTAGAAATAATTGACCTGTGCCACCCTGACAGTTGTCCTGCAAGATAGAGACAGAGGGGATATGACTATGGAGCCTGACTGATTTTTCAGTGGCTTGATCCTATGGACATTGCGTTTAGAGTGGCTCTATTCTAAATTCCAGGAATGGTTTTATAAAATAGTATTAAGTAACTGTATCTCTGCATAAGATATTGCTAAGTCAGTGCTAACATATTTATGAAGTCACTGGAGATGGTTTACCTATAACATTTGAATCAGGAGAGAGAAAACATGTTCTAAATTAGTACCCAGAATCAGAAATGTAGTGGATGAGGGCCAATGAATGCAATTTTAATGTTGACAAGACAGGGTTCCAAATATGGGAACTGGAAAATCTGTCTGTTCTAAATAGACTTGCACTCTAAAAAAAAAATGCCTATGTAATTTTAGGCCAATCCTAAAATCATTGTCGTTGGATACCTCTGGGTCCTCTGTGTTCAGAAATGGCAGTTGCCACTTTCAGTTCTTCTAACACCAGTGGTGGGATTCAGCTGGTTCGCACCACTTCGGCAGAACCTGTAGCTAATTTTTTGTTGCCCAGGCCCAGAACGGACTTCCAGAAGCGGCATCCACATAGAGAACCGGCTGTTCACATATTTGAATCCCATCATTGTCTAACACCTATGTCCTTTTCTGGACAGGTACAGGCTAGTTACAGCAGCCCATATTTTGATAATCTTACCGTTATAGTCTTACAATGTATGCTATTTTATCTTACAGTTTGGAAACAGAATACCTGAGCAATTTGGTGCATTGTTAAAATCCTCCTATTACATTCGAGGTTTATGCTGTTCATACCATGACTGAATGACTGAATGATACATTTCAGACATTTGCAAGTGGTTTTTGAAATGCTCATACTGCTGAAATTGACACGGTACTTTCAATTACATCATTAAGTGCCTATTGAAGATCACTCACTTCCTCCGTATAACAATAAGAAGCTATGTACAGATTGTTTTGTTCCTTTCCTTCTTCTGCCCCATCCCATTGGTTTAATTGAATATGCTTTATGCACTGTCTGAATCTATTAAGTTTTATTATTCAGCCTTAATGATCTTGTTTTTTAATAGTTTCAAGATGAGACCGTAAGATAAACTGTATCGTGATATACTATATACATAACTATATAAATTATATAAGCTGCCTTTGTTTAAAGTATATAAGGATGTATTACATAAAAGAGACCTAAGCATGCGTGTATATAATTTTAGCATTAAAAACAAAACAAAATATAATTATATAATATAAAACAATATAAATATTTTTCATACTTTTGATTCCAAGATTCATTATATACATACATACATTCATACATACATACATATCCCCAATAAATAGCCTTCTAGCCTCCACTTTAATGCTTCTCATGAAGCCAAGCCCACCTCTTTGTAATGTGTTCCACTTCCAAGAGTTTTGTTAGAAAACCTTTTTTTAACATTCAATTGGAATATGTCTTCCTTCAACTGGCACCCCTTATTCCATGTCCTGCACGCCAGAACACCTCTTGACTTTCTATATCAGGGCTTTTCAACCAGTGGTACGGGTACCACCTGTGGTACATTGGCACCTGGCAGGTGGTATGCAACCATCCTAGAAAAGTGATAGCGGGGGAGGGGAATGAGCTGAACTGGTGGCAGCACTGCACAAGCCTGAGCGAGAGATGGCTGGAGCTGCAAGGCTGTCAGGGCTCAGCAGAAGCGCCAGGATCAGTGATGCTTTCCAGCTGATCGGCGCTTCTTCAGGGCTGTCAGGGCTTAGTGGAAGCACCAGGATCAGCGCCAGGCTCCAGCTGGAAAGCAGCACTGATCCTGGCGCTTCTGCTGAGCCCAGAAGAAGCGCCGATCAGCTGGAATGTTGCAGCATCTCCAGGGTCTTGTGATTTACATTCAGATGCTTGGCAACTGATTCATATTTATGATGGTCACAGTGTCCCAGGGTCATGTGAAGTGACCAAAACTTGCTGCAACCACCCAGCAGAGAGGGGGAATAAAAACCAAACACCCCCCCACACCCCACCCCCGCTGCCAATCCTCAACAGAAATGCTCACAGCAATGAAAACCTTGGACAGGAGGAAGAGCGCCGCTGGGTGGGCAGGCAGGTGTCTTGCTCGGCTGTGGCTTGGGGGGCACTTTTTTCAGTGCCATTGTAACTTCGAACAGTCACTAAGCAAACTGTTGTAAGTCGAGGACTACCTGTACTTTATCACTTTTTTCCTTTTTTTTTTTTTTGGTCATCAAGTTTTTGACACCTTGCTAGGTGACTGGTAGTACTCGGATGTTGCCATATCCTAAAAGTGGTACTATGGGTGAAAAGGTTGAAAAGCCCTGTTCTATATGATACCCTTTCACTCATTTGAAAAGTGGTATCATATCCCCTTCAGTCACCTTTTTTCAGGGGTAAACATGCTCTTTCAGTCTGTTTTCAAAGGACTATGATTCTAGTTCCTTGATAATCCTTGCCTTTCTCTGAACCTACGGCAGTTTCTTTAAACCTGCTTATAGACAAATATCCATCACTTAACATAGTACCTGGGTTGGGATCTGATCAATGAACAATAAATAGAACAATTACTTCTCATGATTTACAAGTACAATTTTGTTGAAGCAGTTTAAAGTTGCATTTCTCTAAAGTTGCCACACTCAACTACTGTTCTCAGATCTTTCTATTAATACCACTGTAAATTGAATCAAATTTGATTTTAATACCTCTATAAATAATACACAAAAAGGAAATTTCCCTAGTAATAATGGGACTGTTGACTTTGAGTTTATATATTTATCTGGGCAGTTACAGTGCTATTCTTCCTTCCTTCCTTCCTTCCTTCCTTCCTTCCTTCCTTCCTTCCTTCCTTCCTTCCTTCCTTCCTTCCTTCCTTCCTTCCTTCCTTCCTTCCTTCCTTCCTTCCTTTCTTTCTTTCTTTCTTTCTTTCTTTCTTTCTTTCTTTCTTCTTTCTTCACCATCCCCAATAGGAGCTGATATTTAAAAAAAAAAAAAAAAATCAGCAACTAGCCAGGAATGAAATTTTCTTGAAACATCCAAGTCATTTTGAGATTTCAATGCATATATCTGAGGAGCAACAAGGCATAGCCTAGCAAAATAGCCTTATTTTTCAAAGGAACCAAAGACATGAAAGCTATGTCTGAAGATCTATGTTTTGGCACAGCCAGTTATATTATCAAGCAACCATTTCATGCATGCCTAGCACAAGGCAGTGAAATCGCAATGATTTGTAGTGGGCCATTTTTATCTGACACTCTTTAAACTCTTTGTTGGATGTTACTTATATAATGGGCTCCTAGAAAATAGTCACTGTCCTTTCTGATATCCTGATTTCCTGTTCGATTAATGTTACTATGAGATCCAGTTAAGTTTTGATGGCTTAAATGGCATAAATAGAGAATTTTATCAGAGAAGACAATGAAAGCAATTGTCCTGATCCCACACATGGAAGGGGCCCAAAATATGGGTCAATGTTTGAAATGAACAGCAAAGCATTTGCTTCCCATTCAAAGCAGTAGAAGTAATAAGGAGAATATAACATCAAGAATTATTTCAACATTTTGAGTTTCCCCACATTCTCATTGACTTGGTCACTGAGTTTTAATACACAAAAAACAGCACAGAAAAAGTGGGAAGCAAAAAGAAGGAAATGCCAGGGGAAGGCTCAAATAAGCATAATAAGCTCTGGACATCTTAAAACTTTCTTGAGCAGAAAACATTCAATATGCTTTGATTTATAATTAACTATAATTGACTAGACTTTTTAGTATGGTTCTTTCCTACAAGTCTCTCTATGTGAATTAAGAGAGGAACATTCTCAAACAAAGATGGGAACAAGCAAGTATTCTCTTCCATTGGAGAATGTAACACACAATTAGAAACATTATTCTGTAGGACTGACCAAAAATGAAATGCCAAAGGCTACTAATGGAATATGTTAGATACTAATTTTATGTGATAGATAGGCCATCTCTTGCCTGATGGTTGATGATGCAATGATTTATTCATGTATTCAAGAACAATTAAATGCAAGAACAAATTTAAAAACAGAAAGCTCTTGAGAATGTGGCAAAGTGTGAAGCCTTTCAGAGAACCAAAAAATAGTAATATATTTGATCTCCACAGCTATAAAAATCTAGTCCTTTAGGATACAGTGCCACCAATAAAGATGTGCATATGAATGTGGGTTGATATTTCAACCTATTTTCCAAAGCACCAGAAGGCAAGGCAAGAAGCAATGGATGGAAACTGAACAAAGAGAGAAGCAACCTAGAACTAAGGAGAAATTTCCTAACACTGAGAACAATTAATCAGTGGAACAACTTGCCTCCAGAAGCTATGGGTGTTTAAGAGAAAACTGGATAGCCACTTGTCTAAAATGGTAGGGTATTCTACTTGAGCCAAAATTGAGGTCAGACTAGAAGACTTCCAAGGTCCCTTCCCATTCTGTTATTCTTTAGAGCAGGCATGTAAAACTGCCGGCCCGTGGGTCGGATGCATCATACTGAAACTGCGCCCACCCCATTGCCGGCAATGGGGGAAAAGTCGCGATACATCGTGCGACGTCACGTGATATCGCGAGTTTGACATGCCTGCTTTAGAGGCTTGTGCTCATGCCACCACCACCCCAAACCATTAGAGCTCCCTGTTCCCATCCCAACTGAAGTCCTTGGAAGCAGCACCATGCAATTGGTAAATGCCCAGTAATATTTAGTATCAAGTAAGCTTTGCTTTAGTGCCTTTCTTTTGCTGATTCCCACCTCCTCAGGACAATATTCAGAATATCTTCTATTATACATACAGAATCTATTACACATTAAACTGAGACTTCTCCAATCTGTCATCACAAACACATTGGAATGACACCGTCTAAAACCTGCAAGCATTGCAATTCAACACACTGGAATAGCTCTTGGTAGGGAAATCTACCATCTAGTGCATCGCTACAGAGTTTGGACCCCAGTATTCATCCTACTAGCTAAATGACATCAAGAAGAATGTTTAAAAAAATCATCCACATTCTTTCAAAATTCCAAATGCAAATCTGTTAAATGTAAGCAGTAGTAAGTTGCATTCTGGCCCCATTAAATAGGATCATCAAGCAAGACTGAAGTCTGCATTCACATTACTAATGATCAGCTCTGTGCCTTGTGATCTCATCCTGTCACCTTTGTTGAACCAATTTATTTCTATCTCAGCTACAGTTCAATAGCTTTATAGATATAACACTTGAACTCTAAAGAGCTTGGGATGACTTGGTTTCCCATTGGTGGAAATATCACTCTTCTCCTCCTGGGAAGAAACTCTGCCTTTGTGCCTCAAGCTAGCATATCACCATAGGTTTTAATTGATTGGGGGGAGATCACTTTGGCAGCACTTGCTAATAGGACATTAAAGGCATTTTTTAAAGCACCAACTTATGATTGTATGTATAAGGTATATATCTATGTAAGGTATACATGGAAGGCAGGATGACCGATGTTGATAGTTTTTATTCCTTCTCACCCTCTAATATTTGGCTCCTGAAGGATTCTCAGCATTTTAAGGCTTCATGGATCAATTTGAGAGCTGCTACCATTGTTGCTATGGAAGTACGTGTAGTTTTTCAAGGATTGGATTTGTAAGCATCAAACTGATTTTGTTGCTCACATTTTATGAAAATTGGAATGTGGGTGACTGTCAGAGATTTTAACAAGCACAAGTTGTAAGTTATCACTTGACTGAGTAGGTGGAAGCACCTGGCCAATTTGCCTGAGCCTAGGAGCTAAACAAGAACAGGCTATTTAGTATGTGGATGGCATTCTATGCTGGGGAATTTGAGGGGTTCAGGCAAGCCTGGAAAGTAAAAATAAATTCTAAAAGAAAACAGCAGAAAATAATCTCCATATGGATATATATCCATGCAATCACCTGGCACTGATCTCAATGTGAAATAGTTTGTGGATTCCCAAATTCAATTTTGGTCCTTCTTTAAGAATGATATTGTAGAAGTTGTGTTCTGTTGATTTAAACTTTTCCTGATTTTATAGTAGATGGGGCAAATTTTAATTTGGTGGCTAATTATGAGTTAAGGAAACTGTTAATTTTGTTTTGTTTTGATTTTGGTTCTAAAGTCCTTCTGGATAAGGAATACAACACACATAATAGAAATACAATAAATTTATCAAAAATGTGCTTCTAAGTTTGCTATTTATGCATGCAAATATTGTTAAATTGTTATTGCAAGCAGAATTTAGATACAGTTTTAGAGTTATAATCAGTTGCCTTCTTTGTGTTGGAGTAGTTACAGGGTACTGTACAAAAATATTAGCACAAAATATTAGGAGAAATAAGAATTTAATATAAGAATGGCATGGTATAACCAAGAGATTTTACCAAAACATCAGCAGAGCTAACTCAATTCTAATTTGAACTGAATAAATTTTACCTAAGTTTAAATAAGTTTAAATCAATTATATGCCATATTTATCAGGCTGTTCTGCTAAGGGTTATATGTCCCCAAAGGATGAAGTTTGTGGCTTGGGAATGCTTTTAGATTCCTCTTCCTCATTAGAGGCACAAGCTGTCTCCAAAGTGTTGCAAGCACTTTTGTCAACCAGGCTGATGTGCCTATTATAGTCCTCCTTCTGCACTGTATGTGAGAAGTCCTTGAAGACAGTGCAGAAACTTCCTTTGGTACAAATTAGTTCAGCAAGAGTATTGGCTGGAACTGGGCTATGTGAACATACTACTACATGCTTTTTATGCTCTTTCCTGGATCCTATTTTGTTTCCATCCCAATTCAGGGTGCTGATCTTAATTGGGGCCACAATTTAAGGAACACTTTTCCTGATTTGTTCCTTTTCTTACTCTGAGGGCATCTTTAGAAGTCCTGCATTGGATAATGAAAGTTTAATGAAAAGAAGATCTAGGGGTGACATGATAATAGTGTTCCACTATCTCAGGGGTTGCCACAAAGAAGAGAGAGTCAAACTATTCCCCAAAGCATCTGAAGGCAGGACAAGAAGCAATGGATGGAGACTAATCAAGGAGAGAACTTTAAAAAAAAATGGCCAGAAAAATGACTTCCTGTATCTATTGGATTTCATATTAATCTAAGTAGATTTAAATATTTAGAAAAATTATTAGAAATGTAATTATTAAAATTACAATTAAAGAAATACGATTATTTTGCAGAAGACCAAAGCAAAACTGAAAACGTAACTATCTTCATCATTATTTATCAGAAAAGCCACAATTATCATTCTTCCTAAAATGTTATTTCTGTTCATTCTGTTGAGGGAGGACAGTGAAACAAATAAAAATAAAACTGATTACAAGTTTCTAGCTTGATTTGAAAAGAAGGAAATATAGCATATTTTTCTTAAGCTCATGAGATCTTGTTAATCAAATACTAACAAACTGAAAAAATATGTCTGTACCTGTATGTTAATGTAAAGGAATCTGTTTGTGTTATATGTAGTGCATTACAACAAGCACAAGTGGCTCTCAGGTGGCAGGACACAATTAATGCTGACATCAAAATTGTTCAGTTGGACCCAGTTGCTGTGTCTGATCATGTGAAATGATGTTCACTGACCCAAAAAGAGGACTTTGCACATGCAAGAAAATGCTGGATGAACAAGACAACTCTTCAGAGTTTTTACCAAAATAGGGAAAGGACTTGTGATCTAAACCCGATTAAGTCCATTTGAAAAACATTATTACTTATAACATTTCTCCTAAAATTGTTTTTGGCAAGACACCAAAAATTTCATAAACAATACCATGGACCTTAAAACTGCATTGTGTTGCTCAAAGTCTTTCTAGATGGTGTCGGATTGTAATCCAATTGGAATACATTGCTATTTCTGGTGGCAATGGCCTTTTGCTCACTTGTTTTGATTGAAAGTTTTTGAATAAATTAGAAAGATTACACAATTCTTGATTACGACTGTGAGTATAGGTTTATTGTCCAGATTTGCCAGGATATTTAAAATGGGGTGAGACAAGAATTAGCAAAGGGTAAGAAACAAATTCAATTATTATTAGTAAGAGTCAGATTTATTACAGAAAAGCACAGGAAAACTAAAGTATATCTTTCTTTGGATCAATGGTGTGGGAAATGGAATTGGCTGAAAAATGAACACTGCAGTAAAGATTCCTGAAGACTCTTTCAGCTAAAGATTGTTTTATTCACCTTTGGTCTCCATTTCTGGTTACGGCAACAACATAATTCCTAATTCTCTCTTTCTATACCTCTGTTTTTTAGTTTAGCTATACTAAGCACAGATCTTTAAAATGTTGCATCTCCCATAAGATTCCAAATGTATTTATACTTAGTTTAAAAGTATACTAAATGTATTTTGTGTGTGTGTGTGTGTATTTGTGCTAAGTTATTCTTCTTTGTTTTCTTTTGTGTAGATTCCTGTTGTGCAATAATTTTGCTTACATTTTTTTCCTTCAATTTCTTGTGGGTCAATGAATATTTGAATAAATCTTTAAAACGTGGAGAATATAGAAAATATTAAACAAGGAATAATTTAAAGATAAGAGTCTCTTTTAGCCCTTTTTTCATATTCAGAAAGAGAGACAAAAGAAAGGTGTACCCTTCATGGCCTTCTTCCTTTTGTTGTCAGTCATAAGGTTCACTATTTCTAACAGGGCTGGGAGAATTCAAATAAGCCAAATTTCTCATATTGATCTAAAAATTGAGATGTGTGACATTTATTTATTTTATAAATGTGGTATAGAAAGCCTATTTGGCAGACTGTAGCTTTTCTTCTAGAAAGAATTCCAATATCATAAAATCTATTTACAGTATCTACAGATCTATAACAAGCAAAAAAAAAAAAAAACTTGGGAGGTATGCGATGCTGAAATAAAAAAAAGTGTGGGGCAATTTTTTGAGTGCTTTCTATTCTTCTGTACTCGGTCCTTGCACATCAGTTGTTATCCAGTAATAATACACCATTATTGTCACTATGCAAAAGTCAGGCTGCTTATATTGAACTGGAATGAAATTTGGGTTGTTGTTTTTTTCTTTGTAAATAAACCTGCTGCTGGGTGCTGCAATCACAAAGAAGATGGCCTGGTGAAGGCAAAATGCTTAAATTTTTAAAATCTTTCCCTACTAGTCACTATTTATTTATTAATCAAACTGATCTCCTGCTGTAATTGTAAATGGATTCTCAGTGGCTCATAAGCAAGACAGTAATAGGATCATGAAAAGTGAAAAATATTGTGTCTACAAAGCTCAAAACAATAGCTGTGTTGGTTGTTTCTGGAAGGCAAAATACTGTAACATTGGAGCCAATGAAACCTCCTCTGAGAGGCCACTCTGGAAGGCTAGCCCCATTGGGGAAGAACAATGTCTTCAAATTCACACACACATACACATACACATACTCACAAACACACAATCTTCCTGAAAAACAGCTGCACTGATCTTCTAGCAAGATCACTGTGTATACGTCAATTCAAGAGGAGCAAAGTGGCCCTACAGGTAACCCAAGGCCAAGCCATAAAGAGCTTCATAGCTTCAAGCCAGCTTTTTAAATTTCATTTGGAACCTCTTTCCACCATGAGCATTTTTCTACCTGTTTTTCTTTGCATGGTGAAAAAAATAAAAGAGCCTGACGCTTTCTGTGGGATTTGAGTTAGATACAGGCAGAATGGGGAAAACGGAAAAAGTTAAATAACCTTTTTGCCAAACCTTTAGAAATTGTGATTTTATGAGATAGAAATTAAAAAGAAAACTAAAATATTAACCTACACCCTGAATTGGATGTGTAGCTTGTTCTAAATCCTGTCAACAGAGTTGCCTTTTCTGAATGTCTTCAGAGTCAGATCAGTTGAGGTGTTTTACAGGAATAAAAAATGGCCACCATTATTCCTGGTGCAATATGGGTGAATGGTATTATAAATGGATCTCCACGGGACCGCCTGTCTGTATAAATAGATGCTGCAAGATGCATTAAGGAATTTGCTTCTTCTGTATTTCCCTGATTTGTACCATCTCTGTTGTCACACCTACCGTGTGGATCCAGAGGTCCATACATCTAAAACCAAGCTGTCTTTTAGGAAAATCTACAAGCCCTGGCTCTTACCAGAAGCTCTAGGCCTGAAATATATTAGCCATGTATTATTGTTACAATTGAAACCGCAACATTTGATATTTAAATGTTGGTATTATAAACATTTGATATTGTTTTCTTTCTCCCTTCAGCATATCTATATTATTGCTGATCTCTTTTGATCATTTATCCTCTGTAAGCTACCCAGAGTCACAGATGAATGGACAACCATAGAAATTGAATTAACAACAACAACAACAATAATAATAATAGTAATTATATAATATATAATATATAATAATCACAAAAAAGATGTTGAGAGTTGGAAAAAATTCAGAGAAGAGCAACTAAGATGATCAAAGGCCTGGAGACTAAAACATACGGAGAACGGCTGCAGGACTTGGGTTTGGCTAGTCTAAAGAAAAGAAGAAATAGGGGAGACATGATAGCAGTATTCCAGTATCTGAGGGGCTGCCACAAAGAAGAGGGGAGTCACGTTATTCACCAAAGCACCAGAAGGCAGGACAAGAAACAATGGTTGGAAACTGATCAAAGAGAGAAGCAACCTGGAATTAAGGAGAAACTTCCTAACAGTGAGGACAATTAACCAGTGGAATAGCTTGCCCCCCAGAAATTGTGGGCGCTCCATCATTGGAGTTTTTTAAGAAGAGGCAAGACAGTCACTTGTCTCAGATGGTATAGGTTCTCCTGCTTGAGCAGGGGGCTGGACTAGAAGACCTCCAAGGTCCCTTCCAGCTCTATTCTATTCTATTCTATTCTATTCTATTCTATTCTATTCTATTCTATTCTATTCTATTCTATTCTATTCTTACCACTGATGAACAAGAGAGCGAAGAAGATCTTAAAAGTCCAAACTCAGTGGAGGAAATTAATACCTGGGTAATTCCAGTCATTAGATACACAGCTGAAATAGTGGACTGGATTCAAGCAGAACTAAGTGCTCTAGATAGGAAGACCAGAAAAATAATGGCAATGAATCATGCCTTTCATCCTTGCAGTGATGTTGACAGATTTTATTTTCCAAAGAAAATAGATGGGTGTGGAATGTTGCAAGTACATCAGATGGTTGAAGGGAAAAAAAAGCATTGGAAGAATATCTGAAGAACAATGAAGAAGATTCACTGAAGCTAATATACCAGGAAGGCTTACTGAGTACCTGAGAGACCAAACTGGCCTACAGGAAAGACCAAATGAAGAACAGAATGGAGGCATGGGAAAACAAAGCCTTATATGGCCAGTACATTAAAAAAAATAGACAAAACAGTTAATAACAAGATCTGGCAAGAGACCAAGCCTTAAGAACAAATGCATATAAAGCCAGAAGTGAGAAGACAGCAACTGAAAGCAAATGCCACCTCTGCAAAGAAGCTAAAAGACAGTGGATTACCTGGTTAGCTGCTATAAGAAGTTCGCACAGACTGACAACAAACAATGGCATGACAAAGTAGCAAAAATGGTGCATTGGATGATCTGCAAGAAATACCATTTGCTTGCAAGCAAGAACTGGTGGGACCATAAAACAGAGAAGTAATAGAAAATGAAGAAACTAAAGTGCTCTGGGCCTTTAGAATTCAAACTGACAAGCACTTGCCACATAACACCCCAGACTTAACAATTATCGATAAGAAAGACAAAAAAAGTCTGGATAATGGACATCCGGAGACAACAGAAAAGAAAGAACTGGAGAAGATAACAAAATACAAAGGCCTGCAAATAGAAACAGAATGACTGTGGCAAAAGAAAGCAAAGGTGGTATCAATGGTAAAAGCTTGGGTGCAATCCAACTGGATTGCAACTGGAACACCACTTAAACACCATTGGCATTGATAAATTCACCATGAGTCAATTGCAAAAGGCAGCTTTACTTGGAACAGCTTGCATCCTGTGATGATACCTTTGATACTATGAAACATCAACATATGCCTATACCAGGTCCTTGGGAAGAACTTGATTGGTAGATAAAATGCCAAATCCAGTCTGAGCATCTGGCTGATTGTGCAATGAACCACTGTTAAAGTTCTGGAATGTATTGAAAACCTGATTATTTTCCTAGACCTTGGAATACAAAATTGCTAAGCCTCTATAGCATTGGTTTTGTTTTGTACAGCATAGTTTTTCTTTTTCTGGATGGACAATTCTTTGTTCTTTCATTTTATGGTTCTAGCTTTTTTAAGAAACAAAGTGTCCAGTTCACTGGAAATCAGGCATTTTAAAATCTGTAAAAATAAATAAATGGCTAATTATACCAATGACCATAACTGGATCCAGTGATTAAAATTTCTGTTGTTCTTCTTTTAGAAAATACAGTTGTAACTGATATTTCAATATCCTCAAACATATTCCATAAACAACAATTTTATCAACACTAGCATTAATGCTCTGATTACTAATTATTTAAATCCATCTCCAACAGCAACATCATAAACAGTTCGGATTTCTCTGTTGACTAAGTTACTTCTAATAGATTTTGGGCCTATAGCATCAGGAAGAAAAGTAATTGGATATACTGAATTAAAATAATCCCTTTCAAAGGCTGGCAGTATGATTTATGATAGCTCTTATTATCAGTCATAGTCCGTGCTATGCTATGCTTCCATATGCTATGGAATTTGTAAGATGATTATTGATTGATTGATTTGATTTGATTTCTATATTGCTTGGAAGCAGCTGTTATTTTGGTAGCAGTTAATAGTCTCTTGTTAAAATTGTTAGGGATTAGCATCAGTTAGATTACGTCTTTTTAGTTTATGTCCTTATAACAGTTGTATTTATAGGTATTCAAATGTAAATACTGAGGATTATTTTAAAAATCCCCAATTTCTATGCAAAGTTATTACTTTGACATAAAACATCATCCAACTTGGTTTTCATACTATAATTAAGGAAAGGATCCCTGTGTTTGAATGGAGAGTACCCTTCAAATTGAAAGGTAGAGATTTCCATATTACCTTTAGACCGGTACCTGGAGCTAAGCTATGTAATATTAGACTTGATGGATAAGTTTTATTTGTCATGCAGAGTTAACCAATGCATTGTGTGGATAAAACATCTTTTATCTACCCTTGATTTAACTTACTGAAGACTCTTTTTGAGTTATGAAATGAATTGCTTAAACGTTTGCTCCATTTTCTGGAGTGACGATGTTTGCGTGCTTTGTTTTCTTTAGCTTTCCCAATATGTTTCAAAGTAAAATGATTCCAAACATCGTTTTATGTGTCTTAGATGTGAATGCTCATACGGAGCTAAATAAAGTTTAATTTGAGAGACATTTTCTCTGATGGAATGAACGTCAGCACTTCTGAGCAGAAACCTCTGACCCACATTATTATCTTTGCAGAGAGCAATTTATTTTCCTGAACTCTCCTGGAATTACTTATACCTTCAGAGCAAGCCTCAAGAGTCTATCACCTAATCATGTTTGTTATCCCTTAGTAGCAAATGGACTAAGTCTTTCTTAATATTTCTTATCAATTCTTGGTACACCGTCAGTTCTTAAGGGTAAAGTCTCATTTGATTCAATTTTGATTCACAGTGACTTTATGCATAAGTTCATACAATTTTCTTGGCAACAGTAAATAATTGAAATATTTGACCCTCCTTAACTTTTTGAGATCAACCAAGGTCAGCTAGGCACTGCCACCTAGCAGGGCAATCAATTCTTACTGCTACAAATAGCTCCACTGTTTCCATTTACTCCTAAGAATTTGCATTTCATTCTGGGTATGCTATTTAGGAAGATTTGTTTTGGGTGAAGGGAAAGTGTCAAAACAAAATTCTGAATTTAGTTAATGGCCATCTTGAAATTTTCTCTGCTTTTATTATTATTATTCTAAAATTGGCCTTTATTATTCTAAAATACCTCAACAGGGTAGAAAACAAGAATACAACTTTTGTGAGTAACAGACCAGGGATATGACAGATGGTAGATCATGACATTAGGATACTCTTTTTTTAATTATTTACATTGAGTTATATTAAAGCGTCTCACAAATTATGTGTAAACAGGTTTTGCTTTAACATTGAGCAGAGGAGTGGGCAATCTGTCAATTTTCGTCCTCACCAAATTGTCCAAATTGTTAATTGAACACAGAGCAAGTTTTCTTTAGGTGCCGTTTAAGAATTTGCCAGAAAAAAACTGAAGAGTCATTAAGTTTGTTTATACCTGTGATGAAGATCAGAAGTCACTTTTTAAAATATTTTTTTTCTTTTACCTTATTTTTCCCTTTCCCTTTTCCTTGCAATTTTTATTCTTTCTATTTCTCTTTTTTCTCGCTGGGTTTATTTTGCACTTGCTGTTAGGATTGCAATCAAAATTTTCAATAAAAACTATTAAAAACATGAGTTTGCCAGAAAGAATTTGCACGTTTGTTTATGGTAAAAAGAATTCAGTAATTAACAATTAGTGCAAACCAAAACCAAGCCACCTCTCTTGTGACACAGGACACAGAAATGAAAGACAAACTGAAATATAATTGATCTTATTCTGTATATGAATCTGTTAGGCAAAAAAGCATATTTCTTACATTAGCAGAGGAGTTGCTGATCTCTACTTTAGATGCAGCGGCCTGGTACAAAGCCATTCTTTCTTTTAAGGAGATGACCTCCTGGTTCTCCAGAGGCACGTGGTCACTTTCTTTAATGCCTCCTGAAAGCCCACCAGCAGTCTTTTTATCACCCGTAGAACCTTGAAACAACAATAGAACATGGTCAAAATTTTCTGAACATGTATGGTAATTGCTTACTTTACAGGTACATATCAAATATTTTCTATTTTTTTTCTAGAGGTCATTCAAGCAGCATTGCACGAATAAAGTATGATTTTGCTATTAAATGCATATACAAGTTCTCTGAGTAGAAGATTTAAAAAGAAACACAAAAATAGCAGTGGACAATCGCAAGTGACTGATTATATTTTTATATGTGCACACACGCACACAAAATCGCCACCTAGAACGGAGGGTTACAATTCAGAATCCATCAATATTCAAGTCAGCAAAAAGGTAGCCAACTGTCAGGTTGTGTTTCTCTTTTCCAGCAGCTTTTTATAGTTACTCGGCATTCATTTCTAAATAATTTAAATTTATCCCATACTTTTTAAAAGGGTTTTGCCTCACATCTTTTTCCATAACTTCTGTTCTCAGCTCTCTCCCCCTTTTTCACCATTTTTCTTGTTGGAGAGAGGCATTATTATATAAGGTTACTGTTGAAAGAAAAATCTTCAGGTCCAGTCCAAGCTGGGAATAAGAAAATGGAGACTGCTTTAGGAAAGAAGGTCCAGTTTATTGAGTTGCAGAACCACAACAGCATATGGTTCTGGGGCAGCTGACCAACTGATTTGATGAGTACAAGGATTTGTATACAGTTGTACAGCATTTCGTAAATTGGAGGCTTGCTTTGTGTACTTTTGTTATTAGATTTGTTTAGCTTGTTTCACAAAGGTTAGCAATGGGACTAAAATACTTACTTCCTTGGTCCTAATCCTGTCAAACAAAAGTAATTAATTTTACCCCCTTATCTTTAGTCTGTCTATTACCTCCATTGAGCTCTCTTTGTGAATCAACAGGCCTGATTCAATCTCTGCTTTTCGCAATAGCCAGGGATTTCATGAGTGAAACATTGCTTCTGTATTTCTTTTCCTGAGTTTTATTCTTGTGATTTGGGGGGCATAGTAAAAAAGGATTGTGTGTGTGTGTGTGTGCGTTCTTACCTCATTACTTTCCTTGAATTTTTCTAGTATGCAAAAATAAGATGATTTCCCTAACAAGCTGATACTTTCTTCTTTTTTTTCTATTAGCACCACAGGGCATTCAAAGGAATGACTTCATGATACATGACACAGTTAAATTTCTACTACTCGACAAAAGGGTAGAGTCAGAGTTATGTCAAATTGGCACTCTATGGTAAACACCTATTAAGAAATAATGGAAATGTTGTTGCACATCTATCTCCCTTCCATTCATCCTCACCAAACTGTTTTGAGGTATGCTGGGAATCCTTCAGATTTCATTTGCTTACCACAAATATTTGTCTTTGCCCCACTGTAATGAAAGCTTTACAATAATTTGACCTTATTTGAAAAATTGAAAGATGAAGTCATTCTGCAAGAGCTGTATCCTCCAGAGGCCAGAGCTTGTTATTTTAATACTGTAAATGGCTTTTAAAAATGTAAAATGTATGTTATTTTCTCGGTTAACTTTACAACCGGGTCGGCCATTTTCTTTAGCCTAGCAATTAATAAAACAATGCCTGTCATTTTTCTGTCATGACATTTTTTTATTGATAGTTTAATGAACTTCTTAAACGTTTTGTTAACTTCTCAGCTGTGCTAAGATATAACCTTTCCAGCAAGAGTGATCTGAACAATCAACATCTGTACATAAGACAAAACCCCATTTTTATACAACTGATATTTTTCTATGTTCATTAACATGGTCCTTTTCTTCAGATTAAAATATATGTAAAAGAATCCCTAAGTAAAAAAAACAAGTTTAGAATCAGGCTTAGTTTGAAACTCCAGTTGTGCTACAAAGAATAAATCCTCTTTTCATACAGTTCCCATTCATTTCTTTAAGGCTTACCATATTGAACAGCCATCATGATATGTGCCCAACATTCATTTGCTCTGTTCTTTTGTTTTGAATGTTGTTCCTTCCATCCTCAAACTACTTCTATCACAGCTGGGAATGGGCTGCTTAGAAATTATTTTTAGTTCTCCGTGGCTTATAACATTCATGAGATTACTAAAGTCCTGAGTAA
The DNA here is from genome assembly GCA_023970755.1 of Azemiops feae. Lineage (NCBI taxonomy): Eukaryota > Metazoa > Chordata > Lepidosauria > Squamata > Viperidae > Azemiops > Azemiops feae. The sequence continues at coordinate 338,048 of JALGBA010000014.1, forward strand.
TTTTCAACTTCACTTAACTCTGACTTTCAGGAGTTATGAACCAAAACCTTCTCCGTAAAATACAAACTGATTACCCTTGCGATAGCTAGAGAAACCTTCCAGTTCAAGATACCCACCATTTTAAGAACCAAATGCTGAGGGTGCTGTTATGAGTAGGCTTCTCGGACCTGGCACCCACCAATGTGAGGTGAACCCAGCACCCCGAATTCTCTGACAGAAGGCTGCACTCTGACAAGGTCTGGAGGATGCCTCTGCAGCTGTCAGTTTGGCATACCAAACATGGAATTTCCCAAAGTAGTATGACTGAAACTAATGAGCATGGAAAGGTCTGATTTGGTTCACATTAAACATAGATTGAAAAGCTGAAAAACCTGAGAGACATTGATATAGGCAGTGTATGTAGTTCTCCACTCTCTGCATGACTTCTGCTTTCTTCACAGCTTGTTTGATTATCAACCAGTGAGGTTGACCATCTATTAGACCAAGGAAGCTGTATCAGATGGAAAATGATTTGGGGCAGGATTGACAGGAAAGCTTTATGGTGGTCTCTGTGGTCTGCCTATGAATCCTGCAAGTTTGCTCTCAGGACACCTTCCCATCTTTAAAGTTATGGAGGACCCCAAAAGAGTTTTTGTGTGTAAGGGGAATATTTATCAATATTGACTGCATTAAAAATCACAATGGATGCATCCATAGAATATTTATTGAATCGTGTAAAAGTGACAATATTAAATCTAGTAGAGAACAACATAAATAAAATATTTTTACTTTATTTAAAATAAAAAATAAAAATAAAACATAACGAGAAGGGTGTCATTGTTTTAAATCCTTGCAAATAACTTCAATATCTGGCCAATCATTTTGATTTCAAGGACCCTTGAGAGGGTCTTGGGGGGGGGGCAGGGCCCTGGATCACATTTGAAGAAACACTGCTCTAAGCCACCTATTGCATGGATAGTACTGAAGTATAATTCAGCCACCACTTTGGTTGCTATTACCTGTGTAGTCTGCTCTTGCTGAAAGTACTACATATCCAGTAATAAATCTGGTCACAATTTCACAACATCACTGCTACTAACTACCCACTATGAAAATTTAGCATAAATGTATCAAATATTACTTTGTAATATTTTTTTCATTTCATACTAATTTATATAGTAACTGGATTCTGGATTTTTTTTCTAGTCCTCTTTTTGCATAAATCAGCATCAGGATACAGTATATCTGCTACAAAATCAAAGATTGGCTTGATATAAAATGTTTCTATAAGGAATTAGGATTTGAGTGCTTTTTAACATACATACCTGAAAGAGGAGTTTTTGTTAAGGCTGTGAGCTTAATTTGACTAGTGACTGAAATATATTTTTTGACAAGTGAGCGTGGTACACAAATGAATGTAGATGTTAAAATAAGGGAGGAAATGCTGAGCTTAAGGACAGGTCTCAGAGATTTCTCAGGAAACAAAGAATAATGTGCTAATTTTACTTGGGGAAGCAGTCACATAGCATGTAAGGTCCATCATCCTCACTTCAACAGGGAATATAGGAAATGTCATATCCAAAAGAAAAGAAGGCTATATATCTCATACACAGTAAGGGAACTTGATTTTCAAATGTGGCATGATGGATGTCATTTATTTTTTTTTGATCAGTGCATTCTTTTTCTTAAAGATAGAGGATTATGGATTCCACTCCTGTGGATCATCAGCCACAGCCAGTATAGAATGTGTACAATAAATCTAGGAACAATTCAATAAGTGGAACAGAACTTGTGTAAGCTGTCTCTTGGGATCATTTTATGTGAACAGAACATAAACAAAATGCACACAGTGTATTTCCTTAAACATTCTTTCGATGTATTCATCTGTGGTAAGATGAACTCTAGATTTGTCTCATCGTTTCTCTATATATGAAAATATCAGGCAATTCTAGATAACACGGATGAATAAAAAACATTCCAAAGTGTAAATACATGAAAACAGTTCTTACTTCAGCTCATACCTACATACACTTCCAAATCGGAATGGTCACTGCCATCGTACCTGCTATAATATTTGTTACAAATTTCTTTTTATATAATTAGATATTGTATAGCTCCTCAGCATTTTCCAAATTGGGCCTGACTGAACATCAGGAAAAATTTCCTAATGGAAACAAGACTTTGACAATGGAACCAACCGCCAAAAGAGATGGTCTCCTCTGCTGGATATGTTTGAGCAGAGGCTGGTTATTCCTCTGTTGGGAATGTATGGAGGTTAGACTCAATGGAACGGTCTCTGTCAATTCTTTAGTTCAGTAATTTTATGTGCCATATTTTAAACTCCTGAAAAATGTCTTGTGGAGTTAGAAGCTCAAGAGTTAGCTGGGTAATTCAAATCAAAGTTCTAATTTAGTCTCATGACCATATCTGTTGCTTTGTGACCATCAGCTTCTTAAGATTCCTATGGGTACTTATTGTAGGAGGGAAAGACTGTAGTTCATATCTCTAGATCCACCCCAGTGTCATACAGTTCCTCTAACCTCTGCTATTACATTAGAAAGGAGGTCTGAACTTCAATAAATTGAGACTTCTCCAAACTCTGAAGCCCTAATTATGCACAGTAAAGTGCTTGGAGACATCTCCACTCAAAAATGTATTCATTAAATCTTCTATGCTCTAACTGTCCTTGATGCCAATAGGTGGCATGTGAGCATCATGTGTAGGTAATTCAATGTTGCAGTAATAGTAGAAGTCACAACTGATGGAAATCCATATTCATGGTTCAATTAGAATGTGGAATAGGTCACATCTAAGAATATTGTTATATAGACACTTTTTGGAGTGTCTACCTGGCTCTTTTTGGAAAAAAAAAATCCAAATGTGTCCAATGGTTTCTACATATTGCTTACCTGTGCTATAGAAATTGTATTATAGCTTCCTTCTGTGCATGTCCATTTTTCAAGGCTAGACTTATACATCAATTTTAATCCATTCTGTATTATCTTATCTTATAATTACCAATTACCATGTAGATGAGTGCATCTTTGGAAGAGCTAAGGGATCAGATTAAGGACAGATCATTGTGGCAAAAATCTATTTACGTGCTTACTAAGAATCAGCAATGACTTGGTGGCATGTAATCAAACAATATTATCCTTAGTGTTATGTCCTGGGCCTTGCTGAGTCATTCAGCAAGGCTCAGGAAGGCTGCAGGAAGGCTACAGAGACCTGGACAGACCACGTGTCTGCCCGGGACCCAGACAGGCTGTCTCCGGCCTTGCGCACATGCGCGAGGCGGGAGAACAGCCTGCAATGATTGGATGTGCATCCCCTTGCAAGGGGATATAAAAAGGCCAGTGGCCATTGTGTTCTTGCTTCTGTTCTGTGATTGTGTTTCAATAAAGAGATCTTTGTTGTGAACCAGCCTCATCTCGATGTCTTCTTTGCAAGAACAGAATATTGGCAACGGTGGGATTCGCCGCAAAGGAAGCGAAAGGAAAAGAAGCTAGGCCAACTCACCTGAAGGCCTGAAGCGGAGAGAAGCGCGGCGTCCAGGAGAAGCAACCGCCTGCCAGTACGAAGACGCTGGAGGTGGGCTTGGCTTCGTGGGACCCCTTCTCCTTCCTTGCAGCGAGAGACGTCGAAGAGGCTATCGGTCACAACGATGTCCAAGCTGGGCCGTCTTGTCAAGTTCGATACTTCGCACCCAGAACGTTGGAGCTCTTATGCAGCTCGCATCGAGAATTACTTCAGGGTGAACAAGATCCAAGAAGATGAATTGAAAGCTGCTACCTTGCTGTGTGTCTGCGGGCAAGAGACTTTTGACATTGCTGAGAACCTTGTAGCCCCAGCACCACTGGAGTCGATCGCCTATCCAGATTTGAAGAAAATGCTGCGTGAGCATTTTGAGCCCAAGCTTTCCGTAATAGCTTGGAGGCACCAATTCGAGCAGCGGGATCAGTGGCCGGGAGAATCAGCTGCGGACTTCGTCGCGGCTCTGAGGCAAGCTGCTAGGCCATGTGTGTTCCAAGACTTGGAAGAGAGGCTCCGAGACCGGCTCGTTTGCAGATTGCGAAGCCGTGAGATGCAACAAAAGTTATTTTCTAGAGCTGATGTTTCCTTCCAAGATGCCCTGAGAGAAGTTGCAGCTGAAGAAGCAGCTGGCGGCGCGTTGAAGGCCTTGCAGTCGACGAAGAACCCTCCAGCAGCAGTTCCTGTCCATCAGGAAGTCGTGCGAGAGGCATCCGAAGAAGAATCCGAGGAAGAAGAGGTGGACAGACTTCAACAGTCGGTGGAGAGAAGACTGCAAGAACGCAGAGGAAAGATGCCTGCATCCCTTCGGTGTTTCGGCTGTGGGGGTCGCCACAGGAGGGCCGACTGCTGTTTTCGTTCTGCTGTTTGCCGGGCATGTGGCAGGTAAGGCCACATCGCATCAGCCTGCTTGGGTCGCCAGAAAAACAGGTCCCCCGAAGAGTTGCCTCTGAAAGGTACCAAGGTCCCCAGCCAACACAGGGTGGGCTTCTGCGCATCCTGTAGGGGGGTATTCAAAACTGGGGTTCACTGGCCCCTTAAGAAAAAAATTCGCATTGATGTAAAGTTGCAGGGAGTTCCCCTGGCCATGGAGCTGGACACAGGGTCCGCTCTTTCTATTATTTCTGCTGACACTTTTAAAAAGGTTTGTTCCAGGAGTGGCTCACAAGTCAAACTCAGGCTCTCCAATCTCATCCTCACTGACTTTCAGAATTCCCGACTCAGTGTGAAGGGGGAGGCCACGCTTAGAGTACAGCATAAGGAATTTGATGGGTTGTTAGAAGTGGTGGTAGTTGGGGGTGATTGCACAAGTCTTATCGGACTCGATTGGTTCGAGGCACTTGCGATCCAAGTGACTGGACTTAACCAGCTACAAACTGCCAGCCTTGCAGGAGTCTGCAAGGAGTTTGCTAATGTGTTCAGCCCAGAGCTTGGCTCATACAAGGGGCCTCCTATTGCTTTAAAGTTAGATCCAGCCATCACACCCATCAGGGTTAAACCAAGGAGGGTGCCTTTTGCCCTCAAAGTAAAATAGATGCTGAGTTGGACAAACTGCTCCAACAAGGCATTCTAGAACCTGTGGATTCTAGTCCATGGGAAACCCCCATAGTGACACCATTAAAAGCCAATGGTGAAGTCCAAATTTGTGCAGACTATAAATGCACACTAAACAAAGCCTTGCAGCAGCATGCATATCCAGTGCCTGTGGTGAGCCACATTCTGGCCTCACTGAAAGGGGGAAAAGTATTCGCTAAGCTTGATTTAGCTCAGGCCTACCAACAGTTACCTGTTGATGAGGCAACAGCTGAGGCCCAAACTATAGTTACTCACAGAGGGGCTTTTAAGGTAAAAAGGCTGCAGTTTGGGGTCAATGTAGCCCTTGGCATTTTCCAAGGGGTGATGGAGCGAATGCTCCGTGGTATTCCTGGGGTCTGCCCCTATTTCGATGATGTCCTCATTGCAGGAGAGTCATCTGGGAACTTGGCTGAAAGGCTGAGAGCTGTCTTGCTGCGTTTCCGCCAAGCTGGGCTGAAGTTACAGCAAGACAAATGTAAGATTGGTGTAACATCCACCGAATTTCTAGGCTTTCATATTGATGCTGATGGCATCCACCCTGCAGAGTCTAAATTTCAGGCCATTCAACTGGCCCCAAGCCCCCAGTCAAAAGCTGAACTCCAGGCTTTTCTGGGCCTGCTAAATTTTTATCATTCATTTCTCCCCCACAAGGCTGCAGTGGCTGAGCCGTTACACCGGCTCTTGGATAAGCAGACTCCATGGACATGGTCAAAGGTCCATGAAAGGGCTTTTAAAGAAGTCAAGGCCTTGCTATCTTCAAATGCGGTACTGGCGCATTTCAATGAGCAATTGCCTGTGTGCATCGCATGTGATGCATCCCCTTATGGGGTAGGAGCAATGTTGAGTCATCTCAAGGCTGATGGGACTCAGGTCCCTGTGGCCTATTACTCCAGACCTCTCTCATCTGCAGAGCGTAATTATGCGCAGATTGACAGAGAAGCCTTGGCAATAGTCTCAGGCATCAAGAAATTTCATGATTTCTTGTATGGCCGCCATTTCATGGTCTACACTGACCACAAGCCCTTGCTGGGTTTGTTTACAACAAACAAACAAACCCCCATATCATCTCCCCCAGAATGCTGAGATGGTCAATTTTCTTGTCAGCTTATGACTACACCCTGGTTCACAAACCAGCGACAGAGATGGGCTACGCTGATGGCCTTAGTAGGTTACCTCTGAAGCAAATAGAGGCAGACCCTGCTCCTGCTGTACACATTCTCTCCATTCAGGAATTGCCTGAATCTCCCCTCAATGCTAGGGATGTGGCTGCTGAAACTGCCACTGATCACACGCTTACACGCGTGCTGACATGGGTGTTGTCAGGATGGCCTGACATGTGTCCTGGTACAGAATTCCAAAGTTTTTGGCGTAGGAAACATGAATTTTCCACTTTCAAAGGATGTATCCTGTGGGGTAGCAGGGTAGTCATCCCGGCCTCATTGAGGACTAGAGTCTTGCTCTCTCTGCATGAGGGACATCCGGGAATTGTGAGGATGAAGGCGCTTGTGCGTAGCCATCTTTGGTGGCCTGGACTCGATAAGGACATCGAGGCCCAGGTTCAGGGGTACCAAGTGTGCCAACAGTCACGGCCTGAGATGCCCCAGGCCCCTGTACATAGGTGGGAGGAGACACTCACTCCATGGTCACGCGTACACATTGACTATGCTGGGCCCTTTCAGGGGCAATTCTTCCTTCTCCTCGTGGATAGCCATTCCAAGTGGCTAGAGGTCATTCCTGTATCCTCCACTACTACTGCCAGGACCATCCAGGTGCTAAGAGGAATCTTCGCTTCCCATGGTCTTCCTGATGTCCTTGTCTCAGACAATGGTCCCCAATTTACCTCTTCTGAGTTTCAGGCTTTTCTTCAAGCCAACATGATCCGGCATGCTATGTCTGCTCCATTTCACCCTGCCACCAACGGTCAGGCTGAACGCATGGTGCGTACCACCAAGGAGGCATTAAAGAGAATCACTCGAGGACCCTGGCATCACAGGTTAGCCGATTTTCTCCCTGTACATTGCATCACACCTTGCACGGCTACAGGAAAGAGCCCAGCTGAACTATGCTGGGGTCACAGACTCATCACTAAGCTGGACAGGTTTGCACCCAGACCGGGTGGCTTCACAGGTGTCACAACCGCGGGCACCTAGGAGACTCCAAGTGGGTGATCCAGTATGGGCCAGAAACTATGGGCATGGCCATCTCTGGGTAACTGCTGTGGTATGCAAAGTCTCTGGGCCACTGTCCTACGAAGTGGCCTTGGAGGATGGTCGTGTGCTTAGACGCCACATTGACCAATTGCGATGGAGGCTTCCTGGCCATGTATCCGCTCCTGGCTCTGCTCTCGGGGGGGAGGGGGATCCCAATTACAATTGTGGACCACAGTCCCTCCACGAGGGCATTTTCCAAATGTTCCTCCATATGTTCCAGGTGGGAGTCTTGCCATGGAGGCGGCTCCTGACTCTGGCAGAGATCCCTGGCTAGGGGCAAATGGCTGTAAATCGGCTACTCAGGGTACTCCTGCTGCTGGTCTTGGGCGCAAGGGACAGTGCTCCCAAGAGGAGTCCAATGGAATTTTGGGGAACTCCACCCCATCAAAGGACTCGGGGAACTCAACCCCATCAAGGAACTCTGGTTTGGGTTTGGTGGATCCAGCCAGTCAGCAGTCAGGGGGAACCCCTGAGTCTTCTGGGCGACAAAGTCCTGGTTTGTTTTGCGCAAACCGGGAGCAGGCACTCCAGGCACCTATTCCTAATCCTACACCTACAACTACACATGCAACTTAATCTTCAATTAAGAATAATTGAAGAGGACTTTCTATTTCATTGTTTAACTTGCAGCACAAGTTCTTCCTCTTTAGTTACCCCATCTGGATTTTAATCCCAGTTAAAATTAATAATCCCCTCTTCACAAACATTTCTACAAGATGCTTCTGTAAAAAAACAGAATAACTATCATAAGCCCATCTCTGAAATTTTACCACCATCGCCAGTGTAATATCGCATAGATGCTGCCTTCATACCGGTTTCATTGGTATTTGCCATTTTGATAAAACCGGGGGGGGGGGGCGGAAGCTAAAGAAGAATTTTGTTTGTTTCAGATTTCTATCTATTCATTCTTTCACTTTGTATTTTAAACTTCTTAATTCTTCTGTTCCAATCCAAGCAAGGACCTTGAGAGCTGCATTATATCAAATAGCTCTTTTTTCTTTAAAGAGCAGCCATAGTCTGAATACACCACCAGATGGAGCCTCTCCAGTAGCTGTCTGAAAAATGTGCCCATAAAATCTTGCACATACAGCTATTTCCATTTGGCAAAGTTATAGCTATGATAAGAATAAGTGACATGTCTGCATACCTTTATCATTCCTTTCATATTATATCAAAGAAGAATTTTAAAATTATTCCAAAAGATAAAGCTTTCAACCAGAAAACTTCCAGGATGCTAAATGAAGCCATAGCGGCATGGAAATGACTGTCCTGCCCTCTTTTTGTCTTTTGTGACATTCTTAAACTCTATATTTAAAAGATCATGGGGGGAAAGGTAAGATTTGGTCAAAATTGAGGAAGACTAGAAGATGGAACGTATACATTTTGATCAGATCTCACTTTGTGACCATTCTCATATTCCTCTTTAGTGTTGCTATAAAAATACATGTTCAGATAGTTTTGTTGGATATTGGCTGTGCCTCTCAGTTAGCTATGCAGAACAAATAAAGTAGTACTCTGCTCAAATTTATCCTTCGACTTATATGTACAGTATATATAAATACATTTACACAGATACTCTCACACACACACACCAATTACACTGTTTCTTTTCAAGATGATTATGCAGAGCAAAGAAAGGAATAAGAAACAATAAACCAGGCCCTTTTATGACTTGTGAACTTCAACTCCCAGAATTCCTCAGCCAGAGTGCCTGGCTGAGGAATTCTGGGAGTTGAAGTCCACAAGTCATAAAAGGGCCAAGTTTGAAGACCCCTGCAATAAATCAAAGGATTTAAAAACATGAGTGATAACAAGAAAATCTAGCCAAAACTGGCCTACACTAAACCATTCACAATACTTTTCCTTAGCCTTCTAACTTTGCATAGCATCTTCGCCTCTACACTCAGAGATCGATTCATATTTTGCCATTTCTTCTTTAAATTTCTCACTTCTCTCTTTTTGAGAATCTCACCAACTTCTAAACATGGCACTTTTGGTTTCCCCTTCCTCTTGACTCATTCTTCTTTCCTTCATATATTAGTTTTGAAATTCGATGCTATTCATTCTCCCTATGCGATCAAACTATCTCAATGTATTTCTTTTGTGATGGTCATTTTTCTCTATATTCCATTCAATTTCAATAGGCACCCATTGATCATGAACCCTAAATCTTCTTGTTACACTTCACACAATTCTTAAGGACTCAACTTATTTTTATGCAGTATTTCTATTGACACAGCAATTCACATTAGAAAGGAGGTAGATGCATGTTCATAAGCATAGCCATTTTCATTTCTTTAACATGTGTACATTTTTTGCTCCAGACTATTACTAGCTTTCTACTACTATTTGCATCTTAAACACTATCCCTCCATTTCCTCATCTGTGGTAATCATTCCACCAAGAGATAAAAAAAAATGAACTATTTGCTCTATTTTTTGACAAATTATGGGTAAACTGTAATCGTTTACTCTGTTTTTCTCTGACAAATGCAGCTACTTTGATTTTTATATGTTATTGTCAGATAATACTCTTCATTCTGTCATACTATTTCCAGCAAATCATTCTGGTTGTCAACTAATAACATGACATCGGATATATATTCATGTCCCTGGCTAGCACAACAGCCTAATACACATCTCAAACAAACACTCCATAAGCATTCCATTATGGAATCCTTATCCATTAAAGAATCAGGGACATCAACATGCCTGTCTTACACTCTCTTCAATGTCCAACCGTTTACAATTATATTCTGTTTATTCTCACCCATGCTTTGCTTCCATACTACACCAGTCTTATCACATTCAGCAAACAGTATTCAATTCAATAATCATGCAAAGCATTCCATAATTTACACCTACGCATTTTATCTCATGTTTCCTCCAAATCAGCAAATGTACAAACCTACAAACTTTTTCAAAGGGGGCGCGATGGCTCAGCGGATAAAGATGCTGAACTTGTCAGCTGTAAAGCTGACAATTCAAGTCTGAGATCCGAGTGCTGCATGACAGAGTGAGCTCCCGTTACTTGCCCCAGCTCCTGCCCAGCTCTCAGCTCAAAAGCATGCAAATGCAAGTAGATAAATTGGTACCACTTCAATGGGAAGGTAACAACATTCTGTGCACCTTGGTGTATAGTCATGCTGGCAACATAGCCGCGGAAATGTCTTGAGACAATGCTAGCTCCCTCAGGTAAGAAACGAACATGAGCGCTGGCCTCTAGAGTTGGAATCAACTGGACATGGAAAAACCTTTATCTTCACAAACTGTTTCAAATTTGTACATTTCTCACTGACCTGCTGAAGATTACATCTGATCTTTTAACCCCTGCCTAGCATACAAGCTACTATATACTTCTCAAATTTTGTTTACTGTCATCTCTAATACGATTTCAATCAGAATTTTGCCAAATATCTTCCCAAACACCTTTAGAAACTTATCTTCCTGGTAGTTTTGCACTCACTTTTTCTTATTTTCCTATCATTTTCTTATACATCCCCAAAATACTGCTTCCAGTATTCCCTTCCTTCAGTTTCATCCCAATTCCTTAATTATTTTTTATTTTTATTTCTGTTCGCTCTGCTAAAGGCTTGTTTACTGCCTTTTATCCATTTCCCAAACAAGTTTTATTTCCATCAAAATTGCTGAAAATTAGTTCTCACACATTTAGTAAGAAACATGATAGCAAATTTGACAGTTACAAAATAAAGGACAGATGGAAACCGGCCAGCCTACTCAAAAGTGGGGTCCAATAAGTAACTTCACTATTATTTGTTGGAAATTCTTGAAGTTCTTCTGAGCTTGAGAAAGTGGTACAGTCCTGTCTGTGGGATGAAGCTTGATAATTGCTCTGCATTTGATCTTCTCCTTTTATCTTATCTGGTCTTTGTTCTGTTTGACTATATTCCTTGCAAACTATCCTCTTTAGACACATTATACAATATATTTTTCTCATTGTCATTTTTGCAGCAATAATTCTTATAAACTCACACTTTCTCATTCAAAGCCACTTTTATTTGATCCTTCTGTCAAACTGTGTGATTCAGTCTTGGAAGACAATTTTCTATACCCTTCTTCCTTGTGTCATTCAATACAACCAGCGGAACGGCTTGCCTAAACAGCGGAATAGCTTGCCTTCAGAAGTTGTGGATGCTCCATCACTGGAGGTTTTTAAGAAGAGACTGGACAGCCACTTGTCTGGAATGGTGTGGGGTCTCCTGCTTTGAGCAGGGTGTTGGACTAGATGACCTCCAAGGTCCCTTCCAACTCTGTTATTCTGTTAATTGAGAAATTAATTTATCATCTATACTTTATGCAGTATAGACTTTTGTTTTTTCTTCTTATAGTTGTTCTACTTTCACTTTTGTTTCTTTATTCTCTTTCAAGTCCTTTTTTTCTGAGGATCCGGTCTTGACTTTACCAAAACTAACTATTCAACACACTTCAACATCTTTTACCCTTATTCTTTCATAAACAACCATGCTTCTTTATACATTCCTTAAGAACAGGCTTATGTTTAAAGCATGCATCTGAACCAGATCTTTTTCTAGTCATATGCCATCAACGATCACTGTTCTCATTCATTCTTGGGACTGAATGTCCCAATTACTTTTTTCAGTTTTGTTTCATCCCACTCCTACCCATTCATTCATGTAATCTAATTTTCACCACATGAAAAAAAAAAACAATCATTCAGAATATTAGTCAGTTTTCCCAAAGGACATATTGGTTCTTCTATTATCGCCATGCTCGGGAGCTATTGCTATCACTAAATATATAGCAAGTACCACTAAACTATAGCTTCCCTTCTTTCATTATGCTTCTACAAAATTCAATTCAACTTGTCTACTTTCCCCTCTTTTATTTTATTCATTAATTCATGCTCTTTACCATTTATTCCTCTTATTTTTCTCTTGCAAACTTTCACATGTCATGGCTGTCAGCAAATGGCCCAACAGATAACTTTTACCACCCATCATGGCATAGGCAATGAGGCCTTCACATGAGGGTATAAACTAAGTTACAAAGTTGTATCTGCGGCCACATGCTTGTATACCACAAATGCAAGCAAAGCCTAGTTTTACCACAAACCTGCTAATACTATTCTATTCTAGCTATGAACTCTATTCTAGAAACTATTATCTCTAATCTGGAGACTATTTTACAAGCCAACATACTGTTTCTTGCATCTGACCAAATGACTTGCACTGAGAATATTGAGGCAGACTCTCTGCAGATAATATTCTGTTAGATGTACCGAGAACATGCACAAAATCTATGTACCTCTAGCATCACAGACCTAGAAGTATTCACATACAGCACTGAGCAATCTCTTCTTGCCGCTTTTTCTATCTCCCCGATATGCCCAAAGAAACATTTTTAAATTCATAAGATATCTTAAAAGCGTTATCATAAAGATCTGGACTCTTGGTTAGGATGGAAATAAGGGGGGGAAAATTGTGAACACCTCCTTAGTTTATTTATAATCTCTTTGCTGATAATCAACTACCTACACCCCCCCTCCCCACCCCATGTTCACTCTCCTGAAAATTCACCAATCATGTCTTGGAAAGCATAGATAAAAGTTTTGACATTACATGGAAACTTTTATTCAGTTAATATTCAATTCCTGTAAGAAGAATGTTTCCTCCAGAAGTGGGGAAAAAATTTCAATCTGCAATCTGTATTTATTGGAGTATTCCTTATGCATCAGCAGAACGTAGCTACTTCCCTAAAGATATAGCAAAGTAATATCTGTATATCCTTTTGGGTACAAAAACAACTTAAAAATTTTCCAGCTGAATACACTGTTCAAGGAATACAGATGTTGGTTGAATCTTATATATCTCAGCTGGTTATAACAGAGTCTCTCTCTACTGACAAAAGGCTGCTTAATCCATAGGAGAATTCCAGTGACAGAAAAGGGAGGCAGCTATACTAAAAAATAAACAATAAACACAGATCTTTTGTGATTCCTTTTGCCTACTCTCTCTCCTATCTGATATCTGCCAGTTACTGATATTAGAACATTATAAGCTGGTAGCAGTGAGAAATTGCATATATGTATTCTTCAAGCTAATACTTAAGATTTTCTGCTTACTGTATTATTGTACAAAAAAGATTCAATTAACTCAGAAAATTTACATTTTAAAGCTTCAGCATCAATCTTCTCACTGAAGATTGAAAAGAGCAGGGAAAAAGGAATTAAAATTTTACACAAGAAGAGGGATGAGAAAGAGGGAATAGCCAAAGAAAATTGCATTACTTTTCTTCTAATGTTAAAAAAATATAACAAGTGGTAGATGAGTCTGGAGCTATGGCATTTATTTGGAGGCAGTTCCACATACTTTCTGATTCACATAATTTCAAAGGAAAACTAATGATCATGTTTCTGTGTCATCTAGCACAATTAAACATACTTAAATCTATGCCATACTTCAAGGAATTCATCTTCACTAGTATCAGATTTCTTATGTCCTCTATCTTTATCATCCCATTCCTTGTTTTTATTAAGCTTCAAGAGAAAGGAAAGAATGTGATGAACTCGATTCATTATAGTTTTTCAGTATTTGAAATAAAAATATTATCCTTCTATTATTTTCCCGCTTACTATAATATCACAACAATCTACATTTTTAAAATTAGCTGTGATTGAGAGTATAAGTATAAATAATAATGCCATCATCAATCTCCTCATTTTAAAACATTAATGCAAATAGCACTTGCAACATCTCCTGATGGTGCCTGCAGAATGCCATAATTAAGTAAATATTAATTTCAAACATTAAATGTCAGAAACCTCATATTAGAACCAAATCCTGTAAGATTTTAGGTTAGAACTTCAAGTTTGCGTAAGATTTTGAGTGAGAATGATGATCTCTTTGTTGATCTTGCATGTTTGATTGCAAGATCAACATGTTTTATATTTTAATTTTTTGATATCCTCAATCAGAAAAGATTTATATCCTTGCATTAATATCAGGAAGTAGAGAAGAGTCAGTGGCAGAAAAAAAATGTAGGAAGAATGGTTTTGTTTTAAATTTTTGTTTCTCATCCTCAGTTTTAAAAAAAAGTCTCACAAGCACAACAGGGGTGGGATGGGGGTGGGATGTGTGTTTTTATGTAAAAAAAAATGCATTTGTACAGAGATTTCTAGGTGGAGAAATCTTATACATCTCCTTGCCACATTCAAAATGTGCAGCATGGAGGGGAAATATTTCTCCTTTTTGCATCTGGTTTCCATTTAAATGAAATAGATTTCTAATCATATCTTTTATATTGCACATGTTAGGCCTCAAATCTTACAATTTTCTTGTGAGTTTCTGGGAGTGAAACATGAAATAATAAGTAGGCATGTTATAATTTCATCTAGTCAAGGCCATGGTTTTCCCAGTTGCAATGTATGGCTGTGAAAGTTGGACCATAAGAAAGGCCAAGCGCAAAAGAATTGAGACCTTTGAACTATGGTACTGGAGAAGACTCCTGCGAGTCCGTTGGACTGCAAGGCGATGAAACCGGTCAGTCCTAGAGGAGATCAACCCCGACTGCTCCTTAGAAGGCCAGATCCTGAAGTTGAAACTCAAGTACTTTGGCCACCTAATGAGAAGGAAGGACTCACTGGAGAAGAGCCTAATGCTGGGAAAGATTGAGGGCAATAGAAGAAGGGGACGACAGAGAATGAGGTGGCTGGATGGAGTCACTGAAGCAGTAGGCGTGAGCTTAAATGGACTCCAGAAGATGGTAGAGGACAGGAAGGCCTGGAGGAACGTTGTCCATGGGGTCGCGATGGGTCAGACACGACTTTGCAACTAACAACAACATAATTTCATCTAACTAATTTGCCCTGGTTTTGCCACTCAGCCTAGGCCAGGGGTAGGCAACCTTGGCTCTTTGATGACTTGTGGACTTCAACTCCCAGAATTCCTGAGTCAGCATAGTTGGTTCAAAAATTCTGGGTATTGAAGTCCACAAGTCATCAAAGAGCCAAGGTTGCCTACCCCTGGCCTAGGCCCTGTCATGAGGATGATGATGTTGAAGATCTGGCTAAGCAGATTGACCTTTCACTCCCTTCATGGGATTTGCATAGTCAAGATTCTGTTGCTGATCAATTTCTTTTAGGATATACAAGGCTTTGGACCACTACTCCATGAGGGCTTTCGGCTAAGAAATGGTTGCAGAGAGATTTCAGCGGAACATTAGGCCTATCCAGACCTCTATTGTCCTGAATATGTGAGAATGCAAATGTGTGTCCGGGTGACAGGAGGGGGCTTGTCCAACATCTTTACATATAAAATCCCATTCCATCCACACTTGATTTTAGTACATTTAGCTCATCAAAAATTAAAAAAACAATCAAAATCAAATGAGAAATAATAGGAAACTAGTATAACCAAGTGCACTCATACACACACAAACAAAGCTAGGTGTATCAAGCCCTCATTCTCATAGCAGAACAGACTTAATTCCCATTGGGGCCAAATGTGTAGAACAAAAATTGGACCTTTATCATTCTACAAGAGTCTACTAGAAATAACTTTTTGAACATCTTTAGGACCATAGTAGCTGATGTCAACAGAAGGGGTATTACCTAAACCAGTGATGGCGAAACCTTTAGAGTGCCCAAATTGCAACCTAAACCCCACTTATTTATCGCTGGGTGCCAGGTGGGCATGGCCCACTGGGTGGGCATGGCTGTGGTGGTCATGGCAGATTGGGTGGCTGTGGCCAAGGTGGGCGTGGTCACTTCAATGTTGCTTGTGGGGAGGGACGCCTGTGGGAGGTGGGCAGGGTTGGGGGAGATCTAGGAGGTCTCTGGCAGGTGGGGCGGTAGGCAGGAGGCTTGTCCTGCGGGGTGAGGCAAGGCAGGGCAGGGGTGCCATTGCCATGGGGCAAGGCAAGGGCCGAGGTGGCTGCTGCCTGACACCATCAGCCCCCGCACAGAGGCCAGCCAGTGCATGGGGGCCGACAGTGTCCGTCAGCAGCCACAGCCTGCCGGCCCTTGACCAGCGCACTCTGGGGCTCCACAGCCTGCCGCCAGCAGTTCAAAGAAGCCACCTCTGAGCTGGATGGCCGGCCAACAGTTGAGGAGGCGATGCAGTGGGTCGTGCCCGGGAAAAGGAGAGCATGCGAGGCCAGGAGGGATGGGACGGGGGGGAGGGAAACCAGCCGTGCCAGGATGCATCCGGCCACGTGGGACCTCGGCGAGTTAGCAGGCAGCTGGTTGAAGAGGAACAGTTGCCATCTCCGGGGCATGGCACGCGTGCCCACAGAGAGGGCTCTGAGTGCCGCCTCTGGCACGCGTGCCATAGGTTCACCACCACTGACCTAAACTTTTCACCCATTGTGCATAATTATGTATGTTTAAGATGGAAGTTGGAATGGGAGGCTTCTGGGAAATAAAAGGCTAATCCTGCATATGTTGGGCTAAACATGCTTAATGGTCCTTTCAGTGGGGAGCTGAGCAGGCAAGACTGAGGTACACAGTCATGGTAGGTAGTGAGGTCTGGCTTCTATATTTCTGCACATTCAGGCTGATAAATATGTCAATATGAAAAAAGCAAAAAAGGGGCATCAATCAGCGAGCACAAGCTCTATAAATGTGTTCAAGAAGATTCTGACTTCTTTTAGCTTGAAGTTGAGAATATAGAGGGAGAAAATTTCATACTTTCCAAATTATTATGCTGTTCTCAAGAAAAAAAGGTACACAAAAATGTATGTACTTTGAAAAAGTCATACAAAAATGCACATTTTTAAAAAAAAAAACCTGCCATGCCAGAATATGCACAATGATCCATATAAAGTTTTTAAAAATATATAGATGAAGTGAAAAGGAGTTGATATATACTTAGCCAAATCAGGATTCCACTTTCCATCCTGAATCCCACTCCAATCTGTTCTAGAAGACCCACAAATCTGTACAGCAGATTGGAGGCTTCACACAGGAAATTGCACACTGAAGTGGAACATAATCCACTCTCTCTGTCCGACCCACATTTCCATTTTATAATCATTTCAGCGTATTATATGGATGAGTGTCATTGGAGAAGGAGGTTGAACTTCAGCCTAATTTCCAGCCTTTTTGAGACACTGAAGCTGGGAGCTTAAATACTAAAGATCAGTCATTTCCCTGTGAAACAGAGGGTCCAGAAAGCAGAGTTCCAAATGGAAATCTCCACTAATCTGAATTTATAATCTCAGAAGTTCAGGTAAATTTAAGAAACAATGTTCCTCATGAATAATTGCTAACTTCTAGACTTGGCCACCGGCAGTTTTGCTAAAGCCCCAGTGGTTATTTCAGCTCCAAATTTTATATGCTGGAAGCAACGTCTCTTATCTGTTTTTATATTGCCATAGAATCTATACCCACTTTAATAAGTGAACTGCCTTTGAACTCTACTGTTGTGACTTCATTCTGCCTTGTTTGGTGGGGGGAACGGGGGTGTACCTGAACTCTTTGTCATAATCCTAGATGCTCTTCCTGAAAAATAACTTGGGTCTCACTTGCGTTTAGACCATCTGTTCATGTGTTTAGTATTATGTAACAACCCAGCTGTACATCTGCATCCCCCAGGTGACCTGCCATGCTCTGGAAAACATATTGAGCTTCATTCAATTGGCTGCTGAATTTGAAAAATATTTGGATGCAAATGTATTTACCTGAGTGTATAGCACATTCTAAATAATTGCATAGAAATTTTTAAAAAAGTATAATTTCATGTGCTGCTGAAGACAACACATTGAACGTAAGCAGTGAAATAACCTTGGGAAAATATTTAAGTAAGTAAAAACCCACAATATCCTAATAAATGTTCAGTGATTCATCTTTAATATGTAAATTGCGAATATGATTTTCAAGCATTTGATTTCTATGCCTCATAAGAACAATAACCATCCTCAGCTTAATGAGGGGTGATTGTTATTATAAAGGCAACCCCTGAAAACTGGATGTAATAGAAAAACCCAAAATATGAAATTATCCTGTTTCTTTCCCCGTGGTAAACCCGTGCAGTTTCTCAGTCCTCTATTAAAGATATCTGAATTACTCAGCTCTAAATTCCAAAAAGAGATGATGTCATCATCATCAATATAGCCCAACCCATAACAAGGGTTCACCAAGACAATAGAAGTGCTCCCCTGCCTTAATAATCTCCTATTTTAAACCCTGTAATCATATTACTTCTTTCTTTCTCTCTCTCTCTCTCTCTCTCTCTCTCTCTCTCTCTCTCTCTCTCTCTCTCTCTCTCTCTCTCTCTCTCTCTCCTTCATAATTGAAACCTGGAGAAGTAACAGAATCTGACAAAAGAACTACGGGGTTAAAAGAAGCAGTTGCACTCAAATTGCATATACAGAAATATTCAATTTCATGGGTTATTCATCCTGCACAGTAGGTGCACCTAGAAATATAGTTTAATGCATATGGAAGAAGGGAGGGTAAAGGAAACTAGAGGCCACACGTGTTTTCTCCTGGATGAAATGTCATTATTTCTTTTAAGCCCCTGTCCAGTTTTGAAATCCTGCCTGGCTCACTTTGAAACTAGGTCCCTGCATTACAACATTTTCTTAATATTGAAGACGATTTTAAGTTAATCAAGGACATGCATACAACAGTAGCAATAGTAATAGCACTTCTACTAATATACCGCTCTTCCTAGTGCCTTATAGCCATTTCTAAGTGGTTTTACAGAGTCAGCATCTTGCCCCCAATAATCTGGGTCCTCATTTTACCGACCTCGGAAGGATGGAAGGCTGATTCAACCTTGAGCCAGTCAGGATCAAACTCCTGGCAGTGAGCAGAGTCAGCCTGCATTGCAACCACTGCATCACCATGGCTCTTAAATAGACTAAGAATATTGACCAGGCTATCATGTTCATCATCTGAGATTAAACCCGTTGAAGGAGAAAGGTATATTGTAAGGATATTGTTCATGATTAAACAGTACTGATTATTAAACATTTCCAGGTATCATTTTAACTGTTTGGAGTCCCAAGAAAGAGAGAAAAGCAAAGATATACTTAGTCTCATCACAAATTGTATGGAAGAGGAATACTCCACTTGCTGACATTTTTCAGAGCATTTGAACTATGGTCTCTAGGCCCCAGGCCACATGCACTTCCTAGAAGCCCTTACTACAGCCTGCTACAGGTATCCAAGCTTTTAACCTACCTGTGGAATTCTATCATTTGGCTGATTAACTGGCTACAGGAGAACAATGAAGTTGCATGAGAATTCCCCTCCCCTCCCCAGCACATCATATACATTATACATAGCCTGCCCCCCCCAAAATATGTATGGGACACTGGCAAGCTAATCTTGGTGTGAGGCACAAACATCTGGGTGACCTTGGACAAGCCCTTCTTTCTCAGTGCTAGGAAGCAGGCAGTGGCAAACCATTTCCAAAATCTTGCCAAGAAAACGGCAAAGATAGTTGCCAGAAGTCAGTGCTGACTTGAATGCCCTTCCCCCAAATAAAGTTTCTTGCCGTGCTTTCCTTCTCAGCTAAATCACAGTTTTCAACATGTATACCAGCCAGGTGAGACCGGAAAGGAGATGAACACACATGGAGAGTGTCATTCCTTCCTCCACTCAAAATTGTACTCTTTGGCATTTGTGATTGGAGACTGCAGTTTAAATGGGGAGGAGAACCCAGGGAAAAATCATTAAACTCCACTCTTCTCATCCATCTGTTCTTATCTCACTTATGTGGGTAAAGTGCCAATGAGGAAGAAAAAAAAAGTAGAAGATATTAAATCTTCTTCTCTCACACAATATGTCATAAAAGAGAGAAGGGGGAGCATTTCTGACAAAGTGATGGGAAGGGGATTCAAATCCACCAGTCTCTTTAACTACCTCACTTAAAGTGTTCTGTCCTATAAGCAACTAATGCAGCTGGTAGAGCCAAAAGGTCCAGTGACAAGAACCAAAATCCATGTTATTCTTTGAATATGCCACTCAACTTGAATTAATGTGTAATTCATCTCAAGGTGAAAAAGCCCTTGCATTTGTCACAAGTCTCTGCCAGTCTCTGTCTATCTGCATGTACAAATGATAGACACTGATATTTTCATGAGAGTGTAATTCTACAGTAATGGAAAAGGTTTTACAGTAGATTGTTTTCCCATCCTGAGTTTATTTGTTTATCATTTATTTTATTTAAGAAGATTTATATGGCTGTCTAACTCCCTCTCAGTGACTCATACAAAGATAAAAACCCAACATAAAAAAATAAAAAAGCAATAACCCCCCTCCAGCAACAATAACTGATGAATAAATTATCTTTGATGAGCATGTTCTCTAGAAGAAAAATATTACAAAGGAGTTTCATGGATTTTAATCTAATAAAAAGTTATTTTCCCCAAATTCAGAGAAATTTATTATTTATTTATTCATTCATTCGATTTATTTGTCGCTCATCTCATTTCAAATGACTCTGGGTGGCTTGCACCATAATAAACATTTAAAACATTAAAATCATCAAATATAAAATGACAGAGCAAAGTAAAATCATTAACACAAGATGGAGAAGGATGGAGCCAGATACACAAGGGTGAGGAGGTGGGATTAGCTTTTAATTAGACAACTACTTCCAGTGTGAAACTCCCCTATTGGAACTCCAAGCCATTGGGCAGAACCAGGTTTTAAAGCTTTTACGAAAAGTCAAGACGGTAGGGGCCAATCTCACCTCAGGGGGTAAGACGTTCCAAAGCCATGGCAGAGAAGGCTCTTCTCTTGGATCCTGCCAGTTGAAATTCCTTGACTGACAGGATCCACAGTATGCCCTCTCTGCCAGCGTGGATGGGGCAGGCCAGTCCCACCCTGGTGAGACAGTTGCTCAAGTAACCTGGACCATGAGGGATTTTATAGGTGAGTAACCAACACCTTGAATTGCACCCAGAAGCAAACTGCCAACTAGGGCAGCTCATAGAGCATACCAAGGGCCAGTCTAGGGGCCCTAAGAACTGCCTCTGCCACCTCACTCTGCACCAGCTGTGGCTTCTGAATGTTCTTCAACCCCATGTAGAGCACAATATCTCCTTTATTTGTAATAACATAGATCAAAGCATTTAGGGTTTCTCCAATTGTTCCTGCCTAATGTTATTATTCCTAGCCTGGTTGATCTTTTACATATAGTCTCCATCTCAGTTAATGAAGTTCTTTAAAATGTATTATTTTAATTGGTGAGTAGATTATCCCCTCTAAAATACAGATGATGATGTTATTATTATTATATACATGTGAGAGATAATACTCATGGAAGTGGAGGTGGGGTGATGGGTTACAGTAAAAGGACAGTTTCCCAGAAAGTGGGGTGGTGGTGAAACAAGAGGCAGCCCAGCCCAGAGCTGGATAGAGAAAGAGAGTAAGGATCGCTACTCCCTAGAATCTCCCAGGGTAGATCCATTAGGAAGAGAGTAGTGGGCAATATCCCATTTAGTCTGGCAAGATAGTCTCTATTGTAAATAAATCAAGAATTGAACTCTTCCTGAATTGCTTTTCATTGTCCTGACAACAGACAACAATGTGAAATCACAGCTGCCAGTTCTTTAGCTGGTCTTCATGTACAACAGGTTCTTCCCAAGCATCTAGAGCAGGGTGTCAAATTGCCGGCCCACAGGTGAAATTGCCGGCCCACATGGTGAAACCGCGCCCACCCCATTGTCGGCAATGGAAAAAAGTCGCGATATGTCGCAACATGTCACGTGACATGGCGAGTTTGACACCCCTGATCTAGAATGTCACAATATGTGTGGATCCAAGCAGTGGAAATTTTGTCAATGTGTAGATGTTGTCCAGGGCTTTTGGTATGGCATCCAGTGTGCCAATAAGCACTGGAACCACTACAGCCAATTAATACCATAATTTCTCAACTTTGATTTTCAGATCATGATTCTTTGTGATCCAATTCTTTGTCTTCTATTCTACTATCCCCTGGTATTGACACATCAATTATCCACATTTTTTTTCTTTTTAAACACAGTTAAATCTGGTATGTTATGTGTCAAGACTTTATTTGGAAATTCCTACAATTTTTACAGATGTTCCAATGAATCTTTTTGGTGACTGTGCCAAATTACTACTATGGTTGGCTGCACAGTCAACCAGATGTTTAGACTGGATTTGACATTTTTATGCACCTATGCACCTATGCGCCAGTCTTTCCAAAGGACCTGGGATAGGCAGATATTGTTGTTCAATGGTGTTAAAGGTATCATTGCAGAATGTAAGCTGTTCTGAGTAAAGCTACTTTTTGCAATTGATTGAAGGCATTTGTGTCAATGCTGAAGGTGTTTAAGTGCTGCTCCATTTGTTTTGGGATTATATCTAAGGCATAGGCATTCAATGGACATGAATACCGTAAGATATATACAGTATATATTATGATTTTCAGGTCCACTAAATTGAACATTTCTAAATATCAAGGAATTCTTTAGATATTGCTCCAAGGATCATGAGTGGTATAATAATGGATTTCTTTTTCCATAAGCATTCAACTTCAATCTGCAAGTCCCTGTGTTTCATAATTTTTTTCTGATTGGTTTTCCTCAATCCTAGCATCACCCAGTATAATAATATCAATGAACCAAACTTTCTTCTTTTCAATAACTCTTATATCAGTTATACTACTAACAAGATGCCTATCTGTTTGGATTTTAAAGTCCCATAAGATCTTAACCCGCTAATTTTCCAAAACTTTCTCAACCTGATGGTCCCACTAGTTCTTGCTACATTCAAAACCAAGCCTCTGGCAATAAATAACTCTGGCAACTTGATATTATAATTATTGCAACAATTTTCAGGAGTCAAGATCTTATACTCCATTATATCCTGCTGTAACTAAATTCTCTACCTCCTCAATCATAAACAGGTTTTATTTAGAAATAAATTCTATGAATCTCGTACCACATGACCCTGAGCTGTGGTTGAGCTAAATTATTGAAAATAACTCTACATGTTTGTAAGTTTTGATAGCACTTTGCATCATATGTGTTGCATATTTTGCTTCTCCTCTCTAGGCAATGTGTAAAAACATCCATCAAGGACATCTCAAGTAATTGTCATTGTACCACTCATAAGGAGTGAGGAACGGGAATATAACTCCCAGGGTAGATTAAAAATAGAAAACAACTTTGAACTGGTGAATCTCCATAATGCAATCAAGCTTATTGCCAGAATTCTTCAAAAGGTGCCACAAGAGAACATGAAAATTAAAGTACAAAATAGTTTGTACGGAAAGTAAAATAAACACAGCTTGGGCTTTTGCCAATTCTGCTTTCTGCCAGAAATTGAATGTTTCCAATAATGCAGTCCAGGGAAAAACAGTCTGTGTTTTCAAAAACTTTTGTTTCCTGCATCAACAAAGATTGCTGCCCCACCTGCCCCCGAAATGTCCAAATTAACAGAGGCCACATAAGGTTTGTTTATGTAGCTGTGAGATTAAGGCACTGACCTAGAAGCTGGGGGTTCTAGCTCATTTTTAGCTATGGAAGCTCATTGTGGAAGTTTGGGCCACTCTCTCTATGCCCAACCCAACTCGTGGTTGGGTGTTGTAAAGATAAATACATCAACATCCAGCCACTGCTTTCAGAGTTATATGGTATGAGACATAAGATTGGGTGATTGCAAATTGTATACTTTGCTGCCAATATCTTCTTCCGTTTAATTCAGTTACAATGTTGTATGTAGTAAAAGTCTTTAATTCCTACATAAACTGCAAATATATATAGAAGAGATCAGAAGAACCTTTTGTGAGCAAGGGCTGCAATTCTAATGTTTGGTGTGCTAACATTTCAGAGACGACAGTGGGCAGAATTATTTAAAAAGTATGCAGAGCCATATCACATAAATTGGAAGAACCAAGATTTTCTGGATTAGTCCTTCTCAATAGCTTTGCAAAGACTGTAAGTTTATCATCTTCATGTGAGCCAGCCGTGTGCTGCAGCTGCCAAAAAAGCCAACACTGTCCTAGGCTGCATTAACAGAGGGATAGAATCAAGATCACGTGAAGTGCTAATACCGCTTTATAATGCCTTGGTAAGACCACATTTGGAATATTGCATGCATTTTTGGTCACCGTGATATAAAAAAGATGTTGAGACTTTAGAAAGAGTGAAGAGACGAACAACAAAGATGATTAGGGGACTGAAAGCCAAAACATATGAAGAATGGTTGCAGGAATTGGGTATATCTAATTTAATGAAAAGAAAGACTATGGGTGACATGATAGCAGAGTTCCAATATCTCAGGGGTTGCCACAAAGAAGAGGGAATCAACCTCTTCTCCAAAGCACCTGAAGGCAGGACAAGAAGCAATGGATAGAAACTAACCAAAGAGAGAAGCAACCTAGAACTAAGGAGAAATTTCCTGACAGTTAGAATAATTAATCAGTGGAACAACTTGCCTCCAGAAGCTGTGGGTGCTCCAACACTGGAAGTTTTTAAGAAGAAACTGGACAGCCATTTGTCTGTAATGGTATAGGGTTTCCTGCCTGAGCAGGGGGTTGGACTAGAAGACCTCCAAGATCCCTTCCAATTCTGTCATTCTGTTATTATCATCATCAACAACTAGATTAAGCCTGCCTTTTGAGCTTAGTGGCACCACTTTGGAAGGAGAAATATAGGTTGCGTAGTTGTCCACTATATGAGCATAAGGCTTTGTGAGCTCAGATTGGGGGAGGGAGACGCCCTTTTAACAAATGGATCTTCTTCATGTGATGAACACACAATTGCTGTATAAGAATTAGAAAAGCAGTGCTTACATTGGCCCCACCAAGTCTATGAGGATCCTAGACAAGATGATATCTGAGAATCTCCTCTCCATGTGCCACCACTGACCCTTGCTCTTTCTTACCCACCCCTCAAGTTTTCACATCCCTCATCTACCTACATTTTGTCCTTTCCAATCTTGAGAGAAAGTGATGGATGGATTGATAAGTAAGCTCTTTTTAGTGATGACTAGGAATATTGTCTTATTTTTCTTCATAAGTTTAAAAGTATGAGAAAATCAGCAGCTGGGTTTATAATGGGAATAGCACCCATTCAAAATTAGATCTTAAACTTATGAGAAATAACTGTATAAGCTTAAAGGCCATCTAGGATCAGGCATTAATGTCGTGCTCTACTTCTTTTTTTCCCCTAATTCTCCCACAGATAACATATAACAACAAACACAATCACATCTATAGTAACTGCATTTTTTATAAAGCCTGTTAAAAATGTTCTCATTTAGACCAAGATAGCAGTAGCGTTCCACCTGTTTAAATAGATTCTCAATCCTTTTAGAGAACTATCCACCGACGGAAGAATCTACAGAATGGTGCCATATACAATTAGCCTAACAGTCTCTCAAAGTAAACTATTTTAGGATCATTTGACTATAGTTATATTATTAGCACTAGCCAAGTATTTGCTTTCAGGGAAACTGACACATCTGACTTTTGAGAAGACAATGCCTTTGCAAATTTGTTTATACAAATCCAGTTATTGGAATATTCCTTCAAGATAACATGTTCAAGAGATCATTTGTGGCAAATGATGTTCATTCAGTGATACAATTGTGTGAGGAATAAGCTTAAGATAATGTGTACAACATAAGAATTGAGAGCCAGTTTGGTGTGGTGGTTAAAGCACAAAGCTAAAAATCAGAAGACTGTGAGATCTAATCCTGCCTAGGTGTGAAACCAGCTGGCCAGTCACTTTTTCTCAGCCCTAAGAAGCAGGCAAGGGCAAACCATTTCTGAAAATCTTGCTAAAGAAACTCCAGGGATGAGAGCAGACAATCATCAGGAAGGAAGGAAGGAAGGAAGGAAGGAAGGAAGGAAGGAAGGAAGGAAGGAAGGAAGGAAGGAAGGAAGGAAGGAAGGAAGGAAGGAAGATTGTTTACACATATCCAGAAGCAAAAACATAATTAGATTTGTTATTTTGCAGGTTTCATTAGTATTGATAAGATGAGATATATGCCTGTCACACATACAAACAAAATGTAGAGCCGTGTTTCATCACTGGATTCACTTCTGAGAAAATGCTCTTTTTATCTTAAACAGATTCTCATTATGCAAATTCAGCTGTCTCTAACCTGGCTGCTAGGTATTACCATAATCCACAGGAAGTCTATGAAAATCTACCTTGATTGTTTCAAATGTCCTACTATCCACTTCTGAAATTCTCAGGACAGAGATAAATTGGCCAATTTTAATTATGCTCAAATAAACTTTTATAACTGGGCTAGGAGTTGCAGAATGTCTTTCAGCAACCGTAATAAGACCACAAGCTTTCAGACTTCAAAACTGAAGGCCGATTTCAAAAGTTTTAAAAGGTTTTAAGGGGTAGGTACATACTGTGGTTATAGCAGCTCTAGCTTCTGTGGCTTTGCCCCTGCTTGAAATGGTAGCATCTACACTAGAAAGAACGTTAAAAATATTCCCTTAGCTTTCTAAATTGAAGAAATTCCTTTTATTTACTAACTCTTACCTAAGAGCATTTTGGTTTTGCCCTACAATAGCGTCCCTACTAGGAGGTCACGTTAGGCTCTGAAGATTCTTTTGGCTGTTCAACTTATCTCAAAATACCTACACCAGTTTTTCCAATCTTTAGAAACATTGGGTTACACTTTCCATTATTCCAAGCAAGGACAGGCAATGTTGGTTGGAGATAATGGGAATTATACTCTAACATATTTCGAGAACGCCATTTTGGAGAATTTGAAATTGCTGACCTGGACAAGCCACCATACTGGCTCCCAATCTATTTAAGCACAGATCAAAATGTTGCTCTTAACTGAGAATCTAAAAAAGGACTTTCTCTTGGATGACCCTAACTGAATATTGAGATCAACTGTTATGACCCTTCTCTAAGTTTCTCCAATATTTGAAGTTAAGTCAATGGCAGTTGAGAAAAGAACATTTTGCATTGTTTTGCTTTTTATTTCTTTTTGAAATATTTGTCTCTGTTCTCATCCACATAAATGTTTAATAGCAGGAAAAGATTTTTAGTTGTACCTGCCAAAGCCTTTAAGGCTTCGCTGTATTGCTGCTAGTGGAATGTTTTACATTGCTCGGATGTGTTTTGGTTTAGTGCTGCTTTTCAGTTTTATCACCATTGTTGTTTTATCATTTGTAATTTAAGTTGCTTTTCCTTTTGTAGACTGCTTTATTGTAGTCACCTTTGAACTGAAACATAGAATATTACGTTTTCCAAAACAAAACAAAATGTCACCAAACCTAAAGCTCCTTAAAGCACCGGTCATTCTACCAGATGTAAATTCCAAGTGCATCTGCAATTTACACTACAAAAATCCTGATATTTGTGTGGATTTTCCCAAATGAAATCGATTTCCTATTCATTTTACTGGAAACAGTCAGCTTGCAGCTAGATTTTACTGCAGCTGTGAATTAGTTTCATCTCTTAAATTACAACGGCATGGATATAAACAGCAGATTTATTTTAAGGGCACGAAGTTCACATAACGTGTGATTATCACATTTGTATAATTTTTGAGAATTAAATTGTCATGCATTTTCTTACTTACTGTATGTAAGCAATGACAGCATTACTGGTCAATCTTTTTTCTTTAATTCTAAGTAGCATAAGAACAGGGAGGTATTGCCTCTGACTCAATCTTACCAAGACTGAGTGGTTGTAAGTGTTTAGGCCATCCAGATCTGGGAATATCCCATCTCTGATTTTGGATCAGATTGCCCTTCCCCATTCAAGATAGGGAAACTTCCTCTACAGAGCAGGTGGTAGCAGTAGCCAGGAAGGCCTTTGTACATCGTCATTTGGTCCATTTGTTTCCTAGACTGGGAAGTCCTTCAGACAGTCATTCATGCCTTGGCCATGAGGTGACTATGAGCTAACTACTGCAACACTCTATGTAAGGCTGTCCTTGAAGGTTTATCTGGCCAGAATGCAGCAGCACAAGCAGTAGTGGGCATGTCTTGATATGCCATGTAACACTCCTGGTTGCCAGTTTGCTTCTGGATGCAACACAAGGTGTTGGCTGTTACCCATAAAGACCTACACACTATGAGATTAGGTTACTTTTGGGACCAGCTCCTTCCCATATTATCTGCCTGGCCAAATCAATCTGGCAGGGTGCTTTCTGGATTCCTTTGATTAAATAATGTCATCTATCAGAACTCTGCAAGTGCTCCTTCTCTGTAGCAGTGGGTGCCCTCCGGAATGAGATTCTCTCCAAGATCTGGATAGTCCCCTCCCTGCTAGTATTTTGAAGAGCCTTGAAAGTCTTTGGTGAGTGTGATTGAAGCCCTCCTTTGTTCCTATCTGATGTTTGTTATTCTTGCAATCTTTTATTTTTATATTTTTTTCTTATTTTTTTAATGTTTTTACTTTGAACTATCCAGAATGATTGGGAGTCGGGCAGCATACAAATTTCAACACAAATACTAATAACATTGTCCCAGCAAAAAATGCTATGCAGAGTTAGAACTATTCAGAAATTGAGTCTACCAAGAAAGCTACAGTTTAGACTAGGGCACGGGTCGGCAACCTGCGGCTCTGGAGCCGCATGCGGCTCTTTCAGCCTTCTCCTGCGGCTCCAGTCCTCCTCCGCCATTTGCAGAGAGAGAGAGAGAGACAGAGAGAGGCACGTGCGCTTCCCTTCTCTCTCTCTCTCTCTCTCTCTCTCTCTCTCTCTCTCTCTCTCTCTCCGATCTTCTGCCTCACACTGTTCTCCAACAAGCTGACAAGCTTATTGGGCGGGGCTCCTGCCTTTGCTGTGTCTCCGCAGGAAGCAGCAGGAAGCAGCAGCTCTCTCTCTTTCTCTCTCTCTCTCTCTCTCTCTCTCACACACACACACACACACACTGAGTGGGGGAAGAGGACTGGCAGACCAAGGGCAGGAGAGCCAGCCCAATAAGAATGTGTGTCAGCTTGTCGGAGGACAGCGTGAAACCAGCTTGCCAGGTGAGCAGAAGATCAGAGAGAGGGAGAGGGAGGGAGACAAAGAGAGGGAGAGAGAGAAAGGAAGGAAGAGAGTGTGAGTGAGAGAGAGAACTCATGCACAGCAGCCTCTATTTATTTTTAATTAAACTCTTCAATCAAGCTCCCCCCCTCCCGTGCGCGCACACAAGTTTTGCGGCTCCCAGTGTTTTCTTTTCTCTGGGAAACAGGTCCAAGTGGCTCTTTGAGTGTTTAAGGTTGCCAATCCCTGGACTAGGGAGTCAAAAAGCATTCCAGAAGAAAACAGTTGCAACCCACTTCCATACTGTTGCCAAGAAAATTGCACGGTTATGTCCATCTAAAGTCATGCACAAATTGGGAGCATTCTTGCCTTAGGGCTATTCAACTTATACTTATGGTCTATGAGGAATCATCTACAGTATGCAGAATAGATTTCCTTCAGGAACCTTTGTGTAATTTTATCATTCTCAAAAATATATACATAAACACAGCGATACACACACATACTGTTGATTTGTGGCTAATCTGACATTAAGGGGTTAAGCAGTCTTTGAAAAGGATGGAGAAAGAACAGCCTAACATGATTACTTTGAATGTCAGATGTTATACAATGACAAGTATTTCGTGATTAGAATGAAAGCTGCAGATAAACTGTTCACCCAAAGTAATCTGCTTCATGAAGAATTTAAAATTTAAAACTGCTGTTCTAAGACAGAGCAATGGCTCTGGGACCACTTTTGAGGTCTTTGGGACTTACAAGAACAAATAAAAAAAAAGTTTTGACACATAATAAGGCTGGTTAACAATGCTTAGTCTGAGACAATGGTGAACAGAGAAAGGCCAACTAGATGTTCTAAGTATGGAAGAAAACTTTTTGGAAAGAGGCAAACTCCACTATAAATGAGGAGACACTACTCTTTAATTCTTATTTCTAACATTGCAGTTTGAAGAATTCTTAGTACACAAAATAAATACAAAGTATTAAAATATGTAGTGGCTGTTAAAATAATATTTTGAAATATCCTTGGGAGGGGAAGAAAAAGCGAAGTCACGGTGAGGCCACGAACTCTCTTCATGCTACATGAACAAAATTGATTGTCTACTTACAAAAACATGTTAAAACTCACACAAATGAATAATCCGACAGGAAATTCTGCCGAATGCTGGGCTCCATACGGAACAACTTGAGTTTTAATTATATGCTAAAGTTTAAACATAAAATTCTAGCAGTGGAATATTTTTTAAAAATTAAAAGAATGCAGTTTCAGTATCTTTTATTATTACAAGCTTTCCACTCATAGTCCCTAGATCTCCCTTTATGCAATGCTAATTGTAAAGCAGTAAGCTATTGGAGTTATATTTGTCATAGCTGGACATACCTTTTTATTTTCAGCATGGCTATTTTTATAAAGATTGCAACTTGCTAATGGTCTTTAAATACATACTTGCAGGGAAGAGATAAGGGGATACAAACAGATTTTGATTTCTTCCAACCATATTAACCAGGATGGCAAAATTAAGGGCAGTGATCTCACTGAAGGAACAAGTAATAGATAATGTAGCA
The DNA here is from genome assembly GCA_023970755.1 of Azemiops feae. Classification (NCBI taxonomy): domain Eukaryota; kingdom Metazoa; phylum Chordata; class Lepidosauria; order Squamata; family Viperidae; genus Azemiops; species Azemiops feae. The sequence continues at coordinate 368,824 of JALGBA010000014.1, forward strand.
TCATGTTAGATTAACAGTGAAATATAGAAATATAGTGGCCCCAAAATCCTGTTTACCATTATCCAGTTTTTTTAAGACAGATTGCAAATAAAATATCATACAGATGTGCATCAGTTATTGTGGTGAATGTTTAATCATATATAAACAAAAACTACACTGTGCATAAAAAACTTACAAAGAAATCAGTTCTCAAAAACAATCTCTATAAAATTTTCACCATTTTTCAGTCTTGTGTCCTAATATTTACTCAAAACCAGCTAGTTTTCATAAACATTAGCAAAAATAAATGCATTGTTGAATTAAACTCAAACCCCACAATTATTATTCACAGAAAGGATATGTTAAGAGGCACAATACTGGAAGCAGCCCTCACGCTGATGATTCTTTCAACAAAATGGGATCCAGCCTCAGAAGAAATTTAATTTCACTTCCTATGGAATGTGGAGCAAAATGTCTTTTTTTCTGTCTTCAGGCCCAGCTGCTCAAAAAGCAGTCAGTGTGGCTGAGTGCTGAACATGGATTCATACTTACTTATTTCAGCTTCCAAAGTTATCCCACATGCAACCTGTTCACAGCAGCCAAGCTAGAAAATCAACTCAGGCTAATAAAGCCAAACAGAGCCTATGGCAAAAGCAGTTCTGCAAAAAGATGCTTGATCTAAGTAGGACACATATTACTTGGATTCCAAGCATTAAGAGTGACTTTCCCCCCACCTTCGATTCTAATTCAAAAGCCTGAATTTGCCTGAAATTTTCCCTTCTTTTTCAATAGCTGCTACTACTCTGAACAATGAGATTCTGTTTAAAACACACACACTATATATATAAAAAAAATGCTTACCCTGAGAAAGAGAAACACCCAAAATTTCTTTCCACTGCTGGCCCAAATAAAAAAATACCCAGACTTGTTACATAGCCACTTGCATTTCCTCCTGCTCACAACTAACCAGTAAGAGGCAGAGAGCTGCAGCCTACCTGTGAAGGAAGACCTTGATAGTCCTCTCTTAAAAATCCTCTCTTGCTTCCCCTTGTGTTAGACAAAGTTCCCAGTCCCCTGAATATACAATCCAGTGGAGACCAGCTCCACTGAAATTCACCCCTCTCCTTGTCTCAAGCAAGTCACTGGAGACAGCTGGTTTTATTTTAGCCCTGCATGCGCATCAGGGCACTTGGCACCTATTTTTAGGGGCTGAGAAGTACAGGGCCAGTGCCTGAGTCAACTATTTATTCTAGAAATCTGTTAGTAAAGGCCATCTTATAGTGCCTTTTGTCATCTTGGCGTAACAGCACTTGTGCAGTCAATCAAGTGTTCATTGACCCAGCTTTCTCCTTGTGAGATGGTTGTTTTTTAGGGAAAAGAAACCTAGACCATCCTAGTCATCGCACTCATGTGGACTCCACCCCCCAGCTAACACTCCTTTTGCTGGCTCTTCAATGCACTCATTTGATTAATTCACAAGGCAAATAGGGGAAACCTATTTCAAGAAAATGAACCACTGTTATAAACCAAGGAAAGCTGAAGGCACTTAGCCAAATCTTTTGGTGCTTTTCAAATGTGGAAAAGCAAGGTTTAAAGAAAACTTTAAAGAGAGCTTTCCTATATGAAGTTGGGAGGAGACGTGAGCTGACGTTTAAGTCAAGAAGTGGGTTTTAGTATCAGACTCGTTGTTGGTACAGTGTGCTTACTCATACCAGCAAGATGCTCTTCACAATGTCCTAGTTCTGTAGGGCAATCTGGAACAACTGGTGACCCCAATTAATGCAGCAAAAAAGACTCCTGTTTCTCAAGATGAATGGACTCTCCTAAGTGGGAGGGGAGAATGGGTGACTCGGTTTTAATTTTGATGTGAATAATGATGTTTTCCATAGGAATTCCACAGGAGTTTTAGTCTGCCATTAGGTTTTACCTCATGCCAAGTTCAAAATGAATTGGGAACTATCTGATGATGTGAAACATCAGAAAAAATGTTGAGAGAAGATTCATAACATTTTATCTCCAAATTGAGATAAAAACACTTTTCTTTAAAATATTACCTGTAGAAAAGGACAAGGATGGGAATTTAAAAAAAGAAATATTTTCAAAACAGCCAAATGGAGGTGCAAATGACTGCAAGCTGGTGGAACTTATCTTTTTGTAACAACTTAAATCACTTTCTTTTAGTTAGTGCAAGTTCTGTTTAATTCCTTTCTGTTTAGTTAGTGCTACTCTGCCCCTCATTTTTGTTCTTCCTCCTCCTTTCCTTTCCCGATGCAGCTCCCCTTCTTTCCACATACCTCTTTTTTTATTATTTTTTCCTCCTTGTTTTGCAATGTTTCTGCTAGAAGGAAGTTTGTAGATGTGAATTTGCCAGTTTCTATATAAGAGAATGGATTATTTGGATGACAGAAAATGGTAGGTTTATTTTATACAGAAGACTAAACTTATGTTTAGGCAATTGATTATAGTCAGTAGTTATTAATATTTACTATTGAACTATTAAAAATATTAGTTTGTCTTAGATCTTAATTTTTCTGAAGTAACCTACTAGCACATTAGGAAACTATACTATAATCAGATGCACATGTTCAGATTTGGGCATGCTGTGCTATATTTATTGGAACATGGAAATTAAGGAAGGGGTCAAGTAGTATTGGCCACTCAAGGTTGACAAAGTAGACTATTTCACATGAATTTTGTCTGGATACTGAGCTTCTTTTTCTGTCTACCCTTTTATTTTAGTGGGAACAGCTCATTTGCAATTCACAGGTGTCTTCTTTTTAGATGAATAAGTTAAGGAGAAGATATACTATTATGAAGAAATTAAGCATTCCTCATTTCCAGCGTGAAGCCGATTTTATACACAAATCTGCATGAGTACCAAGTATGCTATAAAAAGAACAACACTGATTCCAGGGCAGTTTTCAAAATTCAGTTTGTTTAATTTTGGGACCACTTCATTCATAACATTTCTTTTACACAGGGTTAAAAGGATACTACCAAAATACTATAATCAATGTAAACCACATAAACATGGAAGCGGCTGCTTCCAAACATAGGTCTATATTACAAAAGAAAATGCTGTTACATTTTCACACATAACAGTGACACGGTGAGTCATTTGAAGTTTATGCTATTCAATTATCAGTGTTTAGTTCAAAACAGGGTCTGGCTGTTCTCTAGTTAGGGGAAATTGAAGCAACTGCCTTGGTAGCCAACTCGGTACGTCATGAAAGGGCCAGAAATATATGTATGAGTTTGTTCGCATTGTCTTTTCGTTGCCAAGAAGGAATGTGCTTCAGAACTTTTTCTGACTCAAGTGCAAAAATAACTTTACCAGACTAGAACACTATGCACTTTGTGGGAGGGGGTAGGGGCAGAGGGGAAGATGCCCTTTCTGTTTTTACCTCAGCAAAGTATCATAGGATGGGTACTACTAAATTAAATGGCTTGTTTCTTTGTCACATTCTTTAAACAGAATCCAGGCAGCAAAGCAGGACTATCAAAATATAGGGCAGTAACTTTCAAAACATAAAATAATGACCAGAAGGGAGAAGAAACGGTAGAGGATTTCTTGATTGAATCCAGGATCCCCAGGTCCCTGATTTTTTTCAAATTGTGCCCTTAGTAACCAAGGACAGCAGTGCAAGAAGTAAGGTTTCCCCTCTGCCCTTGTGGCTAAGGAAACTTGGGCAGACTCAACTTTCATGCTTCCCAGCAAAGTCTGATAAAATGAAGAAGTGTCATCAGATATTAAAAATCTGCATTTCCTTAAAAAAAAAAAAAACTAGTGTCACCAGGTTGCAGAGTTGATTACGTTCTATTCCCCTCAAAGGTATCCGGAGATTTCTGAGAATAAGAATATTGCCCTGAAAACTGCAAAGTGCTCAGAACCTAATTGGTAATGTGCTTCATCCACTGATTAAAATAAAGAGAGATATGAGTTTCCTCAATTGATTAAGGAAATTATTCCCAGAGAATTGCTATTATCTGGAAATGCCTGCTGACTGCCAATTGATGACCCAGACAGCTACCTCATGAAGGATCTGTAAATTGGCTATATCAGAGCTGAAGCAGGATACACGGTAGTACACTTACTTCCAAAATGAAATATTATCTGAGCACCTCCCATGAGATCTTTGAAGTAGCATGTCAGAACTTACAGGACGGCTTTTATATTATTCAATCAATCAAAGAAGCAGAATCTTCTTAAGGAATGTTCATTTCACAGGGTGTACATTAGTTATTCCTTTATATTTGTACAGTACTATAGGGAATTGATTGGGAGGCATTGCCATGCGATAAACAGCTAGCCAATCATGCTAGCCAATCATGTGATTTAGGATCAAATTTTCGCCTAAATCCCATCATTGGGAAGAAGAAGTGGCTGATTCCAGGGTGATTAGAAAGACTATTTCTAGCTCCAGTAGAAAAGGGTCATCACAAAATCTGCATCTGGTAGCTGCTCATAGTTGCTGTAACAGTGAGATGGACGTCATATAAATTTAATAAATAAATGAAGCCTGTAAGCAAGAAGCACGGAATATGTACATTTTATACAATTAGCCTATAAATTCCTACTTCAATAAACATCTAAAGGGTTCCATGGCAGATGTGCTTCACTTGGGGGTACATCTGATTGCAAAGTAATATTTGGGGGGGGACTCCCTTGCAGAAAGATGGGCAAGATAGCAACTAATAAAAGTATTACTTTTCCTTTCCTTTGAGAGAAATTACAATCTTGTAGTCTTTTGAACTAGGGGGAATCTCCTTGTACAAAAGAAAGCTCTTTAATCTCTTCTCTCTGTAAACATGCAGCAAGAGAACAAAAAAGCCACTTGAGGCATTTTTTAATGCAGTTATCCCCTTTTGCCCATTGAGTGCTATGTATCTGACTGGGTAGATAGTTTATTAATTTATTAGTCTTAAAACCGAAATAAAATGGATCAGGATCTAAATCCAGGATAAAATAGATAAAAGAAAACACAGTAATAAAATACATATAAGGTGTGCTATGAAGTCTACGTGCTTTTTCAGGAGGCAACTAGACTTTCTTGTTTTTTTTTCTTTGAAGACATTTCGCTTCTCATCCAAGAAGCTTGTTCAGCTTTGACTGGATGGTGGGGAATGGAAGGATTTGTATTTTGGGACAACATGAGAATCTCCATAGATATCTAGTTGGTTTCCTTTCCCAGGCAACCCGGATCTCTCCTGGTAAAAAGCCATGGGCATTTGTACCCTTTGACTCACACAATTATCCTTGAATTTTTCTCCCTGCATAACCCCTAATTTCCTGTTGCACAGTTTTGTGAGCATTAACTTGTCTCTAAGATTGACCAAGATTTAACTTTCCTCAAGAGATCAAGACATCTTATCTAATATATTTTCCTACAATTACTGTTCTGGTTCCTAGAGCAGAATATTCCATATTTCCTTGCCATTATTCTCGCCTCATTTACCCAAGGAGTGGCCTCTGTCCATAGTCAAACCTTTGTTAAGTCTGATTCCATACACAGCATTGCATGATCTACAAAGTTGTAAGACCTTGCAGGAGAGGGTTAGGGTTTCTATGTGAATGGATGTTTTTGAAATTATGATTGGTTTAGCAGATAATTTAGAGCATTGCGAAGCCCAGGAGAATCACTTAGTTGCCTTCTAAATCTATTCTTGTACAAAATTATTGTGAACCCAGGATTCCTAATAACCACTACGTTCTTAATTTATTTGGCCATAGCCACAATTAGATATATTATCCAGAGACTATTTCTATGTAAGATTGTTCAGAATAGTGTAGAAGCATTTGAAGGTTGATTTTTGTTTAGTTGTTCTTTGTTTTACTCTTTGTGAATTCATAATCTAACTATGACTATAAACAATATAACCTTTAGCAATGAATGTACCTGACACAAACAGTATCAAAGATGTGTTCCATATGTTTACATCTCTCACCTTTGCTTGAGGCAATTAAAGTCTGAAATGAAAAGACAATGACATATTTTCACATATTTATGGAGTGAGAACTATAATACTATGAATGACATAGATCTGTGCTCCTGATGTGTTAAACCAGAACCAGTTTCATTCTACTTTTTTTTATACTCAGAGATTTATACTTTGATAATTGTACAGTAAGTGAATAAAACTGGCCAAATGTAAATGGATAAGTCTATCAGTTGCAAAACTGTAAAAGAAAATAATCTGAAAAGTACATGGCTATGTATTGTGTGCATAATATACCAGGCAGGATAATTTTTAAAAAATTCTACTCTTATTTTAAAAACGTGTCAAGGAGAAAACATTGCAGCTGATATCAGTTCTTAAAATGCTTGTCAGATAAAAGAAATGCATGGAGTTAAATGTTGCAGAAATAAATTTCCTTCAATAGGTGTAAGAATCCAAGTCCTCTGGCACACATAAAGTGCTATAAATGAGCAATAATTCGGGGTGACATTGTTATAAAGCAATATAAGTACAAGGTGAACTCATCTGCATGCAATTATTCACATTGTTTAAATTGTGCTGATCTATCAGAAGCTACTTCTACTTAACTGCTTCTATTTTACTTTTAATACTTCAAATAATTTCAAGGTTGCTAGAAGCTATGGTTCTATATAGCTAAGGGTGGGGTTTTTTTCCTCCTGAATCCTAGCCTTAACTTCCTTTGTAAGAGCAGAGCTAACAACATCCATCTCTTGTTTTTATTAGATGAGAATGTGCTGTTCCTATTTTAGTTTCATTTCCTGTACTAAAATGCATTATCTTCACCAACCATAATTCCGGTTAACGAGGAACAAGATTAGTCAGTGGTAATGACTAATTAACAGTTACTGACAGCATTTAAATTGTCTAAATTACAGGTCAATCCTACAGTCTTGATATGTGAGGCAGTCACTATCCCATTGCTACCACTAGCATAATCATCATTGAATCAATACCAAGCCAGGAGCACAAGAAGCAAAATTTAATCTGTCGACACAATCACTCCCACAACATTCTTTGCTGCTACCCATCAATTACACAAATCCTGTCTCTGTATTATTTATATATCAGAAGCAACAAGTATATGATGAAGGCTGAAAATTCAAAATACTGCATGAAAATTCACCAGCTATTGCACATAGCAATAGCACTTAGACTTATATACCACTTCATAGTGATTTTACAGCCCTCTATAAGTGGTTTACAGAGTCAGCCTATGGCCCTGAACAATCTGGGTCCTCAATTTACTGACCTTGGAAGGATGGAAGGCTGAGTCAACCTTGAGCCTGTGAGAATCGAACTCTAGATGGTGGGCAGAGTTTTAACCTGCAATACTGCATTCTAACCACTGCACCACCACATACTTTCTCAAAATTCATATTTTTGAGTGCTGTTTTAATTTACAAATTTTCCAGCAATCTTCTCTTTAAAAAATGGTTTTGTATACATTCTCCTACTGCATTTGCATTTTGTGCATACTTCTGAATATCTGAGGATCAGTAATGCTGCAGCTATAGCCTCATAAGTGCCAACTCTGCATTTTTCATCCTATTGACCATAAAGAGATTCCCTCTTTCTTCCCATCTTCTCTTTCTCTGCTCTGCTTTCCCCTAGTTGAAAGATTGTTGAATTACATGGCTTCAGCTAGTTATCTGAAGATTTCAGCAGTGCAATCTTCCCAAAGTTTAAGAAGTATGCATATGGCAAATATATATAAAACTTTGGGGTTGGGGAGAAGTGTTTACCATTCCTTGGTAAAGGATGGAATTGTTTATTGTCTGTCTTTATTGTCTGTCAATAGCATCAGCTTCTGAAGCAAATGGAGTTACATCAGAGAAGTGAGAATGACAGCATTCATTGAGCCTTTGAAATCTGCATGGGAAATGAAAGAAAAATGAGAACCTCATTGATGGATTTCCATGCTGGGGAGAAGTATACCCATTTCATAATTCTCTGCCATGAACTCTGGAAGATGCACAGAGGCAGCCTGACAGGAAAACAGCAGGGTTCCTCACTGTTCTAGCTGCTGTAGGCTTTTCATATGATGTGCATGATGTTCAGGGAGAAAAACAACCTTGCTTAGGCATGCCTTGCCTGTAGGAGTATGAACAAGTATGGAGAAGATGATATGTAATGGATTCTGCAATGATCCAGTGAAGAAATGCCAATTATCAGGACCGTTTGCCTCATGCACTTTCTACACTTGTACATGCTCATCAAGTAGTCAATGTTCTGTTGGGACAAAGGTATACTGGAAATGTATGGGCATTTTCTGGTCTACTCTTTGGTTTATCTTGGAAACCAAAACAAGTTGCAATTGAATCGTCAGTCATGTCAACAGGAAAGCAGTATGCCTGACAATCAAAGAGCCTACACTCTCCATTTATTCACTGATGTACAGGAGGAGATTTTGTGATCTCTTGCTGCATAGTCCATCATGTTGGACATTATTACCACTCATGAGAGAGAAGAGCAGGACCTTTCTGTCCACCATCTGAAAATTCTGGCCATTCATCCCTTTTCCGATGAACCTTACAATATGTTTGAGAATCTTTTCTAAAAATTAAAAAAAAAATCCTGAGGTGGGAATTCTGTAAAGGATCTAAGAAAAAGAAGGATGTTTATCTGCCTTTTTTTTTTGTTCTCACTTATTGTTTTGTCTATAATATTTTCTGTCCTGTCTTTGAAACTAATCCAGCCACAGGTTTCCCCTCTGTCTTCTGCCTTCACACTGGTACAAAACTATATTGCCCTGTCAATATAACATTTCCCCACCAGTGCAGTGATGCAAGAGGATTTAGGAGTCATCTAGTTACTCATCCAGCCACCCAGGAGAGGATCAGGCTTTGAACAACTTGCAAAATTAATGACAAGCTAATCAAATTCAATTTTGCCCAGTTTCTTATTTTCCAATAAGTTCCTTCCATGTTTGCAACTGTTTGCAATTTACTTTTAAAACTGCCTGAAAGATTTCTAGTCATGAAAAGCCACAACTGCACTGCTTAAGACTAGTAAGGCCAAATCAGTTCCACTGCAACATGTAGTTCTCTCATGTTCCAGAGAAGAAAATGATACTCTATGGATGAATCTTCATTTAAATCTGTAGTACAATCACAAGTTGGATTTTATTCCTTTGATGTGCATCATTAACTGTATTAATACTAGAACATGAATCAATCTCGGCCTCTGTCTCTCCCTCTCTCTCATACAAAATTCTGAAATTAATGAGCATTAGTGAGGTTTTAATATGGCCAAGTAGTTCTAAAGAATTTCATTTCCACAAAAAAAGGAGAACAGTTTAGTGGGAAGCTTAAACTAAAATGTAAGCTGATTTTCCTAGGAAGCATTTAAACAAAAAAGAACATCTGAGCCAGCTTAATTCACAAGGCACCGGGAAGATAATAAAAATGAATGTTTATGATTATTAAACAATATTTCAGAGCTGGAACGCATTCATGCATACTGCTTTATGTAAAGCCAACTTCCTTAATGGCTTTTAGTTTGGCAGTTGGACAGTTCTCTCAGCAACAGCTAGTGAATGCTTCCTAGGTCCTCCACGGCCAATCCGCTGCGGCCATCTCACCACGGCCATCTCCCTGCAGCCAACTTGCTGCAGCACAACTCGCCACAGACAACCTGCTATGGGACAACAACTTGCTGTGGACAATTCCATGTGGGATAACACGATAAATGTTACCTGCCACTGTTTCTTTGACATTATTTTCATTTTTGTCAATGGAAATAATGCCGAAGAAACAATGGAGGATAACATTTATTGTGTTGAACTATGCCACATGGAATTGTCCCATGGCGAGTTGTCCCTCAGTGAGTTGGCCGCAGCGAGATGACCACAGTGAGTTGTCCCATTCCACCACAAAGATGGCACTATTTGACCCACAGCTCTTACCAGCTAGGTAGAAACCATGCCCCCATGCCATTTAGAACTTTAATGGTGATAACCAGCCCAATGAAGCATATTGAAAAACACACTGGACACCTGTGCAGCTCATGAAGCAGGGGGTGTCATCTGAGCATGCTGAGACAGGTCCACCACTAATCATGCTGCTGTATTCTGGACCAGATGAAGCTTTTGAGTGGTTTCCAAGGGCAGCCCCATGTAGAATACATTGCAGTGGTGGATCCAACAAGTGGCAAGGCCTTGATTCCCTGCTGGAGGGTGCCACAATCTAGAAAGGGTGCAATTAGTGGCACCAGATGGAACTAGCTTCCATCCATGGTTTGTGCAGGAGCTGTGAGGGGTCCCACCAATTCCATATTCTGTATTCTCAACTGTATCTTTGCCTTACTGTTTCCCAGCCCAGCTTTTCCTCATTGCACTATCCAGAAAAAATTGAGGACATTGATGTTAAACTTTGTCTGCTTATATGCCATTTTTTCAGTTCTTTCAGTTGAGTTCATATTCTTCCATTTCAGTCGCTCTCCCAACTATTCCTATCCACAAGAAGTAAGAATCCTCTAACCTAATGCTCAATACTTTTAGTTCTCCCACTTTATAGGACCTAGCTGGTTGCACAATCAGGATAGATCTGCCTTGCTGCCCTCTGGAGCTATTTCTGCCCTGATGTCTTTATTTCACATTATAATAGCTCGGGAGCTGTCCAGTTAGAGTAATGGTGGGGGAGTGAGACAAACAGTACAGAGTGATGCTTCCCATACTTACTGCAGAGCCTGACTGATGGATGCTTTCCCTGAGGCTGGCAGTGTGCAGAAAGGGCTAAGAGAGGCAGGATAGGGATTGGCAATAGGAACAGCAAATAACTTGCCCACATTGTTTTGGGCTGACTGATAGGTACAGAGCAATTTAACTCTCAAATGGGGAAAGGCGTGCAACTTATTTTAGCAGCAGAACACTAAACGACATTTCCCAAGTTGTTATAGGTAACTATAACCTCTGCATTGGCTAGATTATTTAAATGGCAATTAATGGATGTGAATTCTCCAACTTCCTGCATCAATAAAATAGGACAGGGTGCATCCATGTATCCACTTCCTTTCTAAAGTGGAGTTAAATTTTTACAAAGCTTCCAATTAATTTAGAAAAGCCTCCAGCAGTCAGTTCTCGGGGAAGATACTACTCTTGCATATGGGGTTAGAGATCAGTTCAGTTAGAGATATTGAGATGAGTTTTAGCCATGAAGAGACTCTTGTTGGTGCATCTCTCCAATTTCTTTCAGGGCCCTCAAGGGAAGCAATCACATCTTATTTAATTAATTCCACAAATGAAGATATCATTATCTATCTCAAACTTACATATAATCCATTTCATTGGTCAACCTCAGGTTTTGGAAAGACAAATGTACCGTTTTTACAGCATGCATAATTTGTTACCACAATTCATCTCTTCGCTTAATCAGTTTAGCTCCTCTCTGCATACCCATTTTGGCTAGGGCTGATACATCATCTTATCTAATGTACCAAAGGATGATTGATCTGTGACCTGGATGATTGAGAATCTCCATAGACATCTCATCCAATGCATCTGAGAGGCATCAGGATAAAGAAAAAATGCTTTTAGTGTCTCCTTTTTTTGGATTCCAGTTGTCTTTTTTAAATTTTCCCCAGATTTAATACCCAGTTTCAATATCAGTGGTTCAATGACAAGTTTAATATTATATTGGAAAGAGAAAATGTCTTCTCTCTTTATTTTGCTGTTCTTCTAGTAGAGATGAACTCCGACACCTTAAGTAGTAAAGAAATAAACAAAAAAATGAAATATAGAAATAAGAGAAAATTCTATAGGCATCATGACTGTTTCCTGCATTCTGACTCTTTTTCCATACATATTTCAGGACAGCCGTTTAGTCAAACTCGGCTGATAAAGCTAATAGTATTAACCTGCATCATAAATTTTCTATATGCCTTGCCAATAATATGCATAAATTGAGAAATTTGATATTTGCAAATCTATATGCAATTCCCAGAATTTACCTAAATGCCAGATTTGGAACTTCTGTTAATGTTCAGACTATCCTACCTTGTTTTAATCAGGGCCATGAGATCCACCAACTAGAACAGGGGTGTCAAACTGCCGGCCCATGGGCTGGATGCATCATAGCGAAACCACGCCCACCCCATTGCCAGCAATGGCAAAAAAAAGTCGTGATACATCGCGACATGTCACATGACGTTGCGAGTTTGACACCTTGTGCAAAAATACTTACATTTAGAAGGAAAGTTACCTGTTTTAATCACAGGTTTCAGACACAACATTGATTCTTGATTCTTGATTCTCTCTAACTTTGTTCATTCTAGCAGAAGTTTAAGGCAGGAGGTAGGTCTTTTGTGGCTGCTGCTACTATGGCTGAAAAATTTGGAGTCATATATCACTATTAATTTATTGCAAACCTTAAGCCAGTCATCAACCAGTAGATTCACCTGTACGCTTAGGAGCAAATGTAATAACTTACTCTTTTTTTTAGCTATGAACTGACTAACGTATCAATGAAATCAAGTACATTTTGATTCATTATAGCTAAAGAGGGAAATTTGGAAGAAAAATTCAGCCCAGTGACAATAGGTACACAGTAACTCTTTCAGAAATGGATACGAGTAATATACATGTCAACATATTCTCAATATGATTTAACTGTCCAGTTTGGTATATCATGGAAAGAAAAATGAACTGTCATTAAATTGCATTTCGGCCCTTATGCTATATCATGTGAAATCATTTGCTAAAACGTTTTCATTGTTCCTGAGCTAGTGAGATAACTTAATCATTATAATATGAGAGAATTTGCTGGACCTGTTGGGATCCTGACTTATGAATCTTAATTGTGGAAAACAAGGCAATGCTCTCCTTAAGAGCGTATGTCTCAAGAACATTAATTTTCCTTCACTGAAATCTTGAAAAATCTGTTCATGCAACTGAGGAGTTGTACTATTTTGGTCTATGCACAAAATGTAAGATTTTAGTTCTATGACAGCAATCTGTTTATCCTTTCCTCAAACCACCTCCCTCCCTATGGATTTATTTAGCAAAAGGACTATAAAAGAAAGCTTTTCTCTTGGGGATGACAGAATAAGGTTGCACTGGAGATTCTGTCTGTGGGCATAAACAGACTAAATCAAAAGCTTGGTTAAATCTCATTTTGTTGTTATCATGAACCTTTAAAATGTGATGCAGTGAAGTTCACACATGCTGAAAAGATCACCTAATCTGAGGCAAGTATGAATGAATGCTGTCCTCAACTCCAGGTTTTCACTTTCTAGTTGTAGGCTGGGATGTGTCTAAATCCAGCCTATGTCGTTGTCATAGGATTTTCCATATTATTGTATTCCCTCTACCTTTAAAAAAAATGCTGGAAAAATTGTATTTAGTCTTGGTTATATTTTTCCTATATAAACTTTTATATGTATATAAAAGTTTTATATACATACATTGCATTTATACTTTTATATAAAACTGTCACTAATCTTTATCTTTTTCAAATAAATACACCCTCTAAAACCTTGTAACTATGCTGAAAAGCACATTTCTTGTGCAGACTTTCCAAAATGAATTTTTTTTTTCAAAATAACTTTCCCAAAATTATGTGTGGCGCTGCACTCTGCTTATTGTTGCCAAACAACGCCTGCATCCATTTTAATGTATTGCATCCATTTATTCAGACTGAAATCTGTAGCAGATTTCATTTTCTCCCCAACTATAGTGCAGAATAAATTGCCTTTTTCTCACAATCATACCTTCCAGTTATGCAAGGAAATTCTTTTTTCTTCTCGTGTAGATTTAACATACAAGAGTTTCTTGATGCTAAAAGTGGGGCTAAACCCTGGAGGTATTTACCTGTCCTCCTCTTTTCCATGACAATCATAATTTACTGTCAGAAAATGGTAGCACCTGGCCAACCTTATCTGTGCTAGCTAAGCAAGCCGATGCTGGCTAGAATTTACAAAGAAGACTTCTGGGGAATCCCACAGTGATAGGCTGGACTGGGAAGTTACAAAAAAGTTTCAGCAATGACAAGTCATTTTTATATCGTTACTCCAGAAAACTATCAGGAGGTGTCCACTTAGTCATTTAACAATGCTCAGACTTGGCAAATACTTTATTTTGGTTCTACTGTTGCTTATGAACTTGGTTTAGTCTTTAGCCTGAAACTACATTGACTTCTCCCATATTGACTGTTTGTGATAATAAACCAAAGCTTTCATCAAACTGGTTGAGGCAAGATAAAAATCCAACTAATCAAAGTGATATTTTAAAAGTGATATTTCATGTTAGTAGAATCCATGCCAAATGTTTTTGTCCTTTCCTAGAGATTAAGATTAAGGCTAAAACATATGAAGGATGGTTGCCGGAATTGGGTTTGTCTAGTGTAGTGAAAAGAAGGAGTAGGGGTGACTTCAGTGGTGGGATTCAGCCAGTTCGCACCACTTCAACAGAACCGGTAGCTAATTTTTTGTTGCCCAGGCCCAGAATGGATTTCCGGAAGTGGCATCCACACAGAGAACCGGTTGTTCACATATTTGAATCCCACCACTGGGTGACTTGATAGCAGTGATCCAATATTTGAGGGGCTGCCACAAAAAAGAGGAGGTCAACTTATTTTCCAAAGCACCTGAAGGCAGGACAAGAAACAATGAATAGAAACTTCTCAAGGAGAGAAGCTTTGTTAGAGAAGCTAACAAATTTGCTAACAGTGAGAACAATTAACCAGTGGAATAGCTTGCCATCAGAAATTTTGGGTACTCCATCACTGGAGGTTTTCAGGAAGAGACTGGACAGCCACTTGTCTGAAATGGTATAAGGTCTCCTGTTTGAGCAGGGGGTTGGACTAGAAGACCTCCAAGGTCCCTTCCAACTCGTTATTCTGGTAAAATGGCATACAAAACAAGTGTTACAATTTGATTAGATTGGTTCTTACCCTTCTGGCCTTTAGGAAGGACCTGAAGACATGGCTCTCCCCTGCTGAGTTTGGAAGTCCAGCAGCAGTGCTGAGCCTTTTCAATAGTTATACTAAATGGGGTATATTGCTTGTACAATCTTCACCTGCTGGGTGTTTTGTATTGAGTTTTTATAAGGGTTTAAGTATAGTTGTGTGTTTGCTGTTTCTATTTATATTGTTTATTGTTCTTGTTGTTTTGAACTATAGTGAGCTGCCCAGAGTCACATATGTCAGATGGATGACTATACAGATTGAATGAATGAATGAATGAATGAATGAATGAATGAATGAATGAATGAATGAATCCATTGCCAAGGAAGTAATAGAGGTAAGCAATGAGAGGCAGGTAGGAATCATAAGTGTGAGGAATCAAGTATGCCCCTCTCTCCTGCGGCTTATCTGCAGAAAACCATCTCTTCCCGAAGTTACTTCTCAGCGTGATAATAGAACCTGCCTGCTTAAAAATACACATTTGTATGCAATTTCTAGTTAAAGTACTAAGTTGTTCATAGATGGCTTCTCTCGGCTTAACTGCCGACTGAGTCATCTTCTTGTCTCCAAGCCATCAACCTTGACCAGCTGTCTGGCAAAAAAGCATGAAGCAAACTGGGCTGCCTGATAAGGAACTGCTGTGCCTGTTCCAAGCTCCACTGTGAAGTGTCACAATGAATGAGGAATAGAAGCGGCTTAAGGTCAAGATGCCTGACAGCTTCAGAAGATCCTTTGTTTTTCCTAGGGTGGCCTGTTCAGCATGCAGCAGTCATTTTACCTGACTGATTCACCATGACCTGGGAGCAGCTACATCATTTAATTTAGAGGAACTGCCATATGCCCGTGCGGCTTTTCTTTCAGTTCAAAACTCATGCTTAAAAGCCACAGCGTGGTGCCTTCCTGTCGTTATGCAAGATAAACAGGCCCCCAAATTATTAGATTTTTGCTTGTGAACTCTGTACAGCCTGGGATGACGGAAGAAAAAAAAAAACTATCGTTTTTAATTTCAATTGATCTCTCAGAAAATGAAAACTGTCGAACAGCTCATCATATCCATAAATTCTAACATTCGTTTCAGTGCAGCATGTACAGATACATACTCATCACATTATTCCTTCTTGGGGCAGCTAATTTTATAAAAAGCATGGAAATGGAAAAAGAAACAGTAAACCAGGGATGACAAAAGGAAAAGGAAGTGTTGCAATAATTAATTCTGCCAGCACCATGCAGAACACCTCTTTATTCATTTTTACCTTTGCAAATCAGCCTTTCTAGCATCTCCTTCAAAGTTTTTAAACTTCTCACCTCTCTTTTTTTTGACAAACATATAAGTTCTTCATCTTGGGCTTCATTTTCTTTTGATCCAATCCCTTTAACCTTCTATATTTAGGCAGTTATTTGATCTTCATTCCTTCTCACTATGAACCAACCACCACAATATTTTGCACTCAATCTACATTCCTTTAGGACCCATTCATTCCTGGCCCTATCACCATCTCTTAACCTTACTATTTCTTATCTTATCACATAAACCTCTTTAGTATCCCACTCTCATAATAACCAACTTGTTTCTATGTTTCTCCTGACATAAACAACTCTCATTTCCATATAACAAAGGAGCAAAAGCAGACGTGTATATGCAGCTACTTCTGCCTCTTAAACTTTCATTCCTTCCAACATACCCAATTACTTTTTCTATCAACAGGTGCATGTTTTAAACTTTCTCTATTCATTTTTCCATTTTTGGGGTAAACATTCTATCAACATTCATCTATTTGCTCTAGATTTTGTAAATTAAGTATAATTTGCAGTCATTTTCCTGTCAGACAAAAATGTGATACAGTCGTGCATTGATGCAATTGTGTTCAGAACTATATTTTTTATTACATTATACAATCTATTTGCTGGAAATCATTCAGCTTCCCAATTACTGACACAGTATCATTTGTATAAATATGCACATCTCCAACCAACACAGTTCTAAGACCACCATAAATATTCTTTATATATTTATAAAACATCCAGGACATTTCACATCCTTGTTTTACATTCTGGTCTATACTCAACTATTTACAAAGCCCTTCATTTAGTCCTGTACACATTTTATTTCTATCATATATCACTGTTATCATATTCAGCAGCCAACCTTCAACTCCATAATTCAAGTCTATTCAAGATAATATACAGTATGTTTTCATATATACAGTATGTGTGTGTGTGTGTGTGTATCTCAACTTATGTACAATAATTTTTTACACTTTTCTAACGACAGGTTGAAAAGTAAAAAATTGATTTGCATATCCCTTGCCCACTATAAAGCCACACTTCCAAATTTTGATCACTATCTCCTATACTCTTTTGTTCAGTATTCTACAAATAGCAATAGTAATAGCACTTATATACCACTCCATAGTGCTTTATAGCATTCTCTGAGCAGTTTACAATGTCAGCATATTGTCCCCAACAATCTGGGTCCTCATTTTACTGACCTCAGAAAGATGGAAGGCTGAATCAACCTTTAGCTGGTCAGGATTGAACTCCTGGCAGTCGGCAGAGTCAGCCTGCATTCTAACCACTTATGTGTCTCCTTCTCAGGGACACATAACAAGTTGATCCCAAGTAGGTTTTGAATTTACTCCTCCTACCTTTGTATTTATATAATAGAATAATAATGGTCCATACGTGTGTGATTGTGTGTGTGTGTGTGTGTGTGTGTGTCCATATAGTTTTATTAAGATTTTAAAGAGAAAATAAAAAATAATGCAAACTAATATGAGAAGTCCCTGGTGCTCTCTGAGCTTTGTTGTTTTCTTGCAGACATTTCATTTCTCATACTAGGTAACACTGATGATATTTTGAAGAATCTAATCTGTGGCTTCAAAGCTCTCCCTCCTAATCATGGGACTTTCATCCCAGATAATAATCTTGGCATGTTGAAGAAAATTTGCAGAACTTGAGGTTTTTAATAGATGTTATAAAGACCATTTTCAATCACTTTGAGAGATATTTTAAATCTTGAATGTGTTGTCCTACCACTAGGCATCAATGTTGCTGCAATTCCAGATGATGCTACTGCAATAGCAAAAACTCTGCATCTCCTAACTTTAACTTGGTGACAAATGTGTTTCCAGTTCTTCCTGGTGCATCAGTGAAAATTGCTGAGAAAAGATTGCTTTGCAAGCAGTTGCACATTAATCATATACTGCTCTTTGTTCATTGATCATTATTCAAAAGGGGCTTGTTGTATACTACAAATTCTTACTGTTTGTCTTTCTTATATTGTAGTTCATGCAATAATTACAGAATGCCACTATTTTGATTAATTATACTGTTTGTTAGTACAATAGTCAATCCCCTTTTTTCTCTTATGCAAAATCTAACATGTATTTCTTTAAAACAATTATATTTGTATTGTCAATCTTCAATCATGTAACAAAATATTGCTGCGAAACTTGATCCCTTACCTTCTTCTTGACAAAGTACACCAAAGCATTCTTTGGAACATTTCTTGTGGTAGAAAATCTAGAATTTAGTCTATAAACATTATTAATTTCTTCCTCAGTATCTTCTTTTTCCCATTAAAAAAAATGCCAGGGCTTTAACAATGTTTTCTCTGATATTTTCATCAGAAATCACTGGGATGCTCTAAGTCTCAAGCAAAATTCCTTCTTTCACCCAATAAAGTTAGATTATCTAGTTCTCATTCCAGTGCTCTATCTCTAACTTCTGTCTTACTAAAATTTCCATGTTGTCATTAACTTGTTTACCTCTCCAGCCATTTGCTTGCCATTCTCTTAACTTTTTTTTTCACCTTTACATATCTTTCATCATTCTTTTTCAAAAACTGTCACTTTATCATCCAGTTATTTAGTCAGTTTAGTATCAAGTGATTCTGCTAATTTATTTCCCAATTCCTGAAACATTTTCTGAGACAAATACAAAGTAATTTTTTTCTCTGCAGGCTGCTTTAGCAATCCTCTCTTCTTCTCTATTCTCACTGCTTTTCCAGTTGTCATTATAATGTTATAATCTCTAAAGGAAAGTATCTACAGGAGAGGGGAAAAGGCAGGGTTCCCTCTTTTGTCTTTTATCTTCCTGTACCTTTAACACTTTCTTCTCTAATGGCACTCTGCAGTTTCAAGCCACATCACAATCCATGTCTCCATAGCAATGAGCAGCATCACAGCCTGACTCATATTGCCTTTATCTTTTATTTTGTAGAGTCATCAATTGTCTGCATTCTTTAATAGTAAAGAAAAAGCATTCCCACAAAGATCTGGTCCTTTTGTCTAATTTCAATTTATTCACAAGCACTTTCATCAAAAATAATATTTGAAAATAACTGTCCCCTTTATCCATTTTAAATTTTCTTAGATCGGTTCCACATGTCCCCTACTTCTAGAATATTCTATAGTATACCCCATAGTCTGAGCAACCTTTTCCTAAAAAGGTAGGTTTGAAACTGAGAATAATTGTTCAGATCCAGAGATGGTGTCTTAAAGAGGAAGCACATCAGAACCTTTCCAAGGCTGCTATGATCATGCTTCTGAGGTGGGGGATTGACAATCTTCTGAATCTGGTTCATCATGCCTCCCCTCCTTCCAGCCTCACACAGAAGCCAAGAAAGTGCATGGCTCTAATCCACTACGGTAATGGCATAAATCATTCTATTCACTTCATCAGAGAACACATAGGCCTAAAGAAGTCCCAGCTAATGTGGCCAGACATCATCCTACTCATTATTTGAACCTTCACCAATACAACGTCAAGGCTTTAAGAAGAGCAACAGATGCTCAAGAAGCCTTGCCTCTCTGATTGCCATAATGAAAGCCCAAATGTGAGCTCAGGTTCACTTGTCACCTTTTTCTTCCCAGTGTTCAAAGCTTTGTTTCTGCTACTTGGTCTCCCAGAGTTCTTTGGCAAACCAAAGGGTAAATGCACACTATGGAGATTCACAATCTTCTGTGTGTCGTGATCATGGCCCCAGAGATTTTGATTTCAACCATCCATCATGGCTTTGGTTAATCAAGGCTTTCTCATAAGGAAGTGATAACATAGGCCAGGTTACCAGCCATAGTCATATCCATACAAAATATTCCTTGCTGCTGGTAAGAATAAGACCCATACATTTTGGCAATTTTTGTCCAATAAACCACAAGATTATTTAATAATTAAAGTTACTGAAGACAGTGTACAGAATTATTTCGCTTCCCACTTATCCTTATAATAACCCTGAATGGTGGGTTAGATCTGATCATCCCTCAATAAGACTGGCTATGTGGGGATGGAAACCTGACCTGGTTGCTCTAGGTTTCTACTACGCTGACTCTCATAAAATTAATTCAGTCTAATACTGTATTAAATTAATGAGGCATTTAAATTTTCTGATTTTTATATCCGATTCCAAAAGTACATTTCATTTGCTTAGAAGGATTCATTGTGTAATTATGTATGCAACATTTATAGTTGAAGAGAAACCTTCTGTTTTTTAGTTAAATTACCTTACAACCCAATCTTACAACTTTGGAAGTGCTAATTATTAACTGTAGTCTCATCAAATATTTTGAGTTTTTTAATGAATTGGGAATGTATTGAAAACTCTGCCATTTGAAGCTTACAAGGTATTAACATTTAAACATATTCCTAAGGTTAATACATAAAAGTGTTCCCCGAATAATAGTTTTCCTGAAACATGACACCATTCTGTCTTATTCAATTTCAAGATTGCTAAATATGTTTTCAAGTGATCATCTGAAAAAAGAAGATAGATTTTTTTTGCTCTCTTTCCAAACTAGAAACCTCAATTCATTATTTTACTGAATATAGCTTCCATTTCACAGCAATCGTTTTCCTGAAAGTAGTTAGATGATTATTAATGCTTTTTTTAAAAAAACAACAGCAATATTTTTGCCTGTGAAATTAACATATTCTATGTAAAGCAAGGAAAGCAATCTTAAAGAAAACAATATCAAATTATTTTTCTTGCTTATGCTTTATTGCAAAAAACCCTTTGCACTGTGAAATCTACCTTTCAGAATTACCAGAATGTCAAACAAATTCTTATTTTAGAGCATCTAATACTATTTTTACAGAAATTCCTTGCACATATTATCAACATCATTATTTTGCTTTGAATCTCTGCTGGTAAAGAAAAAAAAACATCCCCCCACATAATGTTTTATGGTCTTTCTTGTTCTGTATATGGTAGGCAAGCAAAGAAATCAGATCAAAAAGCAGTGATGCTAACCTTCAGCTTTGTTGTTCTGAGCATTTTCTGATGACATCTTGTCAAAAAATGTTTTGCCACCTTTTGCTTCTGGGTTTCTCACAGGAATGATGGAATGGCTCCCAGGCTGATTTTTAAATGCCCGTGATGGCAAACTTCTTTCAATGTCTACTTCCTGTTGGAAGACATTAAGGGGATGTATATTAAAAGCTATCAGTAGGAAACAGACGTGAGGAGGAGGATGTGAAGAGGTGAGGGAAAGAACAGTAGGTTTCCATTACAAGACTAATGTTTTTGCTATGTTTCAGAAGAAATATCTGCAATACTACAGAGAGTTACAAATCTACTTTTGCAGTCAACTTATATTTCAACATCTAGAGATGGGGCTGCAGTTTCACGCGGTATTCTTTCATGCAGTTTTCGCTTTCGCTGCCTTTCCTACAGTAAAATAGCCACAGTGACTAAAAAAGGACATGTAAATTTTCTGCAAAGCTAGTGTAGCCACACTGTAACTTCTTTAAAAGTTGGATGCATGGGGATACTGACGATCTTCTGAACATGTTTTACTAACCGGCACAGTCAAACCAAACTCCACTATTCATTTCATCTGGCAATCACCAGAAGCAGAACAATAATAAAAAAGCAGCCCACTAAATAATATAATAGCATTAAATTGGGGGATTCAAACCCCAGATTGTTGACGCACTGGTTAAAATGAAACAGGAAACATACTGGAACCTTTGGAAAAAGACAGCTCTTTAATAATAAACAAGCTGAGATTACTGCAATTTCAAAAACTATTTGAGCTTACAAAGAAGCTCAGCTGTTAATAATTCTAGATTGAAAATGTTTACTCACCCATTATATAAAGAAAAGATATCTCCCCTAGCACCATGTCACTATGGATACTTTTGGCTGTTTTACATGCTAAAATTAAAGTAATAGGAGCAGAAAACATAACAGGGCATAATTTTAAAAGCACATTTATTGCAGTATTATTTTTTTATTAGTTCAGGAGGCATCAAATGTATTTATTCTTTCTATGCTGAGTACACATGAGTAATCATAATAGCTAAATAATAGTAATTATATTTACATTGTCTTCTTCCCATAGTGGTTATATTATACACTAAGCACCCCCATAATAAATAGCAAAATACAGTAAGCATCTTTCTGTAAACCAGCACATAACAATTAAAACACTGTAAAAAGCTAGAGTTGTAGCTGCAAAAACAAACAAACAGATACATACATACATTGCATACATAGAGAGAGTGAGTTAAGACACCAGTCTAGAAACCAGGGGACTGTGAGTTCTAGTCCTCCCTTAGATACAAAGCCAACTGGATGACCTTGGGCCAGTCACTCTCACTCTGCCCTAGGCAAAAGGCAAGAGCAAACCACTTCTGAAACCTTGCCAAGAAAACCTGCAGGGACTAGTCCAGGCAGTGGCAAGGAATCAACACTGACTTGAAGGCACACACATGTACACACACATAAACATAAGCAGTTAAAGGAATAATAGCAATAGCACTTAGACTTATATACTGCTTCACAGTGCTTTACAGCCTTCTCTAAGCGGTTTACAAATGTCAGCCTATGGTCCCCAACACTCCGGGTCCTCATTTTACCGACTTTGGAAGGATGGAAGGCTGAGTCAATCTTGAGCCGGTGAGAATCGAACTGCCGAACTGCAGTCAGCCAGCAGCCAGCAGAATTAGCCTGTAGTACTGCATTCTAACCACTGTGCTACCACAGCTCTTGGAATTTTAGAGTAAGAAATTAGTCATGATCTTAACAAAAGGAGATTCATACATCATTGCTTATGACTCTGAGGGCAATAGACAATAATTCTGAAAAGCTACTTCAAATTTCCCCACGTATCCAAGGTAAAAATAAAGCAGGACTACATGGTTTGAAGGAAAAAAGGAAAAAAGCATTTCTTCGACAAGACTACCTCTTCTTATCTAACATGTGAGAGGAATCACATACCTTTTCCTAAATGTGGGAAGTTGAGGACTTTTTACAGTTGACGAGCTAACATCCAATTTGAACGTATCCCTCTGTTTTTTGTTTCATTTTATTTTGTGAGAACTGGACACTTTGAATAAGTGTATGAGGTTTTATTATAATTCTACATTGTTGTTTTCTTTAAACTTGTGAGCCTTTTAAAATTGGTTT
Source organism: Azemiops feae (assembly GCA_023970755.1). Classification (NCBI taxonomy): domain Eukaryota; kingdom Metazoa; phylum Chordata; class Lepidosauria; order Squamata; family Viperidae; genus Azemiops; species Azemiops feae. Next base: position 392,086 of record JALGBA010000014.1, read on the forward strand.
TATAGAAGCAGCATAAAAGTTAAGTGCATAAACAAACTGTACTGCAGCAGAATTGGTACAGCTTTGCCTCTCACTCCTCTTTACAACAGAGAAAAAAATGAATATTTATTTGGTTTTCGTTTGTTTGTTTATTGGAAGCTATATGCTGCTGCAGTCCAGAAGGATTTTGAGTGGCTTCCATTCCTTTCTCACAGTGCAGGTTTAATAAAATAACAAAAACTGCAATGAAAAATAAGGTCGCTGAGGACAAAATCATCTAAACACAACCTGGGAGGAATGAAATACGTACGGATGCTCCTTTCCTGGAATGCCTTCCAATGCTATAATACGCATGGTCGTATGGGCAAGCAAGCAACTAATACTTGCAATTTATACAAACATCCAAGTAGAATCTAAAAAACAGGCAAAGTAATTGTAACCATATTAATCATTTGTTTCTTATTGTGCCATCCAAAGTGCAAATGAATTCATGGATTCACAAAAAGAAAATTAACATCCCTTTAGAATACTCTAGGGCAGGGGTAGGCAACCTTGGCTCTTTTATGACTCATGGTTTTCAACTCCCAGAATTCCTGAGCCAGCATGGCTGGCTCAGGAATTCTGGGAGTTGAAGTCCACGAGTCATAAAAGAGCCAAGGTTGCCTACCCCTGCTCTAGGGCAGCTAAGCGGCTCAGCAGTTAAGATGCTGGGCTTGTTGGCTGGAAAGCCGGCAGCCCAGGTTTGAGACCCAAATGCCATGTAATGGGTGAGCTCCTATCCAAATGCAAGTAGATTAATACTGTAGGTCTTATTTCGACGGGATGGTTAACAGTGTTCCATGATGTCATGCTGGCCACAAGACTGTGGAAATGTCTTCGGACACCGTTGGCTCAATGGCCTTGAAACAGAGATGAGCACTGCCCCCTATAGTTGGCAACGACTAATGAAGAAAAATCTGCAGGGACTCCTTTACCTTTTACCTTTTTTTCAGAATACTCTACTGCATGGTTGTTAAACTCACCACGTGACGTGACGTGTCACGACGTATTGCGACTTTTTCCCCATTGCCGGAGCTGGGGTGGGCGTGGTTTCGGCATTGACGCACCCGGCCCATGGGCTGGCAGTTTGACACCCTGGTCTACTGATTGCTGTTGACTTATGCAAAAGAGCAAGAACACAGGGCCAACAGTGACACATGTTGGAAGTTGCAGTTCACCTGTATCTGTAGTGCCACAGGTTTCCAAGGTTTTAAACTTTGAGGACACTCATTGCTCTGCCTGTTTATTATTAGATTTATATGCCACTTTTCTCCCCTATGACTCAAAGCACTCTACATAATGTTCCCACCTCTTATTTTCTGAACAAATGCCAAACAAATGCCTTGTGAGGTGGGTTAGCCTGAGAAAGAGTAACCAGAGAAGTCACCCAGTCGTCTTTCCTGCCAAAGGGCAGCCTAGAACTCCCAGTCTCCTGGTTTCCAGCTCAGCACCTTTACCATTACTATACACCAAACTGACTATTTGGTTTTGGTGAAAAAAGAACAGTGAGGGTGAAAATCATTAGCACCCTAGTAGTCACCCCTTAATGTCTTAACAGAAATTATATATGAACCTTAAGAGACAAGATTGTTTTTAAGTGACATCAAAAGCCAAACCTTATTTATTTATTAATATCCCAGCTTTATTATTTTTACAAATAATTCAAGGTGGCAAACATATCATAGCCGCTGAGGGTCATCTCATCAGGGAGATGGGCAGCATTTTAATAAATAAATAAAATGTCCAACACATTTTCCTCATCCTGTTTTCCTGGCAACAACACAGTGAGGTGGGTTGGGCTGATAGAGAGAGTAACCGCCCAAAGTCACCCAACTGGCTTTCAGGACTAAGGCAGGACTTGAATCCATAGTCTCCTGCTTTTTAGCCTGACACCCTTAACCGCTACACCAATTTACATGCCATACTTTGCCCAGATGTTTAGCGGAGATTATTTTAGCTTGAAGAAAATAACATAAACACAAGAATAATTAATTCTTCATAATGTGTATTGTTTCTCTTTTATCTATAAATTGCCCAGAGTCATTGAGGAGTAGGTTGGTCTCAAAATTTAAATATATAAGGAGTTAGTCCTCCCCTTCCCAGATTAAGCACAAAATACTTTTAAATAATTATTTGGAATGTTAATAATTTTAGAAAAGTATATGTACTCCTTCTAAATGCTTTATTTTGAGTGAGGAAAAGCGAAGCATCAAAAAGAAAGAACATAAACCTATCACTTAATGTCAGCTTGTTTTTAAAAGGGATGATTGTGGGGCATATTCTGATGAGGTCTGAAGTTTCCTGCTCTGGGTGTAATGATATGACTACCATCTCATCTGCACATTAAAAAATGGTTTCCAATTACCCAAATTTTATGCACTGGAATCATAAGGTTCCAGAAACAGACACAGTGATACAAATTAGCGAGAATCAATGCCAACAAATAATTTTGTTTTACTTGTATCTTAATTGGGCATTATCTGGTAAGGCGTCAATTAGCACCAATGGGACAAAGCTAATACTTTGAGGGTTTTAAAAAACGTAAGTCGGAATTTATAGCAACATTATCAAGTTATATCCATAATCGATCATGATCAATTGAATCAAATTTACAGGATAGTAAATGAAATGCACACTGGGGCAGAAGTCACTTTTTTCAGTGTTGTATCTTTGAACAGTCACTAAATGAACTGTTGTAAGTCAAGGACCATTTAAACTACATACTCGGTTGCTCTTCCTAAACTAACATGCCCGGTGACTTGATGCATACATAGACAAGAAGACTGGTGACATTTTAAACCAATGCAGTTGGAAACTTCCTTAAGGCTGACGTTGTAATACTGTACCCTTTTCTCGATATTTACTCATATGTTTGTACTGTATGGCAGATCATGTGTGAACTTTGGGGAGGGGGTGATTCAGCTGAGAGGGTTGGAGAACGCTGGAAGGGAGTGACTTTCTTTTATAGCACTTAGCATTTAAAAGAATGGGGGAGAGATCTTATCAAAGATCCCTCACCTCTTCATATAAGTTTGATCTTTAGGGATGTTATCCGTATGTAAAGTATTAAGCAAAACAATATAAAAGTTTGCCTGCCTGTTCTTGGGAGAAGCAGCTGAGTTGTGAAATGTAAAATACCTAGCAAATATATTTTTCATTCTGATTTATCCATTAACCATCATATAGTAATTTTTGAGGTCTTCCAAACTGACTCTTGGATATTAATGCTACTCATATGCTATATATATATTACCACACACAGTCACTGGCTACCTTATTTTGTTTGCTCAAAAGAGATGGCCTCTCAGGATATGGAATAAATAGGCCTATGAGTATTTCCAGAGAATCCAGAACATTTCAGTATTCTCAAGGTCACTCTTTAAGACATGAAAGAAAAAATACAACCTGGATAATGAGCCATGAAATTAGGAACAGTAATCAGGGAAAGCAATATGTTTTATACTCCTATTTGTACTCCTTTTTTTTTATGCTTTTGAGCCCTTGTTTTCTTTGGTCTGAGAAGTTGTGTTATGGGTTTGTATAAGAAAAGCATGATCTGCATATAGATTCCTGGGGAAATATGGATATTTTCATACAGGAACTAGCAAAATGATTGTGTTTCCTTTATAATTAAAAAAATTGCACTATTAACTCTAAAATGTCTTGAGGACATGACCAGATCTAGCTTTGCTTCCATAAGGGAACAAAAAAGGGACTCCTGCTGATTGAGGTCCTGGCCTCCTTTTACTGCTAAACAAGGGATGGTTGTGGAAATAGAAGTGCCATTTGAACAAAATCTTGCCATGGCAACGAAGGAAATTGGAACCTGCCATGACAGTATTTGACAGATTGGCTTGGTGCTCTGTTTCCCTCCTCAAAGGATTTGAAAATATTCCTGGTAATGTCCCGTTAAAATAGGCAACTTTAAATTGAAACTTAGATCGTGAAAAATACTTCAGGTTATGATAAACTGATTGATTCTAGTCCCTTTCAACCCACTGGTATTAAAATATTAAACTTTCATTCCTGGCTCTAAATTTTCTTATTGCCCTATCAGACTGAAAACACAATATCAAAGCCATGACAATTGATTGCAATTTAATCAATATTAGTTTCTGAAAAATAGTATTATTTGAAACAATGCATTTAATTTACAAATTAAAACTGGGAATGCAGAATCAACAAAATTTAAACCCAATGGGTACTTTAAACAACAATTCCCAGCTGCAATTGGAAATGATGCCACAGAATTCTCAAATTAACTCTGACGGCATCTTAAAGCTATAAGTGTATATAGTTACCCAAGAGCAAATTTCAATGTGTTCTATATATATGATTAAATTGTAAGGTTTTATTAATTTATAGCCTGTCTAATGTCAAGTTCCAGCCTACATTTATTTTGAAGTAAGTCCCACTGAGCACAGTTAAGGATGGTTCCAATTTAAAATTACTCTTAGAATTTTATACACATTTTCCAATGAATCTAATAAGAAATATTTCCCCAAAAAGTTGCATTAGATAAAAGTGTATCCAGATAGTCCTTGACTTATGATTGTAATGAAGTCTGCCAATTACTGTCATAAGTTGGGATGGTCATAAAACAGGCCATGTCTGTCTGTCTGTCTGTCTGTCTGTCTATCATCTATTTATTTATCTATCTATTTGTTTGCTGCCTATTTCACCACTTGAACAATTTGATTGATAAAGTGAGCCCAGTGGTCATTAAGCAAACATCACAGATATTAAGCAAATACATGGTTTACATTTCTGGCAGAGGACATGATTTCTATTTGTCCTTTCTTCTCTTTCACCATTGTTTTGATATATGCTTCCAGGTTGTCCAGTTCTGCACTTCCATATATATATAAAATCCATGTCTCTTTGGTCCTGAAAAATGTGCATTAATATTCTTATTAGTTTTATATATCTCCATTTTTACTGGGTTTTTTTCTGTCAGCCAGCTTTATGGCCACAATATTTTATTTGATACTGTCACCACTTAAGCTTCTCATCAGACACCCAAACCATAATGCTAGTATGTAAGAAAAAACAGCTGTTAGAGCTTCTTTTCTGTCAATTAAAAGATTAAAATGAAAAAGTTGGCACAGCTTCAGTAGTATCACCTCCTGACTATGTAGCATACAAAGTGGTAATAGAGAATTCAATATATCCTCCCACTGACCCTTTGTAATTAAATCAATCTCATTACAGATAAGCAAAATAAAAATATTTTCAATAAAAATGTGAAATATGACCCCCTTCTTTTGACAATAAATATTAAAATGCAAATATTAATTGTGGACTGATATAATTAAAAAGCTGTCTAGATCACATAATAGAGTGGCCTGCAAATTAGCTAGAACAAAAAAAAATTCAAAAGTAAATGAATTATTTTGGACATACCACAAATGCCATTGGTCTGCTACAAATCAATAAATTTATTCTTAAAAATCTATAAAAGATTGGAAAGAGCTGGTCAGATCATAAAAAGATTCTAAACCACTGGTGGTGCAGTGGTTAAAATGCAGCATTGCAGGCAAACTCTTTGTATAGCAAACTTGTGCCTACTGGTGGCAGCACGTTTCCTTTGATATGTATTATTACCCATTGTGTACCAGCTTATTCTTTTATAATCCCTTCCTCTCCAATGAATGCAAACACAGATATTATTTCTTTTCTTGCTAATTATTCCAGGATGAGGTGAGCATTCCAAAGGGAGAGGGAGTAGGAAAAAGGAAAGCATAATCATGGTCACATTATTTCCTACTTAGTGACTGCTTCACTTAATGATAGGGATGCCGGTCCCAATTGTGATCACTAAATGAGGACTAGCTGTACCCAACAGGGAAGGGGTGTGGATCTATAACTCTCGGGCTGTGTACAAGATGCTACCATATAACGTCATCTCTCATTTCTGGGGATATAGGTTATGAATCTGAATTTGCAATCTGGAAGATTACATTAAAAACTACTATATTTTTGAAGTGCCTGAAAAGTGATGTGGACATGGGTATTTCACTCAAGGTTCTCTAGGAAGCCTGGTGGAGAAGATGGAGACTGACCCTCATGCAACTGCAAATCTTATAAGACCCTTTAAAAAAAATAAAAAAAAATACTAAGAAAAAATTCTAAAAGCTAAACAACCATCTCTGCTCCCCCCCCAAAAGAAGCAGAATATCATATTTATTTTTCATAGATTTACATTAATATTTTCAGGAAACCTGGGAGATTATTTCAACCTGATATCATTCAGGGGGAAAAGGAGAGTGGAGAGAGGAGAGGAGAGGAGAGGAGAGGAGAGGAGAGGAGAGGAGAGGAAAGGAAAGGAAAGGAAAGGAAAGGAAAGGAAAGGAAAGGAAAGGAAAGGAAAGGAAAGGAAAGGAAAGGAAAGGAAAGGAAAGGAAAGGAAAGGAGAGGAGAGGAGAGGAGAGGAGAGGAGAGGAGAGGAGAGGAGAGGAAAGGAGAGGAAAGGAAAGGAAAGGAAATTCAGTTTGCATTACTCCACTCTGTTTCATTCCCAGTTTCTGTAACTGAAGAGACAAATACAGTTCTTCTGCCTTTCCCTGCATGTCATTTTGAAGACCAATCAAATATATAAGCCCAATCTGATTAATAGGCTAGATCAGCAGTATTGATTAACCAGCCATCCAGTCTCTGAAATGATACATACTGACTATCTTACAGCAAGTGCTTAATAGCATAGGAAACCAACAACATACATTCACACTCTACTCATATCAGTTGCTCACAGCTTCCTTCTAATGTGCAGTAACATGTTCAGGGAAGTAAACTTAGGTTTCTCCAAATTTGTGCATATAGTTTGTCATGCTGTGAACCCGGTGACATTTGTGAAGGTCAACAGTGTTGAAATCCCTCTATAGATGAAAGCTCCTATAGTAAGATTCCTATAATCTCTAGGACCTCACAAATGTTCCTTCGGTGGAGGCACTGAAACAACGGAGGAATATTCAACTGTCATGATGCTGTCGTTGCATCCTGATCACATTTCAAGGTATCTTCCAATTCTATCATTTATTAGACTTCTAAGAAATATTTTTAGTCAGTTTTCATAAGACAAAATGTTACTATGAAAAAGAATCTGTGGAACTCACAATCCATCTTTTAAATGGCACAACACTAATCTGTTTTATTGAGCAGATTTCCTCCAGAGATTTCATTTATTCACTGTACTGTATCTAAGAGTACCTGCTACATTGGAACAAAATCGTGTCATTGTTCCTTCCAAGTTAATGAGTTAAGGCAGCAAACTGGGTAGTTTATTTTTGTTGCTTGTTTTGGGGGAATGTTGTGAAGTCAGTGTTTGACAGGATGGATTATTTTTATTCTTTCTGAAGAGATTTTGTGTTAAGCTCTGTGTAGTTCGCTGCCAATGAAACTGTTTCTTCTTTAAAATACAGGCAGTCACTGAATTTAAACAAGATTCATTAAAAGTCCCTGTTAAGCAGAAACTCTGAGCTTCTTACTTGAAAGATATTACACTATTTCAAATTATAAAAACTTGTGGTTTTTTTTTAAAAACTGAAGATTTCCTCTTTCTCCTGAAATCATTGAAAAGATGGGTCCTTTTAAAAAGCTATTTTTAAAAATCTTTTGATGTGAGTTGGCTATTCAGTATCTTATGGGCCATTTTGAAACATAACTACTCGAAAGCCATATGTCACAAAATGCATAGTCATTATATTCAGAATATGCCAGAGATAAAGCCTCTTCATTTCAGCAGCTTTCCTAATAGCCACATTTCATTTAGATAGTGGGCTTTTTCCTTGTTATCTAACCCTGTGCTGATCTAAAGGTTAGAATATGTAAGGCTTAAAATAGAGATATTTAAAAAAAAACAAATTACTACTATCTTTTCCGAGGGACCGCTGGCAAGCAAAGAACACTTGACAGAATACTGACATGAGCTGCAGAGTTCCAGTGGTAAAACATGCAAGTTTAATTTAAGTCTGTCTGAGAATATATAGGAAACATGAAATGTTCCTTTCTATTTCAATGGGGACATGACAAGTATTTGCCAGCAAAATCATAGATAGTTGAGGCCAATGTTTTGGAGTTAGATCAACTGATTTGAGAGTTCTTTGAGGTCACAATAAGGGAAATCAGATAATTGTGTCTGTACTGCAATGGTGACTTCCTTCTCTCTTCATCCATCTCTCTCCTGTTTTTGGAAATTAAACAAGGTAGATAAAGCCTGCAGAGCATGGCTTCTGGGATTCTCTCTAACCCTTTTATCAGTCGTGGACATAGAAATCATGTGTATATTCTTCTATGTGATGAAGTATCATGCCCATTAGGAATGAATAGGCAGCCTGCATAAACTGTTCTAGGTCACACGATCAACAGGAAAGCAAGACAACTCTTAGAAGGGAGCAGTTGCCAATCTCCTGAGCTTTGGGCTATATCTGTTTAATGTAACTATATGTTTTCACTCCTAAGCAGCAGATGAATTAAAAGTCTAAACCTGAATATTTTCCAGAAATGGGAATAATTAGTAAAAAAAATATGTGTGCAAGCACTATCTTAAAAGTAAGAAGCAATGTTAACACAAAAGTTCCCCAAACTGGCAGCTAACAGGCAATATGGACCTTGCCTTCACTTGGATTTTCTGAAGTTCTAGGAGATGCTAAGGGGGGGGGGGGAACCCACTTTTGGGATCATAGCCATAACAAGGAAATAGAATAGGCTTGAGCTAACCATTTGAAAATATTCCTCTGGGCCTCTATTTTTAATGGGCTTGCAATTCCTACTGAATGAAAAAGTTATATAAATCAAGACAGGAAGTATGCTCCCTTTATTTATGAAGTAAATATATATATATTCAATTTAATACTATTGTGTCATGATTGATATATTTATTGCACATTATTTGTCTCTCAGTAGATATAATCAATTGATGAGCTCAATGAAACAGGTAGAAGTAAGTGGTGCTTCTAGTCAGAGGCCAAAAGAGATAGATGAGAGGGAGAGGGAGAGAGAGACCCAAGAAATTCAGCACAGTCTCCTTTTTTGATGAAGCAGGATTTTGGCATGATAAATTTTCTTTCTTCTTCCTCTTCCCAGCAAATCTTTCTAGAATAAAGATGTTCTGTGGTTTTATTAGAGAAATTGAGAATTTTATTTCCAACCATTAGTCAAACCGATGTTGGTATCTCACATACTAATTCAAAGAAGCAAATTGCTGAATTAGAAAATATGGTAAGAAGAAAATGAGGTTCATGTGATTGCCAAAAATGTCTTCCCTAAGGTACCAAAACAAGAAATGAATGTAAATTAGTTGCCTTGTAATAGTAAGGGGGGGGGAGAGAAAGAGAGAAAAAGGATCAAAATCCTTCAATTGCCAAAAGTGGCATGATAAAAATCGGTTTCCAATGTGATTCACATTTGTTAATTAAAATATGATGAAAATTTATCTAGCTCAATTCAGCTCGTGCTAAGCTCAGAATCCTGTTGAGTATCTGCTGGGATACTACAGGCGTTATTAAAATTGACTGTAAGTCCTTCAAATTGTCTACTACAGGTGAGTTCTACTTGCTGCATAAAAATGAACAGAAATCAAAATGGTATGGAAGAGACATCTATAGCCAGTTCTCTGCAATGCCCCATTTCAGTTTGCTTCAATTCATCAGCAAGGGAGAAAAATACCTCACGGAACTAGAACTTATATGCCATCTTCGCAGTTGCTGGATCCCAGACATACCTGCCCTTTCAGTCAAATGAATCAATAAGATAATTTAAGGACACTGCCCAGCTGAGAAAGCCTGAAGACAGTGGTCTGAAAAAACTCTGAAAATTACCTGTGGAATTAGCCTGCAGTTCCAGAAAGCAAAATGAATGATAATAGGATATGCTTGCAGAGGAAAACTACTCACACTCTTCCAAATTTTGCTTTTAGCAGAGGATTAATTCAACTGTAATGGAAATGCTATCTTGCTTCTTTGCTTAAGATTAAACTTTTGGAGAACTTTAACGTATTCATGGCATTGGAATGTCTCCAGACTCAGATTTGTTATTTGCAACAAGTGGATTTATTTTGACCAAGCCTGGGAAGTCCCCAAATTCAAGCCCAATGTCACTCATTGAAGCTAATTTAGGGCAGGTTTCTATGTTTTAGCCAGCCTACCTCACAGGATTGTTCTTTTGGTAAAATTGGGAGGAGGAAGTACTTACTACCTGTATCACTTTAATCTCCTGCAAGAAAGATGGGCTATACATTTAAATTATAATTACAATATATAAACACATTATAATTTCATAAAAGCACTGAAAGATATACAGGAATACCTTTGTCTTTGATGTTTGTCAGAAAGTCAAGGCAGGCATACTTCCTTTGGAAAGCTGTTCCATATTTTGAACAGGTAAAGAGGCAAATCTCAGTGATCTACCCACTGTACACTGTATCTGGGGTCCTCTTAAGTTCGTCAACTCTTTCATGAAGTTTCAAATTGTTCATTGACCTCCAAACATTAATTGTAGAAAAATAATTTTATAAATATTGCCTTAACTATAGTATTATAATTATAATATATAATATATAATTATAGTATTATTCACATCCTAGAATGTGAAGTGAAATGGGCCTTAGGAAATCTGAGCAACAACAAAGCTAGTGGAGGTGACAGTATTCCAACTGAGCTATTCAAAATCTTAAAAGACGATGCAGTAAAAGTGCTACACTGAATTTGCCAGCAAATTTGGAAAACTCAACAGTGGCCACAGGATTGGAAAAGGTCAGTTTACATTCCAATTCCAAAGAAAGGCAATGCCAAAGAATGTTCAAACTATCGCACATGCTAGTAAAGTTATGCTTAAAATCCTACAAGCTAGACTCCAGCAGTATGTGGATCGAGAACTACCAGAAGTACAGCAGGATTTCGAAGAGGCAGAGGAACTAGAGATCAAATTGCCAACATACGCTGGATCATGGAGAAAGCTAGGGAGTTCCAGAAAAACATCTACTTCTGATTCATTGACTATGCTAAAGCCTTTGATTGTGTGGATCACAACAAATTGTGGCAAGTTCTTAAAGAGATGGGAGTACCAGACCATCTTATTTGTCTCTTGAGAAACCTATATGCGGGTCAAGAAGCAACAGGGACCACTGATTGGTTCAAAATTGGGAAAGGTTGCCCTGCCTATTTAACTTATATGCAGAGCACATCATGAGAAAGGCAGGGCTAGATGAATCAAAAGTTGGAATTAAGATTGCTGGGAGGAATATCAACAACCTAAGATATGCAGATGATACCACTCTAATGGCAGAAAGTGAAGAGGAACTAAAGAGCCTCTTGATGCGGGTGAAGAAGGAAAGTGCAAAAGTTGGCTTGAAACTCAATATTAAGAAAACCAAGATCATGGCATCCGGCCCTCTCAATTCCTGGCAAATAGATGGGGAAGAAATGGAGGTAGTGACAGATTTTATTTTCCTGGGCTCCAAGATCACCGCAGATGGGGACTGCAGCCAAGAAATTAAAAGACGCTTGCACCTGGGGAGGAAAGCTATGGCAAATATAGACAGCATACTAAAAAGCAGAGACATCACCCTGCCAACAAAAGTACGTATAGTCAAGGCCATGGTTTTCCCAGTTGCAATGTATGGCTGTGAAAGTTGGACCATAAGAAAGGCTGAGCACCAAAGAATTGAGGCCTTTGAACTATGGTGCTAGAGAAGACTCCTGTGAGTCCCTTGGACTGCAAGGCGTTCAAACCGATCAGTCTTAGAAGAGATCAACCCCGACTGCTCTTTAGAAGGCCAAATCCTGAAGTTGAAACTCAAATACTTTGGCCACATAATGAGAAGGAAGGATTCACTGGAGAAGAGCCTAATGCTGGGAAAGTGAGGGCAATAGAAGAAGGGGATTACAGAGAATGAGGTGGCTGGATGGAGTCACTGAAGCAGTAGGAGTGAGCTTAAATGGACTCCAGAAGATGGTAGAGGACAGGAAGACCTGGAGAAACATTGTCCATGGGGTCGCGATGGGTCGGACACGACTTCACAACTAACAACAACAACAATAATATTATGAATAATAATAGCAATCTCAACTCCTTGGACAGTCCCATTGACCCTTGGGAATCAAAATTGATATGGATCACTTTGGAAAACCCTGACTGGAGCAATATTTTTCTATCCTGCTTCTTCAAAATCCAACTTTCATTTTCATAGATCATTACATATGCTTGCACGATTCTGATCTTTATAGGTGTAGACACATCATGGCCATTGCATATCTTTCCAAGGCCTTCATAGCTACTCTACCAATGCTACTCTGCAGAATATTTCTTGATTGTTTTTTCTTCTAGTGTTGTTGAATGATCCTGAAGGGCAGAAGCTATCCTCCACTTTGGTTTCTTCATTGTCAATTCTAAGGCTGAGATTGGATAACCATTTGCTGAAATGGTATAGGTTTCCTGCCTAAGCAATGGGTTGGACTAGAAGACCTCCAAGGTCCCTTCCAACTATTCTATTCTATTCTATTCTATTCTATTCTATTCTATTCTATTCTATTCTATTCTATTCTATTCTATTCTATATTCTCTCAAAAAATGGGTCTATCAGGACAAAAGTGATGTTCTTTTCATTATAGGAATCATTATCAACTTGATCTATTGTTTATGTTTGACACTTTCATATTGATATTCACTCCTAGGACTTTAATCTTTTTTCAGTAATGTTGAAAGTCACTATAGGACACAATAATAAAATACCTGTTCTCAATGAAAATCAATTAAAACTTTCTGTAATTGATGTCAACAGAAAACATTGCCATTGATTTCACTAAGATCAGCATTTTAGCCAATGGCAGAATGAAAATGAATGCCTTGTATTGAATAATTCTGTTTCAGCACCACCAATAGCATTATGCTTCCATCAGCAAGCAAAATCTTTATGTGAATAACCAAATGATGTGATTATGAAGTTGGAGTCAATCTGGTACCAATGAAAAACTTTAATTTCATTTCACCATTTATGTATAACTTGCTTTCCTTTCCAAAAAGAAATACAACACACACATAAAAACATCCACAGTATCAACAATAACATATAAAGAACAAGAAGGAGCACCAGGAGATTCCCTAGGGAAAAATATTTTACTGCTGTATGATCTGTTCTTTTTTCTTATTGCATGCTGCAATAAAAATCAATCTTTGTAAACATGGTGTTAGTATAAGGGTGTTATGACCCTGCAGGAGGAGGAGGAGGAGGAGGAGGAGGAAGGGACTTCTGGAGTTAATAGTCCTGAAGGTGGTGATTCCAGCAAATGTTGAAGCCAATCACTCCACTGCTCAACTGCTCTATACAGTATATTAAAAACATTTACTAATTAAAATGATTTATTAATCAACTATTACCTGATGAGTCAGGTAAGGTCATTAAAATATGGCCTGAACCAAACATCATTTTCCATAACTAACATACAGGCAGAATTGAAGTGTAAGCTTCTTTGGCCCTTATGTGGACAATAAGGAAAATGCAACCTAAATGTACCGAACATTAATCCAAACAAGAAAGTTTGCTCATTTGGATGCAAGTCAAATATGAAGCTATAGTTCTATGGATGGGCAGCTCTGCTTTCTATGGATGGGCAGCTCTTTGCTTGATGGACAGTTAAAACCAAAATCCATTTGCTTGAAATGTCCAGGCTGTGGTTCAGAAGTATCAAAAGTACTTTGTAACCACAATGTGGGCAAGATGAATACAGATCCTGAGCTCTGAGTTTTCAAAATCACACTCCCAGGTTGGGTGAAATGTTAGCTTACTTGTTCTAATGAAAGCAGTGCAAAGTGGGAACAGTATGAGATTATTAGAAAAAGAAGGATGGTCCTGGGAATGGGGACAGAAGGTCTGGTTGTACTTGTAAAAAATATTATTCAATAATATCTATAGCTGCTGAATGAGAATCAGATATTTTTTTTAACTTCATACATTTTTATTAACCTGAATTGATAATCATTTGTACTGCATAGGCTAATCTAATGCATCACTATATTGAATATATATCCTTGCCTGACTACCCTGAAGTTTGAAAAATCTTATGGTATATTACTGTTGCCTAACATCCTCCTTCTTTTATAGACAGAAATTCAAAATTCCCATTATTTTTACCTATCAGAAGAAAATATAAAGGCAGCTCAATTCAAGGTCTGTAGAATCTGCAAATAATAACTCATGTTAATTTGCACATTTCCCTTCACAGCACTATAAATTAACAGGGTCATGGATGTGACCAAAAGATCACAGAGTTCAGCTCCTGGGTAAACAACCAAGGCTTCTCTTTGCCATAAGAGGCAAAGAAAAACTTTCTCAGAAATCCACATTATGTCTGCAAGTTTAGGCAGGTGCTCTGTGGCACAATGCTCGCCAGCCCTCATTCTTAATCTAAATGCTTAACATATCCCAAGTTATGAACTGATTTTCTAGAAACAGCAAGTTTTCTTAGACATCACAGTCAAGATGACTTGAGGGAAAGTTCAGATGAACCTGCAAAGTAGCTTCTCCAAGATTAAAAGCCAGGGGTCTTTCTCAACCTAGAATTATCTGGACACAATTTATTGCATTTGTTGCTCATCTTTTCCCAGATGGCAAAAAACATCGAAACTCATCTCAGTTTTACCTTCGCAAGAACAACTCTGTTGTGCTAGTTTGTTCTGAGGGACAATAACTACTCTATAATCACCCAACAACTCCATGATTGAGCAAAGTTTTGAAACTGGGGTGAAAGTATTTATACATGAACATGGGTAGGAATGAGAGCCAGTCTGGTCTAGTGATTTAGATTTCTTTTGATTTTGGGATATCCTGGACCTAGACTAACATGACTCTCTTACAATGACTTAAGGCAAATGAGATTGTTAGAAGAGAGAGTCTTTTGGGACTCTCTAGAGTTCTGGGTATTCATGCTCAATTCATGCTGCACAGCTGGTACATTGCCACACAAAGAAACAAGGCAGGTACAGAAAGCAAAATCTCTAACTGAAGTCAACTCTCAATTTTCACAGCAATAAGCAACGCTAATAATGTTGGGAGGAGTCTTTGTAGCCCATTGTCTTCATCCTGAAAATTCTTAAACATTTTATTAGTAGGGAGGAAAAGCATCACTGGGAATGACACAGCTGAACTTTTGCCTGCTTTATTTCATGTTTTACTTTTTTTATAAACTGAACGAAATAATCATTTTCAAAAGCTGGTCATGAAGATTTAGACACCTGGCTTAAACACCATGCAATATTTACAAATCTGATCCATTGCAAAGTAGATGTCCTGGCAATATATGAAAGTACCCTCTAGCTTTACCAGTTACATACCTTCCTCACCACCCCCACCCCCAAATTAACACACATTATGTAATCTGGGCATTTTAAAATTGGCATGTATATTTTATAACTAATTAAAAGATACATAGAAGAATAGGTAGAAAACAAGCTTGCACATGTCTCAAACTACATGTGGTGTTATCAATTCACACAATGTGGCATAGATGAGTGCTGATACTTCATTCTTTTCATTGCAAGTTAAGTCATGATCATTGCCTTGCTAAGCTGGCTAGGCCCTAGTGTATTTCGGATTTTTAAATCTATTCCTTTTTTTTTTAATCCATCTTTTTGCCTGTCTTCTCAGTGTTGTTCATCCATATTAAGAATTCCATATAAAGAACTGAGAAAAAAAGGCTATTAGCATGTGAGTTAAGTTGGCATCATACTGGATCTCCAGAATTTAATATAAGGGGAAACTTTCATTTTGCTTTCTAAACGAATGGCTTATTTGGAGGGAAGGAGAGGCACCCATGTGTGCAGCTGCATATGCTGCGACGTGTTTGGAACTTTGATTAATCTGGAGAGAGTAATACTTTATTTGCATCAGCCCAGGAAATGTGAGTTACATTCAGAGAACTAACCCAGAGCCTCTCCAACTCAGATTACTAAAGAATGTTGTTTTTAATCTCATATGCACGTGAGCATAGCAGAACTGAATTGAAGTGACAATACTGCAAGCTAAAAGTAATCATTGTTCAAAGATTACTTACTTCTTACCAAACTCCAGAAAGTCAAGATGCAGGACACAAGGACCAGAATTTCCTTGCTTTTGTCCCAACAATTGAAACTCATATTTTAATTGCAAACCTAGAAGTCACATAACCCACTGGTACACTTGTCCTTTGCGAATTTGTTCAAAGCACCTTGAATGATGTGGTACCTATTTATCTACTCACATTTGCATGTTTTTGAACTGGTTGGCAGGAGCTGGGGCAAGGACAGGAGCTCACCCTGTCGTGTGGCTCTCGGGTCTCAAACCTAGGCTGTTGGTTTTCAGACTTTACCACTTCAATGGGAAGGTAACAACACTCTGTGATGTCATGCTGACCACATGACCGCAGAAATGTCTTCGGACAGCATTGAATGGCGATGAGCACTGCCCTCTATAGTCAGCAATGACTAGCAGAGTAAAATCCGCAGGGACTCCTTTTATCTTGAATGATATCGTAGCCAGTGGCCATAGCTGTGCTTTTCATTGGATAAACAAGGGGTACCTTTATCCATCTTTTTGTGCATATCATATCCCTGAATAATGGGAAATTCTAGAGATACTATATTGGAGACAGAGACACTTTCCAACAATATTTCATTTGCTTTACAAACTATTAGGAAAAGTACAGCTTCACCACAGATGAAAGGACTCTGTCTTAGCTAAATTTTCCACTACGTCTTCTGAGTTTATGCTCCCAAGGACTTGCTTTATGCTTTTCTTCTTTTGCGCATAAATCTAAAAACAAGGATAAATCATCTCCTTTTCCTAGCTTCCCTTGCCATTTACTTCTAATTCCCCTCTAAAAATGTAGGGCCAGACAGCTGGATTGGTTGATCATTAAAAAAAATTTATATCGGTCTTCTGTCCCTATTAATTCTTTGCTCACCAAACATCCAGCCATAACAGTAACAATAAACTATTTTGAGAACTCCCTTGCCTAGCAAGAAATACTCATAGTTTCTCTGTCTGATCTGCAGCCTGTTGATTAGCAATCCTGGGAGGATCCAGGCTTTGCAGAACACTAGTGCTTTTAGAGCGTAAAGAGATACTCATTATATCTAAGCAAACCCTCTGAGAAGTCTTTTCATTTCTATCAAGACTTCGACTAACTCCTCTTGGGATCCAACTGTGCAAATCAGTGTCCCATATCTACATGTAGTTTCAGAGCCTGCCCGGTTTCTGTCTCTGAGAAGAAATGCAGCAGTAAGATGAATTGCTTATTTAAGGGGAAGACAAGGAGACAGTCAAAAACGAACTGATGAATGAAGGTGGATTGAATACAAAAAATAGTGACTGGTATAAAAGTATTCTGAGATGGTTTGGTTATAAAAAGAGAATGAGGACTGAATCACCAAACAAAAAATATGGAGGGAGACCAGTGGTGGGATTCAAATATGTGAACAATCGGTTCTCTCTGTGGATGCCACTTCCGAAAGTCCATTCCGGGCCTGGGCAACAAAAAATTAGCTACCGATTCTGCCGAAGTGGAGCGAACCGGTTGAATCCCACCACTGAGGGAGACTGAATGTGTGGATAGGAAGAAGACCAAGAAAGTCATGGTTGGATGAAGTTGATGATACCATCAAAAAAGGTCTTAACAAAAGATAATGTATGAAATAATGTATGGACAGACTGGAAGCAAGGATGGTTTGCAAGGATAGAAAAGGCATGGAGAGATTTAGGGAATGGGCATGATCAGATATGTCTCATTTTCTTTCCTTTTTTCTTCTGGTACAAGACTTTCAGGCAAGATTATTCTACTGGTTCACTATTTCTTGCTCCTTTCCTGTACTCTGCATAGCATTGCTAACCCCAAAAGAATATAGCATCATGGGGATGTATGTTTATTAATCTGTCCTAATATTTAAAAATATAAGCACTACAGTAATCACATTTTTGAAAGACTATTTGAATAACTCTTCATCCTTTGATATCACAATAAATATTTTGGATATGTTGATTTGGTATGTGCGCTCACATATCCGGGTCCCTATTACTTAATAGAGAGCCATTGCAAAAAAAAAAAAAAAAAATCCATCAGAAACCATGTTTCTCAAGAGTAGATGAAAGTGTTCTGGGCTTTAGAAATCAGAATTTAGAAAACTATAAAAGAGAGCTTTCAAAACTGTTTCTAGCATAAAAAGATAATACTGAATAAGTAGATCAGCGGTTATGGTAACTTTATGACCTTTATAAATCCTTAGTAAGACCACACCTAGAATAATGCATCCAGTTTTGGTCACCACCTTATAAAAAAGATGTTGAGATTTTTGAAAAAGGGCAAAGAAGGGCAACTAAGATGTTTAAGGGCCTGGAGACAAAAACATATGGAATTGGGTATGATTCTAAAGAAAAGAAGGACTAGGGGTTACATGATAGCAGTATTCCAGTATTTGAGGGGCTGCCACAAAAAAGAGGGGGTCAACTTATTTTCCAAAGCACCAGAAGGCAAGACAAGAAACAATGGATGGAAACTAATCAAGGAGAGATACAACCTAGATCTAAGGAGAAACTTCCTAACAGTGCGGACAATTAACCAGTGGAACAGCTTGCCTTCAGAAGTTGTGGGTGCTTCATCACTGGAGATTTTAAAGAAGAGAGTGGACAGTTACTTGTCTGAAATTGTATAGGGTCTCCTCCTTGAGCAGGGGTTTGGACTAGAAGACCTCCAAGGTCCCTTCCAGATATATTCTGATTGATTGATTGACCTTTGGACTTCAACTTCCAGAATTCCCTGAGCCACTCAACTCTAAAGTTGCATCAGTTGCCCACCCCTTAAATAGTCCAAGCTAATATATATATAAACTAACAGCAATCTTCACTCTCACCCCTCATGAATTGATGATGTAACCTATCATGATAAAAAAATATTTCAAGGAAAATAACCAAGCTCAGAGAACACCCTGAGGTCAGCCTTAAACAGCATAGACTATATGCTCTACTACTGAGATAGAGCAATCAATTGACAATATAAATAAGGTTCTCTCCATTAGTGAAAGGGAAGAATTAATTTAATGTTTGCCATTTAGAGGGGTTTTTTTGCTTGCATTTCTTCCCATTCCATTCTTCCCAGTCCCAGTCCTGAAATTATGACTTTCTTTTTTTTCTCATGAAAAAGGTGGTATAATAGATGATATGTCTGAATGCTTCTGATCAAATCAATTCCAAATAAGCATGCAACATGGCTAACTATTGATATCAAATTTCAATATTTAGCAGAGTAGCAAAATCACTGTAGAAATATAGATAAAATTACTCTGATGAATTTTAAGTGAGTTTGATTACATATGCCGGTGTTGTCAACATTCTAAAATATAGCTAATTTGGTTTTGAAGCAGATCTCATTATTCTACATTTTGAAGAGTTTCATAGTATCACAAATACATTGCTTCTGATACAAGCCCTAATTTTTCTTCATATTATGGTACGTAATTTTCCCATTAATCCACTATAATTATATAGAACACTAGCAAGAAGTAATCAATACTATTAATAGAGTGGAGCTTTGAATTCTAATCATTCATAATTTAAAAATATTGATGGCAACTATGTATCGTAAGCATGATTGGAAACCAAAACTAAATAAGTTTTTATTAGTGGAAATGAAATTAGAAAAAATGTTTAATTATAGAAGTGGTAATATTTAAAGAACACTGGAAGCTTTTAAGAAGAGACTGGACAGCCATTTGTCTGAAATGGTATAGGGTTTCCTGCCTGAACAGGCGGTTGGACTAGATCAGGGCTTTTCAACTTTTTCACCCATTGTACCACTTTTAGGATATGGCAACATCCGAGTACCACCAGTCGCCTAGCAAGGTGTCAAAAACTTGACCAAAAAAAAAAAGGGGGGGGGAAAGTGATAAAGTACAGGTAGTCCTCGACTTACAACAGTTCGCTTAGTGACTGTTTGAAGTTACAACGGCACTGAAAAAAGTGCCCCCCAAGCCACAGCCGAGCAAGACACCTGCCTGCCCGCCCAGTGGCGCTCTTCCTTCTGTCCGAGGTTTTCATTGTTGTGAGCATTTCTGTTGAGGATTGGCAGTGTGGGTTGGGTGGGGGGGTGTTTGTTTTTTATTCCCCCCATCTGCTGGGTGGTTGCAGCAGGTTTTGATCACTTCACATGACCCTGGGACACTGTGACCGTCATAAATATGAATCAGTTGCCAAGCATCTGAATGTAAATCACAAGACTCTGGAGATGCTGCAACATTCCAGCTGATCAGCGCTTCTTCTGGGCTCAGCAGAAGTGCCAGGATCAGCGCCGAGCTCCAGCTGGAGCCTGGCTCTGATCCTGGCGCTTCCAGTGAGCCCTGACAATCCCGAAGAAGCGCCGATCAGCTGGAAAGTGGCACTGATCCTGGCGCTTCCGCTGAGCCCTGACAGCCCTGCAGTTCCAGCCATCTCTCGCTCAGGCTTGTGCGGTGCTGCCACCGGTTCAGCTCATTCCCCTCCCCCGCTATCACTTTTCTAGGATGGTCGCGTACCACCTGCCAGGTGCCAATGTACCACAGGTGGTACCCGTACCACTGGTTGAAAAGCCCTGGACTAGATGACCTCCAAGGTCCCTCCCAACTTTTATTATTATTATTATTATTATTATTATTATTATTATTATTATTATTATTATTATTATTATTATTATTATTATTATTATTATTATTATTATTATTATTATTATTATTATTATTATGTTTTAAAATCAATATCAGTATCAGTATCAGTATTATGTAACTTCAAATATCTGTCAGTGCATTATTAGCATTTTTTTCTCAAATTCACAAATTACAACTGAAGTACTGTTTACAAAACATACCCATGTATTATTAATTCCCATGGTTTTTGTTTTAATGAGCTTCTTTTCACGGTTCCTTCCCCCTACTTAGTTGCTGGTATGGCTCTGGATTATTGGTTTTATTTTAACTTTACTAATTTTTTTTATCCAATGCATGCAGGAGTAAATGTCTGTATAAATATATGTATAGATACTTCAAATGTTCACATTTTATAGATATTTTTTCAGAGTGTAAATGTTTTCTGCAAGTGCTCACATGTATTTTTATTTTAGCTTTCCTAATATTTCATTATTTTCCCCTAAAGCATGTTTTTTGTACGTATCTAGGTTCTCCAATATACGATATTGATAGATCTGTAACTCATCAATTTGTATAAAAGTTCTGATAAGCAAAATTATTTATTTCTTCTTCAATATAGATAACACAGTTTTCTAGCCACTGAAATCAGGACAAGGATAATCAAAATCTAGTTGTCAGTATAGATTTTATTGCCACGTATGTGCCACAGATTCTAGTAACGTACCAATCCTTTCTGCCTTTTTCATATATCATCAATATACAGGGGATTCTGTCACATGAGATAAAACGGTTAAAAGTCATGTTCAGTATAAGTGACAGAATATATAGTGTCTCACCCTGAGATATCATCAACATTTTATTAAGTAGAGTATAAATAGGGAAATATAGCATTCAGATCACATAAGTGCATTTTTAATTAAAAAAACATATTTCATTAAAGATTTAGAAATACTCTTTCAAGATCTATAAGTACAGTAGCCCTTAGTCTTCATTTTGTAAAGCCTTATCGAATGAAATCTTTTCAGATTTTGAAACTAAATCTTGCAGTAGACCTAGCTGATCAGATAAAGCCAGCAAGCGTTATATACTCCACTTATCTACTGCAAAAGGCAGTATCATTCTGGGTTGCTCTCAGAGTGAGATAGGTGGTATCCAAACTAGATAGATAGATAGATAGATAGATAGATAGATAGATAGATAGATAGATAGATAGATAGATAGATAGATAGATAGATAGATAGATAGATAGATAGATAGATAGATAGATAGATAGATAGATCGATAGATAGATAGATCGATAGATAGATAGATAGATAGATAGATAGATCGATAATAGATAGATCGATAATAGATAGATCGATAGATAGATAATAGATAGATAGATAATAGATCGATCGATCGATCGATCGATCGATAGATAGATAGATCGATAGATAGATAGATAGATAGATAGATAGATAATAGATAGATCGATAATAGATAGATAGATCGATAGATAGATAGATAGATAGATAATAGATAGATCGATAATAGATAGATCGATAGATAGATAATAGATAGATAGATAATAGATAGATAGATAGATAGATAGATAGATAGATAGATAGATAGATAGATAGATAGATAGATAGATAGATAGATAGATAGATAGATAGATAGATAGATAGATAGATAGATAGATAGATAATATAGCCTAGCCCCAATTCCATGATTTAAGCATAGGTATGATTTGAGGAAGTCTGTGCCTGGATTTATGCTGGTCAGGAGTACTCAGTTCTAGGGGTCTACGGACCAAAACTACCCTTTTAATGAAGTCCAGCCTATTGCTTGTTGAGCCCTTTGTCACATCTTGTACCACTCTTCTTACAAGTACCAGTGGTATTAGCTGCTACTGGAATGCACAAAGAAGTATTTTGTAAGACATATCTTCAAGTCTCTTTGTCTTTCTTTATATGATAAGAATATGGGCATTCAGTTTCATGTACTTTATACTGAGCAATCAGGCATCTTTGCATTTTTCTGTGGAAAATACATTGCTACTTTTTTTCCTACATTTACATTACTTTTTAAATATCCTTTTATAATATCTGATTATAATTTGGATTATAATTTGGCAAATTCCAATGAAGTGCAATTTTGTTAATGATTTCTACAGTGATGAGAAAGTAAAGTTATTAGAAGCAAGAAACAGAAGGAATACATCAATTGTGCTAGATGAGACTTAATGCAATAGTCTATACGAGAGAAAGAAAATTAGAGGGGAAAAAATCCTCTGTATTTAATTTTTTTTGGGGGGGGGGGATTTAAAGAGCTGAAAAGCAGTACAAGGTTAGAAGGAAATTGCCACCAGAAAAATACTTAAATTCAGGCACACTAAGCTTGATCTGTACCAAAGATTTGAAATGATGGCAGCAAATTTCAGCCCCTTTTGTATTCATGTCTTAACATCACATACATGTATAAAAAGAGTGAAGCTTACATCACAAACATGATACTGTTTTTGTCATTTTGATCAAACCACTGGATCACGCAGATGTCACAGCTTTCTGTACCACTGTTCTCCATGTCTGACAGTAGTCTTTGACTTACGACGGATTGCTTAATAGCCGCTCAAAGTTACAATGGATGCCCCTCCCCAAAGATACTCACAACCTGGTTCTGAAGTTCTGACAGCCCTCACCCACCATGATCATATGACCACATGTTGGGTGCCCAGCAACTGATCTCCATTTATGGCTGTTTGCAGCAAACTGCTGTCATGTGACTGCATTTTATGATTTATTTACTTTTTGCTGAAAACCAGCATTTACTTCTGGTTTTTGGCAAAAACTGCCCATAAGAAACAATGGATTTGCTTTACAACCACTACAAAAACTATCGTAAAAATGGTGACCCACTTTATGACCGTCACAACCTATGACTGTAATGGGCAGGCTCCATCACAGTCATAGGTTTTATTGGTAGATAAAAATTTGGACATTTCTTCCAGTCCCCAAAGAGTCACTGATAAGTTAAACATCAGCATCTGCAGAAGTCCAAAAAACATCAACGTGGGGGTCTTGATGGCACAATTAAAGCTCCAGCCTTTTGTCATGCATGTAACAGATGTTTAAACGGGGACCAATCACAGGATCAATTCTATGAAACAGGGAAAGAGGGAATTAGGATAGCAACAAATAAAACATGCTGAGCATTTCAAATTCTAGGCAAACCTTTGCATACTTCTCATCAAATTTGTCTTTTTTTTATTTTTAGTAACTGGAAAATTTACAGTCGTCCATACTTTTTCCTCATATAGCTAGCTTTTGACATAGCTTTCTCTGAAGAGCAGAATGCTGTTGTATGATGTATGCTTTTAATATACCTATTAATATAAATGTCATCAGCTTCTATAGAAGGAATGCATAGTTTCATTGTCTCAAGCACCTTACCAGCTTTCGTATACTCCAAACTCTCATGTATCCAGACCCCACGGTGGAAGAAGGTTCAGAAAAAATGGTTCTTTAACCATTTTGATGAAAGCACATTCTTCCACTCCTGAAAACTCCTCCTTATTTTCCTAAAAGGAAAAAAAATGTCCACTTTTTGACCCTATTTATTTGGAAGAATGTTACAGTGGGCTGACTGTGGCCCACAGGCCACACACTTTGTACTCTTGCCCTGACATGTGCTTTCGAAAAGCAATTTCTACCTGCAGCAAGTGCATTTTCAGATCAAATGTATGTTAGGAGGGGGGAAAATTGAGTAGGGAATGATGGATAGAAATGGACTCCATCAATTCCTGCCATTTGTCCTTCTGTGGAGTTCCAATTCACTTTCATTAAACTCCACGTCAGATTTCCTTGCCATTGCCACATTGAGAGAGAGGCATAAGAAGCAATAAGGCAAACAAAAATACAATGGGCAACCGACGATCATAGTGATAACATCTGCAAGTGGACTTTGTGGTGGACTGAATGAATTAATCTCTGCTGATGTTGCAGAATATGAGGTTATTTTTAAGTGACCAATAAAAAAAGTTAAGTATCCATTAAAAAGCAGTAAAAACGTAAGAAAACTTGAGTGTAATTACCACATATTAGCAATAAACAGAAGGAAGCATGTTTTACTGTATATCTGAATTTCCAAGCTTATCTCAGCTGGGTAAACAGGAGTAGCGTTTATCACTCTGATGCAACACACACACACATACACACACACACACACACACACACTGGGAGAATTAAACTTAACATTAAAATATCCAATGGACTATAAAGCCACAGTATTTCCCCAGTATTAAAAAATATGGATTATTTGAACTGGTACCAGTGTTATACTTTAAATTCAACTGAGGGATGGTTTACAGAGCGGCAAAATTACATGTCACTCTCTCATATAATACATTAGAGCATCTTGACTGAAAAAAAGAATTCTTTAATACCTGCTCTTTTAAGAAGTAATTCAAAGAGCTAATTAAAATATATCATTTAAATAATCCCTCTGCATGTCCATTAGACAGGGCTCTCCCTCTGTAGAAAACTGAATCACTGCCAGGGATTAAATGGAAAGAACAGATGCTTAATGTAAAAGGTTATACTTTCATTCTAATAGTTTAAATGACCTGAAACATTTATCCTATAAAGTTTGTGAGATGCATTTATTCTATTAAGTTTTAATAAATCATTGTTATTACCACAGCATTTAATAATCTTACTGCTGAAAAATAGACCTTCTGGATCATCTTATCCAGTGAGACTCAGATCTGGTTCTCCTTAAGAATGTTGTTTCATATGAGGTTATAGAAACTCTATATAGTTGGGTTATCTTGCTGGATTATGCAAGCAAATATTAAACTCAAGAACACTAAGAACCCCACAAACTTTGTACTTGTCTTCCTCATCAAATATTAAACTGCAGAGGATTCTTAGATACATATTTGGAGATGGACTTTTGGCATGGATCATGTTTTTTGTTTGGCTATTGCTGAAGTTTACAAATAGTCTTCAATTTAGGGCCAAAATTTAACACAGAATTATAATCATAATTCGCTGCAGCCATGAAGCAAGGCATTCATGTGACCCCCTCACTCAACAACTGCAATCCCACCTCTCCCCATTGCAGTTGTTAAGCAACCATGTGGATCATTAAGCAGAGTGTGGGGTGCCTCAAAGGGTGGAGGAGGCCCTGGAAGTCCTAGGCCCACACTCAATTTCAGGCCCAGGCCCACACTACACCACCCCTGACCTCATATACTGTATGGCCTATTCCAGGGCTTCCAGGCTCTCTCCATCTCTTGAGGTATTCTCTGCCTAGCTTTCAACCCTGCCAGGCCCCACAGCCTTGGACGTACTTCCTATCCTGCTGCATCATGCCGCTTTGGACCTGCTTCTTGCCCTGCCATGTCTCACAGCCTTTGGTGTGCTTCCCACCCCAGAAGGTCTCACAGCCTTGCTCTCTTCCCTCATCCATCACATCTTGTTTCACTTATCTCTTCCAAAGATTGCCTTTCTGAAAGAGTGTCCAGTTGATGAGATGTGTGGCCTTCCTCCAGAGGCCACTTCACACCATTCGAGAAACAGGCACCATCTCACCATTGCCCAATTTGGAAAATCACGCCATTCTGAGAGAAGTTGAGAATGGCAACTGGAGCCAAAATGGTGCAACATGGCCTCTTTAAAAAGACTGCACATCATATCAGCTGAGCACTCTTTTACAAAGACAATTTTTGTAAAACTTTTTCCTAATGTTTCACAGTAGACTTCTGAACTGATGGTTGAACCACGCTCCATGAACTTTACTAGCAGTACTCCTTTGGCATCTTCACATTTGGTGGGATTTTCTATGGCACCACTTCCGGTGTTTATTCCCGAATTGCCCTTGTAATGTTGAGCAAAAGTGAGAAAACCACTTAACCTCAAATGGATTTCCATCTATAGGTGGTAGGTTATATCCAACTTTATGGAAGCTTAGAAAGATTACTAATTTAATCTAGCCTAATATGGAGTTTTGCATGGTAATAGAGCTAGCTCCACCATATGAAGTCAGTCTTTCCTTGACAACTCAGATGCAATTAACCAGAAAGCCTTGGAGAAGGGAAAGTTGGAGCGAGTCAAAGTGTCATTCCAATGTTAGTATATGTGCTGCCAAAGCGAGCATGAGAGAGTCAAAGAAAACTGTTTTAAAGTTAAAGAATACTATACATACTGTACATGTACCTGCATTTAAGGAAATATACTTCTGGGCAATTCTGTATGCATTCAACCTTGCAAATATAAGCAGCAGTACCAACAACACTGAATTGTGATTCTTCATTCCATATGGCACATTTTACCTTATGGACTTACCATATAATGTGCAATCTTCATGATGCTATTTTAAGGCATGCAAAATATCTTCAGTATGGGGGCACAGTTGAAAGCAGTGTTTCTCAACTTCAGCAACTTTAAGGCAGAATATTTCAACTTCAACTTCAACTCCCAGAATATTTAAAGACATGGCTGGGGAATTCTGGGAGCTGGAGTTCACACAGTTTATACTTACTGAAGTTGAAAATACACGTCTCTCTGTCTATATATCTAAGGAATATTCAGTCCCTTCAGAAGGAATTGGATTCATTACACAATTGACAATTCTCATTTCCAAACAAGTTTCTCTATTTATATATCAACATTTCAGTGAAATCGCCTCAGCTTTCAAAGAATCCTTAATTTCTTATTTCCTGTAGCTCTTTCCCCATATCTGAATTATGCAATTTATTGTACTTCATTCCTACCAATTTATTTTTGCCTGCATCAAAACATACCTCTTGATTCCAAAATGCATTGTTTACCATCTATATTTAATAATATTAAATAACCCAGAAAAGTGGAGGGCTGTGCCCTATACAATCAAATGAAAGTAACATGCAATATGAAGTGCTGGCTTATAATTCAATTGTAACATGTTTTCTCAAGGTGCCGCTCCATTGATATGGAGATTTCTGTGTCTAAGGCCAATTTTCAAAGCGGAAACAATGCAAGGATTCTTTAAGATAGTCACTGAAAGAGTTGTCTATCAACGATGGGGCTGTGGGACGGTGGTATTGATGAAAAGGTGTTTGGCTCAGAAAATCTCAATGCATAAATACAGATAGCTATGGCAACTATCTCTTTGGAACTATTCTACTTTTATCAATCACAGCTGTGCAAGAATTCTGATTATTTACAAATGGTACCTTTCAAGTTGTGTTGTCAACTTTGATCAAGCTCCAACTTAGAAATTTCAAAATTTAGACAATGCGACTTGGACCCTTAAAAAGTAATTCTTCTTCCCTAGCAGAAAGATGGACAAATCAGTATTTCTTTTGACTATTTCCTATTCCCCCTTTCATTTCCTTCCTTCCTTCCTTCTTTCCTTCCTTCCTTCCTTCCTTCCTTATCTTTGCCATTTAAAAATATTTCTGTGAAGATTTTAAATTTATTTTTCATATGCCTTTCTCTTTATATACATATCTGGACACACATTTTCTTAAACTGCATAACATTTGTTCTTTGTTCTTCCAGATGTATATGTTTGCAAGCCATGTATAATTTGCTTTGTACACGTAGCAAGTTTCCTCATTTTTTTACACTTTGTTATTCATTTTTCAGCTGTGAACTACATCACAGTTTTTATCATATTTGGAAAAGACAATTTGTTTATTCTTTTTAAAATAATTTAACAATTTTAACAATAATAAAAGATAAAAGTATAAGAAAAAAGGAAATAAAAAGTGCAAAGAAAAACAAAAAGAAACAGAAGGAAAAAAGGCAAAGAGAAAAAGCAATATTTGAAGAAGTGACTTGTAGTCTTCATCACATTAAATACAAATGAACTTAATATTTTTTCACGCCTTAAAGGTTACATACAAGGATCACTTCTTCCCGTAACCCCATCATTTACCCATTTCAAATCCACAAATTAATGTTTCTATCCAGATATTGGCAAGGGTTTCTATCCATATATATAAATGTTTCTTTTAGTCAATGTTTCTTTTATTCACTATTTGTTTGCATTTGGCCCCATTTGGTTGTAATAAATACAGTAAATGTGATTTGATTCAGTATTGGCAAGGGATAGATAATTTATTCTAATAAAATCATCAGTGGGGAGCAGGGTGATATGGAAGATGTTAACATAGAACATTTCTTGCATATAAAACACTGAAACACAAAAGTGCACAAAATACCAATCATCTATGCAAACAGCTCTTTTAACTGTGAAGCCCCTCATCTGTTCCTGACATCGTTTTCCTCAAGCTGAGCTGAAGAACAAGCAGTCTATTCCTGTTACAATCTTCACTCGTTTTCCGAACAGATTGACAGGCTGCTTATCAAACAGATAATAGGGAAACGGGTTGCTTTTGAGCCACAGCAAACTCTGAAAGATGATGGCTCTACCATGAATGAGCTACCGTGCATTTGCCCTCTAGTAAGGCTGGGGCTCCAAGAGGACAGCCAGCACGAAATGGAAAAAGAGCAAAGGCTTCTGGGAACTGTAGTGCAGCAATCATCGAAGGCTCAAAGATCCCTCAATCTTCTTTTCCAGCAGCAGGGCGGGCAGGCAGGCAAGCAGTTCATAGGCAAACAGTTCTCCTATAGAGCCATATGGCTACACCGATTGTTCAAAGACGCGTGTGTGTTCCCAGCAACGGTGCTTTCCTCTGGCACCTTCATGTTTCTTTTCCCCCAACCCTCAAACAGATGCCGTCCAAGCTGTTTAAAAAGACTCACCTCTTGCCTAGATTAAAGGTGGGGGTAGGCAGGTGAAGGAAAGCAGGAAAAAGAGATAGTGCAAATTCTTCTTGCTTCCTGTTAAATAAGAGGGATGCAATTTCCTAAATTTTGAGGGCTTTGAGGGCTGAGGCCACCCAGTACCCCAAAAGCAGGACGATAAAAAATACTCCCCAAAAAAGGGAAAACAGGACGATGCAAAAACAACTATAATTTTGCAGTAGATTCTCGGGCTTCCGAATTAAAAAGCAAAGGACACTAGAAGAAAACAGGACGTTCACTTTCCTAAAGTATGTTTCAGAATAAAGTAATATTCTTAAAATAACTTTTATTGGAAATTTTTACTAAAACAAAATTATTGAAAATTTACTGAAAAGGGAACAGGAACCAAAAATATATTAAAGTAACAGAAGAATATTAAAATTATGCCAATAACCAAGTTATGTGCCTTGAAATCCTCAAAGTGTCCTTAACATTCTATTCTTACAGAATCATCCTTACCTGTAAGAATTTATATACAATATATACAGTATATATACATCTATATGTATATGTATATGCATAATTGCTAATGGATTTCCCAGTTGCAATGTATGGCTGTGAAAGTTGGACCATAAGAAAGGCTGAGCGCAAAAGAATTGAGACCTTTGAACTATGGTGCTGGAGAAGACTCCTGCGAGTCCCCTGGACTGCAAGGCGATCAAACCGGTCAGTCCTAGAGGAGATCAACCCTGGCTGCTCTTTAGAAGGCCAGATCCTGAAGTTGAAACTCAAGTACTTTGGCCACCTAATGAGAAGGAAGGACTCACTGGAGAAGAGCCTAATGCTGGGAAAGATTGAGGGCAATAGAAGAAGGCGACGACAGAGAATGAGGTGGCTGGATGGAGTCACTGAAGCAGTAGGCGTGAGCTTAAATGGACTCCAGAAGATGGTAGAGGACAGGAAGGCCTGGAGGAACATTGTCCATGGGGTCGCGATGGGTCGGACACAACTTTGCAACTAACAACAACAACATAATTGCTAAATACTGTATACTAATTTTTGTCCTGTTTGGGGCAGAGTTTGTTAACTTCTCAGGGTAGTGTTTTCCATTAGCCATCTGTTCACATTAAACAGTGGGCAAAGTGATTTACTGTAGGAAATCATGCCAACATTGATTGAATAGACAAAATTAAAAGGAGCTAAATACATCGTTTAAAAAGACATGGGGAATTTTAAAATGCTCTGTGTTTGGTATATTGTGTCAAAGAAGGATAGCATTTAATAAGCAATCATGATTACATTAGAGAATTGTGGTTATTGTTCTTTTCAATACTCCATTTAAATGAGCAGGATATTATTCTGCTTTCTAAAGGCTCTCTGGACACTGCTGAAGTTCTCGTTCCCCAAATCACAGCCAGAAGCACCAACACAGTAGTGAGGGATACAAAGAGCTGCATTTCAGTACTGGGAGAACAAATAAAAAAAGGTAGGTGGTCATTTTAAAAAAATGGGCAAGGCCAAGTAAATCATGGATAGGGGCACATAAATGTCCAATCATTGTAAATTTAATCTTTGCATGGAATTAATTGCATGAAAAGGGGAAGCAGTGAAAACAAAATATTCAAGTATTGAAAAACGATGTGATTTATATTTAGAGTGTCACTGGCAACTGGGAAGGGAATCTCTACAGGCTGCAAATAGGCTGATAATGGAAGGTTACTCACTCCTGAATCAGCTGTTTTCCGTCATCATTCCTTTATAGTCCAATCCCATTCTGAACAACAAAAAACATCTGGCTGACTGTGTAACAAACCATAATAAGTCACAAAATACAAGGACCTGCAAATAGAAGTAGAGCAACTGTGGCAAAAGAAAGCAATGATAGTACCAATAGTAATAGATGCCTTGGGTGCAATCCGAAAACAATTGAAGCACCACCTGAACACCATCAGCTTTGACAAATTCACCACCAGTCAATTGCAAAAGGCAGCTTTACTCAGAACAGCTTACATCCTGTGATGATACCTCTAACACCTTCAAACATCTGCCTATCCCAGGTCCTTGGGAAGGACTCAATAGATGGATAAAAATACCAAAACCAGTCTAAACATTTGGCTGACTGTGCGAATAATATGGTACAGTAATCTATTCCTTTCCACATGAGACTAAATTAAACAAACTACAAATGACTGAGGTCATACTTTGCCCTAAGTTATAACACATGGCTTAAAAAACATAAGAAGCATAATCACTGGCTTTATGCCATGTGCTAAGTCAGGTTTTGATCTTAAAGTCATCCATGAAGACAGCCATTGTCATTACTGTATAAATTACTAGAATCCTACCCTACACTAAGTTTGTTATTTAGTTCTACTATGTCCTATCTGAATTACCTGATACGTGTTTATCTCATTCTTCTTATACAGATGATTGTAGGCAACTGTAGGAAGCCAGATTATGTTAAAATGATAGCATAGGTGTTATGATATTGTCACATACAACCAGTACAATTGGGCAATGGCATTGTGATTTCTGAGGTACAGGTAGTCCTTGACTTAGAACCATTCATTTAATGATCATTCAAAGTTACAATGTCACTGAAAAAAGTGACTTAATGACCAGTTTTCATACTTAAGACCATTGCAACATCCCCATTTGATGAAAATTCAGATGCTTGGCAACTGACATGTGTTTATGACAGTTGCAGTGTCCCAGGGTCATGTGATCCCCTTTTGCATCCTTCTGACAGGCAAAGTCAATGGGGAAGCCAGAGTCACTTAACAACTGTACTCCTAACTTAACAACTGCAGTGATTCATGCAACAATTGTGGCAAGAAAAGTCACAAAATGGAACAAAAATCAGCTTAGCTACAGAAAGCTCGCTTGTGGTTGTTAGTCAAGTAACTATGCATGTTACATCAATTGAGTTATGATGTACCATTTGGAGCAAGTAAAACATAAACATAAATACTGTACATCATTCATGTCATGATGTAACCGACATAAATTTCACAATTTGCATCATTTGTGCAATGACTTCATGGCATGTGATGTGATTATGGCTTTTTCTAGATATCTATCTCTTCTTTGATTTATGGTTTATGGTAAGCACAGTTATCTGGGCTTAATATTTTGTTTAAGATGTGCAGTTTGATCTATAATGTACTCATATTTTCTCCCCAAGTGAAAAAAGGCTTGCACAGGACAGAGATCATAATGTCTTAGTATCCTAAGTAGACCAACCTATCCCCCACAAATTAAATATTAAAATAAAACCTTAATAAACAATAGTAAAACAAGACACAGTGCCCTAAGGCTCTAACCCCAACATCCCAGCCCATAGCAGCAGCAACAGCAGCAGCAGTTTAGAAATTCAGCAGTTGTAGAAATGAAAAGACAAAAGACCCAGCCAGAGTCATTTGCTAGGAGGTAATTGAAGATGCTGAGCTTCATTAAGCTCCCTCTGTAATATAATCCTCACCAGTTCTGATAATTGGGAAAACTGAGAAGCATTATATGAAAAGTCAAAATCATATATTTAACAGCATTAAAATTGTGCTCTTGTGGGATCCACCATATTGGATGTGAGCGTGAAGCAAGCTATAATATCCGTAAGCAAGAAACAGCCATCCAATTTTCATGCTAGGTTCTAACTCATGAAAAGTGTTAATGGGCCTTTTAAAAAATTGCTTATGGTACTGGAATGCTAACCAAAGCTCAGGCCCTTGAATCAAAGTTGGAGGTTGCTGACAAGTCTGATTTCGATAGACATTAAAATGCTTTACCGTGAATGTCTTAATTTGCTAGCACAAGGCAGCTCAATTAATGGCAATTGCGAATGTTTCCTCTTCTTTTTATTTTCACTGTGCTGGCTTGTCAAAGTTTCAATAGTCAATGTGCAAGATAAAAAGGCTTGCAGGGTGATTATGAAGAGAAGCCTTTTATTCCAACAATATTCAGATGGAATAAAGTTAACACAAAGATCTTACAAAGAACTAGTCTTTGTCCTAAAATTAGGCAATATTTTGATGTCAAATACTACTGGGTATTTTAATAATGCATAGAAACATTGAGTCATAGAATATGAGTTAGAAGGGACTTCGAAGATTGTCTATTCCAGCCTTCTGCTTCATGCAAGAATCCACTACTATAGCTGTAATGTACTCAGTTGTGTGAGGCAGCAGGTGCAGGGCGGCCACGTGGCTGCTGCAGAGACAGAATGTCTGGGGCCCGGGCAGACTTGTTATTTTAGAGCGGGAGAAATCGCTTGCATTCATTGGTTAACATTAACCAGAGCTCCGTGTATAAAAAGGAGGGAGCTAGTTTCATTTTCTGTTCTGTGTCTGTTCTACATGAATAAACCTTGTTGTTGTTTAACTTCGTCTCTTCAATGCCTACCACGATAATACAGAACAACTGGCGACGAAGGTGGGATCGCTGCTGCCACCTTAACGAAGGGCCCGAAGTACCATAAAGGAGGGCCAGACCACGTTGAGGACGGCGTTCCTATTTCTGCTCAGTCGCCTGCCAGTACACAATCGCTGGGGGAGAGTGCCGCTAGGAACTGCCCGGGAAACCCTCGAATGAGTGGCAGAATGTGGTAGCGGAGAGACTTGTCATGGCCAAGCTGGGTCGGCTAGCGGAGTTCGATGTGGCTCACCCGGAGCGGTGGAGCTCGTACGTAGCCCGGGCCAAAAATTATTTCCGCGTTAACCGAATCGCCGAAGACGAGCTGAAGGCCACCATGCTACTCTGTGTGTGTGGCCAAGCCATCTCTGACATCGTGGAAAATCTCGTGTCCCCAGTACCATTAGAGTCAGTGCCATACGGGGAGTTCAAAAAGATGCTCAAGGAGCACTTTGAGCCGAAGCTGTCGGTCATCGCATGGCGGCATGCCTTCGAGCAGCGGGACCAGCGTCCAGGAGAATCCACCACAGAATTCATCACAGCCCTCAGACAGGCAGCACGGCCGTGTGAGTTCAAGGACTTGGAGGAACGGTTACGGAACCGTTTGGTTTGCAGACTACGGAGCAGAGAGCTTCAGCAGAGGAGACCATCTCGTTCCAAGAAGCATTGAGAGAGGTCACCGCAGAGGAAGCAGCTGGCAGAGCTGTAAGGGCCTTGCGGCTCTCAAAGAACACTCACCCATCACAAACCGTCCACCATGAGGACGTCGAACTTGAGGAAGAAGCCGAGTCAGACCAGGAAGTTGACCTGGTGCGACAAACACCGGCGAAAGGACTTCCGAGACTTCTTGACAAGGCAGATCCCTTCCCTAGGTGCATGGGGTGTGGGGGTCGGCACAAGCGAGCCGACTGCCGGTTCCGGACAGCAAATTGCCGAGCTTGTGGCAAGCAAGGCCATATCGCTGCTGTGTGTTTAGGTCGTGGGAAAGGACTTCCCAAGAAAGAGTTGCCTCAGAAAAGTACCGGGGTACCCAGTCAAAACAGGGTGGGGTTCTGTGCCAGCAGGTGGGGTGTCCATAGAACCGGGGGACATAGGGCTCTTAAGTAAGGTTGCAAGGAGTCCCATTGAGGATGGAACTGGACACGGGGTCCGCTGTGTCCATCATTTCTCAAAGCATGCTCAACAGGATTTGTAGCCGAAGTGGCCAACAAGTGAAAATTAGGCCATCCAACCTAATATTGACTGATTTTCAGAACTCCCCAGTCAGAGTTAAAGGGGAAGCTACTATAATGGTGGAACGTTGGAAATTTTTGGGAAAGTTAAATATTGTTGTGGTCGATGGGAACAGGACAAGCCTAGTTGGGCTTGATTGGTTCGAGGCCTTGGGGATCCAGGTAACGGGGCTGAACAGCATAAAAACGGCCAGTCTGGAACAAGTCTGCAAAGACTTCGTAGACGTGTTCACCACTGAACTGGGAGAGTATAAGGGGCCACCAATTGCATTGAAATTAGATCCTTCTGTCGTACCGATTAGGATCAAGCCTCGTCGGGTGCTGTTTGCCCTCAAGCACAAAATTAATGCTGAGTTGGATAAACTTTTGCAGCAGGGCATCTTAGAGCTTGTGGACAGCAGTTCATGGGAAATTCCCACTTAAGGCAAATGGAGAAGTCAGAATCTGTGCTGACTATAAGTGCACGCTGAATAAAGCGCTGCAGCAACACTCTTATCCCGTGCCAGTAGTCAGCCATATTCTGGCATCCCTACAAGGGGGTTGCATTTTTGCTAAACTTGATTTGGCCTAGGACTACCAACAGCTGCCGGTGGACAAAGCCACGGCAGAGGCACAAACCATTGTGACCCATCAGGGGGCTTTCAAGGTGCGGAGGCTACAGTTTGGCGTTAACGTAGCACCAGGCATTTTCTAGAGTGTCATGGAGAGAATGCTCAGAGACCTCCTGGGCGTATGCCCGTACTTCGATGATGTCCTCATTGCAGGGGAATCAGTAGAGAATCTAGCTGAGAGACTCAAGCCCGTGTTGTTGCGGTTTTGCAAAGCGGGCCTGAAACTCAGGAAAGATAAGTGCAAGATTGGGGTTACATCCACAGAGTTTCTGGGGTTTTGCATAGATGTGGAAGGCATACACCCTGCTCAGTCTAAGCTGGAGGCGATCCAGCAAGCACCCAGTCCCAAAACAAAAACAGAACTCCAAGCGTTCTTGGGATTGTTGAACTTCTATCACACATTCCTCCCCCAAAAGGCAGCCGTGGCGGAGCCGTTACACCGGCTCCTAGATAAACAGGCTACTTGGGAAAAGCTTTGCTGCAGTCAAAGCATTGCTTTCCTCAAATGCGATATTGGCTCATTTTAATGAGCGGCTTCCTGTTAGCATAGTGTGTGACGCTTCCCCGTACGGGATCGGAGCTGTTTTAAGTCATCTTAAAACAGATGGGACTCAGGTCCTGATAGCATATTACTCCAGAACCCTGTCTGCCGCAGAGCGTAATTACGCACAGATAGATCGAGAAGCATTGGCAATCGTAGTGGGCATCAAGAAGTTCCATGACTTCTTGTATGGTCGCCGTTTCATGGTCTTTACAGACCACAAGCCACTGCTGGGGCTGCTTACAACGGACAAGCAGACACCCCACATAATTTCTCCTAGGATGTTGAGATGGTCCATATTCCTCTCTGCATATGATTTTTGCATGATTCACAAGCCGGGCAAAGAGATGGGCCGTGCAAACGGCCTAAGTAGGTTGCCTTTAGAGCCTGATATAGAGCCTGATCCTGCCCTGGCAACCCACATCCTTTCCATTCAGGATTTGCCTGAATCCCCTCTCCACGCAGGGGATGTAGCTGCTGAGACAGCTGCCAACAACACGTTGACACGCGTGTTAAACTGGGTGTTATCACGATGTCCGGACACGTGTCTGGGCACGGAATTTCAGGGGTTTTGGAGGTGAAAGTCAGAGCTATCCACCTTCAAGGGGTATATACTGTGGGGCAGTAGGGTAGTCATCCCGACATCATTAAGGACTAGAGTCCTAGTATCTCTGCATGAGGGACATCCGGGAACAGTCCGAATGAAGGCGCTTGCGCGCAGTCACCTGTGGTGGCCCAGGCTCGATAAAGAGATTGAGGCCTAGGTCCAAGGGTGTCACGTTTACCAACAGTCCAGGGCAAAAATGCCCCAAGCTCCCATCCATAAGTGGGAAACAACACAGAATCCTTGGTCGAGGATCCATATCGACTACGCTGGCCCCTTTCAGGGGCAACTCTTTCTTATTGTGGTAGACAGTCACTCTAAGTGGCTGGAGGTGGTTCCAGTGTCCACTGCCACTTCCACTATCACCATCAGGGTTCTTCGCGGCATTTTTGCCACTCATGGCCTCCCCAATGTACTTGTCTCCGACAACAGAACTCAATTTACTTCCGCGGAGTTCCAGTCTTTTCTGCGGGCCAACCTAATCTGCCACACTATGTCGGCGCCATTCCACCCAGCGTCAAATGGTCAAGCAGAACGCATGGTGCAAACTATGAAAGATTCTTTGAGAAGAATCACGCACGGCAACTGGCATCACCGGTTGGCTGACTTTCTCCTGTGCCACAGCACCACTCCATGTACTGCTACGGGCAAGAGCCCCGCCGAGCTCCGATGGGGTCGACGGCTTATCACTAAGCTAGATAGGTTGCACCCGGACCGGGTTGCATCTCAGGTGTCTCAACCACGGGCACCAAGGCGGCTAACCTTGGGCGATCCGATTTGGGCCCGAACTTATGGCTCTGGTAACTTGTGGGTGGTAGCTGTGGTTTGTAGGGTCACCGGCCCTCTTTCCTATGAAGTGGCAATGGAATATGGTCGGGTGCTGCGGCAGCATATCGACCAGCTTCGCTGGAGGTTGCCAAGCTGCTCTTCCGCTCCTGGCTCTGCTCTGGGGGGGGAGGAAGCTCCTGAAATTGATCGGGACAGTCAACAAGACCGTGAATATGGCTCATCGCAAATAGCGAATGATGGGTTTGCCATCGAGGTGGCTCCTGACTCAGGCACTACGCGCATGGGACATTGTGCGGGATCGGCTTTTCAAGCCTCTCCTCGGGAGGGGTTTCCCCATTCGGGTTTCTACTCCCAACCATCTGCTCCTGCAGATCAGGGGAATACCACCCCTCAGGGGAACACCACCCCTTCGGGGAACACCACCCCTTGTCAGGGGAATCCCACTCCTCATCAGGGGAATCCCACTCCTCAGGGGAACACCACCCCTTCAGGGAACACCACCCATCTGGGGAACTCCACCCCAAGACAGCACGCAGAGCTGGAACAACAGGACAGCCTGCATGCCCCAATCCCGACCGTTGTAAACGGGTCCCCAAGTCCTGGTCTGCCGAGCCCAGTGGGCAAGCTTGCAGACCAGGCAATCGCGGCACTTCCGCGGAGATCCGGACGACTCCGAGGGCCTCCAAAGTTCCTAAAGGAGTATGTGAGGGCTCTATCTGCACTAGCATAGTGTTCGGAGTTTTTGCAAGACTGGAGGCATTCTCAAAGGTACAAATGTACTTTTACTCAAGCTGGCACTGCCCAGCATTGTTTTCAAAAGCTTCCATTACCTGCTTGCGTTTTCAAAAGCTTTAATGAACAAAGGCAGGCGACACATCCTACAAGGTCGCAGGCTGGGCTAAGGTTAGTGGGAGTGAATGGGTAGCCTCCATTCGGGGGCAGCATTACTAAAGCAACCTAACTTAATAAAAAGGGGTGCAGTATGCTCCTCACTAACGGGGGAGGGGTGTAATGTACTCAGTTGTGTGAGGCAGCAGGTGCAGGGCAGCCATGTGGCTGCTGCAGAGATGGAATGTCTGGGGCCTGGGCAGACTTGTTATTTTAGAATGGGAGAAATTCCCTGTATTCATTGGTTAAGATTAACCAGAGCTCCGTGTATAAAAAGGAGGGAGCTAGTTTCGTTTTCTGTTCTGTTCTGTGTCTGTTCTACATGAATAAACCTTGTTGTTGTTTAACTTCGTCTCTTCAATGCCTACCACGATAATACAGAACAATAGCAAATATTACTACAGCAAGTGTCTGTTCGAATGCCTTCCACACAGGAGAGTCCACTATCACCCAGGTAACCGGCTTATTGTTGAAAAACTCTTACCACTAGGATTTTTTTCCCCTGAGTTGAACTAAAACCCACTTCCTTGTAATTTAACCCAATTTTTTCCTGTCCTGGCTTCTAAAACAAGCCTGAGCAAGACCATCTCCTCTTTTACATCCAGATAGCTGACTCATGTCTTTCCACAATCTTCTCTTTTCAAGGCTAACCATACGTAATTCCTCCAACTGTTCTTTTTGTGATTGTCCTACCAGCCCTTTCATTAATTTAATAACTTTCCTCTCCACATAGTTCAATTTGACCCTCTTCTTCCAGAGGTGCCCAGAACTGGATATACTATTGTAGGTGTAATCTGAGCAATGAAGAATAGGAAACGATTGATCTTGAACCCGTATTTCCGTGGATGAAGCCCACAATTGGATTTGCATCACACTGTTGGTTTATATTCAACTTGGTAACCCATCAAGACACTGTGTATGCTCATACCCTTTGTGGTACATGTGTATCACACCCTAAGAACAACACCTCAGTAATTCCAATCCATATATTATGGTTGGCTCTTCTCTGTGAAAACAAGCACAGCCATAGTCACAGATGAGGGGAGGGAAAGACAGAAGCCGTGGTAGATGGCAGGCTTCAGGCTGTTAGTGTTCAGACACAATACTTTCCTTGCTGTATTAAGCAATAGTACCACAACCGCCAAAGCACACTCTGGGGCTGCAGCAAAATACCTTTCCACAAATGCCATCTTCCTTACAAGTGGCTGTTTGGAAGGCATGTCAAATGGAGCTCCAGATCACAAAGGCTTTAGCAGTGTGCTGAACAATATGTGGGAGGCTTAAGTTTGGAAAACCAAGCTGACAGGAGCCCCAGCTGGGCATGCCTTCCATACTGTATATTGTGCTCTAAAATGCTTATTTTTGTAATGTTTTAAAATGGGGAAAACCTTTTGGCCTTCTTTCTCTAGAGCTTGTCTCCCTGGAGAAAAGCCTTCCTGCATTTACTCCAAAGAAATGCAACTCTGACTTTAGAGTAGCCTCACCTCTACAAGGGTGAAATGACCAGAAAAGGATTACCCTAACCCCAGACAACATGGAATGTAATGTATATATCTTTTTTCTGCAGGTCCATGACACACTCACCTCTGTTCACATGCATATACATATACATACGCTGCATACACATATATTGTGCATACTGTGCCTATCTGCCAGAAGCTGTTTAAAAGCAAAAGGCAAAGAAGGCAACCACAAATTAATAATTACTAATTAAAATTGACCGGCTATGAAACACAGGACTCCATTGTGAAAATCAATCCTTATCTGCATATACCAGTCATACCTTGCATCCCCACTTACAAACCACTCAAATATACTGAACACAGAAGTAAACTCATATGCATAAATTCTCCTTCCTCCTTCCAGAAGAAACAGAAAAAAGGAGAAAAATTTCTGCAGATGTATGCATGTATAATGCATACCCCAAAGAAAAGTAAGCACATGATGTTTATTTAAAATGAAAATACGGAGTGCTAGAAGCGTAAATATTGCTGTGCTTACTTTTTGAGTGATCAACCAATGCTATACTCAGGAGTAGAGGTTGTTTTTTTTTCTGCTTCCTTTATTGAAAGTTTTAGTACTTCACAACTCACAACTTCCAATGAGTCTGCCAGATAGGCAACCCAAAGTAATCAAACAACCATAGAAGAACACAGGCACGCCTAGTCAACCAATATCTTAATGTGCTACAATTATTAATCTCTCTGATTCCTAAATTAATTGTTTCCTGAAACATTTTGCATTTAGGATCTTCACGTCATGCAAATAGGTACACCTTCATTATACCCTACAGTACCATAAACTTTGTTTTGGTTCTTATCTTTTATTATCTTGTTTTAAGATATGTGGTTTTATTGTAGGTTTTATTTGTTTTTCTCAAAGGTTTTTTGTAATCGTTCTCTTTATCCACCACACTGGACTCCTTCAGGAAAACAGCACTATAAAAATAAGATAATGAAATAATAATCGTGCTTCCTGAATGTCATGCAAAGCATTGAATTATTGAGAGGCTCGTGAGGGGGAAAAGAGATAGCCACGTTTTTAAAATCATTGGAGGTTTAAAAATTTTAATTAAAATTTAATTTTAATGATTTCTTTTAAAAAAAAACATTGGATTCTTATCAGTGCAAAAATTTCCCTGTACCATTTTAATGTACTCCAAAGAATGTTGAAAATCCATCAAGTTATAAACCTCTTTTTATTGGCACACATTACTTGGAGCAATAAGCATTTAAGGCCACTGAAAGAAAGTCAATTGCAGGAGTTGGTGTGTGCGTATGTGTGTGTGTGTGTGTTCACATAAAGAAAATGCAGTAGAAGCATTTCCCCCCCCCCCATGGTAAATCACTAATGCATGAATCACCATAATGGGCATTACTGTTGCAACTTGCTTTCACGCTGGCAGAGTAACTTTGAAAGGCTACGCCATGTCAGAACAATCCACTTTACATCAAGCTAAGTGGTTCCTTCTGCTAATGGGAATTTGTGGATCAGGAATGGACCAAGTCACCTCTTACTCCGAGAGGAGAAGATCTGCTGGGAAAGTCCATTGTGCTTACTTTCTTTGTAGCACGTGACTGTCACGAAGCTCTTAGCATTTACATACTTTTGTAAAAGAGGCTTAGTAAATGGCTATCTATCTACATCACCTGATAAATAATGGCTTGCGCTTGTCAAAGCATGATGGCTGATAGGCTCTCTACCTTTCATTAGAAACAGCTTAATTTATATTCGAAGAGGAATTGAAGTTTATATATCTTGAAAATATTTTCAGAAAATATATTTTTTTTGTTTACAAAATGTTTATGGGGTTTTTCAATTCCAATAGTATCTGTACAGAAAATGCAGTTACCAATTAATGAGGGAAAGTTTGATTGTCCAGATGTGGAGTTATATCATGCTTACTTATTGTCAAGCATTAAATATTGGAACCCAACAATTGGTGTTAATTATCTCATTTGGACAATTAGGCATATATATAGGTATAGTACCTATGGTTGGATGAGCAGTGTTATGTTCTAAATATATTAAAACTCTACTATCTCTAGAAACAATTATGTCAGAAAGTTATGGAATGGAATGTCTAATTTAAAAAAAAAAAGACTCAATTCTTTATCCCATGCCAAATTGTGGAGAAACATAGTGTTTAAAAACTGGGGGAAAGGCTTCCGGTTCCGGATCGCGGCTCTGGCGGCCATGCGGGGGGAGCACTCTCTCTGCCGCCCGGTTTCCCTTCGTCATGCAACCCTGAAAAGGGTCGTAAGTCACCCTGGAGGGGCGACGACCATGAGGAGGACCCTTGGCAGCCCTTCTGTTTGATCCAAGGCAGCTCCTTTGGACCGTTGGAGAAAAGATTGGCCATTAACATAGCCGATCACTAAGCCGTGCCAGCCGAAAGCCAAAACCACTACCAAGCACAATGAAAGCACCGTGGAGGATTTGGGTGAGACCTTATCCTACCTTTCTTATATCCCAACTATCTTCCTGTGAAAGACTCTTGAAATCTCTTCCCCGCTTTTAACATAGCAGTGTCTGCCTACCTTGGGAAACTAAAGCTTTGAAAAGAAAAGAAAAGAACAACTAACCTAAACAACTAAATAACTGGACTTGTACTTTTTGGATAGTTGGGGTCCCAAAAAGTTCCTATTGTGGACCTATTACCTTATCTATTTGTTAAATTTGAAAAAAAAATCAATTGGATAAAAGCCTAACTGCTGTCTGGAAAAAGATTTTACATGCTATCGGGGATATCTTGTGGCGAAGCCTGGTACAGCAAGTGAATTTCTTTGACTGTGAGGCCTGCTTACTCCCTAGATTTGTCCTTCGTACTATCTTAAAAAGATAAGAATTTGAAACAGCTGGATGGTGAAAACAACTTCTAAGAATAGTGGAGGTGGACATTTGCTGACTTTTATTAAACATAGCCTCCACTAAAGGACTATCTCTAATCACCATAGAAATGGAGGAATTCTACCCACAACTCAACTATAAACTCATACTCGAAAAAATCCTTGAAGCCACTGAGCTAATGAATTCTAGAGCGAAAGACAAAGATGTCACCTTAAAATCATAAATTGAAGCCCAGATTCCAACTAATGAACCTACAATCCAAAAAACAACAGAAGAGGTACAAACCAATATCAAAGAGGATTCTATACAACAACAAGTACAATTTACTGAGAACTTTGACAGTCAAACCTTGATTTCAATTAAAGATCCTGCAACTCAAAAAGCAACAGAAACTGAAGAAAGCAACACTAAGATGGAGGACGCTAAAGATCAACAAACACAACATATTGAGAACTTAGATAACCCAGACAATCAAACAACAACCATAACACCAGACATGACCTCTTATTTTAGCCAGATGAAACTGGAAGAAGAAGAAGACCAGACTGAACTGACGACAAATATTTTAAATTAAACATGGAGATTTGAACTATTAGGGCAACAATCTAATGATCACAAAGGGGCCAGTTCCTTTGAAAAGTTGATAACTGGATGCTCTCCCTTGATTCAAATAACATGTGTAGGAATGAAGGGAGACACATCTGAGGATTTAAAGGCACTGGTATGGAAGCCTGTTTGGCACAAAAAGAAAGCTAGAGTTAGATTTAAAAATGAGATTTTCCTTCCTCCCCTCTTTTTATCTTTTTATCTGTTGACTGATAATGGAAGAGCTTAAAATCTTACTTAATGGGCTAAGGAGACTTTTAAAGATATCGATTGATTTAATACTTAGGATTTAGATTTATAAGGGAAATGAAAATTAGCCATTAGAGTATAGTTTTGAATTGTATTATGGAAGTTGGTTTGTGACAATAAAAGATATCTTATTAGTAAATGATGAGGTACTAGGATGAGAAATAGAATATACTTGTGAAATAAAGTAAGAATGTAATTAACTGAATAATATGTGTATTTTAGATATGATAACCATTCTGTAATGAAATTAGGAAAATTTGGATTACCTGAAGTCTAAATATTATGGATATTAAAGGCTAAATTGGAATATGGTAACTGAAATTAGGTAAAACTTAAAAACAGGACTTGGATATATATAAGTAAAATTATATTGACAAATGTATTGATTGATTGAGCTATAATTAGAAATGTATTAACTTGAATGTGATATAATAATTAAGGGAAATAGAGAGGGAACCTTTAATGATGTAACCTGAGATATGTATGCAAGACTTTGTTAACTGGACTATAGATTACCCAATCACCATGCTGCTTCCTAAATATTTGGATGTAAAATTGAAAAATTAATAAACCTTGTTATAAAAAAAAACTGGGGAAAAGATGGTGATAAGGAAAAAATTGATGGAAGCAGGGATATTGACTTTGGACCAATTGATAGATGATGAAGATGAATTTTGAACATAATCTATGTGAAGAATAAATATCATCTGTTAGATGTAACCTAATAGCAATATTTGCAATTACAAAACAAAGGTGTTGTACTTTTGTATGCCTTTTTGGAAAGTCCCATCAAAATGTTCTCCTGGTACAAACTTCATCTGCAGGGGGAAGATGGAAGG
This sequence comes from Azemiops feae, assembly GCA_023970755.1. Classification (NCBI taxonomy): domain Eukaryota; kingdom Metazoa; phylum Chordata; class Lepidosauria; order Squamata; family Viperidae; genus Azemiops; species Azemiops feae. The sequence continues at coordinate 436,571 of JALGBA010000014.1, forward strand.
AATACACAAAGAATACATCCAGAGGAAAACATTTTCCGTTATAGCAGCCATCATTCCCAACCTTGGCAGCTGAACATTCTTAAAGGTTCCAATCTCAATTTTTACAGGGTGCAGGACCGTGTTAAAGATATATGCATATTAGTCATCGACTTACAGCCATTTGTTTAGTGACCCTTCAAAGTTACAACAGCATTGAAAAAGTGACTTATGACTGTTCCTCACACTTAAGAATGCCAAGCACCCAATTTTAAACATGATGGTTGTACAACTGAGTACAACTCCCTGTATGCTCCTTAGTTCTTCTTCACCATCTTTCGTCCTGTAATGAGTCAGCTTTCTAGAACTGAAGAAGAGTCTAAGTCCCTACATTTTAGAATAAGGCATATTGTTGTTGTTTCATTAAGCCAAACACACACCTAATTCAGATTGTTGCCTTCTTCTGACAAGATCATCTTCCCAGATGGTCTATTTTGCAAATCTGTTCTACCTCTGATTCTAGCATCATGCAGAAATGGAGATGCAAATATTTATGTCTGTATTGTATCTATTTATTGGTTCAAAACATCAATAGCTGATATTTGGCAATTCCTTAATGCTGTCACCAGGCATCGGTTGTCACACTAATCTAGCCCTAAATCTAATTGAAAGCCAGCTTCTACTGTTCTTGACACATATTCACATTTTGTGGATAGTAAAAAAGTATTCACTTATTGGGAGATGGGCAGACAGTAAATATGATGGCTAGATGGATGGATGGATGAAACCCCAAATCTCTAAAATTCTGTTCTAAAAGTCAGTTGCCTGTATCTGGGAAAGGTAACCAGTCCTCTGATGATGTGGTTTGCACTTTTCTGGGAAAGCTTGACTCAACAGTGCAACTATTAAATTCATAAAACATGACAGGGTTCCTTTTTTTTTTTCCCCTCCAGATTTCCTGCTAACCTCCCAACCATGAATGTATTTTTTTTCTTTTGCAGAAAGGATAAACAACCTAGACTACAATGCAGGGGAATCCAGCAGGGGGTATTAAAAAGTCAAAATGACAGCTATGACTACATATTCAAAGCCTTCCCTTTTTATATGCACAACACATAGAAAAAAGGATTGGGCTTTGGATCCCACGGTCCTAACCTCCACCTTGACACCCACCCTGCCCACCACAACAGCCATTCTTTGAATTGTTATCTTGAGCCATATTTTGTGTTTGGACCATTATCTGTAAACTGGCTTCTTTGAAAACGCAGTGAGCAATGCTGCATTTGTCAGAATCGACCTTCTCTTTTAACCAAAATCTGAGCTGAAGGAGACCATGTATTATAAATCTTCTATGGTGACACGTGCACAAATCATACCAGATTTCTTATTACGGTGCTGGTAAAATGTTTTACCGGCTTAAGGTTATAGCAGGGTAAAATAGCCCACTTGCATGCATTTATGTTGTAAATATAGAGAATGTGTTTGTGTAAATACACACACAACACATACACATACATGTACATGATGAAAGCCAGAATAGTCTATATGGGAAATAGGTGGAAAAGCAAAGGATCTGCAAGCTTAGTAATGAAAGTCAAATAACACAGCAAAAAAAAAAAAAGTAAAGACAATGCTCTAGTTATGAACCAATAACGTTTTAAGTAGCTGTTTGGAAGTCCAACAAGCATAAAATACATGCACAGTAACCTTTGCACCAAGCAGTGTGAGCCCCTCAGCTTCTTCTCACCCCTTCCTCCCAGGAGTGTCCAAGGGGCATCTTCCCAGCAGTGTGGAGAGCTTGGCTTTGGGTCCAGAGAATCTCTCTGGCACTGCTTCCCTATGGCTTCAGCCACTAATTCTGGAATGGACCAATTTACCCACAAGCCACTGGGACCTTTGTTGGGGAAGGGCTGCTGGCAAGGCAACCAGGCCCTGCCATCCTGTGTGACTTGTGGGCAGGGAGGTGAGATGCACACTGGTTGGTCTCAACCCTATGAGATAAGTAGGGGCATGCTTCCTAGTATCCCTGCTGTAAGCCTCTGAGGATGACCCTTGGCAACCCTCTCTCTTCCCAGGGTACTTGGACCCTCTTTTGGACAGATGTGCACCTCCTCCACTGCTTGGCTGAGGCATTGCATCTTCCCCATGCCTTGGGTGCAGCTGGCCTTCTCCACAGGAGGCTCATGCAACAGTACTGTCAAGCTGTCATGCAGTGTGCCATACATTAACCCTTTTCTGCCTTCTCCTGACTTCTGGGACCTCCTAGGCCGTGGGTGTCAAACTCACCGCGTCACATGACGTGTCGCGACATATTGCGACTTTTTTTCACATTGCCAGAGCTGGGGTGGGTGTGGCCTCTGCATGATGCAACCGGCCTGTGGGCCAGCAGTTTGACACCCCTGTCCTAGGCAGACAAGTTTGTTCATATGTTCACAACTCAAAAGTTCATAACTAGAGTAATGTCTGTACTAAGATTAGTTATAAAGAAAACGAAACTATATAACAACAGGTATCAACTTTATCAACCTGACTATGAAGATATTGAAGTGGTGGACACTTTCTGTCTTTTAGGATCAATCATAAACAGTTGGTAATTGGAACCAGAAGTCAAGAAATATGACACAGACCAGCACATGGTAGAGTAACAAAGCCGTTCAGATTCCAGGATATGTCTTTATCTACAAAGGTTACAAGGCATTGTGCATTATTATGCCCTTTGACAATCTATGGAAGCAAAAGTTGGACTTTGAAGAAGCAAGATAGAAAGAGTATTAATACTTTTGACATTTGATGTTGGAGGAGACTCCTTGAAATACAAAGATAACCAAGAAAATAAACCAATGGATCATCGAACAAATCACTCAAAGTTGTTACTTGAGGTACAAATGACCAGGCTCAAATTATTATACTTTGGACACATTATGAGAAGATCCAGCTTCCTTGAGAAGTTTATAATACTGTTAAAAGTGGAAGGAAAGGAAAGAAGAGGATGACCAGCAGCAAGGTGGTTGAACGAAGGCAGGGGTCTTCAACCCCGGCCCTTTTATGACTCATGGACTTCAACTTCCAGAATTCCTCATTCTGGGAGTTGAAGTCCATGAGTCATAAAAGGGCCGGGTTTGAAGACCCCTGTATATCAGCGAAGGACACATTGTTGGAAGTCCTGAAAGACCAAACTGGGGACAGATACCACAGAGAGAATTTATCAATGCAATTGCTAAGATTTGATGATGCATAATCAATCAATCTATTGTACAGGATTCTTTTTTTTTTAACCTGCTACATTGCAGATTAATGTAGCAGTCGACAACTTAAAACTCCTGATCACACATGCAGCTGTTGCAAAGCATAACATCTCCAAAGTCAGTACATGCCATCCTTGTCAAAGAAGTAAGAGAACTTTGAAAAATTACATGTCATCATTTATTATATTACACTCTTATTTATTTAATCATTTAAGGTCATGAAAGAACTATACATCACATATATAGTGATATCCTAACAAAAGAAACAGTTTCATTTTGGTTTCTTCTTTAAAAAAAAAAAGTCAGTACACTAAAGTAATACAACAGCACAGATTTTAAAACAGAAAAGTTCTGTTGCTATTCACAGCCTCATTAACTGCAATTATGCCATTGGAACTAGATAATGGCTGACCAATCCATCCTTATAATAAAGGAGAGGAAATGTAGGACAGCCAAAAATCCCTATTTCTGAAAAGGTTTTTTATCCTGTCAAAGGGCACGCTTGAAAAAGACAAGAACAGTTTCCCCAATCACTTCTACCTTTTGAAATCGTTCCCACTGGTGACTTAAAATTGGAGCACACAAGTCCAGTAGTGCACGGAAATTGTAAGAGCAAAAGAGAAGGCATATATCTGAAAAATGGACTAGCGAGGGAGAAAACATACGAGGAATGTTTCGTACGATAGCCAAATGATTCAGATATTATACCACTGGAAAAAAAAATAGTCCCTGGACACAAGCCAGTTTTAGGCATCTTAGTACATTTATATCCTCCAGCTCTAAATGTTTTAAGCACCAGGGGAAAAAAAACCCACTTGAGGAAGCATGCAACTGCTGCAGAAGATAATGCACTCAAACAGCCCAGCCAGACTTACAACCTCTCAATTCATTTCATGCAGCTGTAAATCTGTATGCTGCAATACAGATTTGCCAGGAAAACCCTCATCAGTTTCTATTTCACATTAATAAAGTTCTGCAAATAGACCCAATGAACTATGAACCAAAGTGAAAACAGACGATCTGGTAGTCTTAGCGTTTCTTAGAATGCCAGAGAACTAGAGAATTAGAGCTATAATAAAAGATTGTGAGGCTTTGCCATTTTTATAATCCTTGCAGCTTGACTGTCTGCATGACTGCTCAGATGGAAAGTTCTGGGACTTATTCCCAGGTGGTTATGGATGGGACCTGCAGCTCCCAATTAATTAGTTGAACTCGGTGTGACACAAAATCCAAATTAATCCTGTTATGATGGGATGCCGTAAATTTAATTCTTCCACTCAAGCAGATGTAGCTGCCTCTGGAAAATGTCAAAAAGGATCCTGTCTAACAGGAACTCTCCACAGGCATTTGTTTCTTTTTTGCCTGGTTCTTGATTAGTCTAACGAACTTCCTAGGCATTACATTCGCCTGCTAAGTCAATATTTCTTCCATGAACATCCATTAAAAAGATGACACCGAAGCCAAACCTAGTAATTGCTCACTCTAGAAAATAAAGATCAAGAACAAATAAACTTCTTCAGAATTTCCACTTTTGGAAAAGCATACTGAGGAATCAAGAATGTATAAAGAGCAGTGATAAATGGCTCCCATTATGTTCTATCAGCACAGCCACATCTGAAAATCTCTTCTGTGAAGCGTAGCTAACAAGTTAACAAAATTGGAAGTATCTTTTGTTATACGTGGGCATTGACCCACTCAGTGGCATCCACTATTCATAATGAATCTAGGATAAACAGCAGCAATGCCTAATAGATTGTATTCTCTGTCAATGAAAAAGACTTCAGGGACAGCATGAATTCATTGTCCCACTGCCTTTTAACTCCTATTTTCCAATTACTGCAAATATTCAGGGAAAAATATCAGTGCAGGGACCATTTCTCTAACTTAACTATGGCTGATCTGAATCTCCCAAGCTAAAACAGGTTTTTGTAGAGGTTTTTTTTTTAAAAAAAGAAAGGCTCAAAATTACCAGCTGAAAATAGAAATTCATTATTCGGGGGGATGGGGAGATTAAGGAAGAGGTATTAATGGTTAATATTTCAGTTTTTGCTTCTTATTTTGGCTCATAGTGAAATTTGCAAATAAAGCCATTTGCGAATGGGCCTGATTCTTGCAGCAGCAATTATCTGAGTAATCTTCATTTATTCAAAATCATTTAAATGAAGTGGCCACAACTTTGCCAATTTTCAATTCTATGGGAGTAATGGGCCCCATATTTTGGGTGCATACTTTAAGTTACCCAATTTGAGGCACATTGATTCAAAAATTGTTACCCTCTGATATACCATTTCACCCAACTAAAGGTTGAAATGAGCATCAGAGCAATGTTATTAAACATGTGACTTCTGTCAATAGCCCAAGTTAGTAACATACATTCTGATCCTCTGTTTTCAAAGGGTAATCCATCCCAGAGGGATCCAGAGGCCTGAGAATTTAGCTTTTAAATGCATGCAAGTATGTAGTGGACAGGCAAGAGAGCCTCACAGAGTTTAACTGGAACCAATCAGAATAGAGCTGGAAGGGACCTTGGAGGTCTTCTACTCCAACCCCCTGCTCAAGCAGGAGACCCTATACCATTTCAGACAAGTGACAGTCCACTCTCTTCTTAAAAACCTCCAGTGATGAAGCACCCATAACTTCTGAAGTTAATGCAGAAGTTAATTGTCCTCACTGTTAGGAAGGTTCTCCTTAGTTCCAGGTTGCTTCTCTCCTTGATTAGTTTCTGTTATGTCCTGGGCCTTGCTGAGTCATTCAGCAAGGCTCAGGAAGGCTGCAGGAAGGCTGCAGAGACCCGGACAGACCACGTGTCTGCCCGGGACCCAGACAGGCTGTCTCCGGCCTTGCGCACATGCGCGAGGTGGGAGAATGGCCTGCAATGATTGGATGTGCTTCCCCTTGCAAGGGGATATAAAAAGGCCAGTGGCCATTGTGTTCTTGCTTCTCTTCTGTGATTGTGTTTCAATCACAGAAGATCTTTGTTGTGAACCAGCCTCGTCTCGATGTCTTCTTTGCAAGAACAGAACAGTTTCCATCCATTGTTTCTTGTCCTACCTACAGGTGCTTTGGTAAATAATTTGACCCCCTTTTCTTTGTGGTAACCTCTCAAATACTGGAATACTGCTATCATGTCCCCTCTAGTCCTTCTTTTCTCTAGACTAGTCAAACCCAAATCCTGCAACCGTTCTTCATATGTTTTAGTCTCCAGGCCTTTAATCATCTCAGTTGGTCTGCTTGATTTGGAAGGCCATGAATTAAGGTTTGGATGGCATGGGTAATTTATGGTACGATAAAGTTAAAGTAAATATTGATTTTAATAATCATTTTATTAGATGCACCATATTAAGAGTTTGGAACAAATATAAAACAAGGTTCTTTATGAAATTGCCCCTATGGGTGTCCCCACAAGAAGCTTTTCTAAGAAAAGAAATGGTGGTGAAGCCAGACTGGTGGACGTATGGTAAAATAGCATCTTTTAATTCTGGAGACCCCGTCCTCAAGTCTAGAGAAGAACTAGAATTAGAAGGTCATGCTTGTCATTGATTTACATATCAACAAATGAAGGAAAGACTTAAACTAGACAAAAAGGGCCATGGTTTTGAGTTTGCTAAAAACGAATTGGAAATTCTACTATGTGGTAGTGACGATCATATAATTGCCAAGGCCTATAAAACATTATTAAAATTGAATTTGGAAAAAATCTCAGTTGTTCTTCTTTGCACTTTTTCCAAAGTCTCAACATCTGTTTTGTAATGTGGTGACCAAAACTGGATGCAGTATTCCAGGTGTGGTCTTACTAAGGCTTTATAAAGTGATAATAATACTTCATGTGATTTTGATTCTATTCACATAAGCATTCACATAAGCATGTGAAGAATTAGAATCTCTAAGCGAATTTTATTTGTCACACAAGTTGATGGGCAGCTAGGAAGGAAAAAGAGATGAATGAGCAACTAGTCCATATCCCCAAAGGACACATTTTGGAAAGCCAGACTGCTTGACTGCCTGCCTACCTATCTAAGTGGTGCCTTGTTGGTCATCTGCATACTAATCAGCACAAGCAAAGATTGTGGCAGACATTGGTGCACTGAGGATCTCTGTTTAACATCTGCAAGGAGGTCAGAGGTCAGAGAAGGGCAAGGGTCGCAGCCTCCTGAGAGACTTGCTTGCTGAACATTCAGATGAGAGTCCTGATCATTCCAGTCCCTGGAAGAACACACCAAGGTCTAATCATCCTTTCACTGCTTCCTCTCTCTTTCTCTCAGATTCTGAATTAACAGATAGATTCACAGGATCAGGCTCTCATAAATCTCCACTGGCTAATGATCTATCTTAGTTAGAACCAAACATCCATATAATAGTTGCATGGGGGAAGGGGGAATGTTTGACTTGGATTAGGAAGGCTCTTCGCTGAGTCCCCTTTTATCCATAAAAATCTACTGAGAGATGCAGATGACCCAAGCTGTAAAATATTTGGCAGATATGAGAGAAGATATTTGAATGAAAGGCACTTGGAAGCAGTAAAAGAGCAGAGGGTGGGGTTAACCCCTTCCCACTCAATCACCTGTCCAGTACTGTCTTATCAGTGGTTAAGGCTACGAAATGGCAGCAGCAGAGAGCAAAAACATTTTTTCTGACCAAAATTGTTATTCCCAAAGGAATGGGAATCTGCCTGTCCATCGAACCCAATAAAATCTTTATGACAATAAACTGATTTCAGATTTCCCACATATATAGGATCACCACAAACGTGTGCCAAAATTCAGAATTTTGCACATGGTTCACAATTAAAATAATGATTAAAATAAGGACTAAAAATGACTTTAACAACACTAATGAGCAAGAGTTTGCTGAACTCACATACATCAAAAGATTATCAGGCTCGGTCAGGCACAAGCAACCAAAACCACTTGTGAGAAAGCCAAGCTATATACAGTAGTTTATTGCCAATTACCTATATTACAAGAACCTTGCCAGATTGTCTGCCTTCCCTTGGGAGATGGCAGATATAAGCTAAAAGCTTGAACTCAGACATTTCCTCCCCACAAGCCAACTCTAATCTGGAATGTCTCTTGAGTTCCTCTAGACGGGGCCCCATGTCCTTCAGCCACGGGTCTATGACAATTCAAAACGGCCAACTCAACTCACTGCAGGACAACTCGCCACCACCAACTTGCGGCAGGCAACACTAATATCAAAGAAACGATGGAGTAGAATCATTGAAGAAAGGATGCAAAAGGAGGGACAGAATGAAATGTGAATGGCAACAACTAAAATATTTTTTTTTTATTTTAAATAATTAAATAGAATTGTTAAATTGTCCCACAACGAGTTGTCCCATGGCAAGTTGTCCTGCAGCCAATTGGCTGTGGTGAGTTGACCACAGCGAGTTGGCTGTGGCGAGTTGTCCTATTCTGCCTTCAGCCAGTGATTCCGCCATAGGCTATCTCTGAAGGTCTCTACAAACCAAGTGGTTGTTAACTCATTACAGTTATTAATGGATGAGGCACTAGTGCTGTCTCAGGTGTAACCTACATCTGTATAGCCAACCTATCTTCCCTCCCTTCTCGCCACCTTACTCCCCCTCTGCAATGTAAATCCCATATCTGTTTATAGTCACTTTATGCATCTGACCAAGTGAGCTGCAGTTCGTAAAAGCTTATGCTTTTTTCATAAAATGTATTAGTTAGGAAAGATGCTACTCTTTTTCAGGTAAATATAAGAATTTATAAATATTGCTTATGTGATATAGCCCTCGTTGTCATACAAGTTGATGTTCTGCTACATTCAGGTTCTTTTCCCTTTAAATCCTTATTCCTCAGTGCCAATGGAAAAAGTGAAAGGAGAGAGAGAGAGAGAGAGAGAGAATGCATGTTGTCAACCGAAGTTTGAGATGCCCATCACCAGCCTCGTTATATTGCTGAAAGCCAATGCCCAAAGTGACAGCAGCTTTCTCAACTGAAAGCAAGTCAATACTGCCTTACGTCTTTGTCTGGTAGCTGACATTACATCCCAGATTATTGTATATCAGTGTGACATGCCTAAATGAGGTTGCAGTTGCTTCCAAAGGTTGTAAAAGCCATGCAAATATTTTCAGCTAAGAACTCATCCATCAATCTATGGTGTAAACATTTGCATATGCCTGGTTTTCCTTTAAAACTAAAATGAAGGGCATTTTATAGACCAGATGCTATATTATTGACTTGCAAGAAGATGTCAGCGTAACAAACAATGATAATAAGAGGCATGCTACTATTTTATGTATGCCACATGGATCTCTGTTTTCTTTTCTTTGCTTTCCGGGAAGTGGAGGAAATGACTGATCAAACAAGGATCATCTAGAGCAGTGGTGTCAAACTCACAACGTCACGTGACGTGTCGCGACGTATCGCAACTTTTTTTCCATTGCCGGCAATGGGGTGGGCGCGGTTTCGCTATGATGCATCCGGCCCACGGGCCGGCAGTTTGACACCCCTGATCTAGAGATTCAACAATTTCTCGCATTAAGGAATTACCATATGTGTAAATTGAGATATTCTTCAATTTAAATGGCTGGGAGGTGATTTGATGGACCAAAATGATCCTAGTACAATTCCTAGATTTCAAAACAATGACACAAACAAATTCAAAGTATATTTAGACCTTTATGCTGGGCTGGAAAACTTTTGGCCTTCAAGCTGTTGCTGAATTAAAAGAAGCTCCCAACTTCTTTTATATTTGGTCTGTTAATTGGAGTTGCTAGGAATCATGGATTATCTGTCTGGAAGACTATACCTTCCTTAAGCTATCTAAATTATAATTCCAAAACTCCATCCATCATCAAAAATACTGGACAAAAATTTTCATATTCAGATTTGCATTCTACTTTTTTGTTAGCATTTTCTATCTCCTTTCCCAAATACAGAAGGTTCCTTCCTTCCTTTTCTAATTTAATTTTGTTAAACTAGGAACGGGAGCTGTCAGAGGTTACTAAATACTTGTAATACCAAATACCAGCAATTATTCAGTTACTTAACTTTGTTTCTTCAATGCCTTTAAGAATTCCTTTTTCATTACTATCATACAGTTTTTCTACCAATTAAGAAATTGTATTTTTTATTATAAAGAAAATGCTTTGCTGGTATGCATTTTTTAGGGAAACAGAGACCCCAATACAAAAAAACCTCAGAACTTTCCAGACTTAGATTTAAAGGAGATTTTGGCACAGTATAGTCAGTGGTGGGATTCAGCCAGTTTGCACCACTTCGGTAGAACCGGTAGCTAATTTTTTGTTGCCCAAGCCCAGAATGGACTTCTGGAAGCAGCATCCACACAGAGAACTGGTTGTTCACATATTTGAATCCCACCACTGGGTATAGTAGAAATCTCCATGGATATGCATAGTGGAGGGTAGCATGTGATTTATCCTGCAGGAAACCTGAAGGATCACTATAAAAATGTTAGTAATGTTACAAAGCCAGCATGTTAGTAATGGGACGTGCCATACGGTTCTCTGTAAAAGTTCCCCTGCCAATATTATTATTGGGGATTTGTATTATTATTATAACTGGTTGCAGAATCGGCCAAATGTTTAGACTGAATTTTGCATTTTTACCCAGCTGTCATGTCTTTCCCAAGACCTGGGATAGGCAGATGTTGTGGTTTGACGGTGTTAAAGGTATAATTGCAGGATACACACTGTTCTGAGTAAAGCTGCCTTTTACAATTGGCTGATAGTGATTTTGTCAATGCCGATGGTGTTCAAGTGGTGCTTCAATTGTTTTGGGATTGCACCCAAGGCACCTATTATTGTTATTATTATTGGTACTACCTTTGCTTTCTTTTTCCACAGTTGTTCTACTTCCATTTGCAGGTCTCTGTATTTTGTGGTTTCCTCCAATTCTTTCTCTTCTACTCTGCTGTCTCCCAGTACTATTCAGACATTTATGTCTTTCTTCTTGAAAGTTAAGTCTGGGATGTTGTGTGGCAGGTGCTTATCTGTTTGAATTTCCAAATCCCAGAGGTCTTTAGCATCTTCATTTTCAATTACTTTGTCTATTTTGTGGTCCCACCAGTTCTTGTCTGCAGGCAAATGGTATTTCTTGCAGATAATCCAATGCTCTATTGCCACTAGTTAGCTGTGCTGTTGTTGGCAATTGGTCTGTGCAATCTTCTTGCAGTAGCTAACTAAGAGGTCCACTGTTTTTTCAGCTCCTTTGCAGAGGCTGCTTTTGTTGTCTATTGCTGTCTTCTCAACTCTGTGTTTATATGTAATTTGTTTTAAGGCTTGGTCTTGTACAGCCAAAATAGGCCCTCTATCTCTCTTTCTTCACTTTTGCTGTACTTAGTCATTGCTCAGTTAGGATTAGGGTTGTTGTTATCTTCTTTGCCTGCTAGGGTTGTGTGTGTGTGTGTGTGTGTGTATTGGCCATGAAATACTTTGCCTTACCATATCTCTTTTCTGTTCTTCATTTTATTACAAACAATGGTGATATTACAACATACAATATGCACTGTAATTTGACTGATTTGTATAATTCATCTCATTCATTGAGTGGAAGAGATTAAACAAATGGCTCGGAACACTGAGGCTTTAGATCCACGTAGAACAAGGGTGTCAAACTCGCAACCTCACGTCATGTGTCGTGACGTATTGCAACTTTTTTCCCATTGCGGGCAATGGGGTGGGCACGGTTTTGCCATGATGCATCCAGCCCGCGGGCCGGCAGTTTGACACCCCTGATGTAGAATAACCTTTTTTTTTTTGTCTGTGTTTGTCTTTGAGTCAGTTTTGACTCCTAGCAAGTGACTGGACAAGTTTTCTTGGCAAGGTTTTTGGAAGTGGTTTGCCCTTGCCTCCTTTGTAAGAGGGCTGAGAGAAAGTGACTGGCCCAAGGCCACCCAGCTGCCTTTGTTCCTATCATGGGATTAGAACTCACAGTCTCCTGGTTTCTAGCCTAATGCCTTAACCACTACACCAAACTGGTGCTCATAGAATAATTAGACTATAGTAATTGGTGGCAGCTTAGAATATATGGTATTAACACTGAATTTCTAGGTATGTTCTTGGCATTAACTCCCACTAGAGAATTCTGATGCATACTGACATGTGTAGAATGGAAGCTAAATATTTAAGTATTTAATAGTTATTTGTTACATATTTGTAGGGGTGTGGGTCTATACATATGTTGTGTATAGTATGTTTTAGGTGTGTCTCATGTATGTGTTTCACTTTGAGAGCGGGCAACTAAATTTCATTTTTTGATGTGTGCCATTGTGCCCAGTAAAAAAATGACAATAAAGGTTATCTTATCTTATCTTATCTTATCTTATCTTATCTTATCTTATCTTATCTTATCTTATCATCTTATCTTATCTTATCTTATCTTATCTTATCTTATCTTATCTTATCTTATCTTATCTTATCTATCTTATCTTATCTTATCTTATCTTATCTTATCTGCTTAAAGAAATAGTTGCAAATGGTGTAGTGGTTAAGATGTTGGACTATGTCCAAAGACACTCAATCCACTCAATCCAATCAATCCACTCAATCCACAGAGCCTTCCTGGAGGACTTTGCTTAAATCTCTCTCTCTCCCACAGCCCAATGTATTTAATGGGGCTGTTGTTAAGAAAAATCAAAGTGATAGGCTTAATGCTTTGAGCTCCTGGAAGAAAGGTGAAATATAAACTCAACAAATAAATAAATATAAACATGCCTGGTAGACTCATCAATTAAAATATTTGAGCAGATAGAAAACTGTCAAACAGCTTTCATCAGAACGGTCATGTTAACTATCAGGCATATGCAAATATATATTTAATTCCTAAGTGATTATTTGATTAATGCTTATATACTATTTTAAATCATTTTAATCAAAGTAAGCTAAATGATATAACCGAAAAATGCCTTAATAAAATATTCCTTTAGAATTAGCAATTTTATATACCACATTCCAATATTTTGAGTTGTAGCATAACTATAGCATAACCCTTTAAAATGCATGGCCCAAAACACTTATTTGAACTGTGATGCCATAATGATGCTGTAATGAAGAAATGTGTGTTGTGACATCACTCTGCAAGCTCCAGCCTTTTGGATTTACATCGCAACACTATAAGCAAGCAGATAAGAGCTGAGTTTGTGTTATGACATCTGAATGCACATTTTGTCACTTATTCCATCCACCTTTCTTGCAAACATTTAGTAATAGCAATAGCACTTAGACTTATACTGTATACTGCTTCATGGTGCTTTTTCTCTAAGTGATTTACAGAGTCAGCATATTGCCCCCAACAATCTGGGTCCTCATTTTACCCACCTTGGAAGGATGGAAGACTGAATTAACCTTGAGCCGGTCAGAATTGAACTGCTGGCAGTTGGCAGTATTAGCCTGTAATATTGCCTTCTAACCACCGTGCCACCATGACTCAAGATGGTAGTTTATCTAAATATGCTAGGAATTGTAATCCCAGCATACTTGGAGGGCACTGAGAGACCCACAGGGTAAGTAGCAGCAAATGATATTAGTAATCTCCCACTTGCTTTCGCTTTCCTATGTCTTTGTATGGAATAAAGGCAACAAAGTCATGCCGCAGCTTAATAATACAGAAGACATCCTGTTATCTGAATTTAGAAATCTGCTTGTAGAGGAGAAAAAGCACGAAAAAAGAAATGCTCACTAATTCTGCAAGGCAGAACAAATTCAATGCAGCTGTTTTCCCTGTGGAAACAAATCTATGAGTAGGAGTCGTTTCTGATTTAATTAGCCTGGGCTGAGTTCTCCTTACCTGCCTGTTTTTACCTGCAGGTGATTCAAATCGGTTTCTTAGATCTTCCAAGGGAATATTGAAGCGCTCTATCCTGCATCGGACACCTGGAGGTTTCTCCCTGCACATTTCAGCAGAAGAATATTTTCGACAAATCTTAGCCATGGTGATCACTGGCTCTATTGCATTATTTTGTTTTTTTTTCCTGAACAAAATTCCAGATGCTCATTTCCTGCTTTGAATCTATTAATGCAAAGATTTTATTCCATTCCGCTCTGCTCTATGAAGCTGCCAGATACCTGTTGCTGTTTTTTAGCTGGGGAATCAGTATTAGATTTTTTTTTCCCAACTGGAATTTGCCAGCATCAATCACTCCGACCAAGGTTTACAGCTCTGGACACCGCTTTTTCAGTGCAACTCCAATTTTCCATTTTTGTTTGATGATTTCTGGAAGGCTTCTTCAATTGGATAGTTGGCCAGCATCAGACTGAACTGGAAAATCAATTGAAATGTTGTTATAGCACAGAGAAGAAATAAACAACACACTCGAACAATGGGTTGTGTAGAAATCCTGTGACTGCTTTAAATCAGTCTCCAAGATTTTTTTAAAATCCATAAAGAAAACCATTGAATTATAGATTTGGAATGTTATAAGAATTAATTCTGGGAGTTCTTTTAATAAGAATTAATTAATTCTTAAGTTAATTAAGTAGTAATTATTATCTTATTAATTTTTAATAAGAAATGACATCATAAGGTTAGGATTTTTTCCAGCGTTGGTATGTCAACGTCATAACAAGTTCCTAAAGGGAAGAACCTTTGTTTAGAGGAGTCTCATGCTATAAAAGTGATTTTATTTATTTATTAAGCAAGTTTATAAGTCACCCAATTCATAGACTGGGTGGCAAACAAGTGTAAAAGAACATCAAATACAATTTAAAGAGAAATAGAAGAAGAAGGGACTCAGTGAGCAGATTGCCCAACGATGCATTTTCCCTTTCATTAAAGCACATTGGGTTTATAGGGAAGGAGAAGGGATGTTTGCCCTGAAAAAGCTGTTGAGAGGAAATAAATATATCCAGCACGGACTTCTCGGTTATGATGAAACCATCATGTAGGTGTGATGAATCTCATGCAAGTTTATCGGTGTTAAAACCTGAAAGGAAGTAATTACATTTTTTTAAAAATAAAAAGACAAAATATACAAATATCCAGATAGGTGTTTTTTTTTCAATACTTTTGGTTTGAAAAACTCTCTCACTGCAGTTACTAAAAATAATGATCAGGTAAAAAAAGTCTGTAATAATAGAAGAACAGTGGGAAACCAATTCAGTTTGAGAGAATGCAGCAGTGTGGTGCTCAATCAACCTACTCCCTTCGGTTCTTTGAGACTATTTTATTAGATAGGAAAAAGTCACCAAGAAGTTAGAAAGCTTTTCATTTCCTCCACTACTCTCAGACCTAAGTGAGAAAGTTAAACTATTATTTTGGAAATATTACTTGCAAATGTATATATGTAAGTATCCATTGTCTTTGGGGCACTACATCAGTCATAATCTTGAAAAAATATAGCTTATTAGCCTAGTTATTATATTTTCAGTATCTCAACATCTTTGTTCAATGGAAAACTCTAATTAACAGGTAGTTTTCAGAACTGCAGCTGTTAACACCCAAGAATATCAAGTTGTGCCCAATTCAGAAGAATATACATTCCAATTTACAGATATAAAAGGTAGGTGTTTTCATACAATGTTGTTAGTAGTCAGTCAATCATCAATCCCCAACATCCGCTCTTCCTACAATTCTCCTGAGACTTCTGTGAGCAGAACCCTTCTGGGATTTGAGCAGTTCCTAATGACAGCAGCTGTCCTTCCACATCACACTAAGCCAGTGCGGGATCTGTCTGGTTTAGGCTAAGAGCAACGTGTAAACTCAGACACTGTGTTTTTGTAAGCCTTGCAAGACGTAGGCGTAAATCCAGCCTATTACAGTTCTTGAACCATAGTATAGAAACATGGCTTAGGACTGGGATGTCTTTCTCACTGACCAGCTCCTCAGAAAAATGACAGCTGTAAGAAGAAGAGAGGTTCAGATTCTCATGGAAGAAAGGGATAGAAATTCTCGAATTCCCTCTTTTCCAGAAGTTGTCAGGTTGGGAGATGAATTTGTCTCATCTGACAACTTTATATCAAGCAGGAGGACTGTTGCCATATTTAGCAGGCTTTGAATCATTCTTTCTGCAACCCCATTTTAAAAACTGTTTTCTGCCTTCCCTGTTGAAATATTTTTCAAATTCCAATTTGTAATACCCCTCCACCCATTATCGAACCTTAATCTCTTTATTTTTTTTCCTATTAAACTTGTTTTTTACCCATGCACAGTATAGTTTGAATTTCTGCTGTCATACTGCACGTAGTTTAAGAGACGAATGCAAGTATATTTTGGGTATGAACATTACAAAGTAGGTTTTTCTGCCTTTTATTTTGCACCACAAGATCTGAAAAGAGATGAGTTCCAGTAGCTGGCTGGTTTGTTTAAATTCAAGCCCTGGAAAACTTCTTTTGGAATTTCTTTTCAGGCTTGGTTTTGTTTTTATCATCTCTCTCTATTGTTCAGCAGAGACTTTTGCTCTAGAAAGTCTGCATTTCCTTTTAATATGTCTTTTTTTATCGTGGTACTGACAGATTACATTTCTCCCTTTGTTTAGAGAATGCTCTTTAGATGTACCGTTGAAATCATGCCAATCTGCTGATACTGCAGTCTGGCAATTACATTCTCAAGAGAAATTTCATCATAAACTTTGATTAACCCTTCTGTTTGTTTGATTGTAACGACAGATCAGAAAGGTTCACAGCATTTTTGTAGTACCTTCTGAATAGAGAAATGTCCTGACACATGTTTCAATAAACTTTCATTTCATAATAATTTCAGATTTACTAGTTTTCTGAACATTGAAATGTTATTATTTATTCCTGAGTGTATATATGTCAGTTTGTCCCAGATACCTTTCTCTGTAACAGAATTTTGAATCAACGTAGAGTTTGTTGAGTTCAACCTCAGAATTATTTCAGATTTAAGTCATCTATCCTTTTCTTCCAAGCTATCCAAGAGCCCTACTGGTGGCACAGGGGTTAGAATACTGCAGGCTAATTCTGCAGACTGCCAGCTACCAGCAGTTTGGCAGTTCAATTCTCACCTGCTCAAGGTTGACTCAGCCTTCCATCCTTCCGAGGTCGGTAAAATGAGGACCCAGATGGTTGGGGGGCAATATACTGACTCTGTAAAACCGCTTAGAGAGGGCTGTTAAGTACTGTGAAGTGGTATATAAGTCTAAGTGCTATTGCTATCCTGATTTGGGCTTCATTTGAACGTTACCTCTCCACCAAAGCTCTGAGAGCTTTTCAAATAGTACCAACATCTTCAAGCTCTACTTGCTGTATTCTTCTCCATCATCAAGATGAAACTTTCCAGTCTCAGTGTCACTGCCATTTTCAAAACTTTATGCTAACTGAGAATGCAAAAATAAAAGTTCTTGATTTTCCTATGAGTAATCATTGTGTGTTGCCTCTTAGTGCTGACTCAGCTTAATACTTGAGCAAGCTCTAACAGGGGTGCTCAGAATTTAACTCTGGTTCATACCATAGGATATATGTCAGAACATGAACTAGGAGACAGATGGTTCCTTCAGATACTGTTGTCCCTACTCAAGTGAACCTTTAGAGGTGATTACCAGCATTCTAAAACTAAGTGTTTCAGTATCTATTGGGATTGAAAATTGTACCAAACAATATACTGTTTTCCTTTTCAAGTGGATGGGTGTACAATGTCTCTTTAGAGTTCCCCATTGAATGCAGGATGGTTGGAATAGGGATAAAAGTCCTACTGAGATCCCAGCCTTTAATGCTCAGCAGTTGATGTGAAAAGGATTCCAACCTGCTCTCACTATATTTATTCTTCAAAGGTCTCCTTTACTTCCAAACAGATAAGTGAATAACTGAACTTTGTCATTGGAGAGGGTGAAATTAAGTAAATGATTTCGATTTCCACTAAATCCCAAAGCCACTGAAGAGTGTGGGGCTATAGAAATAGATATTGGCAGGGTGGATTTCAGGCAGACAGGGCCAATTTATTTAAATACACAACACATAAATGCACTTCTGAGTTAGTCATGTGTAAATATGGTTGATTACATTAATCAAGGGAATAGGCAGAGCAAACTAAATTGAACAAACATGGACCAGTTTTATTTTGATAACAGCTTTGCACATTTCTTACTCTCCATAGTACTGATTTTGTCTGGTGCATTTGACAGTTAAATCCAGTGCATCTGGTACATAGAGAAAGTTAGGGGTCACAATCCTGAGTGCTCCTACTACTATTGGGACCACTTTGGCCTTTATTTTCTATATCCTCTGTAGTTTCTTCTCCAGGCCCAGTATTTCTGTAGCTTCTCATACTCCTTCCTAATGATGCTGTCACTTGGCACCACTACATCTATCACCACCACTGCCTTCTGGTCTTTGTCTACTACCACAGTGCCTGGATGACTGGCGAATTCCTGCCTCTTTAGGATCTGGAGTGAAAATCTCTGTGCATTGAGACAAGTTCCCAAGTCTTCAGATTAGCAGACTCCATGTCGTTCTTTGGCCAGCTTTCTATACTGGCAGGGTGTCTGACTACTGGTAAGGCATATATCTTGATGGCATGGATATTGTTCTTCCCATTAACCTGACTCTTTGGGATCTGTCTTATCCTTTGGTGGTACTTGGATGTTGTTGTCTTCCTTGCTTCCTTATCATGGTTCCCATGTGACCAGATACCAAGGTATTTATATCTGGTCTGTATGTCTTGTATGTGGCCTTCTGGTAGTACCTTCCCATCAGTCTTAACTACCTTTTTTTTCTTGACTATCATCCAGCCACACTTGATATCCCAACGTTCTCACTGAACATCTGTGTCAATTGGATCACATGTCTATTTTTGTTCATTCTTAGCTTACAGCTTGATGTCATCCATCTAGAGCACGGGTCAGCAACCCGTGGCTCCGGAGCCACATGTGGCTCTTTGAGCTTTCTCCTGCGGCTCCCAGCCTCCTCCGCCATTTGCAGAGAGAGACAGAGAGAGGCACTTGCGCTTCCCTTCTCTCTCTCTCTCTCTCTCTCTCTCTCTCTCTCTCTCTCTCTCTCTCTCTCTCTCTCTCTCTCTCTGTCTCTGAGTGGGGGAAGAGGACTGGCAGACCAAGGGCAGGAGAGAGCCAGCCCAATAAGAATGTGTGTCAGCTTGTCAGAGAAAAGCATGAAGCCAGCTTGCCAGGTGAGCAGAAGATCGGAGAGAGGGAGAGAGAGGGGGAGAGAGAGAGAGAGGCAGACAAAGAGAGGGAGAGGGAGAGAGGGAGAGGGAGGGAGGGAGGGAGAGAGAGAGAGAGAGAGAACTCATGCACAGCAGCCTCTATTTCTTTTTAATTAAACTCTTCAATCAAGCTTCCCCCGTGTGCGCACACATGCGCACGGGCAAGTTTTGCAGCTCCCAGTGTTTTCTTTTCTCTGGGAAACAGGTCCAAGTGGCTCTTTGAGTGTTTAAGGTTGCCGACCCCTGATCTAGAGGAGGTGGCTCATGGTAGTTCCACTCTTGAACCTGTATCCTTATCCTTGTGATTATCTGGCTGAGGGAAGAACATGGAGAACATGGAGAACAGAAGCAGGGACAATACATCACCTTGATATTTACCTCACCTGATGGCCACTCAGGGAAGCTGTCTTGAATTGACTTCTAGTTTTGTCTTCCACATTCACATTGAATTCTTGAGGAAGGCCCTTAGTATTCTGTTGACTAGTCAGATATTCACAGAATGTATTTGGCATTGAGTTGTAGGCTTTCCTGTAATCAATCCAGGCTATGCTCAGGTCAAACTGTGTAGACCTTGAGTTTTGAGTGACTGCTCTATCTATGAGCAACTGGTCATTCAAGCCTCTGGTGCTGTGGAGCATATCCAGGCCAAGTGCTGTCCAGATCTTCATATTCTTGACCTGCTGTTAGATATTTATTACATTGATGGTAACTGATTTCACTACTCCGAGAATTGCTGTGGTCTGCTCTCAGATCCTCTGCAGCCATTTTGCACTGGTGTTATGTATCTACTCTTTCTCCATATGTTCTCCCAATGTTATTCAGTTCAGTTCAGTTTCTGCTGTTGCTGTATTGTTGCACTGCATTTGGGAGCCCACCTTGGGTGGTTCTTTGGAGAAGGGTTATTTATCTTCTTGACCTCTGTTTCTCGACTGCATCTCCTTAGCCCTGCCACATAACACCCCAGACTCAACAATTATACAAAAATGTCTGGATAGTGGATGTGACAGCATCTGGAGACAGCAGAAGAGAAGAAAAAGAACTGGAGAAAATCACAAAATCACCTGCAAATAGAAGTAGAATTGCTTGGAGCAAAAGAAAGCAAAGATCGTACCAACTGTAATAGGTACCTTGGGTGAAATTCCAAAACATGTGGGGCACCATTTTGATACAATCATCACTGACAAAATTGCATCAGTCAATTGCAAAAGGCAGCTTTACTTGGAACAACGTACATCCTACAATGACTTCTTTAACACCATCAAACAACAACATCTGCTTATCCCAGGTCTTTGGGAAGGACTCAATAGGTGGACAAAAATGCCAAAATTCAGTCTAAACATCTGGCTGACTGTACACGCAACCATAGCAATACCACTAACCACCATCACCAAAAATAATAACTATTTTTTTAAAAAATACCAAAAGACCAAGAAAACTACTACGGTCCTCCCCACCCTCCAACTACCAAAGCCATGAACACTAGAGCCTTGAATACACTTTCCTCTGCACCCTCAAGAGATGAATTTTAAGTCAGGACTATTGTAATTAGTGCAAAGGCCCTAAGTCAGAAATCACCCTAGGGAGAAATGTTCCAGTGCTGTAGAAATTAGATGATTGAGTTCCAATAAAATATATTGTTGCATGGCTACTTCATATTCCTGAAGCTGCCAGCAGCTATACTCCTGTCTATTCGAATGAAGCAGCAGCAATTTCATAATTATAAGAAAATTCACTCCAAATTGAGTTTTTAACTAAAGAAGATGGATAATCAATACACTCTGCTCTTGAAGACTGTTATGAAAAGTAGATGTGGTGCTGTCTTAAATTTCTCGCAGCAGAAAAGAGGAGAAACAGAGGCACTGTATTTTGATGTTCAGTTGAAGTGAAGGAGAGATAAAAATATTATTCTCCTTTCTATTTCTGTAGCCACTTTTATTAGCAGCCATTTTTCAAGATATTTTGTTCAAAGAAGTATTCAGTTATCAATGAGCGATATGGTTCTATGGAATCTCTTCATCGTGTGCTGGGTCAATTCCATAATTTTGTGCCCTTTATTTGCCTTGACAAATAGCATCCATCTTTAATGAGATGGTTATTTGTGCAGTTTATTCAATGCCAATTGACAGTTTTATTAAAAAGCAATAGGAAGTTAATTCAGGCACAATCACTGGCTAATTGTGTATGTGTGTGTGAATTTCGTTAAGCGTTCAGAACCCAGGTATTGTCTGGTCTCAAAGGTACAGCCAAGCAGATGGTCCTCCAGCTGTACACACTGTGCATATACTTGAATATCCATAAACTGTCTGGGTCATGATTGAGCCCTTACATTGCTTATGCCGATTTGTTATTTGATGAGTTTGTCTTTATCCCAGCTGTAATTTATATATAACGTGTTGTAACATCTCACATCTCATCCATACCTTATTCTCTTGATGTACATCCACACCACAAATCCAGGAGAACTTATTCCTTTTGGGCAGGGTTAGAGCAATAAGGGGATAAATTCATCTCCCAACTTTCTTCTGCAGATTACAGATTTTTCCATAGCAGCAGAGAACCAACTGATCTTAAGCAGGAATACCTGAGTCTGAGGTTTCCTACCTGGCTTTTGCCTCCAAGCAGCCCAACTCTAGATCATTGGTTCTCCTGCAGCAATCTCAAGAGGGGAAAAAAGCCAATAATCTTGAAGAAAGTCATTAGGAGGAGAACTAGAAATTCATTGCTTCTCCCACCACCCCTGCTAGCAATCTCAGATCACTGATTCACTGCTACATTACAAGTAGAAGTATTATAGGGAAATAGCCATTTCTTCCCTATCACCTGTTTATATAAGATTGGCAAATCAGGATGGAAGGGGGGCAGCATTCTATTGCAAGAAATGGGAGCAAAGGGCAAGTTATCTATGTATGCTTTAAGCCAGGGGTCTTCAAACTTGGCCCTTTTATGAGTTGTGGACTTCAACTCCCAGAATTCCACAGCCAGCGTGCCTGGCTGAGGAATTCTGGGAGTTGAAGTCCACAAGTCATAAAAGGGCCAAGTTTGAAGACCCCTGCTTTAAGCAGAGATCAAGACTCACTCAAATAAAATTTTATTGTTAATGACTACGTGCACACAAACATGTAGGGTTTTCCAGTAATACAATGTAAATGTTTTACCCCTGTTTTCTTCTGAAATATTTTTTTCAATTTCTCAGACTAACGATGGGAAGCATGGGATCTCCCATTCAAATACTAACCATATCTGACTCTGTTTAGCTTTTTGTTTATTTAGATCACCAAGGTCAGCTGGGTACTGCCTCTTGCATGTTGGAATTATGAGAAGAACTTCTGCTCTTCCTGTTCCTCTATCATAAGAAAAGTAAAACTGTAGTTTTTTGTTCTCTCTGGGGATTTTAAATATTTTTTATAGCACTTAAGACTTCAAGACCACTTCAGCGGTTTTACAGAGTCAGCATATTGCCCCCAACAATCTGGGTCCTCATTTTACTGATCTTGGAAGGATGGAAGGCTGAGCTGGTGAGGCTATAAAAGGAGGTGGTTTGGGCAGGAAAGGGAAAAAAAGACAACAGGGAAAGGTTTAATCCCTTTAAACAAATGTAATTAGTTTTACCCTCTTATCTTGAGTCTGTCTATGGCAGGGGTAGGCAACCTTGGCTCTTTTATGACTCGTGGACTTCAACTCCCAGAATTCCTGAGCCAGCCATGCTGAGGGGAAAGGGAGAGGTTTCCAAGCTGAGCCATCCTGGCTCAGGAATTCTGGGTGTTGAAGTCCATGAGTCATAAAAGAGCCAAGTTGCCTATCCCTGGTCTATGGCTTTTAGAAAGTTTTCTTTGAAGGTAAACAGACTTAATTTAAAGCTAAAGCTTTTTGCGATTGCGGGAGCCTTTCAGTCTCGAGTTGCAACATTGTGACATGACACGCCTGAGGCAGCTTAAAGAGAAAAAAAAACGGAGTTTATGTGTTTCTTTATTTTGTGAACCTTTCTTGCTTTGCACTTGATTCCTGTGTCTTTAAGGGTACAGGGAAGGGATTGGGGGAGTGCATTCTTACTACACTATGGAAAGAGCTCAGAAGGGAGAGAGGAAAAAGAGCCGACCAGCTAGCTCAGGGGTCTACAAACTTAGCAACTTTAAACCTGTGGACTTCAACTCCCAGAATTCCTCAACCAGCCATGATGGCTGAGAAATTCTGGGAGTTGAAGTCCACAAGTCTTAAAAGTGCCAAGTTTGAAGACCCCTGAGCTAGCTGGTAGTGGTGCATATTAATAAACATGGATAAATTCATCATACATTTGTCAGTGCAAAGGGAAAGTGATTCAGCAAGGGAACAGCCACCAAAGAAATTAAAACTGGTACTTTTTTCCTTTTTTTCTACAGTTTGTAATATTTTATTAGATTATAGAATAAAATACAAAAATACAAAAGCAAATAGTAGGACATCGTGGGGAGGAAAAAGGGGGGGAAAGTGAGGGGGAGAAGGGAAAAAGAACAGACTTCCTCTGTTGCAGTAGAAGGAAGCATTAACATTGAACCTCAACTTTTTACTTTTCCATAATAAACTAGCCATTTCTATAACAACAAATGAATCTAATCAGTAAATCCCCCCCCCCTTTTTTTTTTAGTCATCAAGTTTTTGACACCTTGCTAAGCACTGGTGGTACTCAAATATTGTCATGTCCTAAAAGTGGTACAATCTGTGAAAAGATTGAAAAGCCCTGATATAGACTAGAGCAAGGGTCCCCAGCCCCAGGCCATGGACTGGCACCAGTCCATGACCCACCAGGAACTGAGCCATACAAGTGAGCAAAGCCCCATCCGTGCATGCATGGGATCTAGGCAGCACATGAAACTATGCCCCCCACACAGTCCACAGAAAAACCGGTCTCCATGGAACTGATCCCCGGCCCCAAAAAGGTTGGGGAGCATTGATATAGAGTATAACTGCCTTACCCTGACCAATGGTGATTGACAATTATGTTAATAAATAACCATCTGTACCTTTCTCCTGACTGTAATCTCATAATTACCTTGCATTTCAACTTTGTCCCCCTAAATTCCACAGCTACATGAGCTGTGCTGAATTAAGTAATACCAGCTTCGGGGTACCCCATAGGCTAAGACTGGGGACGAAATGGGTCAGGCAGGTACACACATGGTTATTGATACATGGTGTCTGCCCATGTAATTTACTCCCTTTTCTCATACTTCTACCTCCCATTTGGGCTTATCTGTAGAGCCATCCAAAATAAATAGAATATAACATTCCCACACAAGTACTTTGGAAGGGTGCAGTTATAACTGGGGGGGGAGGGAGAAAAGAGGCTGTTTAATTTTTTTATCTCTTTTTTAAACTCATCCTAGCTTTGCTGGCACTTTTCCTTTGCTGCAACAAGTCTAACTGCATCCTGTGAGATTAAAAAAAATAGTTTTAACAAAAAAAAAGATGAAGTCCTTCCTTCCTTCCTTCCTTCCTTCCTTCCTTCCTTCCTTCCTTCCTTCCTTCCTTCCTTCCTTCCTTCCTTCCTTCCTTCCTTCCTTCTTTCCTTCCTTCTTAAAAATTTCCACTTAAAAATGTTTTGCTTATTTTATAAAAAGCCAAACAGAATTTTGTTACATCTAGTCATGTATCATTTAATCCAATTGATGAACTGCAAACAGTTTGCCAACCTTCTCAGCTCATTGACTATTATGGTGCTTTGGGACTCATTAAATGTAGCTGAAACAAATGGAGGAGATTCTCTGTTTTCCATGTTCCTGAATTCTGTAGAGGAAGAATTCTATCCTACAGGCTATTGTAGATATATGTTAGTGTGTACTTGCACATTCTTGGTGATGGATATAGATATAGATATAGATAGATATAGGTGCGTATCTATAGCCAACTATCTCCATATCTCCAGTTCTGTATCATTGACTTTGTCTTCATACTGTGTATATTGTCTATTCTGCAAGGGAAGACATTTTGTCCTTTTTTCTTCCTGTCGATCAATCCGATGCAATCATTCCTTTGCTATTGCTTTCAGAACCCAGCTATAGTCAAGTTGCTGTGATGCAGTGTTAGCTAAGGAATCTTGATATTTTATAAAGGTTGAGTAAACAGGGATATGCATTTGGGGGATGATTTAGTTATCAAAACAATTTCTTCCTCTGTGTGTGCCCCACAAATGCGTGGAGAACACATTTCCTTCATTTCCCTATTCTTGCAGCAGAAATGATATGTAATATCTTCATTATTGTAAACCTGATCTTAGTTAACTTTGCCCAGCAAAATGCCTGACAAGTGAGGATTCCCTTGCCATTCATCAAATCCAACTATGAGCCAAACCGGATCTGCTTGCTTTGTGTCCATGATCTGTCTCCTAGAGACACTGAATTATTGAATCTGTTCAAGATGCCGGCATTTTCTTCAGAGGAGAGACTGTGAGGCAAAAGTGCTAGACTATCAGAAGCCTGATTTCAACTGCTTTATCCAAATGCTGGATAAAGACATCTTTGTGTTTGAATGAAATACTGGAAAGTTGATTTTTTTTCCCAGGGCTGAGACTGAAAGGTCTTTATGATCAAGAGAGAAAAGCATGAAGACACCAAAGAAATTTGTAGTAAGAAATGATGTAAACATGATGTTGATGTTTTAAGCCACCCAGGGTTACTCAATAGTGAGATGGGTGGCATATAAATTAAATAAATAAATCAGAAACCATCGCTGCATCAATAAGCAGTTGACAGAAGGGAAAGCAGGATAGAAACCCCTGCAGACTTTTGAACCTTGTTCCTACTCATTCCATTCTGTCTAACCACCTGTATCTCCCCCCCTTCCAAGCCTAAACGTATAACAACTGGAGAGAAGAGGAATCAAGCGGCGTGTCCATGTTTTCCCCACGAGCTCTCCACACACTAACATCAATGGTTAAAGCTCTGATGCTTTATTATGACAGTTCACAGGTATCCTCTTCACCCCACTAGTGGTATGCATATTACTGCTTGTGAACTACTGTTCTAGAGATTCTGAGAAGGATTGTCAGAAGAGTTGTCATACTGACCACTCAAAAAATAAGTCTTTGGGCCTTTTGCAAGAGTCAAATTCAGCAAGTGAGTTTGTTTTAGAATGAAAAAGAGTCTAGTTCTTCTCTCGGCTGGCTTTCCTGCCTTTCTGTGGCTATTGAGCACCAAAACACCAACATTCTTCACTAAAAACTTTAAGACTGAAGATGTCCAGTTGTTTGTGTTCCTATCCTTGAAATTCTTCCCACTACTTTTTCCATTCAAGCAAGCAATCCTCATGCTGTGTAATCACCTGAAAATTGAGATATTGTGTTTGTGAGTGTGTGTGTGTGTGTGTGTGTGTTTGTGTGTTGTGCGTGTGTGTGTTTTAGTGACTGCCTGTTTCCAGACTGTAAGATTATCTCGGAGAGAGAAAGGCCAGTAATGGGAGTTATAATGCTGACTGTTGTGATCATCTGGGACTGGGGAGGAAAGTTGGGTCCACTAAGCAAAATTTCTCCAATCTATGCTTGAGCTGGTGAAGGAAGATTGGCAGGGTGCATGCAAAGTTAAATATTAAACAGGAGGTTTTTTGTGAATGGTTTGCCTTCTAATCATCAGTATATTATATTTATACACAAATTATGTATGGTTCAGTGGTTTAATTATAAAGCAATTATAAATCTGACATTCAGCCATGATTATTCATCAGGAGGACACATCCACTATGACTCTAAGCTCTTACATGTGCAATAAATTTGACCACAGAACTTGACTTGATTTCAAAACAATCTCTAAGATAGGTATTGCATATGAAGTTGTTCCAGCAAAATTCTCAATCCATATTTTGAACAACATAGGCAAATATACTTGAATCTATATCTTTCATAATGGCTCACTGAAATCCTGACATATAGTCCTCTAAATTGTCATGGTCTATTCCTAATTATACAACAATAGGGATTTATTCTCAATTATATGATAAAAATGTGATATTTGTACATGACATTTATTTTAATTCATTCTCAAATTTTAAATTGGCTTAACATCTGGAAACAGATGGAACATACATTAAATGAGCATTGATTAGACCTAAGCCTAAACCACAGTGTTAGGAACATTTATAATGTGGTGTTACACCTTTACATTAACAAGAAACGTATTACTTCTTATATTTTCTAATTTTTGATAAGAATTGTTCCACTCTTTATTTGCATGTTAATATGTACAAATAATGTATATGGCCTTTCTTTAAAGAATAGCTATTTATTTTAACTTTTGGGGAAGGGACAGTTCCCATTTTCTCTATTCATTGGCTGGTATCTTATACACACACTTTCTTTTGCATTAAACCTTTCTGAATTAAACCTGGATAGAGGGTGGCTTTCTTGCATCGTTCAAGTACCCAATAATCAAGGCGGGGTTTTTTTATAATTTCCTGGGGACAAATTAATTTGCATTTTAACCCTCTGATATTAATCAAAATAAGTAGGTAAATGGAGCTTCACCTGTCAAATCTATCTAAATTGTTCCCACAGCTGTTAGATTAATGATAGAAATAAGAGAAAACGAAAAAAGAAGGGAGATATCTTTTCATTTCAGGGCCTCAAGGACAGTATTTTTCACCTGTTCGGTTTTTTTTTTTTTTTTGCACGATAGCTACAGCTTTTTAAAACGAACAAATGCTTGCTTGATATACCTTTCTCCTTCTGGCTACATCTCTAGAGATGACACGAACATTTTATATTACATGCCGGAATTCTTTTATTACAGACCTAATAAAGGTCTTAAAGGATTGGCCTTCTTTGGGCCGTTGCCAAAGCCTATGCTCAGCAGTTTGTAGGCCCCTCTGCCCTTGATTCTGCTTTCCTGGCTGTTGATTCCTTTTTTCACCTGCTTGTCTGAATGAGGAAGAAGAAAGAAAAAGGGAGAGACATTATATTTTACATGCTTTGCTTAATCTCCAACTGAGAATCAGAATTGGCTGGGTTGACAGGAAAAGGCAGCTGGGCCAATTTATAGAGAGCTGCTTGCCTGAAACATTTTCCCTCAGTGCTTAACTTGTAACTGGCTCTCGTTTTCAAGATGCTGCTCGATATTGCTTGTACTTTTCAGTGGTTGCCTAGGACCTCTTTCTCATTGTAAACATAAAAGATAATAAGGGTGGTGCTATTTGTTACCCAAACCTTTCATTCTGTGAAATATTTAATTCTCTCAGTCTAATTCTGTATTTCAGTCTGTGTTTTGATATCTTGTCCTGCCAGGGTGTTTAAGCTGAATTTCAGCCACGTTCAAAATATAGACTGCATCTCATCCTAACTCTGAAAAGTCTTCTCGTTTCATTTTTCAAAAATGGACTAATCAGTCTCCGCTTTCTAAAATTGGAACTGTAATGCAAGGCCTTCTCTGACTCATTCTATGGGGTATGACTGCATCTCTCCAGCAACTCAGCTCTGTCCTATTTTATGCACCCAATTTTCTCACAACTACATGCTGATTTTGTTGTTGTTCGTCTTACACAGATCATATTATTTCAGTATCATATGTAAGGAAAGACATATTGTTTGGCTTAGAGTTAAAACGTTACTTTCATGGTATTCCTTTTCATATTTTTTCCAAATAAGTTTTCTATCCAGTATGGGCTTCCATAAAGGTACCTGGTAGTAACTGACCTCCATGTTTCCATAGCCATTTCTATATCTCTGAAAAGAGGAATGAATGGATTCCTATTAGTGTAAGCCTTTTCTTCCTTGGGACCTCACCATAAAAGAAGCTTTCCTATTTCTATCCCTAATGCTAGTGCATGCCAGCTATTTATTATCTTCCACAAATTTATCTGGATCTATCTATACTCTTTCAATGATTAATTAGAGCTTCTAATAGTAATTGAAATGTGTTTCTGAAATTTCACATCCTTTCAATAAATCATATCAAACAAAATTAGGACATACCAGAATGAAAAAGTTTTTTTAAAAATGAATATAGGATATAAGAAAGGATTAGATTATTTAAATCCTAATTTTAAAAGCAGATTCAATTATATTTGCATCTATATAGATCAGCCTAATGTACTGTAAGTGGCAGAAGAATTACATACTTCTATTACAAAGAGAATAAAAATATGGAAAATGAGTGGCACTTATTAACTCTCACCATACTAAACAGGTTGCTCTAATTCTGAGGTATGTGCCTTACACCAAGACATTAATTCCCAATTAGCATTCGGCATACCATGTATGCAAAACTGACACATTGCTTTGCTTAATAGAAGAGGACAAAATGCATGCATTATTCATACACATGAAGAGTAAACTGAAGCCTGTGCACTTGCTTATTTTACTTTCTTTTATCTTCTCCTTTTCATTTATTAGGACAACGGTGTCAGGCCGTGTGCTAGGTAATATATTTTCAGAAATCCATTAAGCTGAACATTTATAATAGGCTTATCTTACCACTCTTCGTTTCTTTCAGCCAATGTCCTCACCTGTGCCTCCGCTGTGGTAGTGTGGGGCTTATTGCAAGAAAACTGGAAATGTGAAGACTTGGATCTCACCGATTCATTTACCTAAGCAAGAGCCAGCAGAAAGTCATACACTTAAGAGCAGCTAAAAGACACCGAATCTCCTACTGCTTTGACTTACAAATCTATTATTTAAGAAGGCCTGGAGCAAAGAAGCACACTGGTTGCCATACCTCTGCACTAATGTGCTCACCTTACACGTAACAGTGGTAAAAGCTGGAGGCAACAGCTTTTGTTTCCAAAGTCTGCAGGGGAGGGAACAAAGCATAGGTTTTAATAGAAGCTGAGCGTTTCCACACACACATCCATGCATATACTATAAGTCACATAGTATCAGGTTGCAAGATGGACTGTGCCTTGGGATTCCTCTTCTCTTCCTATGCCCCAAGCTGAGCATGAGATAATTAAGAATTTCTAATGCTATCTAAATCAGGACATTGGTACTATTTTCCCCACCAAATACATTGTTTAAAGTACCCACTGGT
The DNA here is from genome assembly GCA_023970755.1 of Azemiops feae. Lineage (NCBI taxonomy): Eukaryota > Metazoa > Chordata > Lepidosauria > Squamata > Viperidae > Azemiops > Azemiops feae. Next base: position 466,874 of record JALGBA010000014.1, read on the forward strand.
GTACGGAAACCTGCCAGTAAATGTCTACTATTGAAGGGAGGTTGGTTAACTATCCTCACCTGGAAATACCTACATTACATAGCACAATGATACGCCGGATCATTGGGTTCTGCCCACAAGGAATCACATTGCAAGCAAAGTTAAATTAAAAGGTGTAACATAAATAAATAAAGTGTATTACTGCATACCCAGATTTTATAAGGTGTTTTTTAAAAAAAAAAAACTGGCAGTGCTTTGTTTTATGGGCACATATCTATCATTTATTTCATTGCTAAATAATATTCGTTTTAGTAATCTCTCGTAGTTGTCTTCTTTTATTGTTGTATATTTTGAAGTTAAATAGATACCTAAATATTTAACTTTTTTAGCTATTTGAAGGTTTGTCTTTTTAGCAAATTGAATTTTTTGTTTATCTGTTAAAGTGGATTTGGAGAAGTGGAAAAATCTTCAATTATCATTACTAGGAAGGATAGCGACTGTTAAGATGAACATTTTACCTAAGCTAATTTTTCTTTTTCAAACAGTTCCTGTCAAGTTAAATCAGAAATTCTTTGATGAATAGGCTTCCGGTTCCGGATCGCGACACCAGCAGTCGCACGGAGAGATCTCTCTCTCCCACCGGCTGCTTTCCCTCCGCCGGTAGACCCTTAATCGGGTCGAAAGTTGCCCCGTAGAGGCGACCACCATTAGAGGAGGCTCCTGCTCGACTGGGGAAGAGCGGCGGCTCTCCCCAGTTCGAGCTTTCTCCTTAGGGCCGCCGGAGGAAAAGATCGCCCAATAAAATGGACGATCACTTCGTCGCACCAGCTGAAAGCCAGAAGAACATCTAAGCGAAAGAACCCCCGTGGAGAATCCGGGTGAGACCTTTCCTACCCCCTTTTTTTTTCCCTAACTACTTTCCTGTTAAAAGCTTTCTTTGAACTATTTCCCTGTCGTGAGGAAGCAGCGTTTGGGCAATGGGGAAAAACAGCGTTGGAAAAAAAAATATATAAATAAAAACCAGTTAATTTCGATGGACTATTTAAATTTTGGAATACTGAGGGGACCTGAAAACATTTTATTCTTGACTATTATTGTTACAACTACGCATTTATTATTTTGAACCCTTTCTTCATCTTTTTTAACACGAAAAATAAAAAATCTATTATTTGGAAAGGAAAAAAAAAAAAAGATTTTTTGGTTTGCTGAGGACATCTTGTGTCGAAAAGTGGTACTGCAATTATATTTCTTTATGGCTGGGAATGGCTATGACCCTGAAAGAGTGATAACTACAAGATAACGGATGCAGCTGGCCTATTGAAAATTGAAGGTGAATGCTTGCTTGATTCTTATGAAGTAGAGCCTTCTTTAAAGATTAAAGATTAAAAAGCCTTATTACTATCGATATGGAACTTAATACACAACTGGACTATGAACTTATATTGGAAACAATTTTAGAAGCTGCAGAGGATGTGAGCTCCTATTTTCAATCCCTTTTCCCTACACTGAGAGAAACCGTGGAAACCACAAAACAAACTAATTTTATTCAACTTCCAACACAACCTATCGAGAAGTCTGATGACTATACAACAACTTCAACAGAGATGTCTGAAGCATCAATACCAATACCAACAGAGACTGACACTCAGATACAACTTATTGAAAATCGAGAAAAGGTGGATAAACAATTGGCAAATATAACATGGAATAAAACAGCTTTTACCATCCAAAGGCTATTAGAAGAAAGGAAAGAGAACTTTGACCAATTTGAAGCGTTAAAGAATATGGACCTTTTAATATTGTGGTTTGATTATGTAGGAACCTTACTATGGAAACCACTATGGCATAGAAAGAAGCCTAGAGTTAGATTTAAAAATGTATTTTAAAGTCTTATTTCATGGGATTAAAAAGGCTTTGATTTCTTGACTGACTTAACAACTAATGGAACACGTGAAATTTTTAAGAGGATACCCTTTGTAATATTACTCTGTTTTAGATATGATATGTATTGGAGAAGTAAACTTTACTTACTGGTTTAAAAAGATTTTTATAGATATAGAGGCATTGATAGAATATATATTTAAATTAGATAGAAATTTATTTGTTGGCCTGATATTTTTATTTTAAGAGAATTATTTGGAAATAAAAGGAGAATAAGAGGGATGGGTGATAAGAGAAAAAAATGGTATCAATGAAGAAGATATGGGAATGTTGTTGCGAGAACAATATACCAGATATAATTATGTAAAAAAAAAAAAAGGGCACCCGAAGTGTTAATAATATGTCTATTTAAGGCTAATTGAAATATAGTAATTGTAAGTTAGTAAAGCTTAAAAACAGGATTTGGATTTTTAGAATTGAAATGTAACTGATATTTGATAGGACCGTTTGAAACTTATATAGAATTTATTAATTTGAATAAGTAAAATTAAATGAGGGAATTAGAGAGGGAAGTTTAAAAGACTTGAGTTGAGTTATATATTTGTGATTGTCTTTCTTTTTTTGGATGTTTAATATACCCACCTCCATGGTGGTTCCTAAGCACCTTAATGTAATCCCTGTACCCCTATAAAATCTAATAAAATATATTTAAAAAAAAAAAAATTCTTTGATGAATTAAATGCTACAATAATCAGATTTATATGGCAAGGTAAAAAAGCTAGAATTAAAATTAAATTATTACAAGATTCTAAAGACAGAGGGGGCTTTGGACTCCCGGACTGGAGACTTTATTATCAGGCAGCTATTTTGCTTTGGCTTAAAGAATGGATTACATTGAGAAACAAAAGGCTTCTTTATTTAGAGGGGCATGATTTGCAATTAGGTTGGCATGCATTTTTGTGGTATGAGAAAAATAAAGTACATAAATATTTTCAAAATCATGCTATAAGGAATGTACTGTTTTCAGAGTGGGAAAAAATTAAACATAAAATTTACATGAAAATACCTGAGTGGATTTCGACAATGGAAGCCTTTTCCTACCCAAATTTAATTAATTATGATAAACTCGTTAGCTATAAAGATATTTTGGATAAAGATGGGAAACTTAAAGACAGACAAATTCTTCAGCAACAGGGTATTGACTTAACATGGTGGTCTTACTTGCAAATTCAGACAAGATATGAAAAAGATATAAAGTCTACAGGATTTTATAAAGAACAGACACCGCTAGATAAAATATTGTTAAAAACTGATGAACATTTGATTAAAAAACTCTATAAATTTCTGCTAAGATGGAAGATGGAAGAAGAACAAGTAAAAGAAACAATGATAGTATGGGCTAAGAACTTCGGATATTCTATAGACTTAGAAGATTGGCAAAAACTATGGGATCGAAATATTAAACTTACTAAAGCGGCTGCATATAAGGAGAATTTATACAAAATGTTTTATAGATGGCATATGACACCAGTTAGACTAGAGAAAATGTTTAAAAATGTATCAAATATGTGTTGGAAATGTAAACAAAAACCAGGAACTTATTATTATATCTGGTGGATATGCCCTAATGCAAAGATATATTGGCTTAAAATTCACAGATGGCTAGAAAAGATGATTAAGATACAGATAGAATTCAAACCGGAATTGTTTTTATTAGGAATATTAAGATCTAATTACGGAAAAGAGAATGAATATTTAATCTTACATATATTAACAGCCGCGAGAATAGCATTTGCCCAATTTTGGAAAAATGAAAAGATACCACCTGACCAGATTATTATTATGAAAATATTGGAATGTGCAGAAATGGATAGATTAACTTTAGAAATTAAAGAAAAAGAAGACACAATTTTCTTTAAAACATGGGAAAAATTTTACCAATGGTTAGCAATAAGACAGAATGAAAAAGGATGATGAAATTAAATAAGATAAATGATGTACTTTTTTTTGAATATTATTTTTTAACTTTTTGGTTAGATGTATACATTTAACTATAATTAATTATAATTAATAAGCGTTATATTGATATTTATATGTAACTATATTTACTTAGTAATACATCACTAATTGTATACTGATTATTGTTACTTATAGAATGAATGATATGTATTGGGTTAAGCCTTTACCATTAATAGTGATAAATTTATTAATATAGCTTTTTAGTATTATGTTAATCATGCATACTTAATATGTATACCCGGACGACAGTCTGCTTGCTAAAGCGTTGATTTAGTGTTGGGGGTAACCCCATTATTGTATCTATCCTTACCCTTGGTTTAATCCTTGTTTTTTACCCTATGTTATACCTTTACCTACCCTTCCCTTTCTAGCCCGATAAAAATAATAAAATATATTTAATATATATATATATATATATATATATATTCTATTATTGTTTTTTAATTACCTCTTAATGCAATGATGTGTGATTTGGGACTGATACCGGTATGCTATATTGGTACATGCCCATTAATAGTGCATGTGCCTCCTCAAAAAAGGAATCACTAAACCCAACCACTTTGGAGAAGTGTCTCCAACCTTTCCTTTTTAGGGAAGATGGCTGCCTTGAAACTTCTTGGAGTTCTGGATCAAGTGCATTACAGTCAGGTTTCAGGCTGGGGCCTGGGGCTAAAATGGCATTTGGAGCACTTGGGGATTATTTTGAAGGGAGTAGGATGAAGATGGTTTGTCTATCCTTGCTCTCTTTGATTTCTCAGCAGCTTTCAATACCATTTATCAGGGTATCTTCTGGCCAATATTAAGTGCTAGGTCTTGGGAGATATGTTTGCTGGCTCTCATCTTTTCTCCAAGGTCAGTTCCATTCCACACTGATGGGGTAGGCAAGTGTACCCATGCTCTTGTATGGAGGACCTCAGGGCTTACCTCTTCCCCCTTCCTGTTTAGCATCTAGATGAAATGGGGGAGATCATTCAACAGCAGGGGATACAACGCCATCCCTAACTGGCCAAGTGATGCTGTGGAGGTTCTTTCTTAGTGCCTGGATTCTGGGGTTGCCTGGATGGGGAAGAAAAGTCTTCCGCAAAACTCTAGCAAGACATAGGGTCCTCCTGGATCCAGTGCTTTTGCACTCTCCCAGACAAAACTGATGCACCCTTTGGAAAATCTCTTGGACTCACAGTTCCTGTTCAAATAGCAAGTGGGTTGCTGTGGCTGACAGGAGGCTTTGTATAGCTTTGTGTTGTACATCATTTGTGCCCTTAGGAGGCACTGTACATGGTCACTCGGACTTTGATCATTTGCCACATGGATTACTGCACTGTATTCTACATGGGGCTGCTCTTATAAACTATACAGAACCTTCAGTTAATCCAGAATGTGATAGTATAGATAATTATGGATACATCTATATTATGCCCATGTTGCACTCTGCTCCACAAGCTGCACTGCTCCCAATTTGCTTCTGGGTGCAATTCAAGGTGCTAGCACTTACCTATCATGCCCTTTTTGGCATAAAGCCAGGATATTTGAGGGACTGTCTTATTCTCATTGTCACTGCTTATCCCATTAGGTTGGGCAGGAAGGATGTGTTCCAGATCCTATTGATCAGGGATGGTCATCTAGCGGGACAGGTAGTATGTCTTTTCCATAGCTGCACCTACCATCTGAGATCTGAGAATACGTTGGTTCTGACCTCCTCATCTTTTGGCTTGAAAAGCTCGAAAGCCTGTCTCCTTTCCCAAGTACTGAGATCAGGAAAATAATTCAGTCCATATTGCTATAAAGTATATTATGTTTGAAGGAGCCAACTTGTGTTTTTAATACCACTATATGCATTTTACTATTGTATTTTAAAACATGTGTTAAGCTGCCAGAGTTGGTATGGGTGGCCATACCAAGAAAGGAAGGAAGGAAGGAAGGAAGGAAGGAAGGAAGGAAGGAAGGAAGGAAGGAAGAAAGAAAGAAAGAAAGAAAGAAAGAAAGAAAGAAAGAAAGAAAGAAAGAAAGAAAGAAAGAAAGAAAGAAAGAAAGAAAGAAAGAAAGAAAGAAAGATCCACAAGCATTGCATCAAAAAAACCCTGAAACTGATAAGTCACAAACTGTGAGCCTTTTTCCAGCTGTGACTGATCTTTGAATTAGCCACATGAGCATTTCTGTCCCTGTTGCCTGTCCCTGCTTTGCTTCTACTGCCTCTGTTTTATAGCACATGACACCCCTCAAATTTTATATGCCTGGAGGCTGCTTTCAAACAGTATTAGAGATGGGGACAGTTATAATGGGAATTTCTGAATAAAGCTTTCCAAGGTTATAACTTCTTGTTAATTATTGCCACTGCGGATATATGAAAGATGTATTGAAAACTGAATTGAAGAGGAAATTATAGATATTTTCTATCAGCTACTAAGGCTGAATTTCTATTGGGTAAACAAAATCACTACATTAGTGAGAATTGCTCCTATCCAGATTCCTGTTGAGGACAAGTGTTTTAGGGAATGCTATTTCCCCAAACAATAAGTCTTTTCAGACAGCAAAGTATATGATAAATGATCTTTAAGTTGCTTGGAACAACATTAGTAACTTGAAGACACTCCATAAAAAAAAAAGAGGAGGATGCTTAGAAGCAAGCAACTACATCCAGGGAGAGTTTAAAAGAGGATGTGGGGTCTAGAATGAAATATTGCCTCTTCATTCAAATGTTAGACTTGTAGAGTGTCTGTCAAACTGTTACTCTGTTTTTCATTATTCCAGCACAATTCTGTTACCCAGACCTGGAACTTCAGAGGACAAGCAGGGACAGCAGGCCATCTCAGGCTCCTACACTCCCAGATGCAAGGCCCACCTACAAGACCCACCATAGCAAAGAACCTCCTAGCACTTTCTTGTATTTTTATGTGTTTGTTTATTATTATTTATCCTGCCTTTTGTATGGATGCTCAACATGGCATACATGGTGTCCTCTTTTCCTATTTCTCACCACAATCCTGTTCTTCATGCTCAACTTTCATGTCCCTCACCATGCTGCAGCTCCCAAGGTCCACCAGCCTTTTCATGATGCCTCCATATTCTTTCTTTTTTTTCCTAATCCTTGTTCTGCACCACTGCACTGACCACTCATTCTCTACTGTATTTTTTTTCTTCCATGTCACACCACCAATCTTCTTTGTTGTGATATTCCTCCCCACCCTCTCTTTTGCTTCTTCTTGCTGGGCTGAAGAAGAGCCTGTTTGTCAGCATTCCCTCTGTTGTACACTTTAATCAAAAGGTTTTGGAGTAGCCACTTGATCTCCCTGACCCATTTTTGGCCACTCAAATGAGTATCTGAGTGCCTTTGTGTTAATGATGAAGCATTCCATGTAATGGTCCTTTGTTTCCTGTAACAAATGAATACATTGTCATTCATTGTCTCCCCCCCCCCATCTTAAAATGTTAAATGCAACTTACAAAGCAATGCTGTGAACAGAAGCACTTAAAATGCTTGAAGGGACCAGTCAATCTTTTTACAAGCTTGTGATCTCCATAAATTTTGTCTTTTCTTGCAAATGTGTCAGCGATTACAATTTGAGAAACAAATTGTGTTGGGTATGTTTTGATGAACAAACAGTAGACTGGAAATACCAAATGAATCTGTAAATATGCGATGGGAAATATTTTATGTTCAACTCACCAAATTCTCCACTTAAAAATTCTATTTGTATTATTACTACTAGTGAGTTGCTTTTGGTTTGGTTTGAAATTGACTTGATAATTATGAAGGTTTGTAACTCTATTCAGAAAATTGTCCTTAAATTAATAATTGGTGATATGCTTATGATTCTGTTGATTATTATATATCCTAAACCCCTTCCACAGCCATTATCATAGTGAACAGCTGTTCATAAATTCAGTGCACTATAAATACACATATATAAATAAATAAATAAATATAAATATGTAGGCATGAGACAGAGTTTGTTCATTACATCTCTAAGTTTGCACTTTCTCAGGTTCTCAGTTCTTTTCATGGAATTATATTGTGTAGCCATCTAGGGTGAAGCAGTGCCAGGAGGTTTTCTGTCAAGTTAATTTGTCAAGAACATTTTCTTCTGATCATTTATCCATGCATTAATTTACTAAATTTATATTTTACATTTCCTCAAACCAATGCAGCTTCCCTTTGGCTTACCCATTAAGAGCTGTATTCTGTCAAGGGAATTGTCATAATTATTGATTTAATAACTACATTTATACATTGCTAGTCATTAAGGAGTTCAAGGAGAAATACATGGGATTGCTCCTCATTTCATTTTCCAAAAAACTCTATGTGGTAGATTCTTGGAGAGAAAAAATGATTGTCCCAAAGTCACACAATGAGTTTGATGATCTAGTGGAGACTTCAAACTTTGAATACTACACATATGATCTCTCATACACTTCATGCTGGTACTGAGCAAATTGACAAGTTCAGAGTTACTCCTTTCTTTTTTTGTTACATCTTTCTGTCTCTCATAACCTTCCTTCCTTCCTTCTAAATCCAAGTCATCTACAAATAAGGTGTAAGGGCTTAACAGCCACTATGTAGGCCAGCCAGGCAGAAGGCTAGCAGAATGCATCCATACCCAACAACTAGCAGTCAGAAGACATTATGCAAATTCCTTAATCTCATGACACCTGGACAGACTCAACCATAGTTTCAGCTGGGAACTATGAGCCTCCTAGACCAAGCTAAATGCCAAAATGCTAGAGAATTCCTGGAAGCTTGGTGTTCAGACAAATTAGCCGTCAATAGAAATATAGAAATAATAGCAACAGCAATAGCACTGAGACTTATATACTGCTTCACAGTGCTTTACAGCCTTCTCTAAGTGGTTTACAGAGTCAGCATATTGCCCTCAACAATCTGGGTCCTCATTTTACTGACCTTGGAAGGATGAAAGGCCGAGTCAACCTTGAGCCGGTCAGTATCGAACTGCTGGTAGCGAGCAAAGTGAGTCTGCAATATTGCATTCTAACCACTGCGCCACCATAGCTTTAGAAACTATATTTCTCATTTCAGTTTCCTTTTCTTCACAAATAGCCTACAAGACAGCAATCTCTGGTGAAGGGAAACTAAGAAATAGACAAATTCACCATAAGTGTTTCAGCTATAAACAAAGCCCTTTGAAGGACCCAAGTCCATGCACTTCCCTTGCTAACTGTTTTTGGAAATTACCTATTAACTGCTTCAAAGAAGTTGGATGCCTGCAAAGTGACAAGACTGGAAAGGCCCAGTGAGTGCCTTCAATCCTCAGTATAAGAATATGAATATTTATTTTTATAATTGTTAAGAATTTAAAATCAACTGCAAAAATCAGCACAAGGTTTAGGTAACCAAATGTTTTAAGGGCTCAAAAAACATTGGAATTTTAGACTTTGAATACTAAGATTTTGACATTATTTTTAAAGAATAAAAAAAAAATTCTTCTTCCTCCTGGCCACCCTTAAGTTCCATTTATCTTCAGTTTAAACATGGATGCCATAATCTCCTCTCTACATCTTAAAAATAGTTACATCCAGATTATCACTTCCATATTTGTATTGCTTCTTTCTGTTCTGTTTGTAGCTTGTGATTTGGCCTTTTGCCTGCTATAGCTTGCTGCATTTGAGAAGAGTATAAAACTGAATAAAATATCTCTAGGTGTAATGTTTATAGATAAACATAAATCAACCCTTAATTTCAATGTTTTGTCTTTCTTACAAATGCTTTCTACTTAGCCTTTAATTTTGCTATTTTTATTGCTGTCAAAATTGTGATGCTATTAGAAAACAAGAAAAACTTTCAAGGCTTGAGAAATGAATGGCTCAGGAGGTTGAAAATCAAAATAATTGAATGCGGGGGGGGGAAGCACCATTACATTTTAAAAATAAATGCATTATAAGCATTTATATTCTCTTGATTGGTTGATTGATTGATTATATGACATCAGGTTGCTGACTCTTAGTGACCACATAGATCAATTTTCTTCAGATGACCTGTCCCTAACCTAGTCCTTCAGATCTTCCAACAGTCCATGAATTTTGTCACTTGTCATCCACTTCTTCACTTTTCTTCCAACTTTCCCAGCATTAAAGCCTTCTCCAGAGAGTTTGGTCTTTGCATAATGTGTCTGAAGTACAGCCAATGAGCCTGGTCATTTGTGCCTTGAATAAGAACTCTGGGTTGATTTCTTCAAAGATCTATTTGTTTGTTTTCTTGAGTGACCTTAGAATTCTCAGGAGTCTTCTTCAACGCCAAAGTTCAAAAGCATCAATATGCTTCCTAACATGCTTTTTCAAAGTCCAACTTTTGCTTCTATAGAGTGTCACAGGAAAAACCGCTGCTTGTCTAGTTCTGATCTTTGTGAGTAAACTAACCAAAGAGAGAAGCAACCTAGAACTAAGGAGACATTTCCTGACAGTTAGAACAATTAACCAGTGGAACAACCTGCCTCCAGAAGCTGTGAATGCTCCAACACTGGAAGTTTTTAAGAAGAGACTGGACAGCCATTTGTCTGAAATAGTATAGGGTTTCCTGACTGAGCAGGGGGTTGAACTAGATGACCTCCAAGGTCCCTTCCAACTTTATTATTATTGTCATTGTCATTGTTATTGTTGTTGTTGTTATTGTTATTTCCATGGTTACTCTAAGTGCTAGTCTGCAGCTTATTTCTTGACTGTTAGTTCCTTTACTGTTGATAGTCAGTCCTAAAAGGTAAAAACTACCTGCCATTTCAATACCTTTATTGTCAGGTGTATACGCTATAGGGAAGGGTAAAAATCAATGAGGTATAATCAATGAAGGAATTACTTCCTGATAGTTTTTATAAATAATTTACTTAATAGAAATAACTATAAATAGAAGAGATGCATTAACAAATATGAACTATTTCAAAGTAGTTGTACAGAATTATGACGTCTTTACTAAAACTGAGAATTATATAATGAAATTGATTTGTAGATGATCCCAGGAACACAGGAAAAACAACAAACTGGAGCGTATGTGTTGGCATTCTAACTCTTAGTGATTAATAAACATTAGCAAGCATCATATTCAGAAAGAAAGAAAGAAAGAAAGAAAGAAAGAAAGAAAGAAAGAAAGAAAGAAAGAAAGAAAGAAAGAAAGAAAGAAAGAAAGAAAGAAAGAAAGAAAGAAAGAAAGAAAGAAAAAGAAAGAAAAGAAAAGAAAAGAAAAAAGAAAAGAAAAGAAAAGAAAAGAAAAGAAAAGAAAAGAAAAGAAAAGAAAAGAAAAGAAAAGAAAGCAACGTATGCCTATTAGCCTCTGTAGTTAAAAATTGAAAGCCTGCCACTGCAGCACTGAACTTTTGAGGGGGAAAAAAGATCTAGGAGGATTCCATGAAATTTTGCTGGCTAAATTCTGATGGAACACATTGTTAAATAATTAATCATAAAGGAGATGTCTTGCTGAAGAAGAATCAATGTGCAGCTTCTGCATATCTTATGAGCAAATCTCATTTCTTAACTTTGAAAATTTCTTGATGATACTCCTTAGGATGTTGAATAGAAAAAAGAATTGTCTAGGGATTCAAGGGGAACTCTACAAAATCAGCAAAGGGCTAGTAAAATGGCAAATGCCAAAATAAGTATAAAAGCAAGCAAATTGGAATCTCAAAACAAAAAGTAAGCTAAACTAATTTCGCATATATATTGATGGAGTCTAAGATGGCAAAGTTTGACCATGAAGCTGAACTGATATATTTACCCCGCATTCTTTTACATGACATGCTTCCCCACTTCTCATGTGAGGTTCCCACAGCCTCTGCTGACAAGTAAAAGAAAAAAGAAATGATTAAAAGGAAAGAAGTATTTATTTGTTTATTTTTAATAAATTCATATGCTGCCCATCTCGCTGACTAAAGCAATTCTGGACAGCTTACAATATAATAATTTGTAGCTTTAAGTAACCACACATAAAATATTCAAAGGCAAAGAAGATTAAAAGATGTAGGGGTCTGAAACACAGACTGTAACTGGAAAAAAACAGAAAAATATACAAAACAATATAAGAATCTGAGCCAATCACTAGATCCGCTACTAACAAAGAAGCAATTTTGAAGTAAAGAGGTACTAACTTGCATAAGATGTGTGACTGTACCTTTTTGGAGACAATAATCATCCGAGACAATACTTTAGATTTAAACAAATTTAAAGTATGCAATATTTTTAGGTGAATCTCTTTTACATGTTAGCATTTTTCCCTGAATTAAATTTCCCTCCAGTTCTTTCTTGATTCTCCTGAGGGTTCTAGGCAATTAATTCTGAGACAGCTGTAGATATTTATTTATTTCTTAAACAAACATATATAGCTGCCCATCTGCTCAAAAGAGCTCATATTTATAAGCTCATGCAAGCTTATGAATACAAGAAAGAAGGTTTTTGCATTAAAACGTGAAGATGACTCTGTGTGTAGAACAAGGCAGGAAATATTAGAAATAATTGGAAAATTCTATTCAGGGCTATGCAAAGATTAAGATCACTCAAAAGTAACAACACCCACAAAAGAAGAAATGCCAGATATCCTAGTGGAGGAAGTATCAAGTGCCATAAAATCAATGAAAAATGGCAACGCTTCAGGAAATGATTGTGTTACAGTTGAAATGCTGAAAGCTGGTGATCACAGTTTATACAAGATACTAGCAAAACTATATTTGAGATGCCTTAGAGAAGAAAAAATACCGGATGCATGGAAAAATGCTAAAGTGATTCTTATACATGAGAAAGGGACCCAAGATTATTTAAAGAACTATTGCCCAATAAGCCTTCTTTCAGTCATCTACAAGGTTTTCACCAAGATAATAGCAAAAAGAATATTGAGACCATTAAATGATGCACAGCCAAAGGAGCAGGCAGGGTTCAGAAGTGGCTACAGCACAATGGATCACATCTAGGTTGTTCAGCAAGTCATTGAAAGGGACAACAAGTACACCATGCCTCTGTACATGGCTTTCATTGACTACGAAAAGGCGTTTGATTCAGTATTCCAGCAAGCAATAATTAATGCATTGCTCAACCAATGTATCAACACTGCTTACATAAACTTAGTACAATCAATATATAAAAAACAATGGCAACAATTAGTCTTAATCATCTTAAAGTGGAAATCAACATAGAATGAGGTGTACGATACAATATCATCTATCCTTTTCTCAGCCTGCCTTGAAGACTGGGCAAAAGTTGGAATAAAAATCAATGGTGCCTATTTAAATCACTAATGATTTGCAGGTGATGTTGTTCTCATCTCACAAGACTCAGGAGAGCTATAAAGACACATAGAAGAGCTGCACAAAGCAGGAGAACGATTTGGCTTAAAAATAAACCTGAAAAAGAGCCACCAAAGAAAGAAAAAATGTATATCTGGAGAAGAACTAGACGTGGTAGACCACTACATATTCCTTGGCCAATGGATCTCAATGGAAGGAAATACAATAAAGGAAATTGAATGGAGTGTTAAATGTGGTTGGCAGGCATTCGTCAAGCTAAGCATAATTTTCAAGAACAACCTCCCCTTATGCCTGAAAAGAAAAGTTTTCGATCAGTGTGTGCTACCTACTCTGACTTATGATGGTGAAACATGGACATTAACCTCACAATCCGTACAAAAGCTACAAGTGGCACAAAGAGCCATGGAAAGATACATGTTCGGCATTACAAGAAAGACCCGCACATGGATTAGAGAACAAACAATAGTATACGATATCATCAAGAGAGTAAAAGAATTGAAATGGAAATGGGCTGGTCACATAGCAAGAAGCACCTGATGGCAGGTGGACCAAGGCAGTCATAGCATGGGTCAAACTTGATAAAAAGTGTCCATGAAAGAGACCTAAAACAAGACAGATCGACAACATCAGCAATATTGTGGGTCCAATTGGAAAAGAAAGCTCAAGGACCATATTGTTGGAAACTTGAAGAAGAGGCCTTCATCCTGCAGTGGATAGACAATAGGTAAGATGATGATGATGATGATGATGATGATGATAGCTGTCCATCTATTCAAAAGAGCTCTGAGTGGCAAATAGAATAAAAACATAGTACATAAAGAAAGGCAACTGAAAACAACAAGCAATGTTGACTCCCCCAAAAAACTGACTTCCATCCATCAACCAGCTATGGGGAAAAGCCAGGTATGGGGGGTGTGTGTTGTTGTTTCATAAGGCAGGTGCCATGGCAGAGAACGTATGCTACCAACAACTCAGATAGCGTTATTTCATCAAAGGGACCTGGAGCATGTCCACCCTGCTAGATTTAGTAGGCTAGGCAGAAATGGTCAGCGATAGGCTGTCTCACAAGTACTCCACTCCATGCCATGTAGGCCTTTAAAGGGAACAACTAGCACCTTGAATTGCACTCAGAAGCCTGTAGGGAGCCATTGCAACTCATACAGAAGTGATGTTACATGTGTGTACTGTGGTGCACCCACTACAGCCTGTGCCACTGCATTCTGGCCCAGATGCAGCTTTCAAATTATAGAATGCTGGGAAGCCTACCTGGAAGTCGCTAAGACATGAGTGACCACAATCAGTGCCCTCACTCCCCCCCCCCAGTCCAGGAAAGGGCACAACTGGTGCAGGAGATGTAAGTTCTCTGCTTGGCTTCAGTTCCCAATTTCTCTCTTTGCTTTAAATTGACAAGGGTCATTCTCTCTAGCAGAAAGAAGATGGTTTCCAGATAATCTTATTCAGTAGGTGGCCTTCAACTACGTCTCAGTAAGAAAGGTGACTGTGAGAGGAAAAGGTCCTGAATCTCTGACATTGCTAATATTATTAATGAATATAAGATAGAATTTCTCTGTCCTATCAAGACAGTTCTTACTATAGCAATAACAATAGCACTTAAACTTCTATACCACTTCATAGTGCTTCACAGCCCTCTCTAAGCAGTTTACAGAGTCAGCCTATTGCCCCCAACAATCTGGGTCCTCATTTTACCAACCTCAGAAGGATGAAAGGCTGAATCAATTCTGAGCCAGTCAGAATCAAACTCCTGGCAGTGAATACTGAGCTAGCCTGCAATATTGCTGTCAACTCTACAACGAAATTAGCTGAAGCCATTTTCCCTTCGTTTTCGGTTGCCACAGACTTGGGAGGAGGGAGATGAGAGTTTATCTTAACCATAACAATACATTGTTCTGTGGGAACCAAGGTCATTGCTAGCTGCATTTTGGCGGGTTGTATCTTTCGTTAGAAAGCCCGTGCAAGTAGTTAATTGGGGAATGTGATTCATGACATGCTACAGCGGTGGGAAGTTTCACTTGTAACTTTGTAACCTTGGGGGGGAGTGTTTCAGTCTTGCTGATATTATGTAGCCAAATAAATATGTTCTTTAAGGAAGCTTTTTAGCCTTGGAGTTCTTTTTACTGGTCTCATCTATTGGAACCATGACAATTGCATTCTAACCACTGCACCACCACGGCTCCTTTGGAACTATGGAGTTCAAAAATATTAGGGTTCTTCTGGCTAATGAATTAAACCAGTGTTTTTCAAACTTGGCAACCTTAAGATGTTTGGACTTCAAGTTCCCGAGTTCCTGAGCCAGTATGGGACTTGAAGTCCACACATCTTAAAGTTGCCAAGTTTGAAGTCATATATATCAGCAGTTCCTCTTAATCTTCAAATGCAGTACTTGCCTTTCCATAATTTATTAAACATTCTTACTCTTTTTTTAACTTGCTTACTGATGGTTGTTCACCTGTGAGACTTAAGTCTTTGAAGGAATGCTTAATATAGCTCTGTTATTTCTTTCATTGCCAATTTACTTAAAGATGTTACTATTTTTTTTTAGAAGAGCATAAGGCTTTAGAGCAATTAAGAATCAAAACAGTGACATTCTTTTTCTTAGACTCTTATTTTCAAAGCAAAAGTAAAATAAACATGGGGGGGGAATCAAAACTGCTCAAAAAGGACTGTCTGACTGTAGCACAGGTTTCTTAACAAAAGTAACTTTAAGCTATGTAGACTTTGGCATGCTGGCTGGGGAATTCTGGGTTGCTGAAGTCCATATAGTTTAAAGTGTCTAAGGTTGAGAAACATTGCTGTAGTACATTGATCTGGGACATGCATGTTTCAACATAATGAAAGAATCTAATCTAATCTAATCCAAATGTATCCAGGAAACTAGCTGCCTTATTGGATGAGGAACATCAACTTCATAATTGAAGGAGAGTGCTACTTTTTAATCTTTTTTTGGATATATTTGTATACATCTTTGCTATCAGAATCTACCAATATAAACTTTTTTTTTTGCCTTATATGTTTTACTATCCCGCATTTAGATACAAGTATATTAATAGCAATTGCAACAGCAATAGTACTTAGACTTATTTACCACTTCACAGTGCTTTACAGCCCTCTCTAAGTGGCTTACAGAGTCAACATATTGCCCCCAACCATTCTAACAACTGCGCCTCCAAATAATAAAACAATCTACAACAAAAATTCTTTCAAATTGAAATGCTTGGGATGACTCCAATGTTTTTAAGCAGATTCCAAAACAATTGTCGAGTAGGCTATAGATTAGCCTACTTTTTAAAGGAAAGCACTGTTTAACTGTTGAAGAATGCTTGTAGGAATTTCAGTGTCTTGAATATTACACTCTTGATAAACATCATGGGAAGGGAAGGCACTTAAATGTGAGGGCATCAAGTCATTTAAGACTTTATGTGTAAGTTAAAGTGAAATGAGTCTGGCAAAATGTTCAGTGGTAATCCTTTGCAGAATACTTTCCCCTAGCAGCTAGACCATTTTTAGAGCAAGGGTCATAATCACAAAACCTATTTACATGGGTTATAGCTAGGAAACACATTGAGCCTTATGTAAGCATTCTGTGAGGTCCCAGGTTCATCCTTTTTGTTGATTCCTTTCTTGCTTTTCCAGTTACTACGACTGATCTGTCAAGGAAATCAAGGAAAGGATTCTTTTTGGCAAAGTTCCTCCATTTTTTGAACCTTCAAGTAAGATTTCTCTTTTTTCCCAGATTTGTTTTACAGATTTGTTCTGTAATCATTTGTACTCAGAGAAGAACTTTCTATGAAAGGAGGTGTTGTTTTAAATATATTGTTTGCTCTAACCTGGGTGTGGTGCTCTAACAACCTTTCCACGAACATTAAGCTATCACACTTAAACACTTGAGTAAGTCTTTGGAACTGGATCATAGAATCATAGAGTTGGCAGGAATCCTGGAGAATCCAAACCCCTACCCAGCACAGGAATCCTCATACCATCGCAGACAAATGGCTGTCTAGTTTTTTCTTGGAAACCTCTAGTGATGGAACATCCACAACTTCAGGAGCCCCTATCTGTTCCATTGCTTAATAGCTCACACAATCAGTAAATTCCTTCTTAATTCAAGTTTGGTTCCCTCACAGTAAAACTTCCATGGATTGGTTTTTATCTCCCTCTTAGGTAGTAAGGAGAATAAATCTACTCCTTCTTCATGAATAGGAATACTACTATCATGGCTCCCTTTAGCCTTCTCTTCTTTAAGTTAAACATATAAGGTTCCTTTCACTGCTGAGCATAGGATGTAGCCTCCAAGTCCCTCCCCATCTTTGCTGCTCTTCTCTGCACTCTTTCCAATTCTTCAGCATCCTGGATAATTCATATAAATCCAGAATATATGAATGTAGAGCATTTTTATCAGTAAAGTCCCATCAGCAAATGAAATATTAAATGAAACGGGTAATTTTGAAAGTGACCATAACATGAAAATTATTTATGATGGCTCACACTACTGTTCTCATTCTCTACTTTTGATTCGGACTTCAAGAACAATCACCTACATTCTCGTCTCCACCAATGGATTTGTCGGAAGGAAACAGCTGAGAACTAGGGAAGAAATTCATTTAATGCATGTTGTTATAACAGCTTACTAATATCTGACAATTTCTTCATCAGTTTGGGGGGAAATGAGATAAAACACTCAAGTGTGAAAAATAAAAATTATGGATTCATTTCTCTAAGTGGTGAGATTTGGGGGTATAGTATCTACAAATTTGGGCTTTAATCTCTTTATAGTTACTCATTACTTAGGATAGATTATGGCTGCCACAATTTTTTTCCTTAAAGTTCCCTCATATTTAACAATAGGTTAACTGCTCCAACACAGTCCTATATGTGTTAAAAAGAATTGTGCAGTTTGGCTCAGGCTGTGTGTGAATTTAGGAGATTTTATGAAATGCTACAACATTTTAGGGATGAGAAAATTTCATAAATATTTGCAGATTATTCAGAAATAGCTTAGCTGAGCCTTATACTAGATAATGGATAATAATAGCATTTGCTGATGAGCATTTACACCATTTTCATAAAAACATAATTTTCTTGATTATGTCAACTTTTTAGAGATGGGAACATGAGAATCTGAAGAAAACAAGACAATGTTTGAAGAGAACATTCAGACACTGCTTTTTTAAAGACAGGGTACAACAGTGGATGGAATATTCTCATATAGAAAAAGCTAATTCAATGACCCAAATTGTTAGTGAAATTAGCTTGATTACTTCTGAATAATATAATGCCCCTCTGTATTCTAGGTTGGTGGTGGTTTTAGGGCACCTACCGTAGTCTTTTGTGTACATGCCTTTAAGATTCTTGGCAACTGTCTGGGCAAATCTCTGCAATTTTCTTGGCAAGATTTCAGAACTGGTTTGTCCTTGCCTCCTTCCTAGGGGTGAGAGGAATTGATTAACAAGATCATTCACCTAGATTTGTGCCTAAGGTAGGACTAGAACTCACAGACTCCCAGTTTCTAGTCTGCTGCTATAACCATTACACCAAGCTGGCTCTCCATCTTAGACAGGCCCTTGAAATATGGATGCACAATTTAGGGTTATATTTGATTTACCAAAGCTTGGATTTCATACACAGAGTCTATCAAAATTGCTACCAAATTTTAATTTATAATGCATCTTAAGTAATAAAATACATGAGTAATAAACATATTAATAATGTTTATTTAATATTCATTCATATACATGTAAATTAAGTTAAATATTTTTTTTATTTCTATCTAGCAATTTTTCTAGCCTATCCTGCTTCCTTTCTTCAATGTAGCCCTTGAATATCTTTTAAAAGGGGGATGCCCTTGAAAACTATCCAGAAGCTTCAACTGGTTCAAAATGAGGCAGCCTGCCTGGTTTTGTGCAAGTCTAGATTTGTACATGTGTCACCTCTCCTGTGGAAACTGTATTGGCTGCCAATTTTGCTTCCAGATCCAACTTAAGGTGCTGGTTGTCTCCTTCAAAACTCTACATGGCTTGGGACCAGGTTATTTGAAGGACTGTCTTTCCCAATTAGATCTACCTGATCCACCAGAACAGAGAGGCAGGGAATGCTACAGATCTCTTCTCTTAAGGAGGTCCATCTGGCAGGACCAAGGAGAAGGGCCTTCTTCATGGTGGCTCCCTCCCTGTGGAACATCATCCCTGAAGAGCTAAGATTGGCTTCCACTTTGACACTCTTTCAGAAGGCCCTGAAGACTTGGTTCTGTCACGATCCCAGATGATATGAAGCCCAACAAGTGGCTTGTTGGATTGTTGTCACCAGAGGAGTGGGGAGTTACTGCTTTTTGTATAGTTTTTGTATTGGGGTTTTATCCTTGCATGCTGCCCGGAGTCACTGACAGTGAGTTGGGGAGCCATATAAATGTTGTTAAATAAATAAATAAAAGCCAAGTGCCTTTTCTAGCCAAAGTTATGCACCTCTACTCTAAGATAAAATAATAAATTCTCAATTTATCAGTCTGCAGGTGAAGTGGATAACAACTGTTCTCCTTTTTATGTTTTGATAAAAGCCCATTCATCACTTAATGGGCACAGTAACATCCCCGCCATTAGTCCATTAAATTAAAGTTTAGTGTAATGTATTAGAAATAGTATTATAACCTGTGGTATAAGGTATTATTTGCAATAAGCCAGTTTTTTCTTATCTGATCTTCCCCTTGAACATTACAACTTATAAATTCTTACAAAATAGAAGAAAAAAAATAAAAATGTAAGAGTGAAAATAATAGCTTTTACTTGATATGCTGAAAATGACCGGTGGATTTGGCAAAACTATAGAATTTTTCATATTTGCAGTATGGAATGAACAATTTTAGAGACCTTCTTCTTCCTATGGCAGTCAGTGAAAACTAATGTCAACAAACAAGGGCACTGAAACATGTCTGTTAGCCAGTTTAGGTAGATGAAAGTTACTTTGTTAAGGTATGGTGTAACTATATTTGTATAAAAAATGAAAGTAGTGGATCTGTGCTGTACTGTGCTGTAGCTGCCCTTGGGAACCACACCTGATCCATAAAGTGGTGTTATAAAGCATATATATTATATTAGTAAAAGTAATCTTTTATCAATATTGTTAACCAGCAATTTATTCTATAAATTGTAAATACAGAATCAAAGTTAGGCTTAAGATCTACTAAAGCTGTGTAAGGTGGACTTTTAGATCCGTAAACATATTTTTCTACTTAATGTTGTGGTATCATTGCCTGCTCTGTAGCATCTAAATCCTACGTGTTCTTTCAATAGGACATTTTGTCTTCAATTCAATTATAAAATTTCTTGAATAAATGTTTAACATACATTTCTATTTCTTACATAAATTATTCTGTGTTGCTTTTTGAATCCTCCTTCACTGTTGTATTTATGAACTATGAGGAATCTTAAATGGATATGCTCGTCTAAGACTGTAACAAAGTAGCTTTGCTTGCTTCTAATTATTGAATCTAACTTAATAATGATTAAGTTATTATTATATTATAATAATAATTGTTTGACTTGGATGATAATTTGTAACTGACAAGTCCCTTAAGTGAGTAATTTACAGAACAAATAATATTTCGTTAATTAGTTTGGAAAATATATGGTTTGAAAGCAATCCAATGAGCTTACATTAAGGATATTATTCTGATTTCGTGAGAAAGACATTCAAGAAAGACTTTCCTGTATCAAAAAAGTCTTTCTGTATTTCAACAATACAAACCCAAAACAATCTATCGCACTCAGCACCAGTGCTAGTCCTGTTCACATCCTGATTTAGCCTTCATCCTGTATCTCTATCCACTTACTATCTCAGTCAGTTTCTCAGATTCATCAAGTCACACAGAGGTGATCAATAGCGCACATTCAACTATTTGGGGGGTGGGGGTGTTTCTGTTAATTTGAGCTAGCTTCTCATAGGAAGCCACCAAACCAGTAGAATATCCATCAGTGTGGCTCTACAGCCCAGCTTCTGTAATGAGAGGAAAAGATTATATGAGGAAGTGGAATCTCCAGCCCTAAACAAGACCACCTATTCCTTCCCAACATAATCAAGTCCAGAATGGGCTCCAACGTAGCTTGTTTCAGATTGTTGACCCAGATGCTTGCTTTGGGGCTATCTCTGTTGTTCATTTATGAGATGGCAATGATGCAAGAGATGAACTGACTGCATTTATTAAGATCAACTTGGAAGGTCTATGGAGATTCTCAATCATCCAGGTCATGGTTGTCCTAAAAGTGCTTTTCCAAAAAAGCAACTGGACTTTCTTGATTTTTTTTTCTTTGACAATGTTTCACTTCTCATCCAAGAATCTGAAGAGGCTTCTTGGATGAGAAGCAAAATGTTTTCAAGGAAAAAACTAAGGATGTCCAGTTGCCTTTTGGAAAAGCACCTTTGGGGTGATCCGCTTGGAATCGGCTCTGATCCAGAAGCAAAAGGAATTGAATATATTATGAAAAAAAGATTTTATTACCTCTCACAATGTGGGTACGTTCACCTTTTGGTAACTACCAAGAATGGTGTCCATGGGATCTTGCTGCTTTTGTCAGAAATGTCACAATACCACATAACAAGCTCCATCCCTTCTGCAGTATGCATGCAATGTATCTAGAAAAGAGGCAGGACCTTATGCCAGAACATTGTGATGCCACTTATGTCAACCTGACCCACCTTGCCTTCCCCCTCACAAGCACTGGTGAACACTACTTCCTCACATCAGCCAGCGTGCTCATTTGCATGGCTCACATGCTCAAACAAGGGGCAAAATCCAGAGAGCTCACATATTTATGGCCCTAAACCCGTGGTGGCAAACCTATGGCACGGGTGCCACAGGTGGCATGCAGAGGCCTCTCTGTGGGCACGCGTGCCGTTGCCCCAGTCCTAGACCTTCAGCTAGGTTTTATAAAACGTTTTCGCTTTAGGCCTCCGCCGCCGTGTGCAAAAAAAAAAAAAGGTTCAATCGATCAATCAATTTCAACTTTTCGCGGGAAAAAAAAAGATCTCGCAAAGTTGGAATTGATTGATTGAACTTTTTGGTCCCACCCAGTCTGCCGTTACCACCGCAGCCACGCCCACCCAATAGGCCATGCCCACCCAATGGGCCACACCCACCCAGCACCCGACGATACATAAGTGGATTTTGGGTTGCAGTTTGGGCACTCGGTCTCTAAAAGGTTCGTCATCACTGCCCTAAACTTTCAAGAATTCACTGCATCTTCCTGCACTGATAACCTAAGCTATAAATCCTAAAATAAGAGGTTTGTAGTCTATATAATGTGCAAAAGTGTATAAAATGCCCAGCTGGGGTTTTGTATCCATCATGTATATCAATTATACCTTTCTTAGGGCTGAATTTTCCACTGTGGCTCCTTATATTAACAGGGTCATTATTTGATCTGAATAGCTGAATCCTCATTTAGAAACGTTGAATGAAAGCACTGAACAGAAACACACCTTGCCTGGATCTGATATTTGGAAAAAATCAGCATGCAATGGGAAAAGCAATCTATTGCTTTATTTTTCCAGGGAGGGATATACGATATGGTTAATCCAGAGTTCCCAGACTTGAAAGATTTGCACCCATTTGTCTGAAATGATGTAGGGTTATCTGCCTGAGCAGGGGATTGGACTAGAAGACCTCCAAGGTCCTTTCCAGCTCTGTTATTGTAACTTGTATTGTATATGTATATGTAATATCTAGTATGTGGGGACTATCTGTATTAAAGTTTGCAAATTACTTTCAGTTGGTTTTACTTCTCACTAATTAATGTTCACATGAGAGAGAGGACAGTGGCAAAGAGGCATATTTTGCAATCTGATTTGACCTGTCTGATCCCAATATTGTTGCAATTCATAGGGATGAACATTTAAAAAAACCTGAAAAAGGCTGGGAAGTAGCTTTATTTATCAGTATGATCTAAGGTAGCTAGGGAGCTGTCATTGCCCAAAGACCCTTTTAAAAAATGGCTGTTTTTTCTCAATTCCTGGAAGTTTGGTTGGGGTTACCATGGCAACCATCTCTTGCAACATCACGTTGTGAGATTTTCATGGTATTTTTGACCCAGCCCCGGATACCATTCCTAGGAAATGCAGCAGAGAGCTCCAGAGGCTTGAGGGAGTCAGGCATCTATTGCAAGTTTGTTTGTGGTCACCTTGTGTAATAAGGCAAACTAAATTCATCTACCCTATTCCACCAACTCCAGAATAAAAGAGAAAAATAAACTGGGACATAACCCAAAGGAAATTGGAGGGGGGGGGGAAGAGAAAATAGAATCATAGGAGGTGAGGAGATAGTCGAAGAGGAAATAATTAAGCAATCAAAAAAAGACAATACATAAAGATGTTTTATCATTTAGTACTGAGAGGAGATTATGACTGAAGGTCACATTTTATAACTTGAAAATACCACAGAATCACAATGATATTGTCTTACTTTCCAGGGGCACATTGAGCAGAATGAAGCCAATGATCTGGAAGAGAATATTGGTCTCAATATTGGACAAGGTCTCACTTCACTAGCAATCTCTTTCAGGATGAGTGGTTGACAAGACACCCCCTCCCCAAAGTTGCCTAGACATGAAACAGAAGAAGAGAAGGAGGAACTATGAAGAAAGCAAAGCACAACAACTAGTAGATAGCCACCATATTTTTAGTGTAACATAAGCAAAGTGATTTATACAGGTAATCCTCAACTTACGACCACAATTGAGCCAAAAATTTATGTTGCTAAGTGAGACTGATGTTAATGAGTTTTAGCCCATTTTACAGTCTTTCTGGCTATAGTTGTTAAGTGAATCACTGCAATTGTTAAGTTAGTAAAACACAGTTGTTAAGTGAATTCTGGCTTCCCCATTGACTTTGCTTGTCAGGTGGTCACAAAAGATGATCGCATGACCCGGGGACGCTGCCTCCGTCATAAATATGAGTCAGTTTCCAAGCATCCAAATTTTGATCACATGACCATGGGGATGCTGCAACAATCATGTGTAAAACGGTCATAAGTCCCATTTTTCAGTGCCTTTGTACCTTTGAATGTCACCAGATGAACTGTTTTAAGTTGAGGACTACTCTTACAGTTATTAAATCTAAGGTTTTTTTTTAAAAAACATATTGCTGACATAAAAAAAACTTGCCAAAAATAATTAGCCTATTGGAATTGGCCTCTTCATTTGAGGAGAACCATTTCACCATTTTTCCCAAATAAGGTGAGAAATCCTCCAAAAATTTCGCTTCGGTGGGCTGGCTTCACATTTGTCATCCTTTCATAAGGCCCTGTCATTATTCTGAGCGGCAGTGAACGCAAAAAAGTGGGGAAATTCTGAAAATTGCACGGAGGTGAGCAGCTGAGAAAAAAACAACTCAAAAATCTTTAAAAAGAGACATTAAGAGACATTTCAGCTCAGGTCTAATGTATGTCACCCTTATTACTGCTGTCAGTGTATGCTCATTAACTGTTATGTAGGGTTGGGTTTGCAGTCCTTAATTCTGTGACCTACATTCTCGTTAGAGGCAGGCACACTTTTGTTTTATTAATATGGCTATACTTAGTGTTTTGCTGGGTGCAATAATAGGTCTTAGTCACTTCTTTTTGAAGTTAGTTGAGGACTGCAAATCAATTTTTGAAAAGGTTCTTCTGAAGAAATTCTCTGGATCAAATTGCTGTTCTTTTCTCAGAAAGAAATAGCCATTTTGCATTGTGATATCCTTTTATCCTTTCTCAAACATGTTCCTTCAAATACAAGCCTTTTAATAAAAGTGCAACCAGGAAGATTTCTATAGACACAGGAAATATTCCTCCATACTAGCCAAATTGCTCTCTGGATAAAATTTGAGAGTTTGTGGAAAAATCCAGCTTCCTCGTGGTATCTATTAAGCACAGTTGGGATTATAAAATTAAAATTTGAGTCCCATTTTACTTCTCACAGCTGGAAGAACAAGGTTGAAGGCTATAAAAAAGCAATTGATTTGGAAATGATAAGGATATTAGGAAATAAAAGTAAATTAACCTATTAATCAAAAAGCTAAAAGCAGATTTTTTTAATTACATAAGAAAAAGTTACCCATGAGAAATCCTCCTGAAAACAGAAAATTTAATTTAATTCAGCCCAAAATGCCCTTGTCCATCAGGAAAGCAGTGGAATTACATAATGTACGCAACTCCAGCAATCTGACATGAGCCTAAACATAAATTAAGATCATCATTATAAAGGAAGGTCCAAGTGGATTCAATAAATGTTTGTTGTACTTCAGGAATTATTTTAGTCCAGAGAATATTTTTTCAAAAGCCCTTCCACTATTCATAAACATGACTAAGAACAGTCACAAGTGTGAGAGTTTCATTTAATGAAAATACATTCTCTTATAATTTCTGAAATGGACAATGTAAACTTTTAAATCATAAAAATGTTTCACGGTATCAACCAAATATGCCCATGCTGGATTCAAATATTATTACTCTTTTAATTTACGGATGACCATTCCCTCATATTTGTATATGAGCATGAAGCTTAGAAGGAAGAAAGGAGTCCTAAAATAATATTCATAGCATCTCCTGAATGTGTCATTTAAATCAGCCAAAACAAAGAGAGCCAGAAGGCAAAACAAAGCAGTCATTCACATAGCTCTACAGGTCTACTGTTAGAAAACCAATTCCTGACTTGAATAAACTTATAAACATGTGTTTATTAATTTATTGTTTATTTATGTCTCATTTTTATTATTTTTACAAATAACTCAAGGTGACAAACATAGCTAATACTCCTTCTTCCTCTTATTTTTTCCCCACAACAACCTGTGAGGTGAATTGGGCTGAGGGAAAGTGACTGGCCCAAGGTCACCCAGCCGGCTTTTATGTCTAAGGCAGGACTAGGTCTCCCTGGTTTCTAGCCTGATGCTTTAACCACTAGACCAGGGGTCTTCAAACGTGGCCCTTTTATGACTTGTGGACTTCAACTCCCAGAATTCCTCAGCCAGGCACGCTGGCTGAGGAATTCTGGAAGTTGAAGTCCATAAGTCATAAAAGGGCCATGTTTGAAGACCCCTGCACTAGACCAAGAGTACCTAACCAAAATCAGGAATTTTAGTAATTTTTCAGTGACTCCTTACTTAGGGAATGCAGGAAGGACTTCTAAAGTTGAGCGCCATGAAACTGGCTGTTGCACAGAGCAGCTTGCAAACAATTTCTGCATGATTCACAGCAGGAGTCAATCCTTGACAGCACTGGCAAGGGGGAAATTTGCAAACAATGGAAATGTAAAATAAGGTTTCATTGCTCATAAATCTTGTTTTTAATGAGTCAGGTACTCTTGCCTTGGATCTCTTACTCTACTCTGTTGATAATTAATAACCAAATGTGTTTCAAGTTCAGGTCCCCTTCTGTGTTTGCAGAGTCAGCAGTCAATGTAAGAGGCCACCAACTGTACCTATGCTCAGAATAACGATGAAAGAATTGGATCTTGAAGAGGAACTATTTTTGCTTGAAAGTTTAGAAGGCCCAACGGTGTCCAATGTCTACCTTTAAAACATAAAATTAAAGTACTCTCTTCTTTCCTGCTTCTATCCCATATCGATATTATCAGGCTGCTTTTCCATATAAGTGATTTAAAAGAGAGGAAGTCACTGCCTTCCATCTTGAAATTGACATCTGTTTGCAGAACTCCTGACTTTTCCTCCTTCACCTCCTAGCAACCAATTCTGGACAGATTGTTGGGATTAGCATATGCAATAAACAGAAGCCTTATAATGATAGTATACATTCATGTCCTGCCCCCAATCCATTCATTCAAACATTACAAACTAATTTTGAGAGTTTAGCTATATATGTACAATCATGAATCCTCTAAGTAAAAACTGAATGATAAATAAGTATTGCCAAATATTCTTAGAATCAGAAGTGCAGAGAAGACCAAGTGAATGATCTCATTTAATGCAAGGAAAAATTAATTCTGCAGAGTTCCACAGCTGAAATTAAGTGATTTGCTTCACTGAAAGAGTCCACAGCTCTGAACGGGTAGATTTAAATTCTTGTACGAAAAGAAAATACTGTTTCCAATTCATTTATATGTTTTGAGTTGCCAAATTAGCATGTCTACTGAGGCAATGTGTGATGATTAATTATTAAGGTTGGTCATACAGTCAACCAGGTGTTTAGACTGGATTTGGCAATTTGGTCCACCTCTCAAGTCCCATCCAAGGACCCGGGATAGGAAGGTGTTGCTGTTTATTAAAGGCATTGTTGCAGATTGCAAGCTGTTCCAAGTGAAACTGCCTTTTGCAATTGACTGATAGTGATTTTGTCAATGCCAATGATGTTAAAGTGATGCTCTTGATGTTTTGGGATTGTACTCACGGTGCCTATTATTATTGCTACTATCTTTGCTTTCTTTTGGCACAGTCGTTCTACTTCTGTTTGCAGTTTTCTCTATTTTGTGATTTTGTCCAGTTCTTTCTCTTCTGTTCTGCTGTCTCCAGATACTACTATGCTGCACTTTTCAGATTTTTGCTGAACAATTTTTGTTCTATAAGGACGGTTAAAGTGGAACTAGTTTCAGTTAAGGGCAAAAGTGCAAACTGGAAATGTTAAAAGTACAATTTAAGACATGAAAGAGGCAACTTTAAAAGGTTAAAGGTGTAGATTAATTTAACCAAAGCAAGGGCTATATCTAAGGGCATGGGGTCCAAAGGACAATGAGAGACATAAATGACTGGTAGAAGATGAAATTCCCCTTTGCCAAACTTATCTGGGGGTTGGACAATGCTGAAGAAACAGAAGAAACAGACATTCCTAAAAAGCGAGGATGGGCATGATTAAGACAACCAAATCAGACCACTGAGACTGAGAAGCTATTTGCCACCTTCATCTAATCATGGTACTAGATACTAATGTGCTTTGGCCACAGCTTTTTTCTGCTGTATCCTTATGCCAATTTCTTCATTTCATCCCAGCCCTTTACTGAGCCAGATATAAGCCGTCCTTAGCTGTATTGACGTTAAAGTAATATTCTCTTCTTTATACTGACCTCATCCCAAGCAGCCCCAGATTATGTGGCTTTATCTCCTATTATTCTTGGAAGGAAGCCATGGAGCTGCAGGAGCTTGAAACAGTGATAACAAAAATAGTCTAGGGATCAGAGTGGGGGGGGAGAGATCCAGTTTGCAGGCTCTTCAAATATGGGCTGAGAGCTCTTCAACTGAGCAGCAGGCAAAGAAAAAAAGATGGAGAAGGAATGTTTAAAAGGAAGCAGTAGAGTTAATAGCAGGAAGAAGCTGGCTGCTCTGAGCATTGCCAACAAGGCCAGAAAATGCATTTCTCCCTACTATTGAAACCATATGATGCTCAGTTAACATCCAGCGTTTAATCTAAAAGCTATCCAATATAATAGAGTTGTTAATGTTTGGATTTAAACAAATGTTTCCAATTTTTTTAAAAAAATGGAATTATGACTAAATATGGAGAACATAGTGATCCACAGTAGGTGTAAAAGCTAAGTATACTACCAAGGCAAGCAGAAGGGGCCTGGGGTAATGTTTTAAAGTAATATTGGAAGCAGGATTAAAGCCATCTATGAATTACAAGGGTCTGGAGTTCATCGTGTCATCAGCATATTAATTGGATCAGTAGACCATATTATTGGAAATGTGTGAATAGGAGCTGATCATCAATATCGTACCATAAATGCTTGGAAGACTCTTTCAAAATTAGGACATGATTCAAGTTGATAGAAATCCTCTTGTCCAGTATCCAATTATTTTGCAAATGAATGATGACATCTATGAGCAGTAGGACAGCTTATTGTAAGTATGTGTTTACAGCTAGGTTAATCATACTTTTATGATTGTAACACTGTAGAGTCACTTAAAAAGCACAAATTTTGATTTCATAGAGCAGATTTGATTTCATGGGACACTGCTTGTCCATTAAAGTAAAGCTGATGATAGCAGTCACTTCAAGTCCACAATGCAAACATAATAGCATTTAATCAAGCACAAGCTGTCATAAAACAAACATTAGAACACTATACTGCTCCTTATAAAAACAGTCTCAAAAAAGCCTCCTTGCACATTTGTAGATACATATACATGCATGTTTACGTTCTATGTGTATAGGCATACTTATACACATACTGTATATATGCATGTGCAAGTCTGTTCTTATTTTTCCCATGGGCTATATAATGGGGAAGGATCAATATGCTGGCAACTGCTTGATAATGATAATGATTACAATGATTGGCAAAATATTACAAAAATAACAGAAAGTTGATTTTTTTTAATAATATTAAACCCAGAAATGTCAGCCTAATAATTCAGGAACATTTGCTGGATTCAAAGCACAGAAGAGTTTATTGTTATCACCTATAGACAAGAATCTAGGAGGTAATTGGGAGAACTTGCCAGAGTTTTTTAGGACAGCATTGACCATATTTTCTTCTTTCAATTCCACTGATCTTACTATGATTTTAATATTTCTGCTGGGGGAGAATGAATCACAGCTGATCAATTTAGGGTATGGTCCAACATTGCAATGAGAGATGGTTTGGTGTAGAGATTCAAGGCTGGAGTAGATTTCTCCAGCATGGCACATGACGGAACATATGCATCTGTCATTCAAGGATGGCTGCATAGGGGTTCTTTTTATATGTCAGTGAATTTTAACGTTTCCCTCTTGAATGTGCCTTGTCTTCTCCCGCCTCCTAGCAGGACATCAGAACCAATCGACACGCAGGGATTGCACCTCTGCACATTGAGCAGTTGGAAGTCAGAAGGTTTTTTGTGTCAGTTTGTCAGTAGCCCTCTGCAACCTCCACTCACCCATGGCTACCGGCAGTTGAGGGCAAGTCTAAATCAGCCATAAGGCAGCAGGCTAGAAATGAGAGATTGAATTCCAGTCCCTTCTTAGGCACAAAGCCAGCTAGGTGACTTTGGGCCAGTCACTCCCTCTCACCAATCAAGGGCAAACCACTTCCAAAAACATTGCCGGGGAAAACTGTAAGGACTTCTCCAGGCCGTTACCAAGAGTTAACACTGCCTCAAAGGCACACAGACACACTAATATTGCAATGGCCCTTTTAGCAAAACCATTAGATTACTCCGTCCCTTTCACTTTGCTTGATGCTTTCTCAGCTGTATTAACTTTTTGTTGCATATATTTGATTGTGTTTTCAGACTCTGCTTTCACAGAACTATGTGTATTTAATCATTCTTGTTAGCTTCATTCTTGTTAATTTTTTGCAGCTTTCCGTGATTAGAGTGTTCAGGTAGCTGTCAAGATACAGAGAGGCTACTCAGATAATAATGTATTAGTAGCAAGGATTCCTCTACATTCTGCAGAAATTTTCTCCAAGGTGTTTAACTTATATTGTATCCTCTTTTTTCATTATAATACAATGCAGAACATCTTCCCTTTTACAGAAAACAATTTATGGCACATTGCACTCTCTCAAGTAGTAATTATTCAAGGTCTTTTGACTGATTATGATGTGCCATTAAGTTGGTATCGACTCTTAGCGACCACATACACTTTTCAAGATCCCACTCCTTTCAAAATAATGCTATTTATGTCTGTACCCTTGCATATTACTGTTATTTGTAATTATCCATTAGATTTCTTCAGGAAACATGATTTAGGATATATAGTGCTTCCTCATCTATTTTTTTCTCTGCAACAACTATGCAAGGTATGTTGGTTGAAAGAGAGTCACTGCAATAATGTCATCCAATAAACTTCCATGGCTGTGGATGATCCTGAACCTGAGCGTCCTTGGTCCTGTTCCAATATCTCAATCCTTATACCAGGGGTCTTCAAACTTGGCCCTTTTATGACTTGTGGACTTCAACTCCCAGAATTCCTCAGCCAGCGTGCCCGGCTGAGGAATTCTGGGAGTTGAAGTCCACAAGTCATAAAAGGGCCAAGTTTGAAGACCCTTGCCTTATACTATGCTAGAAAACATACAGAACTTCTGTGCTGGGGAAAAGTGGGCATGTCAGCTCAGGAATAGATTACAAATATACAGTAGGAAACAAACAAAGCAAATGAAAACAATCTACTGAAGTTTAAAATGTATTCACAAAAGGCCCAGAACAGGATCTGTGCAATTGCCCCCCTCCTCCCATGAAAACATAAGCATGGGAAGCCATTCTCAGGGTGCATCCATCAAAAAGAGGATGTGCACTTCAAAAGACAATACAGGCTGGAAAAGAGGAAAGCAATGACCTATAGAGAATCCTCATTGGGTGATCACATTTGGGACTGGCAACTCCATCGTTAAGCAGTATGATCATTACGTGGAAAATCACATGACCCTCAACGGGTTTATAACCTCACTTCCCCTTTGGAAGTTAAGCAAATCACTGTGGTTGTTAAGCAAGGCCTCATGTGATCACAACGTGCGATTTTACTTCCACGTTCTCCTTGTCACAATCAGGCAGGAAGCACACAAATGGCAATCCCCTATCCACAGGATACTGCAATGGTTGTAAATGCGAGGACTGGTCTCAAAGCTGGTTCTTAAAAAAAAAAAAACCATCGTAACTTGAACAGTCGCTAAGCAAAGCAGTTGGAAAGCGAGGACAACCTACACAGTGCTCAAAGTGAATTGCTCCCAACTGAAGCTATCAGCAAATCTTCACTGGTAGGCAATTTGGGTCCGAAATGACAGACTCAACATGCAAACACAACAAAGAAGAAAGTGGAATACTTCATCCCCAGCACAGACCGGCCATTGCTAATACGAAGCTCACAGAAACAATGCTATAAATAGATTTGTTTAATAAATAAAATAAATGAATACTTACTGCAGAGGGTAAGGGAGGCAGTAAAGCCCAACTTTCTTTCATTTCTCTCTGGATTGAGATTGCCGTTCCTTGCAACCCCACCTATCTACACATTAAGGGGCAAATCCTTTTATCCCGTTTATTTGTGCAAAAGGGCTGCCTACTGTTGCTTCACCCTTAGACTCCACACTGAACAAACCCTTGAAGGGCTTGAAGGATTGCAAACAGAATAAAAAGCACAGGTCTCCTTGCTCTGTGGATGTAAAGGTCAAACACAAGTTCTCAAGCTTTCTTCGTACCTAAAAGAAACCTTAAGAGAAGCCTGATAATTTTGCAACAGAAGGAGGGGATTTCGTAATTCTCTGAAACAAGCTCAAGTCGGTAACAGTTGCTCTTTGCTTAACTACGCATAGTTTTCCCTACATCTAATCAAAATGGTATAACAGGAAAACAGATTTTCTTGTTTACATGCTCGAAATAAATAGCATATTAAAACTGTGGGTGGAAAAAAAAACATTTGTTTTCTCCAAGTAACTTTACAAAAAAAAAAAAACAGACTGACAATATATGAGCTGTTGAAACAGATTTCTGGAGCTGCTGGTAAAGTGGGAGAGTGGGGAATCAGAAGTGTTTTGAGAGTGTGAAGACTGTCGCTTTCATCCGAAATCAATCTACCATTTCAAAGCATAACTCAGGGAAATCAATACCATGAAAGATTGCCTATCGGGTTATTGGTTATGAGATTTGTATATTATTCATTTAAGATCATGAAGACTGAGAAATTGCAGGTGACAAAATACAGATTTTTTTTTTCCCCTGCTCACTAATTTCAGTGCAGACAGAATTAATTGTTTCTTTCTTTTATGGAAAACTTTTGAAAACAAAAGAACCTAAGAAGGAAGAAATAAGAGCCAGAAAGATCAATTTTCATATTCTTTTCTGATCTCTAACATTCCTTAACATGCAAAAGATATCTGGAGATGGGTTTTTAAAATTTATTTATTTATTACATTTCTACACCACCCATCTCACCTAAGTGACTCTGGGGAGTTTACAGCAATATAATATAACAATATAAACACATGACTAAAATTATTATTATTATGCTGAATTATTCAGTGTAAAAGTATTATACTGAATAAGAAATTGTAGAGAAAAAATATATTCTCCTTGTCCCAAGCTAGTGTAGGAGATGACCAGGCTGAGCCTGAGGGAGGGGTCAAATGCCTCATCAGTCATGAGTCCCTGTGCACCCACAAGAAATCTAAGTCCAGCCCACCTTGTATTTCTTTTTATTCTTAACTCCTGCTAATGTCCCTAGACCCTTAGTAGTTCAGATTTTTGTACAGAGCTTAAGCTTGCAATAAATCTTTATACTCATTTGAACTGCCTGAATCTCCTGATTTCCCAGGACAGCTAGCTGTGCCTTAGCATTGTGGTAACATAAGGACAACTTGAAGACAATAAAGGATAGAGACAGGGATTAGAAACTGGGCCAAGTTATCAAGGAAGAATATGGACAGGAAGTGCAGAGCTGGCTTCAAGAAAGTGAAAGCTCAGAATCAGCTGAGTGTTATGGTTCCAAAGGAAGATTGCTTTTAATGAGAAACATGAGGCCTTACCTCTGAGAATCCATTTATTGCAAAAATAACCTTGGCACTTACATGGACGGATGCCAGAAACTGAATTTCTCTGGCTTGCCGTCTTTCTTTTCTTGCTACACCCCTCCCTTATTTTACAGTCATGAATTACGTCTTCCAATTAGGCTGGAGGCCAAAGATTTACTTCCGTTTCTTTCCCGGGCTTTCCTCCTTCCGTTTCTGCCTTCTGAATTAACTCTAAAAATACCAGACAGTTCTACATATCTTGTCAAAGCAATAATATCCTATATTAACAGCGTTGACACTGAGGTTAGCAAAGAATATATGTAGGTCCTCAACATCAACATCAGCTTCTGCTCTATATCTGAATCCAAATTAAATAAGACAATGGCTGTCTTGCTTCTAATTGAACAATCCCATGAAAGGAGACCCACCAATCTCTCTAGATAATTCATTCCACTATCCAACCTCTTTTTTTCTCCCTAGCATTCAGCCAACATTTGCTTTCCTTTAATTTATTCCAACATTATTCAGAATCCTACATTCTGGAACAAGAGATAACAGGTCTTCTGTGTGATGTCCTTTCAGGTATTTGAAGAGTGTTGCGACTCTTTCCATCCCTCAAATTAAGTTCCCAAAAGTTATTGCGGAAGGGATTTTCACTCTAGACAGAGGATTGCGACAATATATTCAGAAAAGATTGGCCTGAGAGCTTTACAGCAATATCACATATTTACTCAGAAATAATCCCCACTGTGCTCAGTTGGATTTACTCTTAGAATATGCAGTCTAAAAGCAACATTATTTACAAGATAAAGCTATAGAGAAAATAGCCATTAATGACCAAAAAATGTGTGGCTATAAAAATTCCCAGCATGTTTTGTATTGTCTTGTATTTAGCCAGTCCATTTTTTCACTGCTTCCTATGGTAATAAACAATGCCAGCAACCAGACAAATGTGCCCTCTCTAACCACTGAATGCTATTGCTTTCTGTCTTCCCATTTTCACATCGGAAACCAGGTAGGAAATAGGAGTTCTCACCAACCACTTGCCCTTCCTCAAGAACATCAATTTTACATGTTTCCCATAACTACGCAAATTAGATTCATTTCGTCTACCAGGGGTAGGCAACCTTGGCTCTTTTATGACTCGTGGACTTCAACTCCCAGAATTCCTGAGCCAGCCATGGCTGGCTCAGGAATTCTGGGAGTTGAAGTCCACGAGTCATAAAAGAGCCAAGGTTGCCTACCCCTGGTCTACACTTTCAACACATTGCCTCCTTCCTGATGTGGAGACATGCGTTGCCCTGAGAAAGCCCCTCTTGGTACCAGTTACCTAATCTACACAAAGTTGGAATAGGACGCCGTTCTTTTGCTTTCTCACTCTCTGAAATCACTTTGAGTATTACCATTTCTGCTCCATTTCTTGCAAATAAGGGGGGGGGAAACACCCCTCCATCATTTCTGCTGCATTACGAAGTTCATTTCAAGAGTGTACAGTTCTGAAAAGTAAGAAACCTCCCTGCAGGGAACATCTTGTAAAGTAGATTTCCTGCAGAGCAGCTCCCTTTTTTGTAATAGTAGCAGAACTCTTAAGTTGCAGATAAGGTGCAGGATTTTGTGTGTGTGTGTGTGTGTGTGTGTGTGTGTGCGTGCGCGTGCAAGGGGTCTCTCCAAATGTCAGCCCCTTTGGAGATAAGAAAGGCACCAAACTGGTATGACCTCATTAAAGGCCTTGTTTCAATCGGCTGTGCTCTACGGGAGCTGCAATCCTGAAGTCCCCCCGCCGCCTTTTTTCATTTGGCACCTCTGAGCCAGGAAGGACCTCTTTGTAGAATTGAAGCAGCTGTCAGATGGCCAAAAGTTTCATACTGAAGGACAACCTTGTTTAAAATGTCTTAACATACCTAATTGTGGGAAGAGCTCCCCATCCCCAACAGCCCAAAATTGCTGAGCGTTTTCATAAGAATGAAATACTCTGAAGCATGAATTTAAATTGTTGTTTGACAGTCATGGTAAAAGCAAACCACCTGGAGATGTTTGCCCCCTGGACTGCATGATCATTTTTATGTCCATCTTTATTTTAAGTCTATGAGAACACTGAGCCTTATTATGTTGTCTCCAACTGGAACCTTTACACGTAGTGAGGAGAACACCACTGCTTCTTAAAACTGGATTCATATAGAATCATAGGATTGGAAGGGACCTTGGAGGTCTTCTAGTCCTGCTCCCTGCTCAAGGCAGGAGTCCTTACATCATCCCAGACAATTGGTTGTCCAATCTTTTCTTGAAAACCTCCAGTGATGGAGTACCCACAATTCTGGGAACAAGCAGTTCCACTGATTAATCGTTCTTTCAGGAAATTCCTCCTTAATTCCAGGTTGAACCTCTCTCTGTCAAGCTTCCACCCATTGCTTCTTGTCTTGTTATTTTGTGGGAAATAGGTGGCTCCATAAATTTGACAAACTAACAATTATCCAAACAAATAAATAGGACAGACTCTTTCTTTCTTTCTTTCTTTCTTTCTTTCTTTCTTTCTTTCTTTCTTTCTTTCTTTCTTTCTTTCTTTTTCCTTCTTTCTTGTTCATCGCCCATTTCACAAAAGTGACTCTGACAATTATGTAAAATAAAAAACCATAATTTACCAAACAAAATCATAATGTCCAAGGTCACACACACAAAAAAAAATGTTGTAAGAAGGCAACATTAATCAAGAGAGCTCATCTAACCATCTAGTTCAGATGCCTTGGAGTGATGTTTATTCCTCCTTCTTTAATCTTTCCATCGATACCATCCCAGAAAGAACTAGAGGGTTGTTGTTTTTTTAGAAAGAACAGCAAAAAAAAAAAAAAAAGCTTCTGTGGAGGTCAGTGCACATAAAAGACCTTATATGGAAATGAAGGGTGCTTCTTCCTAAAAAAGAAATAAGAAAATCTCTTTGAAATAAAAAGGGCCTCTTGCAACTTTCCTTAACATTGGTGATGAAAAAGAGAGTGAAGAAAAATTAAAGTGG
Source organism: Azemiops feae (assembly GCA_023970755.1). Taxonomy (NCBI): domain Eukaryota; kingdom Metazoa; phylum Chordata; class Lepidosauria; order Squamata; family Viperidae; genus Azemiops; species Azemiops feae. Next base: position 503,404 of record JALGBA010000014.1, read on the forward strand.
AAGTGCAGAGAGGTATAGCAAATTCATTCACGTTTAGGATTGATGCCTAACTTCCTTAAGTTTACCCATCCTCATTTATCCAAGCCTACAGTGTGTTTTATTTATTACTTTTAATCACAATGCCTCCGAATGTAAGCATGTGTCAAGACTATAAATTAAAGGTTCCCTAACCAGCTTAGCTATGGATTTCATACAAAGGGGTGTGTGTGTGTGACTTAGAGTAGGATTATGTTTTTAAAAATTGTATGTGTAATATGTTTAATAGTATACTGTGATATTCTTCCCTTTCTGAACTTTTGACTCATTAGAAAATTTTGTATAAATGCAAGAAAATGTTTCAGTGTTGTGGCCTTCAAGCTAATGGACAAGTCCTAGTTGGTTATTGGGTCAATAAGAGTTTCAGACCCCAGCTGCATTTAGCTGTTAATGCGTTTGACTGAAACTACAGCCTCAAAAAGTGTGAATGAAATTGGTGACAAATGTCACCTTTTCAAATCTCATTTATTTGGAATTTTATCTAACATGGAGTACAGGTATCTATTGTAGGACTGGAAGTATCCATGTTCTAGAGACAATAAAAATCTTTTATAGAAAGAGAAGCCAAGGAGATTAATTTAACACGGAAAACCAATTTTAGGGAGATATGAGTTTATTATTGATGTAGCTGGTAAGCACTTATAATGAGCTGGAACTAACACTTGTATAGCTAAGTTTCCCAATCCTTAAGGATATCCCTCCCATCTATTTTCATTAGCAGCACAGCAGAGACAATGTGAACTCTAGGTTTCACTTCATCTTCTGTAACAAAGAAAGTTTCCCAAGGATTTCCATTCAGTTAAACCTGTGCATATTTCTCCAGAATCATAGCAAGATCAGACCTGGTTAGTACTTGAATAAGAGTGTACCAAAGAATATCACAGCTTGTCAAAAAGACATTGACAAATGACTTCCATACTGCTGCTAAAATAATTACATGGGTAGGAACTTGAAGTCATCACAAGCCAAGCTTGAGTTGAAGGAGACTATACTTCTTACAATTTCTCCCAAGTGCAGGCAAACGTAGAACAGCAGATGCAAGACAAATAAGAGTACTGATAATTTTCAAGCACATATTTTAAAACATCACTTGAAATGTACAGCTTGTGATGATGTTCAAGGGAAAAGCACATATATTTTTGAACACTGCAATATTACTCTTTGTGTAAATTATCCTTAATTGACATGAAATCAGTAGTCTGGGAAATATAGTATTCTTGACGAAGACAACCTTTTATAAAGATCTTCAGAGAAAAGGATTGAATGAAGGTGTTTAATAGAGAGAAACCAGGATAGTTCAATCACTGTATGATAAATAAAGGAGGCTAGTAAGAAATATGTAATGTAGACAGATATGTCTGTGAAATTTCAAAAGTCCAAGTTCTATTGAAAATTAAAAAACTGAGTTATGCAACTATTCCTCAGTACCGTTGTGGCGAACATATGGCACGCGTGCCACTGGTGGCACGCAGAGCCCTATCTGTGGGCACGCGCGCCATCACCCCAGTCCTAGACCTTCAGCTGGGTTTTATAAAACCTTTTCGCTTTAGGCCTCCGCCGCCATGTGGGAAAAAAAAAGGTTCCATCAATCAATCAATTTCAACTTCTCGTGGGGAAAAAAAATCTCGCAAAGTTGGAATTGATTTACAGAACTTTTTAGTCCCAACAAGTCTGCCGTTACTACCACAGCCACGCCCACCCAATGGGCCACACCCACCCACTCGGCCATGTCCACCCAATGGGCCATGCAAACCCAACACATGACGATAAATAAGTGGGTTTTGGGTTGCAGTATGGGCACTCGGTCGCCATCACTGCCCTAAGTGGAATTTTCCGCCAATCGGATTTTCCCATGCATTTTATCAGGAAACATAGATAGCGCAGGCTGGAAAAGTAAGTGCCCTCCTAACCATACCGAAGCACTCCGAATTTGTTGGCGATGTCCATTTTGCTCTATGAGTTCATGGTGACCTAACCCTAACCCTAAGTGGAATTTTCCGGCAATCAGATTTCCCCATGTATTTTACCAGGAAACATAGATAGGGCAGGCTAGAAAAGTCAGTGCCCTCCTAACCATACCCAAGCACTCCGAATTTGTTGGTGATGTCCATTTTCCTCTATGAGTTCATGGTGACCTAACCCTAACCCTAAGTGGAATTTTCCACCAATGGGATTTTCCCATGTATGTTACAAGGAAACAGAGATAGGGCAGGCTAGAAAAATCAGTGCCCTCCTAACCATAGCCAAGCACTACGTATTTGTTGGCGATGTCCATTTTCCTCTATGAGTTCATGGTGACCTAACCCTAACCCTAATTGGAATTTTCCACCATTGGGATTTCCCCATGTATTTTACCAGGAAACATAGATAGGGCAGGCTAGAAACGTCAGTGCCCTCCTAATCATACCCAAGCACTACGAATTTGTTGGTGATGTCCATTTTGCTCTATGAGTTCATGGAGACCTAACCCTAACCCTAACAAGAATTTTCCGCAATTGGGATTTTCCCATGTATTTTACCACGAAACATAGATAGGACAGGCTAGAAAAGTCGGTGCCCTCCTAACCATACCCAAGCACTCCGAATTTGTTGGCGATGTCCATTTTGCTCTATGAGTTAATGGTAACCAAACCCTAACCCTAAGTGGAATTTTCCGCCAATGGGATTTTCCCATGTATTTTGCCAGGAAACAGATAGGGCAAGCTAGAAAAATCAGTGCCCTCCTAACCATAGCCAAGCACTACAAATTTGTTGGCGATGTCCATTTTCCTCTATGAGTTCATGTTGACCGAACCCTAACCCTAGGTGGAATTTTCTGCCATTGAGATTTTCCCATGTATTTTACCACGAAACATAGATAGGGCAGGCTAGAAAAATCAGTGCCCCCCTAACCATAGCCAAGCACTACGAATTTGTTGGCGATGTCCATTTTGCTCTATGAGTTCATGGTGACCTAACCCTAACCCTACGTGGAATTTTCCTCCATTGCGATTTTCCCATGTATTTTACCAGGAAAAATAGATACGGCAGGCTAGAAAAATCAGTGCCCTCCTAACCGTAGCCAAGCACTACGAATTTGTTGGCAATGTCCATTTTGCTCTATGAGTTCATGGTGACCTAACCCTAAGTGGAATTTTCCGGCAATGGGATTTTCCCATGTATTTTACCAAGAAAAATATATAGGGAGGCTAGAAAGGTCAGTGCCCTCCTGACCATAGCCAAGCACTCCGAATGTGTTGGTGACGTCCATTTTGCTTTATGAGTTCATGGTGACCTAACCCTAAGTGGAATTTTCCGCCAATGGGAGTTTCCCATCTATTTTACCAGGGAACATAGATAGGGCAGGCTACAAAGGTCAGTGCCCTCCTAACTATACCCAAGCATTCCGAATTTGTTGGCGATGTCCATTTTGCTCTATGAGTTCAAGGTGACATAACCCTAACCCTAAGTGGAATTTTCCGGCAATGGGATTTTCCCATGTATTTTACCAGGGAACATAGATAGGGCAAGTTAGAAAGGTCAGTGCCTTCCTAACCATACGCAAGCACTCCGAATTTGTTGGCAATGTCCATTTTGCTCTATGAGTTCATGGTGACCTAACCCTAAGTCGAATTTTCCGCCAATGGGATTTTCCCATGTATTTTACCAGGAAAAATAGGGCAGGCTAGAAAGGTCTGTGCCCTCCTAACTTTACCCAAGCACTCCGGATTTGTTGGCGATGTCCATTTTGCTCTATGAGTTCATAGAGACCTAACCCTAACCCTATGTGGAATTTTCCTCCATTGCGATTTTCCCATGTATTTTACCACGAAACATAGATTGGACAGGCTAGAAAAGTCAGTGCCCTCCTAACCATACCCAAGCACTAAGAATTTGTTGGCGATGTCCATTTTGCTCTATGAGTTAATGGTGACCTAACCCTAACCGTAGGTGGAATTTTCCGCCAATGGGATTTTCCCATGTATTTTGCCAGGAAACATAGATAGGGAAGGCTAGAAAAATCAGTGCCCTCCTAACCATAGCCAAGCACTACGAATTTGTTGGCGATGTCCATTTTCCTCTATGGGTTCATGGTGACCTAACCCTAACCGTAGGTGGAATTTTCTGCCATTGGGATTTTCCCATGTATTTTACCACGAAACATAGATAGGGCAGGCTAGAAAAATCAGTGCCCTCCTAACCATAGCCAAGCACTACGAATTTGTTGGCGATGTCCATTTTGCTCTATGAGTTCATGGTGACCTAACCCTAACCCTACGTGGTATTTTCCTCCATTGCGATTTTCCCGTGTATTTTACCAGGAAACATAGATACGGCAGGCTAGAAAAATCAGTGCCCTCCTAACCGTAGCCAAGCACTAAGAATTTGTTGGCGATGTCCATTTTGCTCTATGAGTTCATGGTGACCTAGCCCTAACCCTAAGTGGAATTTTCCGGCAATGGGATTTTCCCATGTATTTTACCAGGAAAAATATATAGGGAGGCTAGAAAAGTCAGTGCCCTCCTGACCATAGCCAAGCACTCCGAATTTGTTGGTGACGTCCATTTTGCTTTATGAGTTCATGGTGACCTAACCCTAAGTGGAATTTTCCGCCAATGGGAGTTTCCCGTCTATTTTACCAGGGAACATAGATAAGGTAGACTAGAAAGGTCCGTGCCCTCCTATCTTTACCCAAGCACTCCGAATTTGTTGGCGATGTCCATTTTGCTCTATGAGTTCATAGAGACCTAACCCTAACCCTATGTGGAATTTTCCTCCATTGCGATTTTCCCATGTATTTTACCAGGAAACATAGATAGGGCAGGCTAGAAAAGTCAGTGCCCTCCTAACCATACCCAAGCACTAAGAATTTGTTGGCGATGTCCATTTTGCTCTATGAGTTCATGGTGACCTAGCCCTAACCCTAAGTGGAATTTTCCGGCAATGGGATTTTCCCATCTATTTTACCAGGGAACATAGATAGGGCAGGCTACAAAGGTCAGTGCCCTCCTAACTATACCCAAGCATTCCGAATTTGTTGGCGATGTCCATTTTGCTCTATGAGTTCAAGGTGACATAACCCTAACCCTAAGTGGAATTTTCCGGCAATGGGATTTTCCCATGTATTTTACCAGGGAACATAGATAGGGCAAGTTAGAAAGGTCAGTGCCTTCCTAACCATACGCAAGCACTCCGAATTTGTTGGCAATGTCCATTTTGCTCTATGAGTTCATGGTGACCTAACCCTAAGTCGAATTTTCCGCCAATGGGATTTTCCCATGTATTTTACCAGGAAAAATAGGGCAGGCTAGAAAGGTCTGTGCCCTCCTAACTTTACCCAAGCACTCCGGATTTGTTGGCGATGTCCATTTTGCTCTATGAGTTCATAGAGACCTAACCCTAACCCTATGTGGAATTTTCCTCCATTGCGATTTTCCCATGTATTTTACCACGAAACATAGATTGGACAGGCTAGAAAAGTCAGTGCCCTCCTAACCATACCCAAGCACTAAGAATTTGTTGGCGATGTCCATTTTGCTCTATGAGTTAATGGTGACCTAACCCTAACCGTAGGTGGAATTTTCCGCCAATGGGATTTTCCCATGTATTTTGCCAGGAAACATAGATAGGGAAGGCTAGAAAAATCAGTGCCCTCCTAACCATAGCCAAGCACTACGAATTTGTTGGCGATGTCCATTTTCCTCTATGGGTTCATGGTGACCTAACCCTAACCGTAGGTGGAATTTTCTGCCATTGGGATTTTCCCATGTATTTTACCACGAAACATAGATAGGGCAGGCTAGAAAAATCAGTGCCCTCCTAACCATAGCCAAGCACTACGAATTTGTTGGCGATGTCCATTTTGCTCTATGAGTTCATGGTGACCTAACCCTAACCCTACGTGGTATTTTCCTCCATTGCGATTTTCCCGTGTATTTTACCAGGAAACATAGATACGGCAGGCTAGAAAAATCAGTGCCCTCCTAACCGTAGCCAAGCACTAAGAATTTGTTGGCGATGTCCATTTTGCTCTATGAGTTCATGGTGACCTAGCCCTAACCCTAAGTGGAATTTTCCGGCAATGGGATTTTCCCATGTATTTTACCAGGAAAAATATATAGGGCAGGCTAGAAAAGTCAGTGCCCTCCTAACCATACCCAAGCACTAAGAATTTGTTGGCGATGTCCATTTTGCTCTATGAGTTCATGGTGACCTAGCCCTAACCCTAAGTGGAATTTTCCGGCAATGGGATTTTCCCATGTATTTTACCAGGAAAATATATAGGGAGGCTAGAAAAGTCAGTGCCCTCCTGACCATAGCCAAGCACTCCGAATTTGTTGGCAATGTCCATTTTGCTCTATGAGTTCATGGTGACCTAACCCTAAGCGGAATTTTCCGCCAATGGGATTTTCCCATGTATTTTACCAGGAAAAATAGGGCAGGCTAGAAAGGTCCGTGCCCTCCTAACTTTACCCAAGCACTCCGGATTTGTTGGGGATGTCCATTTTGCTCTATGAGTTCATAGAGACCTAACCCTAACCCTATGTGGAATTTTCCTCCATTGCGATTTTCCCATGTATTTTACCACGAAACATAGATAGGACAGGCTAGAAAAGTCAGTGCCCTCCTAACCATACCCAAGCACTAAGAATTTGTTGGCAATGTCCATTTTGCTCTCTGAGCTCATGGTGACCTAACCCTAACCCTAAGTGGAATTTTCCGGCAATGGGATTTTCCCATGTATTTTACCAGGAAACATAGATAGGGCAGGCTAGAAAAGTCAGTGCCCTCCTCTCAGGAAAGCGGTGGCTTCAGAGTTAAAAATTGAATTTCAAACTTCAACTGATCATGACACACAACTAGATTTACAACTTAATGAGACTGAGGATTTATATCTACAACCTACTGAAGAGGAAGACGTTACACCTTATATACAAAAGATGGAGATTTCTGAGGACCAAAGGCAGAATTCAACTAAAACAGCTACAGCTTTAAAAACAACAGAAATGGACTTTCAAACACGAGACATTAAAAATGCTGACAATATATACAAACAACGAATAATCACCATACTAAGACTGATTATATAGTGCAGACAATATTGGGAAAAAGAGAAGAAGACTATGATCAGACGCAACTGTGGGAAAATGTTTATAGTCAAATATTAAGATGGGAGGAGCTAAAGGCCCTATTGTGGAAACCTGCTTGGCATAAAAAGAAAGCTAGAATTAGGTTTAAAAATGAGTGTTAAAACTTTATTTGACGGGTAAAATGGTTTTTAGAGACTTCAAGTGAGCTAATATTTTTGAGATTTCTAAGGTCTAAGATTTTAGTCTGAGTTAATATTGAGGTAAATTATGGATTTGATTATGGTCTGGAATGGCAATTATGGAAAATTGGAAAAGTTAAAATTAAAGGAGTTGTATTGAGATTGGTGAAATATTACTGATATTTTTACTTGCAATGATCGAAAGTTGGACTGATTTATAAAAATGTTTGATAGAGTATAGGAAATAGAATATAGTGGAGAAATATATATATATGTATAATAGTTATATTATATGTTTACTTTAGAAATAATTAGAAATAATTTAGGCTAATGTAAAATGGTTTAAAAAAAAATCAACACTTAAAGTTATCTTCATTTATAAAATATGTATGTGAAATAGAATAGAATAAGAGATAAAATTAAACTGAGAAGTATAAAGTGAATAATTGGAGTAATATGTATAGGTTAGGAATAATTTGTATTATATGGATACCCAAATTGTATACTATATCTTTATGTAATGACAAATTGGCATATGTTAATAGTTAATTAAGCTCGAAAATGGGTGGAAATATTATCGATAGTTTTGTTTGTTTGTTTTGTTTTGTTTTCTTGATTGATAAAATAGAGAGGGAAATTTTAAAGAAGTAATTTATTTATTTATTTATTTATTTAACAAAATAATTTTTATTGAATACAAAAAAAAGATTAAAAAACATTGAACATAGTGTATCATCTTTGACATACATCTTTGTCTAAACATTCCTTATTATACACATACTTTATACATTTCAGATATTTCTTCCTCTATTTACATCCCTTCTAATGACCTTCCTTCTTTTTTTTCCTTCCATTTGTAAAATTTATTCCAGCTTAAATAGTATTCTGTTTCCTCCTGATTTTTTAATTCTTTAGTCACCTTATCCAATTCTGCGCAATACAAAATTTTCCTTATTAATGCATCTCCACTTGGCACTTCATTTGTTTTCCAATTTTGGGCAAACAAAATTCTTGCCGCCGTTATTACATGAATAATTAGATATATATCATCTTTGTTTATATTTTTTTCTAATATGCCAAGTAGTAGCATCTCTGGTTTATATTGAGTTTTTTGACCCGTCATTTCTGTTATCCAATTCCAAACCCTCTGCCAATAAACCTGTACCTCTTTGCAAGCCCACCAAACATGAAAAAAAGTACCCTTTTCCCTTTTACACTTCCAACAAAGTGGTGAGTAGCCACTATACATTTTTGCGAGCCTAGCCGGTGGCAGGTGCCATCTAAAGAGCATCTTATAGAGATTTTCCTTATAAGTTGTTGCCAATGTAATTTTGCAATTACGTTCCCAGATTTGCTGCCATTGGTCCAGGTTTATAGCGTGCCCCAAATCTATTGCCCAGGTAACCATTGTTTCTTTAACTTGTTCTTCAAATAATTTATATTCTAACATATATTTATATATTTTTTTGATTTGTTTTTTCTCCGAGCCTAATAATATTTTATCAAGCCCCGTATCTTGTCTATTAATTCCCCATTCTTTCTTGTCTTTCACGTATCTTGCTTGTATCTGAAGGTAAGACCACCATTCCAAAGCAATCCCCTGTTGTCTCAACTCTTGCCTTTGCTTTAGATATCCTTCCTCTGACAGGATATCTTTGTATATGATAACCCTATCTTGCCTATAAAGGTTGGGGTATATAACTGCTTCTAATGGTGAGAACCAGCCTGGGAGTTTTGTATAGTATTGGCATTTAACTATATTCCAGCTTTTTATTAGTTCTTGCCGGACTTTATGCCTCAGGAAGTATTGATGGTTCCTACTTTTATCTGTCCATAGGTGGGCATGCCAGCCCTGCTGGAGATCGTGCCCCTCTAATAGTAAACATCTTTTATTTTCCAATGTTATCCAATCCCTGATCCACGTCAGGGCCGCCGCTTGATAGTATAACTCCCAATCCGGGAAGCCTAATCCCCCTCTCTCTTTAGCATCCTGTAGAGACTTTTGCTTTATCCTCGCCTTCCTTCCTTGCCACACAAAATCTAAAGTTAACTTATTCAACTCTTTAAAGAATTTTTTATCTAATTGGATTGGAATATTTTGGAATAGAAAGATAATTTTGGGTAAAATATTCATTTTCACCGCTGAGATTCTTCCTAGAAATGAAAGATGTAGATTTCTCCAGCGGTCTAGGTCAACTTTTATACGTTTAACTAATTTTCCGTAGTTATCCTCTCTAATTGATGAGCAACGTGCTGACATAACAATGCCCAAATATTTTATTTTAGTAACTACTTGTATTCCTAATTTTTCCCCAAGATTTTCTTTTTGCGTGTTAGTCATATTTTTTGCTATGATCTTTGTTTTATTTCTATTTATTTTCAAGCCTGCCACCTCTCCATATTCCTCCAATAGTTCAAAAAGCTTCTGACCTGATTGCACGGGATCTTCCAAAATAAATACTAAATCATCGGCATATGCTTGGAGTTTATATTTTTCCTTTTTAATCTCAAGCCCTTTAATTTGCTCTTCTTGCCTTACAGTCCTAGCTAAAATCTCCAATGTATATATAAACAATAATGGCGAGAGAGGACACCCTTGTCTTGTACCTTTCTGAATATTGAATTTATTGGTGGCCTCACCGTTTATTATAATCTGGGCATTCTGTTCGGAATATATTGCAGCTATAACATTTAAAAAATTTTCTCCAACATCCATTAATTTCAGTTGTTGGATCAGAAATAGCCAATTAACATTATCAAATGCCTTCTGTGCGTCCAAAAATAAGAGTGCCATTTGGCAATCGCTATGTGATTCGTAGTATTCCAATATGTCTAAAATTGTCCTTATATTCCGCTTAGTCTGCCTATTTGGGAGGAAACCATTTTGGTCACTATGTACGAAGTCAATTAAATAGTTTTTAAATCTCTCTGCCATTATTGATGCAAAGATCTTATAATCGACGTTTAGTAGGGAGATAGGCCTATAATTTTGTATCTGTGTTCTTTCTACATCTTCTTTTGGTATTAATACTATATTTGCCTCTAACCAGGATTTAGGTATTTTCGCCTCAGTTAAAACGTCATTGAAAACTTCTAATAGGTGTTCATTAAGTACATTTTGGTGTTCTTAAAGAAGTAATTTAAATTGCTTATGTATGATTATATTTTCTATTTTGTTCTATGGAGTGCCCTATCTCCACGATGAGTCCTAAGCACTTGGCTGTAAAACAAAAAAAATCAATAAAACTTGTTATATATATATAAAAAAAAAAAGTCAGTGCCCTCCTAACCATACCCAAGCACTAAGAATTTGTTGGCGATGTCCATTTTGCTCTATATGTTCATAGTGACCTAACCCTAACCCTAAGTGGAATTTTCCAGCAATGGGATTTTCCCATCTATTTTACCAGGAAACATAGATATTGCAGGCTAGAAAGGTCCGTGCCCTCCTAACTTTACCCAAGCACTCCGAATTTGTTGGCGATGTAAATTTTGCTCTATGAGTTCATAGAGACCTACCCCTAACCCTATGTGGAATTTTCTGCCATTGGGATTTTCCCATGTATTTTACAACGAAACATAGATAGGACAGGGTAGAAAAGTCAGTGCCCTCCTAACCATACCCAAACACTCCGAATTTGTTGGCGATGTCCATTTTCCTCTATGAATTCATGGTGACCTAACCCTAACCCTACGTGGAATTTTCTGCCATTGGGATTTTCCCATGTATTTTACCACGAAACATAGATAGGGCAGGCTAGAAAAATCAGTGCCCTCCTAACCATAGCCAAGCACTACAAATTTGTTGGCGATGTCCATTTTGCTCTATGAGTTCATGGTGACCTAACCCTAACCCTACGTGGAATTTTCCTCCATTGCGATTTTCCCATGTATTTTACCAGGGAACATAGATACGGCAGGCTAGAAAAATCAGTGCCCTCCTAACCGTAGCCAAGCACTACGAATTTGTTGGCGATGTCCATTTTGCTCTATGAGTTCATGGTGACCTAACCCTAAGTGGAATTTTCCACCAATGGGAGTTTCCCATCTATTTTACCAGGGAACATAGATAGGGCAGGCTAGAACGGTCAGTGCCCTCCTAACTATACCCACGCATTCCGAATTTGTTGGCGATGTTCATTTTGCTCTATGAGTTCAAGGTGACATAACCCTAACCCTAAGTGGAATTTTCCGGCAATGGGATTTTCCCATGTATTTTACCAGGAAAAATAGGGCAGGCTAGAAAGGTCCGTGCCCTCCTAACTTTACCCAAGCACTCCGGATTTGTTGGCGATGTCCATTTTGCTCTATGAGTTCATAGAGACCTAACCCTAACCCTATGTGGAATTTTTCTCCATTGCGATTTTCCCATGTATTTTACCAGGAAACATAGATAGGGCAGGCTAGAACGGTCAGTGCCCTCCTAACTATACCCAAGCATTCCGAATTTGTTGGCGATGTCCATTTTCCTCTATGAGTTCAACGTGATCTAACCCTAACCCTAAGTGGAATTTTCCGGCAATGGGATTTTCCCATGTATTTTACCAGGAAACATAGATAGGGCAGGCTAGAAAAGTCAGTACCCTCCTAACCATACCCAAGCACTCCGAATTTGTTGGCGACATCCATTTTGCTATATGTGTTAATGGTGACCTAACCCTAAGTGGAATTTTCCGCCATTGCGATTTTCCCATGTATTTTACCACGAAACATAGGGCAGGGTAGAAAAGTCAGTGCCCTCCTATCCATACCCAAGCACTAAGAATTTGTTGGTGGTGTCCATTTTGCTCTATGAGTTCATGGTGACCTAACCCTAACCCTAACAAGAATTTTCCGGCAATGGGATTTTCCCATGTATTTTTCCACGAAACATAGATAGGACAGGGTAGAAAAGTCAGTGCCCTCCTATCCATACCCAAGCACTTAGAATTTGTTGGTGATGTCCATTTTGCTCTATGAGTTCTTGGTGACCTAACCCTAACCCTAAGTGGAATTTTCCGCCATTGGGATTTTCCCATGTATTTTTCCACGAAACATAGATAGGACAGGGTAGAAAAGTCAGTGCCCTCCTATCCATACCCAAGCACTTAGAATTTGTTGGTGATGTCCATTTTGCTCTATGAGTTCATGGTGACCTAACCCTAACCCTAAGTGGAATTTTCCGGCAATGGGATTTTCCCATCTATTTTACCAGGGACCATAGATAGGGCAGGCTAGAATGGTCAGTGCCCTCCTAACTATACCCAAGCATTCTGAATTTGTTGGCAATGTCCATTTTGCTCTATTAGTTCAAGGTGACTTAACCCTAACCCTAACTGGGATTTTCCCATGTATTTTACCAGGAAACATAGATAGGGCAGGCTAGAAAAGTCAGTACCCTCCTAACCATACCCAAGCACTCCGAAATTGTTGGCGACGTCCATTTTGCTATATGTGTTCATGGTGACCTAACCCTAACCCTAAGTGGAATTTTCCGCCATTGCGATTTTCCCATGTATTTTACCACGAAACATAGGGCAGGGTAGAAAAGTCAGTGCCCTCCTATCCATACCCAAGCACTAAGAATTTGTTGGTGGTGTCCATTTTGCTCTATGAGTTCATGGTGACCTAACCCTAACCCTACGTGGAATTTTCCTCCATTGCGATTTTCCCATATATTTTACCAGGGAACATAGATACGGCAGGCTAGAAAAATCAGTGCCCTCCTAGCCGTAGCCAAGCACTACAAATTTGTTGGCGATGTCCATTTTGCTCTATGAGCCCATGGTGACCTAACCCTAAGTGAAATTTTCCGCCAATGTGATTTTCCCATGTATTTTACCAGGAAACATAGATAGGGCAGGCTAGAAAAGTCAGTGCCCTCCTAACCATACCCAAGCACTCTGAATTTGTTGGTGATGTCCATTTTGCTCTTTGAGTTCATGGTGACCTAACCCTAACCCTAAGTGGAATTTTCCCTCAATGGGATTTTCCCATTTATGTTACATAGGAAACATAGATAAGGCAGGGTAGAAAGTTCAGTGCCCTCATAATCATACCGAAGCACTACGAATTTGTTCATGATGTCCATTTTGCTCTATGAATTCATGGTGACCTAACTGTCAACGCTGTTAATATAGGATATTATTGCATTGACAACATATGCAGAACCTTTTGGTATTTTTGGAGTTAAATCAGATGACATACAAAGGGAGGAGATTTATGAAGAAAAGTGGGAGACAGGGAAGGGAAGTGAATCTTTTGCCTCCAGTCTAATTGGAAGACGTGAATCATGACTGTAAAGTAAGGGAGGAGTTTAGCGAGATAAGATAGACGCAAGCCAGAGAAATCCAGATTCTGGCATCCGCTTTGTAATGTGCCGAAGTATTGTTGCAAAACTCCTGGGAAGAAATAGAAAATAAAGAATCTAAAAGGGAAAATAATGTTTCAGTTTTCTTGGAATGCTTCTTCCTTCGGACCACACTTCATGCCAGAATCTAAAAACTTTTCAAACAACTGGAGGTGCATTACCCCACCTCTTTCTCCTAGCTTGGAGTGAGAATGTCAGAATTCAGGAGCAGGCCAATCTATCATGAAACGGGAGTTTATTGAATACAACCCGGCAGCGACTGATATCCCAGAGCGGGAAGTAACAGACAGCATGCTGTGGGAAAATGAATTTTGGCAGACGAATGAGAACCGGTGGACAGACAACGGGCAAACTGCCATTCAAGGCCTGGGTGAGTTACTGGAAATATCTCAAACCCCAGGGGAGAGAGGCAGAGACCCACTCCTGCAAAAAGAAGCCTACAGCCCCTCCAGTTCATATCAGACAGCCTTTCAGACCCTGTCTTCCTCTATCAGGGACCCCAGCGCTGAAGAGAGAGGGAATCTATGTCTGAGCCCTCTGCAGCAATGGGGAGTATGGCATTCGAAGCAGGCAGGGAGCAGACGACTTTTGAGCTCACCACAGCTGATAGAGACCTTGCAACAGATTGGGATGGTGCAGGGCCCAGGAGATCAGCAGCTAGAGGGAGGACGGCCACAACAAGGAGATTGGCCCCAGCCCCCGAACGTGCAACCCCTGGGCATAAACCAGCAACCAGGATGGGGCCAGCAGCAGCAACAGCCACAGTGGGGGGCCCAACAACATATAATTACTCCACCATTCAGAGCAACCTTCGATGGGGACCCAGAGAAACTGATTTTTTTCCTCAACCAAGTACGCTCTCACTTGAATCGCTGGGCTTATCTCTACCCAGACCCAGGGGCTATGGTCGATGTGATTGCGTCCGGCCTAGAGGGAGAAGCATCCGAATGGCTGAACAATTTATATAATGAGCAAGCCCCAGAATTCGAAGACCCCCACCTCTTCCTCCTGGGTCTGAAAGAAAGATTTGAGGACCCATCCCTTGACTTAAAAGCAAGAGAACAAATCCACAAAATAAAACAAGCCGGCAGGCCTGCCCTGGAGTACGTGCGAGAGTTTCACAAGATAGCAGGTCGGATAGAGGGGTGGCCAGAGCAGTCCCTAATCCATCACTTCATTGAGGGATTAGATGATCACCTCTCCCAGGCCTGCATTATTCGAGCAGTACCTGACCGACTGCACGAGTGGTACCAGACAACGGTGAAGCTAGATGTTTAGCTCGCCCGCTATAAAAAGCCTTCCCCACCCGAATCTGAGCAGCAACCAGAGCAATCCGAACAACAATCACCCCCATGAGACCCTCCGGCTACCACGATGACTGAAAGAACTGGGCCACCTGCAAGCGCGTCAATAAAGTGTTTCCGGTGCGGAAAGAAGGGACATTGAGCAGCAAACTGTCCGGTCCCCTACCCCCAACTGCAGAGCAGTCCGGAACCAGTGACGAGAAGGAGACCTGCCCAGCGGCTAATGAGAGAAAAATCCAACTGGGCCATGCAAGCACCTGTTACCCAGATTACACCTCCCACACAAGAGAACGCCGTACTCCAGGTGGACCCGCCCCTGCTCTACCCTCCTTTGATGGCGACGACGAAGGGGAGAATGACCCGATGGTGAGTCAACAAATCCCATCTTTTTCACTGGCCGCCAAGCTTACAATCCCTAAGTCGGGGGCACAAATAGACTTAAACGTACTAATTGATTCTGGATGCACCCGATGCATTATTAGCCTACCCTTTGCCATGAAAATGGGCATACGGGCAAAACAACTCTCCAACCCTGTGAGGTTCGAGCAAGCTGATGGCTCCCTGATGGGAGGGACTTTAGTCACACAATTAACTGAGCCCTTATGCCTAGAAATAGGGGCACACTGGGAATTTATTCGGTTCCTGGTGGCCCCAAAAATGACTGAGACTGTGATTCTAGGCTTAGCCTGGTTGGACAAATGGAAGCCATTTATCTGGTGGGAGAAAAGAATGAGAACTGTGAGACTACCTATAGGGCCTGAGCCTCCCACTGATTCAACTGACGTTGCGGGACACTTTAGGCCACCTAATGAGTGAGCACTCATAGCTGCCTCACCGTCACCAGATGAATCACTCATCCCCAATGAATACCGGGACTTAGCAGAGGCATTTAGTGAAAATGAATGCGATGTCCTACCCCCTCACAGACCCAATGACTGTTCTATCAAACTGGTGCCAGGAGCCAAACTTCCACACCCGAGAATGTACGCCATGTCCCCCCTCGAGATGGAAGAGATGCAGCAATACATGAATAAAAATTTAGCGAGGGTGTTCATTGAATGGGCCAAATCTACTGTGGGAGCCCCCGTGTTATTTAAAGGAAAAAAAGATGGGTCTCTTCGTCTCTGCGTAAACTATAAGGGCCTCAATGCTGTGAGTGTGGCAAACAGATACCCCCTCCCCATACTAAAGGACTTATTAACTCATCTGGCTAAGGGGAGTGTCTTCACTAAATTAGACCTGAGAGAGGCGTACTACTGAGTGAGAATAAAAGAAGGAGACGAGTGGAAAACTGCCTTCAACTGCCCCATGGGGAGCTATCAATTCAAAGTCATGCCATTCGGACTACAGGGGGCCCCAGCCATATTCATGCAGTTGATTAATGAGGTCCTACATGAACACTTGTACAAAGGGGTTCTGGTGTACCTTGACGATATTCTGATATACAGCACGAATATGACTGATCACATAAAGCTGGTGAGAGAAGTGTTAAAGAAACTATTGAATGCCAAGCTTTATGCCAAATTGCCAAAATGTGAATTTCACCAGACCCGATTAGATTACCTCAGCTACAGAATCTCCAATGAAGGCATTGAGATGGATCCAGCCAAGGTGAAAACTATAATTGAATGGCAGTCCCCAAAAACCCGCAAACAACTCCAGAGCTTTCTAGGTTTTGCCAACATCTACTGTCAATTCATCCCCTCTTTTGCCAAAATTGCCCTACCCCTTACAGATTTACTCAAAACAGGGAAAAAAGGAGGGAAGCCGCGACCGGGCCAACCACTAGCATGGACTATGAGCTGTCAAACAGCTTTTGAGAATTTAAAAAGACTATTTGCTGCCGAACCGGTCCTAAAGCACCCCTGTCTAGGGGAGCCCTTTGTAATTCAAGCCGACGCCAGTGATGTGGCAGTTGGAGCTGTATTGCTTCAAAAGAACAAGAATGGAGTCCTGCAACCCTGCGCCTACACCTCCAAAAAATTTACAGAAAGTGAACGGAGATGGGCAATATGGGAAAAAGAGGCCTTCGCAATTAGATGGGGGTTGTTAAACTGGCGACACTACCTAGAGGGGAGCAAGGTGCCATTTGAAGTATGGACATATCACAAAAACCTAGAGGCACTGAAAACTCCCCGCAAATTGTCCCCAAAGCAAGTATGGTGGGCACAGTACTTTAACCG
The DNA here is from genome assembly GCA_023970755.1 of Azemiops feae. NCBI lineage: Eukaryota > Metazoa > Chordata > Lepidosauria > Squamata > Viperidae > Azemiops > Azemiops feae. Next base: position 520,525 of record JALGBA010000014.1, read on the forward strand.
CTTCAACTTTACTCTAAAGTACATACCAAGGGGGAAAAACATCCTAGCTGATGCGCTATCTAGATTGCCCCAATACAAAAGCGAACGTAAAAAAGTTAATCAGGTGATTATCTCCAATCCACAACCTGTTGCACAAATCACGCCTCGCAGGGCCCCTAATCTGGATGACCCTGGAGCAAAGAAAATAAAACGAGAGCTCCTCACCGATCAATGGTTCAAAGATAATCAAACCTCCTTGACGTGCCGGGATGGTTTGGCTTACAACGGAGGGAAACTGTATTTGCCCGAATCCTTCCGTCTCAATGCTCTCAAACACAGCCATGATGTAAAGCAGGCTGGACACTTTGGATATCTAAAAACACTACATCTCACCCACCAGCAATTTTGGTGGCTGGGACTGAAACGAGATGTGGAAAACTATGTGAAGAGTTGTACCGTATGTGCTACAATGAAAAGAATACAGGGGAAAACCTCTGGATTACTGCAGCCGGTGGCAGACCCTTCCCAACCCTGGGAAGAAATAGCTATGGACTTTATCGTAGACTTACCTGAGAGTAGAGGAAATACTGTCATCTGGACTGTAATAGACGTGTTTTTGAAGCAGGCTCATTTCATCACCTGCAAAGGACTCCCATCTGCTCAACGACTGACTAAATTGTTCCTGAAACATATCTACCGACTGCACGGTGCCCCTAAGTGAATAATCTCAGACAGGGGGGTGCAGTTCACAGCAAAGTTTTGGAGGAGTTTTCTTAAATTAATTGGATCATCTCAAGGCTTGTCATCTGCTTTTCATCCGGTCACCAACGGAGCTGCAGAAGCCGCTAACAAAATGGTGGAGCAATATCTCAGATGCTACGTGTCTTATCAACAGACGAACTGACTGACCTCCTCCCTTTCGCAGAGGTGGCGTATAACAATTCTGTGCACAGCAGCACCGGCTACACACCTTTCAGAGTAGCCACAGGCAAAGAGTTCAGTCCAATTCCTGAATATCCCCAAGTGCCAACCGCTTCCCAGACACTTGACCAATGGGTGAGGGGATGGGAGGAAGTTTGGAGAAACACAAAAACTGCTTTAAAAAAGACTTTTGAAACCTATAAAAAGCCAGCTGACAAAAAGAGGGCTCCCCAAAGAATGTTCCAAGTTGGGGAAAAGGTTTATTTGTCAACCAAATACTTACGCCTCAAATTACCCAGCAAGAAGTTAGGACCGAAATTCTTAGGGCCTTTTCCTATCGTAAAGGTCATCAATCCAGTCACTGTAAAACTGAAACTCTCTAGACTTTTGGGTAAAATTCACCCTGTCTTCCACAGTAGCTTGTTAAAACCTTATCAGGGCTCCACTTTAAGACCTCCCCCGAAGAAAGCACCTGGGCCCCTCGTAGTTGCGGGGCAGACCCATTATGAAGTGAAACATATTCTTGATTCTAGAATTTTTAAAGGGAAATTGTAGTATCTAGTACAATGGAAGGGATACCCGATGTCTGAAGCCACTTGGGTGAAATCCAGTGAAGTGAAAGCTGACAGGCTCGTCAAAAGGTTTCATATGAAATACCCCAATAAACCGAAGACTAGTCATTAATATATGCTTTTGTTTACATTACAGGATCTGTCCTTTTTGTAAGGGGGGCCGGATGTCAACGCTGTTAATATAGGATATTATTGCATTGACAAGATATGCAGAACTGTTTGGTATTTTTGGAGTTAAATCAGATGACATACAAAGGGAGGAGATTTATGAAGAAAAGCGGGAGACAGGGAAGGGAAGTGAATCTTTGGCCTCCAGCCTAATTGGAAGACGTAAATCATGACTGTAAAGTAAGGGAGGAGTTTAGCGAGATAAGATAGACGCAAGCCAGAGAAATCCAGATTCTGGCATCCGCTTTGTAATGTCTCAGTTTTCTTGGAATGCTTCTTCCTTCGGACCACAACACTAACCCTAACCCTAAGTGGAATTTTCCTCCAATGGGATTTTCCCATGTATTTTACCAGGAAACATAGATTGGGCAGGCTAAAAAGTCAGTGCCCTCCTAACCATACCCAACCACTCCGAATGTATTGGCGATGTCCATTTTGCTCTATGAGTTCATTCTGACCTAACCCTAACTCTGAAATTTTCCGGCAATGGGATTTTCCCATGTATTTTACCAGGAAACATAGATACGGCAGGCTAGAAAAGTCAGTGCCCTCCTAACCATACGAAAGCACTATGAATTTGTTGGCAATGTCCATTTTGCTCTATGAGTTCATGGTGACCTAACCCTAAGTGGAATTTTCCTCGTTTGCTATTTTCCCATGTATTTTACCAGGAAACATAGATAGGGCAGGCTAGAAAAATCAGTGCCCTCCTAACCGTACGAAAGCACTACGAATTTGTTGGCAATGTCCATTTTGCTCTCCGAGTTCATGGTGATGTAACCCTAACGCTAAGTCCATGGTGGCGAACCTGTGGCACGCAGAGCCCTCTCTTTGGGCACGCGCACCGTCGCCCCAGTCCTAGGCCTTCAGCTGGCTTTTTAAAAACCTTTTCGCTTTAGGCTTCCGCCACCGTGTGCAAAAAAAAAAGATTCAATCAATCGATCAATTTCAACTTCTCACGGGGAAAAAAAAGGTCTCGCAAAGTTGGAATTGATTGACTGAATTTTGTAGTCCTACCCAGTCTGCCGTTACCACCGCAGCCACACCCACCCAATGGGCCACGCCCACCCAATGGGCTACACCCAGCCGGCACCCAATGATACATAAGTGGGTTTTGGGTTGCAGTTTGGGTACTCGGTCTCTAAATGGTTCGCCATCACTGCCTTAGTACAAACCTTTGCCAAAGATAATACTGCAGAACTCAGGGATATTAAAGAAGTTTAGGACATGGTAGTAAAAATGTTATAGCAATAGCATTAGCACATAGCAATAGCACTTAGACTTGTATACCACTCCACATGCTTTACAGCACTCTCTGCACAATTTATAGAGTCAGCATATTGTCCCCAACAATCTGGGTCCTCATTTTACTGACCTTGGAAGGATGGAAGGTTGAGTCAACCTTTAGCCTGTCAGGATCGAATTCCAGATTGTGGGCAGAGTGTGCCTGCAGTACTTCATTCTAACCACTGTATCACCAGGGCTCTTAAAAATAAAAACATGAGTTTCTTAGAGTAAAGAATAGTTGAAAGATATGCATGTCAGATTTTTAATTGTCAAAAGAATCTGGACTTTTAACATTGTGATTTTCAGGTTAAGTCCTTCCCCTTTTTAATTAATTTCAGACTGTGTTCTACGCGAACCTGAGACACTAGGTGGTTGGAAGTGAAGCATCATCTATAATAGGATCCCATTCTCCAGAGACAAGGGAATACCCAGGAGTGCTTAGAGACATAAGCAGTCAGGAAGAGCACCAGGTACACAGCAATTTTATAACAGTCTCTTCCTAATGGTAAAAATAAGAATAGCAGCTTGTTATTGGACCAAAAGGAATCCCATATAATTAGGATAACCATATAATTCTGTTCTGCAGGGAGTCGTGTAGCCCATCATTAATCTGTCCACTTGCTGGTAGGAAACCTACGGTAGAAGAAATTAAATAGTGCTGTGTCTCTGCAAGAGAATACTAATCAAATGCATTTTTAATAAAGCTATAAACTAATAATAATCACCCTTTAGTTGTCCTTTCTAAGCCACTAGAAAGTACTTCTGTGTTTGGTTTTGTCTGAAGTTGCTTTAAGCACTCACAAGATAAATTTTGTATAAGACAAAGCAAAAGTGAATGGTGATCAACTCATATATATTTTTTCCCCTTTCCCCTTTTTCACCTGTGGCCCAGCCTTAGCGCATTTTCATTTTCCTCAGAAATGAAATAAAACAGCCACTCTGAGCAAGCTGAGAAGTAACTATAGAAGCACAAATCCTTTCAGAGAGTCAATTCACCGCTAAATAGCTGTTGAAAACAAAAATCATATGTACACCTATAATCAGGGCTTTTTTTCTCATAGAACGCCCAGAACGGAGTTCCGGCACCTTTTTTGGATGGAACCTTGTAGGATAGGCAAGGCGGGTTGTATGACATGTGTGAGTTCCGGCACCTTTTTTTTTTTTTTTTTACAAAAAAAGCACTGCCTATAATCATATGGATAATTGTCTCCAAGGCCTCTTTTTTCCCTTCAACTCTGAAATTTCTCACTCTAATCAAAAGGTAATGGTAGTGGAAACAGAACAAAAAAACTAGAAGTCAGAAACTGCCCTTTTTTTTTACGTAAAAAGGTTTTGAGCCCATCAGAAAGGATCTGAATTTTTATCAAGCATTCAGAGGTGAATGCTTGGGGTTTTTTTGTTTACATTGTTAGGTGCACCTCCTCTTCCTCTTCATTCTAGTCAATAAAATTAGGAGCAGATTTAGTTTTCACTCATTTAAAAGTTCAACCACAAATGGAGGAAATCCATAGTATGAAGTATGCTTGGAAGCCGTTCTCCTAACATTTTCGGGGAGATCCTCACCAACATAGCTTCAATCATCTGGTGCCATAATTTCTCCCAAATGTAAAACAAATTTTACACAGTAAGCCCTATTTTTTTTTAGCAATATTAACTTGATGACATTGACCTGATCCCCTTTTAGCACAATGAAATATCTTTACATTTAAGCATTTCTGTCATTTTGTTCACCTCAAAGATGTAACAATAAACAGCTCTGTGATTTCTGGAATAGAATAGAATAGAATAGAATAGAATAGAATAGAATAGAATAGAATAGAATAGAATAGAATAGAATAGAATAGAATAGAATAGAATAGAATGGAATGGAATGGAATGGAATGGAATGGAATTCTTTATTGACCAAATGTGATTAGTCATGCAAAGAATTTTTCTCCGGTGCATAAACTCTCAGTGTACATACAAACAACAAAGTGATTAGTCATAGATCATAAATCATAAGATACAATTATGCTAATACCACTGATAGCAGTCCCCATTAGCTGCAGGAAGGAGTGTCAGAAAAGGCAAGATGGTGGCTGTCACAGTGCAATAAAGACCTGCTTCTTTACATGTGTGTTGAGATTGCAACACCCAGCATACAACCCTAAAAAAAAATAGAGTTTCTACCACGCTGTTGCAACCACTATCTTGTCTTTTGAATCCTCTCCTAAGCCCAAGTCTAGTGGATGCCAGTGTAGGATTTGAACCTACAATGATGGTGAAGAGTCTTCAGGAAATTGTCTAGTGCAGGTACTGCCTTAGAATCCCCTGAGCATTATGTGTATCTTTCAGTCATTATTTTGTCTTTGTTGTGTAAAGACAGACTCCTCAAGTCCCTCACAGAAGGAAACATACAAGGAAGCAGGGATTACCCAGATTTTTAAAAAGTGTCAGAATTAGGGGTTAGGTACAATATCTTGGAAATGGTCACATAATTTCCAGCCCTCCTTTATCAGTAAGATTATTAAGGCAGAATCAATGGGGAAAAAAACCACTTTTTTCTCTCATGTGCATTTGCAAACTGGACTAAGCTGCTGTTTACTAACAAAACCCACTTGATCTCTTTATATAATAACAACAACAACAACAACAACAACAACAACAACAACAACAATAATAATAATAATAATAATAATAATAATAATAATAATAATAATAATAATAATAATAATAATAATAATAATAATAATAATAATAATAATAATAATAATAATAATAATAATAATAATAATAATAATAATAATAATAATAATAATAAGTTGGAAGGGACCTTGGAGGTCATCAAGTCCAACCCCCTGCTCAGGCAGGTAACCCTATACCATTTCAGACAAATGGCTGTCCAGTTTCTTCTTAAAAACTTCCAGTGTTGGAGCATTCACCGCTTCTGGAGGCAGGTTGTTCCACTGGTTAATTGTTCTAACTGTCAGGAAGTTTCTCCTTTATTTATGGTTATTTATGTTCAACATTTTTTTTTTTTTTTTGCAGCTTCTCCATAATCTCTCTCAATGTTACACTTTCCGGACTCCTTAAGCAAAGAAGGAGCTTTGTCTTCTTTGCTGCTTAAACAATAGTCTTGAAAGAACACAAGGAACAAAAAGTGGTATTAATGAAGACATATGGAACCTATGGAATCTTTGCAAGATGACAATTCTGGAATAAACTCACTTGGCTTTCCACCTTGGACTTCTTTTCAGAGAAATGGTGCAATTTGCCAAAACGGAATTCAGCACATCACAAATGGGCATGTAAATTAGCCAAGCTTCAGCTCTAAATATTTATCTCAAAACTTGGATACAAAAAAAAAAAGTACATTTAAGAAGACAAGTGCTATGGAACATGGGTGGGCGTGCAAATTACATTACAAATTCTTGTCGTGTACACGACCACCAATAAAATATCTACTTGGGCCTGTTCATGAGTGGTTCTGGTTGCTTGTATCTGACATTAATCTCGCTGGACTCTCTGCCTTCCCTTGGAAAATGGCAGATCTAGACCTAAGGGTTTGACCTAGACATTTCTTCCCCAGAATCAACTCTAGGTTGGAAGGATCTACAACTTAGATCTACAAGGAAGGATCTACAACTTGCCACAGCCAATTCACCGCAGCCAGCCTGCTTCAGCTAACTTACTGAGGCCAACTCGTTGCCGGGCAACTCGCTGCAGGTACAGAGTTACGCTAATATTGAAGAAATAGTGGGATACAATCATTAAAGAAAGGATGCCAAGGGAGGGACAAAAACAAATGTGAATGACAAATAATTAATTTGAATTGTTGAATGGTCTCACAGCGAGTTGTCCTGTGTTGAGTTGGCTGCTGGCAAATTGGCCATGGCAAGTTGACTGTGGTGAGTTGTCCCATTCCAAAGCTGGAATGTCTCTTTGCTCCCCCTAAAGCCCCCCCTCTCCCTCAGCCAGTGATTCCACCATAATTAGAGTTGTGTTTGTTGGGAATGTAGGAATGTACTGTACATGTATTTTTTGATATAAATAGTACCATGTTATTGGCTAAATCTCTGAATGATCTCCAGTGAATGGTAGATAGATTAAATTTCTTTCTTTCTTTCTTTCTTTCTTTCTTTCTTTCTTTCTTTCTTTCTTTCTTTCTTTCTTTCTTTCTTTCTTTCTTTCTTTCTTTCTTTCTTTCTTTTCTTTCTTTCTTTTTTCTTTCTTCTTTCTTTCCTTTCCTTTCTTTTCTTTTTCTTTCTTTCTTTTTCTTTCTTTCTTTCTTTCTTTCCTTTCATTCCATTAATATGCTGCCCATCCAAAGCATATAGGCATCATGACTCAGGGTGGCACGTACAGATAAAAACACATGCCAAACAATCAACATAATTAAAACAAAACCATTAAAATATAGTTTTAAAACAGTTAAAAATGATAGTAACAAAAAGACAGAGGAGAACCCATTCTAAGGTTGCACACACACTGCAGCCATATAATGAGCTCCACACTTCCATGAGATCCCCAGCCTGATGGCAGAACCAAGTTTTAAGATCCTTTAAGAAGGCCAACAGGGTTGTGGCTTACTTCACCTTGGGAAAGATGTTTCAAAGGGTGGGTGTCATAGCAGAAAAGCCTCTCCTTCTGGTTTCTGCCAAATAAAGCTTCTTGGCTGATGGGACCTTGGGTCATGCCCTTCCTGCTGGACGTGATTGGATAAGTAGAGTTGCCTGGACAAGATGGGTAGCAGAGAAGTTTAATAAAAAAATACTGTAAAATAAATAAATAATCAGGGAGAGTCAATCCCCCAAACAACCTGGTCCCATGTCATTTAGTCCTTTAACAGTGGGAACTAGTATCTTGAGTTGGACATGGAAGCAAACTGGCAAACAATGCAGCTCACTGAGCAGAGATGTAACATGTGCAGTTCTAGAAGCACGCATAATTGCTCGTACTGCCACGAGCACATTTGGCACTAGCTGAAAGTTCCAGCCATCTTCAAGAGCAGCCTCATGAAAACTGCATTGCAGTATTCTATTTGGGAGGTGCCCAGGGCATGAGTGACTGAGAATAGGCCTTCCAATCAAGAATTAGTTGATTATGTGATAAAACAAAGAGAATGGATCTGCCAGTTAGCATATCAAAGACCACGTGTTTTGTCATAGTAAAGTGTGGACAATAGATACGTAGATTTAAAGACAATGAAGACACCAATGGATTAAAAGCTGAAATGGCTTATTGAAAAAGCAAACTATAAGTTAATCTATCAAAGATAATATAGATAGGAAATATTCAGGTGAGACAACAAAACAAGAAGTGGTAACCTTCAATGGAGGAATGTAAATACAATAACTGAATGTCAAGATCCTTCAGAGAGAACAGTGTACATCAGCTGGAATGCATCACCTTTCCCAGGAATCAGATCTACACTAAAACTCATTCTCAAGAAGATCTCCGAGTTTTTATAATGTATTATTGAAGTTATGTGGGGAAGAAAGGGAGAAATTTGGAGGTTATTTTTAAAAGTCTAAAGCCTTCCAAAGCCATATGAGCACATGAAAATACAACCATGTATTTATACAGGAAAACCCAAACAAAATTAATGCATACCACTGAAGTCCTTTGCCAAAACAAATATCTTCCATGATAACACTAGCCCAAGATAGTTGTATTTGACAAGGAAAATGGAATGACTGAAGTTAGACACAAATGATGAAAAACGACAGCAAGCAACACAACTTGTATACCATGGTACAATATTTACTAACAATGAGCAAATGGAGATATTTTAAGATTTGTGAAAAGTGATAGAAAGTTGTGGGTAGAATGTTGCAAATGTGTGTCGAAAGAAGTAGAACAGGCTTTGTATACAAAAGAGCTTCTACCCATTTTGTTACTATATATAGCACTGAAAACTGAGATTGTCAGGAGAAGCCTAAAGCTAAGTTGGAAGCTGTAGGAATGGGGAAGTGAAGAAATATGTATGGTAAAAATAAGAAAAGAGAGGACAGAGAATGAATGGAAGCCAAATAGATATGGATTAAAATAAAAAACGGGCAACCAGTGTGAAATAGATGGTTTAGTTATAGAGGGAGAACATATGAGGGACAGAGAACAAATGTATGATGGAAGAATGACTGGGTTGAGTCATGTTTGAATGGAGTTGATGAAATCCTACAAAAGAGGAAAGAGAAGTTTAAAGAACAATAGGCAATGTATGAAATTTCTGTGTACGCGGAAGCGAGGATGATTTGCAAGGAGAGAAACATAAGGAGAATGAGAGAGGTAGAGGGAATGGTGTTGGTCAAAGCTAGTTTTATTTTATTGATTTATTTATTTTGTATCCCATCTTTATTTTTTATTATTTTTACAAATAATTCAAGGGGGCAACATATTCAACGTCCTTCCTCTCCGTTTTTTCTCCACAACAACAACCCTGTGAGGTGGGTTGGGCCGAGAGTGAGTCACTGTCCCAAAGTCACCAAGCTGGCTTTCATGGCTAAGGCAGAACTTGAACTAATGGTCTCCTGTTTTCTAGTGGTGTCTTAACCACGAGACCAAACAAAAACTAATAGATAAAACATATTTTTTTATCTATGGTTCCATTTCTTTTTCTCATCTCATTGCTTTATTCTTTTGGCCTATTATTTTTTTACTCTTTTCTTGCACTTTGTGGAACATTTCTTACCTTGGAAAGGAAGAACACGATAGGTTGGTATGTATATAATCTGGCAAAATAAACCTTTTGCTATGTGCAGGAAAGCTCCTTTTCTGTAATTTACACCAACTGAATCCTACTTTTAGTTTTGGACAAGCGACTATGCTTTGGAGAAATCCAGGGCACTCCCTCTTTGTGCAGTATACAAGGGCCTGGGTGTCACATCTGCCAGCAACTCTTTGAAGCAACCATTTCTTTTCCTTGTGGGCCAGTTGTGGAGGCCATTAGAGACTCCAAGCTGATATCTGAGCAGTCGAGGAGGAGGAGGAGGAGGAGGAGGAGGAGGAGGAGGAGGGAGGAGGAGGAGAGGAGGAGGAGGAGGAGGAGGAGGAGGAGGGGGAGTGAGTTTATGTGCCAGGTTACTTTCATACCATTTGAAAATATTATTTCTGATAAAGGAAATAAAGGAAAAGCCAACATTTCATAAAGTAAATATATACCATGGCTCTTCAGGGCAAGTCCTCAAACTTTCCTGGTATTTTTACTTCTTCAAGAAAATTGACCTGACTAGAAAGGAAAACAAAAGATTGGGGTTTTTTTAAATCAAATTTTCCCCTTTAAAGATAAAGCCTTCTCTCCAACTTTTGGGTGCAAAATTCCAAAACATTTTGGATTTGGAATCTCCGAAACCACAACATTTCAGCCTTAATTCTTCATCTTTATTTATCTCTTTTGTCAATTTGTTCTTTATTATGATTTAATCTAATCTGCTTCATCATGTAACTTTTTTCTCTGGTTACCAGAAAGTATAAACTGCACAAGCTTCAACTGTACATAAATCGAGCATGATCTCATCATAATAATAATCTCATCATAATCTCATCATACTTCATTGACAGTGGCTAAGATAATATCCATATAGTGACAGAGAAGATCCAACACAAATACTTCCTAGGTTTTGTTAATGTTGAGGCTGAGCATGTTCTGAAAATAATGACAAATGGAATTACTTCTCACTTCCTTTTTCAGGCACATGTTCTATGCTAAGAATAACTGTATGAACCAGCTCAGCTAAAGAGACATGATTTATTAACCTCAATATTAAATATGTTCTTTGTAGACCTAAAGATATCATGCCCCTGGTCCAGTAAAAGTGGCTAAAAACATGAACTATAAATGATTCATCAGCATTAATGGTGAAATAAAATATTCTTCTGTAATGCTGAAACAAACATTTAAGAATAAACAAAAGTCTAAGAAGAAAAGCCCAAAGCCTCAAATTTAGGGGAGATGTATGATACTAATGGTTACTTTAGATGCATTCTTTTGATGAATATTCTGTTTTGATGAAATTATTCTTGTGCAATTGCAGTCTTACACAAAAGGATGGTTTGCAAAATGATGACAACATGACAAAACAAGCCTATTAAATATAATTCCTGATAGTATAGAAACTATTTGGGATCATCCCATGCCACACTTGACCCTATACATCACGGGTGTCAAACTCGCCACGTCACGTGACGTATCGCGACTCTTTTTGCATTGCCGACAATGGGGTGGGCGCGGCTTTGGTATGATGAAACCGGCCCATGGGCCGGCAGTTTGACACCCCTGCTATACATGATTTCCCCATATTTCTTGAAAAGCTAAATATGTTTGGTAATGTACACAAACAGTGAAGGAATCTATCTTCTCACTTCTTTTTTTCTGTTTTGTTTCCTGCATAAATTTGCTTTAAAAAAAAAAAAAAAGTCGTGCAGGAATATAATACATGGATCTCTTCCAAGTATTTATCTAACTAACTTGTAAATCTTTGTTTAATTTTGGATTTTGGGTGTTGCCGTTCTGAAAACCGTTACAACATTCTGAGAAATGCAAACACAAACATAATAGCAATTCCATATAGTAACAAATACTCATTTAGTAATTAGTTTGTACCTGAACTACACAATATTATCCCCATCATTATTTTACAGTGGCATCAAATCTCTCACGAATGAAAAAATAGGCCTTCCTAAGCAACTCCACCGGACGTTTATGAAAGTCATCTTTGATTCACAATTTATGATTGATGCGTGTCATGTTGCCTTCATTTTTAACACAAGGAAGGGGGAAAAGATGAGTCTGGTTAAATCAAGGCAAACACCTACTTAATATAACATCCTCAGGCACCCAGTACTTGACCCAAATGAAGCCTTGAGCTCACAAGCTATACATGGGGAAGGTAAGAGTTTTAAAATGTGCTCTTTGTTCTAGAAATCATTGATAGCTGTGTGCTCATGTGAGACTAGGCTGAAATTGACAATTGTGGCCATAATTTAAAAGTGAACCAAGCACATACACAGAGAGGACAAAAGCCAAGAGTCTTGTCAAAAGTATCCATCAGAAAATAAACTAGAAGGAAACCAGGTCATTAAGAGTCAGAGGATATATAAAGAAATGTCATCAGAAATCAGAAAAAGAGGCTGGGGGCAGAATGCAAGGAACCCTACACCATCAATGGCTACCAGATTTGCAGATCATTAAGGTAAGGACCTTGTGGTATAAAAAAGGGTCTTCAAGCCCACCCACTCTGAGTTGTTTGGGTCGGATTGGTGGTTCCTTTCTCTATCAATCTCCAGCCTAGTGGATGGATCAGGTAAAGGAGATATCTGTATGAGTCAGGGAGAAGGACAGCAACTCATACTTCAATCAGTAAAAGCTTTGCTGTGGCTTTAAATGGGCAGGTCTTCAAGTTCATACATTCATTCATTCATTCATTCATTTAATAATCCCATCTTATATTTATATAAATAATGTAAGGCAGTGAACATATCTAATACTCTGGCCTCTATTTCCCCCACAACAGCAAGGTGTGTTGGTATAGGAGAGTGATGGGCAAAAGTACCCATGGGGGGGGGGGTCCTTAATACTCTCTAAGCTTGCTGTTTTCTTGCAGACATTCATTACCCAAACTAGGTAACATCATCAGTGCTAGTAAGTAGTGGGGTTTGTTGTCAGTTTATATTCTAATGGCTTGCCCTGTTGGTGGGAGAGGTCTTAGAGATTCTTTGGTTGGGCTGTTTGCTGTTGACTTCTTTGGCAGTTTCTTGATTGGGGTATTGGTGAACAGGGCTGTGACATCAAATAAGACCATGATTTCATCCTCAACTATAGTTGCATCCCTGATTGTTTGAAGAAACTGTAATGGAAAGTTAATGGAGTGTTTGCTTCCTCTTGTGAGGTGCCCAAACTTTCCTGTTAATTCTTTTGCAATGTTGTATGTAGGGGTCCCTGGTAGTGATATGATTGGACGGAGGGGTATACCAGGTTTCTGTATTTTGGGACATCCATAGAAGTGTGAAAGGATGGGTCCGCTGCGTTTCATCCGCCACTGTTCCTCTTTGGTAATTTGGCCTTTCTTAATGAGGTCACTGAGAGTTCTCTTGATCTGGTTGTCTAGTTTTTGTAATCTGTTAGTGTTGACTGGGATGTAGGTTTCTTTGTCCCCCAGTATTTCTTTTGCTTTTTGTAGATGTTGTACTCTATCCATAATAACCGTGGTTCGGCCTTAGTAGGCAGGTAGGCTGATGATGGTCTGGTCTTTTTTTAGGTTTCTGAGGGCTGCTTTGTCTTCTGTTGTAAGTTGATTCTGTTCTTGTCTTCTTCTGATCTGTGGAATGATGCTTTGTCTAATGTTTTCTTGGACTTCTGTAGTGAGTTTAGTGATTTAAAATGCCCCTTCTAAGGCTGCAAAAAAATGCTAGGTGATTGGCATCACCTATATTATAGTTAAGTCCTTTTTGTAAGATCCTGTGTTCTGCAGTGGATAGTATGTGGCTGGACATGTTGACTACCCATTCAGGCTCTGGCGTTTCTTTGGTTCTGGAATTGAGTTTAAGGAGTTTGCTTTGCAGTCTAGTTTTTCATTTCCCAGCATGTCTGTGGGATGCATTCATGATGGTAGTGGCCAGTCTCTCCATGTGCTCTGGTGTGATGGACTGTTCCAACTGTTCTTTGAGGTTTGTTATGGTGTGCAGATATTTGTTTAATCTGAGGCGTGCATCTGTGATCATGAGCCATGTCATTTTTCACCTGCTTTCTTAGGCTATTTTCCATCCAGCTGTGCAGTTGATTGGAGGTTTGTACCTGACACTGGTAAGTAGGACATGCTGTTGTAGGCATTCACATCACCCAGAGTCACCCAACTGGCTCTCATGTCTAAGAAGGGACTAGAACTCACCATCTCCTGGTTTCTAACTTGGGGCCTTTACCGTTAGACCAAACTGGTTCTCATTTAGAATCTTGAGAACTCAGTGTTCCACTCAAAGTGATTTGCAAGTGAGCCTAGTTATTTCCCCTCTTCAACCAGAGCTGTGTGTGCTGGACACCCAATCCACAAACCTCAGTAGGCTGTGAATGTGGACTGAACAATGATAAGTCCAGCTTGACAATTTTGTAACATGTGTGCTGGACACCCAATCCACAAACCTCAGTAGGCTGTGAATGTGGACTGAACAATGATAAGTCTACCTTGGCAATTTTGTAACATGTTATGAACGTATCTAGATGGCCATTACCACATTAGGTAGAACTGAAATCTATAGCTTTACTGTGCATTGTATAAATAAATTATTTTGGGGGGAGGGGGGACTGAATTTCTTTGCTTTTTGTTCAATGGCTGAGTGAAGGTTTAGAGCATTGAGCATGAAAGAGAGAGAAAATATTTTATTGCACTTTGCAGACTTTCTTCCAGGTCCTTCAAGCTTCACACATTAACATATTTTCTTGTATAGAAGATACTAGCATTCTGTTTTATTTGCTTTCCTTTCTGCACCTTTTCAGCACTACTAAACACCAGGGCTATTCATTACATTTGTCACAAAGTGAAAGCTAAAACAACAAATCAATAGATGAATGAGCCTCCATTCATTTGTGACTCCTTCCCTTCATTCATTATAATTTTCCTTTGGTAGCAAAAAATAACAACTGACGTTAAATGACTGAGGCAGTGACAGAAGAGAGACCTTTTTTTGTTTCTGGTTTTATTTTCTGATTTTTTAATTTGTTTAGCAAGCTCTGGACATCATTTGTTTTTGTTTGTTTGTTTGTTTGTTTGTTTTAGTTCAAGTCCTTGACATTATTTGCTTTTCATGTGGAACAAAGAGGTATGGAAGGAGATTACTTTGAAAGGTTCAGGAGGGACCCCAAAGGTGCTTTTCCACAAGGCAACTGGACTTTCTTGTTTTTCTTTGAAGATGTTTCACTTCTCATCCAAGAAGCTTCTTCAGCTCTGACTGGATGTTGGGGAATGGAAGAATTTATATTCCTTGCAGACAGCTGGTCATTTGCATTCTTTTAGAGAGTCAGTGAGGCCACCTGGAGGCTTATCTGTGTCATCAGGGTCGCCTGAGTAGTGCAAATGGGTGTGGAGCCTTCTTGGAACTGTGGAAAGGCCTGTGTTGTAGACTGAAGATATAGAATAGAATAGAATAGAATAGAATAGAATAGAATAGAATAGAATAGAATAGAATAGAATAATTACTGTCACTTTGAATGTACAGTAATCGGCATACATTAAAATGAAATTTTGTTGCATTCAGCTCTCAAAGGGTCACCACTTCCAATATACATTACATAAATATGACAAAAATAAATAAATAAATAAATACAGAATTATGCATATACCCACATGTATTATATGACATAGAGAGACAACAGTCTAGTTCGGATTATGTATACATGTGCATGGCGAAAAAAGAATCTTGCGAGTTTACCAGACGGATAGAATAGGGAACAAAGCTATTACAGAATTGGGTAGTCCTGCTAGAAATACTTCTAAACCTCCTCCCAGAGGGGAGCAACAGAAACAGACCATAAAGTGGACATGTGGGGGTCTCTAACAATGCTTTGAGCTCTAAGCACATAATTCTTATAAGCAGCATCCTGAATACCAGGAAGCGAGCTTCCTATGATCTTCTTGGCTGTCCTTACCATTCTCTGTATGGACTTTCTGTCTGAGGCACTGCTGCCACCAAACCAGACAGCGATGCAGTTTGTTAAAATGCTTTCAGTCGTGCCTCTGTAAAAAGTGGCCAGGACAGAAGGTTGTGTTGTAGACGAAGATAGATAATGTCATATCCCTCCCCCTCTTTTGAGAGAAGGCTGTTCAGTTTTGACGTAGATGGCCTCTTTGACCCCTCTTTCAAACCAGCATCCTGTCTGTCCAAAATGTGGACTTTGCTGTCTTCAAAGGAGTGGCCTTTGTCTTTTAAATGCAAATGGATTGCTCAGGTGACCCTGACAACACAGATAAGCCTCCAGGTGGCCTCAACGACTCTCTAAAAGAATGCAAACAACCAGCTGTCTGCAAGGAATATAATTCCTTCCGTTCCCCACCATCCAGTCAGAGCTTCTTGGGTGAGAAGCAAAATGTCTTCAAAGAGAAAAAAGAAAGTCCAGTTGCCTCGTGAAAAAGCACCTTTGGGACAATCATGTCTTGGATGACTGAGAATCTCCATAGACATTCAGGAGGGACTTTTTCTTAAACTTCTTAAATTTCTTAAACTTCAGGAGAAATAATCTAATGAGATACAGATTACAGAACTCAGACCTTGCTGTTCAAGATCTTTATCTTGATTGTCTGGATTGATAAAGGAAACAGGGAAAAGACATAAGATGCCAGCCTTCTTACATTTGAATATGTACATACGCTGGTCAGATTAAGGACTTTTTATTTTATCAATATTTGATAATAAAGTTATAGTGCTCTATACTATTTTAGCTTATAGGGAGATCTTGAGGGAAATAACTTCCTTCCTGATAATTTAAAGTTTAAGTAGAAATCCTGTTAATACCTAAGGCACCTGGAAGGAAATTATTTGGGACAATCCTTTCAGAAAGATGTACATTTAAAACTTCATCCCAATGGGATAAAAAAACAAGAAGTACAGGAAGCAGAAAAACTGCTGAGTCCCCTTTTGAAAATAGTGCAAGATTATTTAGCTAGTGAAACAACAGCGAATGCACTCCTGACGCAAATGTGACTTGAATGAATAATTAAACAAACAAAGTTTATAATAAGAAATCTGAATGGAAAGCAAAAATATACTGGACACTTGTTTATGAAAACTACTGTTCTGTAAAGAGGTAACAAATAATACGGTACTGAAACTCATTTGTTTGTTAGAATTCTACCCCATTTTTCTTTTTATTCAACACTCAAGTCGTACTCCAACTGAAAGACAAACTGTAACCTAAGGCAACATTAATATATCTATGGCCTTGAAGTCAGTCTTGTCACCAGCAAATAAATAGCTACACCTCTGCAAGTGTTTCTGATAGATTTTTCAAGAACATTCTTGAATGGTTGTTCTTGTCTCCTTCCTAGTTCTGAGAGAGAATGATTGGCCCAAAGTCATTCACCTGTCTTCATGCCTACAGCAGAACTAGAAGTCACCATCTAGTCAACTTTGAGCCGGTGAGACTCGAACTGCCGAACTGCCAGCAGTCAGCAGAATTAGCCTGCAATACTGTCTTCTAACCACTGCGCCACCCCGATGCTCTTCACCCTTACTCTTTTTTGTCAGAATGCAAGAATGCATTTCTTGCAACAAACCCTTGAGGCTTCAGTCTCTTCACTTTATTTTTTCCTCCTCTTAAATGGGCTTCTCACACCTTTGCATTCCTTTAATACAAACAGTGCATCATTATAAAAGAAAATAATTAAACTTGTATAGTTTGAGATTGGAATGATCCCCAATGATACTTGGTAAGATCACAACAAAAACCTGTTCTTATTTATCACCAGGTTAAAGACTAAGATTAAAAATGGTATTAAAGATTAATATAAAAATAGTAGTAAATAGTAAATATAAAAGTATAACATATATAAATATAATATAATAAATAAAAGTATTTGAAATATGAAAGTATAAAAAGTAACAGACACTAATTACAGTCAGTCAGTCCTTGTATTTCAGTCATTAATCAAAAAAACAGTCACATTTAACTATACAGCACACAAATTGACTGGAGTAAAACAAGCTATAAAATCATATACTGTACAAGTAAAAATCATTTACAAGTAAAATTGTACGTTTAACTTTAGGAATCCCAGTCAAAAGAGGTAGGGGACAACAGTGCATTTTAGCTCCTCTCCTTTTTAATATTTTCATCAACCCCCTCGTAGACAAATTGATCTCTTGGTCCACCTAAATTGGGAAAGACGCACATCTCAGTTCTTCCATATGCAGATTGGCCTGAAGCTGACACTTCATACACTTGCTGAGCACTGTCAAGAAGAATTGCTAGAAACCAACAACTCAAAAACCAAGGGATTTGCCAAATGCCCTAAGACATGGCATCTAAATAACTATCTAACAGAACAGATTAAGACCTTCAAACACCTAGGGAGTCTTTCCCATGCCATGGGCAACAGCAAATCCCATGCCATGTCATCTTAAATGCACAGAAAACAGCTTCAGCTTTACGATCCATCTATATCTCCAAAGAAGATCAGCACCTAACCAAAGCCTTCAAAGTCTTCTCAGCCAAGATCTGAACTCAGCTCTTCTTTCCAGTCCAGCTGGCCCCTTAAAAGTTATTTCTTCCGCTCAAAAGTGTTCAGGTTAAGTTTCTGAGATTTACCTGCCGAGTACTCTGCATTCCAAACATCGTGAAGCAAGCCTACTCAAATTTAGACTTCTGCCTAGATTCATATCCTTCCATATTGCCTTAAGAGTCTTTGTTCCTTTCAGTCTGCTTGGCCCCTTTAATTATGAGTGACAGCTTCCAGTGTCCCGGTGTCAGGCAATACATAGAAAATTATAAACCTAGGGCTTCTCATAGAAAGCCATCATCCTGCTGGGTTACAAACATGCATTAGCCAATCTTAAAGAACTTAAACTGAGCTATTGACTTAGTGTTGCAATCAGATTTGTCACTCTTTCCCAGAAACACCTTCTGAGCCCTTTCACATGTTCACCCAGCTACATACCTTAGTTACCTAACAATCCCTAAATTTAGAAGGGCTTTGTCTTTGGCTAGATTCAATGCCCTTATAACAGCAGTCATGGAAGGGAGATACCAAAAGATCCATTTTGAATGGAGATTGTTCTTATGTAGTGGAGGAGCAATTGGAATATATTATTTGGTATTGCTCCCTCTATGCTAATTGTCACAAGGAATAACTATTTGCACCTATCACCAAATACCCTGGTCGCACTGATTCCCGTTATCTCAGATTGTTACTATCAGATAAATCTGATTCTACTTTATGATGGTTGCCAAATACTGTTTCATAGCTTGTATAACACGCCTTTTTTTTTTTTGCTGTTTAAAGATCTCCTAGATGTTTTCCATTTGGAAACATCTGAAATGCAGCTGTCCATTTAATCATTATTTTATATCAATGTATTATGTCCTCGCTGTCAATTGATTCTTATTTCTGTCTTATCCATTATTAGCTGCCAGAGTCAGTTTAACAATACGGATAAATAGTCACTGTAACTGGATGCTAACTTTTAGTTTTCAAACCACTAATTATAGAAAAATCTATAGTGATCTGAAATTGAAAAGTAGAAAAAAACTGCAAGACTAGAAGAAAAAGTATTCATATTTTATAGGCAGTAGCTTTAAACATACTTCTATTAGAGACATATGTACTTACTTTTCCAAAGAATATCTTCTTGATTGTTATTATCATCTATGTCAGAATTGGATATGAAGAAGAATCTTCTTAACAGATATACTTTGTTGTGAACACTGTTGTGTTGTACTTAGAACAATTTAGGTATTGGGCCTTAGTTTTAGATCATTTGCAAGAATTTCAGGATTATAACATTTCTTTACTCTGCTATCCTAGGATAAACAAAATGTTGCAGAAAAGGCCTTTTGTTATTCTGCAATTGTTTTGTTTTGTAATATTTTATTATCTCACCATACAGAAACTTGATTGAATTCTTTGTACCTTTTAACAACCCTAGATGGAATGTCAGGAAAGATCATAAACTCTTTGCTGGAATATTCCAATGTACTTACTTGCTGGAAACCTGTGAGATACATCACGTGCAGATCTTCAAATTACCCCATTATAACAGGATTCAAACTGTGCTAAGAATCAAATCTGGATTGAATTTCATATGCTGCACCCAGTAATTCTCTGGATTTAAATATTTAAATAGTTCCTCCAAACATCCCTCAGGAAGGCCACTGACAGTTGTTTATCATCTTTTACATAAGCAAAGTTTAAGATTCTAAGAAAATTGGGATGATCTGACCTTGAACAAAAGCCAGATAGCCTTCACAGGCTACCAACACTTTTTTTTCCCCGGGGCTGTGTCTTTCTTCTTCAATGCTTGAACTCTTTTTCTATAAATTTCCAGCATTATCTTTCTAAACCGTAGTATTTTCTAATGTTAGATTGTTAATACATATTTTGGCAATAGTTTCTCAGCATGTGAAAAAGGCTTTGATATAATACAAATTAGTTATGTAAAAATTGATTTTCATCCCATTTTATTTCTTGGATTAGCATTTATTATTCAAGCCCTCTGCTAAAGTAATTAGGAATAGGAATATTTTCTCCTCAATTAAGATCAAGGATGTCCCTTATCTCATCATTTATTTGATGGTGGAATCTTTGTTTTATTAGCAACCTCTAGAACATTTGAGGTATTAGATGGATGAAATGCTAGATACTATGTAGAACTAATATTTTGTTTTCATGATGATCAAAAAACTGTACTTAGTTTTATGGGTGCTGTAAAACACTAAAATTAATATTCCATTAATTAGAATAAAATTTTATATTTTGCCAACAGGCAATAAAAGGCTTTGTCTTTTTGCTCAGATTCCATTACATATTTGGCGATTATTAATTCTACGCAAATATCTCTTCTTGTGAACGATGTGGACTGAAACTCAGACACCACTTAGCTATAAGAGATAATCATAAAAAGTTCCATCAAGGGTTTCTATCCACTAAAAATGTAGTTATTGTTTTTCTCTAATCAAACAAGTCAACTTATCTGTGGATTCTGTCATCTTCACCAACCATTCCTCCATTGTGGGTAGAGAATCTATTAACTTGATGGCATTCCTAGATGACAATGTATATGCTTATTATAAATTAATTAATAAGCTATTTCAAACTATTTTATAAAGGAACCATCCTATGCATATAAAATGCTTTAAGAATAGACAGTCTTGTTGGCCCTGTGCTTTATTCTCCACAGGGGGTTAATTATGCATATTCATCCATAAATATGTTCAGCCTTGATATATCTTTTCCACCTGTAGTCACCTGTTTCTATCCTTTTGTATATATTCATTAATTTGACCATTTCTCACGCTCTATTGGAGATTGCTCTCTTAGCTGGGAGCAGACATATTGTTTATATCTTGACCTCATGCCTGTCCTATCTCCAGCCCTTGGCATCCCAGATGTATGCATCTATAAGATAAACAACAGAATTACCTTGTTTAGACTCTTACAGAGTGCCATCATGCTCAAAAAGAATGAAGAAAGGAAAGGATTATAGGATACAGGTCATCTGCATTCTGGTGAACATTACATGAAAGAACCCCAAAGATCAGTCTGTGACAGCTGCAGTTACACCTGGGTCACATTATATCTTGCAAGGACTATAGTTCAGAAGTAAAATGTGGGTTTTGCATGTAGAAGTTCTTGAGTTCCACCTCTTTCATCTCCAATTTTAAAAAGTCAGAGATCAGGTGATACCTTTTCCTGAAACCTCCTGCAAATTAGGATCCCAAAGGCAACACTGTCTCCAATCTCATTGTTATATGGGAGTTGGGGGAGGAGAGAAAGAAAGTGAAGAGGGAGGTTGACAGAAAATCTGCTTATCTGATTCCAGTTAAAGACAAAGATGCAACAAAGGATGAAATCCTTCTCTGGAATAGACAGAATAGTTTTTGGCACTTGAGTCTTACCTTAGTCTTGGGGAGAAGAAAGCACTCTTTCTGAGGAATGCTTTCTTCTCCCCAAGACTAAGGTAAGACTCAAGTGCCAATCCAACACCTCCATTGTTTAGGACAATAAAATATTGGGTCAATCCTGCCAGCAACAGTAGATACCCTAATAAGCCTTCTAAATTAGGTTTCTTCATGTCATTTTGCTTTTTTGCATTTGAATAGATCTGGCAGTTATACAAAAGGCAATGCTGATGGCAGTGTTCCAAATAAAGGATCCCTCTACACTAGAAGAAATAGAATTTTGAGAGAAGAGCAATGTGAAAATTTAGAGAACCAAGTTAATTTCATTTCAGGGTTGAAAAACAGATAGCTAGTTTTTATCAAGGTCCCGGCAAATAATTTAGAATGGAAGCTTTCCCAGCAAAGAAATTAGTGGAATCTGTTTCCGAGGAAACTGGGGAAGGCTACAAAATAGACAGCTGAGGCTCTAAGATGAATTTGTCTTGTCACATTGATTTGCCATAGGAATAATGATGGTCAAGACAGCCTTTTAAATGTTCTATCTTCCACCTTGCCACTGCAGGTCTCTTTAACTGGTAACTATTTCACTGTCCTCCTTGTTGCAAGGCCTATCATGCTGAAATAATATAAGCTGATTCAACAAAACTTTAGATTTAGCATCCTTAAAACAAGCATGGAGGTTTTGCATTGCTATGAAAACTACACTTAAGGAAAAGCATAAACTGAAACTAAGTTTTCCATGGGTCAACTGCTTATACATTCCTCCGTGTGAGATAGGACTAATGGGATTGAGCAAAAGGAATGCAAATCCAGTATTTGCCCTGATAAGCAACATTAAACGCTTCTAACCATGGAGATCCAGTCAGGAACGGCTTACGCCATTGTGTATTCATGGTGAGTTTTAGATGGCATAGCAGAATACTGCTGCCAGAAAGATCATAGTAAGGGTAAACTTTTCCAGTTAAGGGGTTCAGATCAGAGTCAGTGGTTTTATAGGACCAGATGTGGGTCACCCAGTATTTTAAAGCATCTGATCCTCACTACATTGAGCAAAAGGGTTGCTCAAACCCTCAAATTGAGGGTTTCAAGTCAATCTCTGCAGCTACACTGATGGTGCTACCATGCAGCTGAAAGCAAGGCAGCTGATCACAGAATGTCCTGGTGATCCAGCAAAAGAAGGGTTTCAATTGTCCTACCACAATTATGGCCATTCAAATGGATTTACAGTTGAGTGCCTACTGGGAACTATGCTCCATTTTGTTTTTGTGCTACTATGTGCCTAGCTTATTTGGAATTGATTTTAGGAGAAGAGCAGGCCACATTTTCCAAATTAGATGCTGCAACTCGGTCTCCTAAATAATTAGCAGAACCTTCAGCAATGTAGCAACATCCCCTGAAAAAAAATGGGCCCAAATGCTTTAAGTCCTTTTTTTCTCACTTACTGGGAGACTTTAAAGAGGTTTAAGAGAGAGAATTTGACTGATGAATCTCCCAGAGAACATGTACTCCAATTCTCTCTGTTACCTAGTGGTTTTGACCTTTAAAAAAAAGCATGCCAAATAGGCTATTAACTCCATAATTTTGGCTGTTTTTCTGGGGGATATACCAAGATGAAGTGTAGTAACAGAAGATTTTCACCCCCTGGAATTCTTGCGTTCTCATTTGTACTCTTATATTTGGTGACTAGTCTTAGAGTATTTGAAGAGAAAATATGAAGCGCATAGAGATTGTGTGCCCCTTTTAGATGAAGGCTATAATTTAACACACTTTCATCAGCATATAACTCTTGCTGAGTTTAGTAACATGTCTAAAAAGCATAATAATGTAACAAAGTCATGTTGGGATGCTGAAGTTCTAAGAAGACTCAACTGTTCTGAAGGACATTGATTAAAAAGATAAAATGTATTTTTCTATGGAAACCTGAGCCTGACTCACCAGTATAATTTCTGAATGAGTTAAAAAGTGTCTTCCGACTTCCGGTTCCGGTCGCAGCACCCGCGGACGTGCAGAGAACTCGTTCTCTTGGCCGTCCGGTTTCCCCCCGCCGGTAGACCCTGGATAGGGTCGAAAGTCGCCCTGTAGGGGCGACCACCGTAGAGGAGGGCACTCATTGATCGCGGAGGGAGCGGCAGCTCCCTCTGCGGTCCGAGAAAACCACCTTTGGGCCGACGGGGAAAAGATCGGCCAGTAACATGGCCGATCACTCAGCTGCTCCAGCCGAAAGTCACAGCAACATCTTAGCGAAAAGAACCACCGTGGAAGATCCGGGTGAGATCTTTCCTTCCCTCTTGTTAATTTACCTTTTTCCCTGCTAACAGCTTTAAAAACTATTTCCCTATTTTGAGAAAGCAGCGTTTGATTACTGGGGAAAACGGGCTTTGGAAAAACAATTATTGTTTTTTTTTACTATTTTATTTTGTCTACATAAGCAGTTGGAACTCGAGCATCCGGGTTATTGTGACTTTCTCTTTTGGCTTGTTTATCTTCAGTTTAGGTGAAAATCCTTAGGGAGGGGGTGGAATGTTCTTTTTTTCTCCCCCCCCTCCTGAACAGTACTGCCTAAAAAACTTTTTGCTCTCTGGGCGGACTTATGTAGATTCTTTTGGATACAATGCATCCTGGGACTTGGCATGAAGCCCAGAAACTTTGATACAATGTAACTTGCTCCATTTGAACTCCCACTTCCTGATTTTGGCGTGATGCCCAGACTGGATTACAATATAACAACTGACTGCCAGTTTTTATCTCTGTGCTGGACTTGACTATTGGTTTTTTTTTTTCTCTATCTTTCTTTGGAAATATATCTCTGTCTGCATTTTATATTTTATAACGCTGCAATCTATTTTTTAAGCTGAACTTCTTTAAAAAAAAAAAGATGATGGAATCCTACTCACAGATTAATTATGGACTTATATGAGAAAAAATCTTGGAAGCGAGACTGGAACTTAAAGAACATATTAGATCGCTTAGTTTCAAGGAGGACTCAGAATTAAAAATTGAAGCTCAACCTTTGATTGACTATGATACACAATCAGATCTACAACTTAATGAGATGGATAGAATACATTTACAATCTATTGAATCTACTGAATTTATTGAAGAGGAAGAGGACACATCCCACATGATGGATTTCTTTGATGATCAAAGGCAGAACTCAACTAAAACATTTACAACTTTAAAAGCAACAGGATTGGACTTCCAAATACGAGGCACAAAAAACGTTGACAACATGACAGTACAGACAACACTGGATAAAAGAGAAAAAGAATATGATTGGACTCAATGGTGGGAAAAGGCTTTTAGCCAGTTACTAAGATGGGAGGACTTAGAGGCCCTGTTGTGGAAACCTGGCACAAAAAGAAAGCTAGAATTAGATTTAAAAATAAGAGTTAAAATTTTATTTGATGGGTAAAAAGGGCTTCTGGACGTTGATTGAACTAATATTTTTGAGATCTTTAAGGTTACTTTGGTATGAGTCAACACTAGATTTAAATTATGGATTTGATTATGATTTGGAATGGCAATAAGAAAAATTGAAAAATTTATAATTAAAGGAGTTAGATTGAGATTGAGACTGGTGAAATATTATTGATATTTTTATTTATAAGAATTGAATGGTAATTAGTGAGGTATTAAATGGATTAAACTGAAACAATTGAGGAATCTTTTAGGGACGTGGACTGATCTATGAAAATATTGGATAGAATATATGAAATAGAATATAGTTGAGAAATATTAAGATATAATAGTTATATTACTTGTTTATGATAAAATAATTATTGTCCTATTATTATTATTATAATGTTATTATATTACTATGTCTAATGCAATAGTTTTAAAATATATAAATTCATGTTTATTTACATAATATGTATGTGAAATAGAATAAGAGATATAATTTGATTGAGAAGCATAAATTGAAATTGGAATAATAGATAGAGGTGAGAAACAATTTATATTTTAGGAATGCTTGAATTGTATACCATAAGAGGGAACTTTTAAAGTAGTAGTTTAAATTGTATATGTATGACTGTATTTTTTGTTGTGTTCTATGGAGTGCCCTATCTCCACGATGTGTTACAAGCACTTGGCTGTAAAACAAACAAAAACTAATAAAACTTGTTATGGGGGGGAAAAAAAGTGTCTTCCTTTGCAAAAATAACAGCGAATTCTTGATTACCTGACAAGTATAATATTCAGACAAAAGGCTGAAGCATAAAAAAAAGGTTTGTAGATTGAATTAATTGAGGAAAATGCTGGACTATTTTGAAATGATTATATAGATATTTGGTGGAGTAACTTATATAGATATTTGCAAATGTAACTTGTGATAAAAGGAAAGAAGCCAAGGGTTCTGGATATTAAAATATGGGAAAGATTTAAATCACAGAGACAGCAACTTTATGATTCAATTCATTTTTAATTATATATCTTCAAAAGTGTATTGACTGATTTAAATCATTACTATTGACAGAGATACATGTATTGACTATAAAATGAATGAAGGAATTATATGTGTTCATGTAAATTTCTTTCTTTATGCCTTGCCTATAATATACATCCATATGTATATAAAAGATAACCCAAATAGAAATGTTTAAATGTGAGTTCCTACTAGCATCAAAATAATGATAGAGTTAAACCTATTTAATATATTGTCCTGTTCTGCCCAACTCTATTAAAATATATATATATTGACATCTCCAGATGGTCTACCCTATGAAATGAGAACATGATGCAAAGATTTGCCTCAGTATGTTTGCTTTACTGTCTTCCAGTCATTAAACTATGAACAAAATTATCAAGTACTGCCAATGTTCAACAGAAAATGGAAATCATGTTATTAAATACACAAGGAAAATTTAAAATATTTTAAGTAAAATTTAGAAACACATGCTCTCATTTTTAAAACAAGATAGGTTCAACCATACACTTACATGCAGGATTCTAAATTAATTCCAAATTCATATCCAACTGTTGGAGTTGATGGAAAGGGGCTTTTAGAAAAATAAATATGGGGCAAATTGAGAACAAATTCATTTTCTGCTTCCCGAAATGTTCTAGTAAGCACATAAGCAAGACAGAAATGTATCCAAATCTTCTGAAAAGCAGAGACCATCTCCTCATGATCACCAGCATTGTTATGGTATTATTCAACTAACCTGGGGAATAAAGAGAATAGGAATATGCCCTACTGGCCCCTTCAGTTACCCAATTCTTGATTAAATGTTATGACCCTCACATTGTTTTCAGAGATGGTACTGAAATATATGTTTGTATTTGGGAAGAAAACAGAATAAAACAAAAACTCCAACAAAGTAGGATGGAGAAGCTTCAATTGAACAAAAGAGCACGTGCATTGCAGGTAGAAGTTCCCAAATTCTGTGTGCAGTATCTCCATCTAGGGTTGCAGGAGACTTCTGCCTGGGACCTAGAAGATGGCTACCAACCAGCATTAAGCAATATTGGTGACATTTTCCACTCTGGAAGAGCGAAGAAAAGTGTCTCTTAGCCACCAATGCCCATATCCATAGATCCAGTCATATAAACTCTAAACCAGAGAATGTCATGTTAGAGTCATACAGGAACATGGGGCTCCTGAAGCTCTTGGGTATAGTCCACAAAAGCCCTATTTCATTTCAACTATCATTTTTACAACTGATGATAGATTTATGAGGGCATTAGTTGTTACTTATAATATGTTGGACTGAATAGTTTTGGATAATAGCCAACATTCTAACTGTAGTAAGTTTCATGAAGTTCTTCAAATCACTGTCTACCTATTTCTCAATTAAACAGTTAAAAAAGTGAGTGAGGGAGAGAATATGATCTTGTGATCTCAAAAGCACCAGACTAATTTTAACACTGAACAAAGGCCTTTTGCTATTTCAAACAAAAAAGCTACTTTTTTCCGCCCAGGAAATACTGCAGTTCCATAGTCCCTTGGCATGCTTTGTGTAAATAAAATATTATACTGTATTTCCCACTGTTGATATTTTTTACACTTATAGAGCATTTGTAGAAACCTTTCAATCATTATAGGTTCTTGAAAATAACTTTATATTTTAAACACATTTGATTTTTTTATGGAGAGTGGAGGCTTGCTATAAAGTTTCAGAAAAGTGTGTACACAGGGACATACTGTCTTGATTCAATTGCTATTAATTAATGAGGAAAAACACAATAACATATGAAAAGATCAAAGCACTAAATTCTATGCTGTTGGTTCACAACAAGTGTGTAGCAACTACTGACCTAAGGCCAGTCTGTCCCTCCTCAGGCTGCTGGCTTTCTGACTAAAGCCAGGACAAAGTAGAAAATAAATTAGAAGCTGAAAGTGTATTAAATCACAAGCTAGACTTTTTGTATTTATACATGCTTGTTTCTAGAATTTCAAGATTAGTATTTGCTCATAGAAATATTTCAGCTTGAAAGAATGGCTACTGAAATCTGGGTGCATTGTTGTCCTTCTGTTTGTGTGTGTGTGTAAACTCACAGAGGAATAAGGGCCATTTAGGCTAATGAATCTATTTCCATACTCAGTGTATATATAATTGCTATTCAATTATCCAAACCATAGATGCAGTGGAAGTCCAATCCAGTGTCTGGAAGCTGTTAGGGTCTGGAGGGAAAGAAACAAATCAAAATTGCAAGATGGACATGCTGTTTGTCCATTAACCTTCTGGCACTTTCCCTGTCCTGGTGATTGTTCTGGATAGGGAAGGACTGCCCTGAATGATCAGATTCATGATGGAGGATCCTCTGAGACCTCCAACTACTGCTTGATAGAAAGTTATGTCGGGGGGGGGGGGAGAAACTTAGCCTAGCTTTGGATAGCATACCCATTACAGCCTAACTTGGATTGTGGTGGCCTGGCAAATCTGCAGGATCGCCTACTTCAGTTGGATGTGACCCCCTCCAATCTGTCTCAGAATAACAGAGTTGGAAGGGACCTTGAAGGTCTTCTAGTCCAACCCCCTGCTCGAGCAGGAAACTCTATCCCATTTCAGACAAATGGTTGTTCAATCTCTTCTTAAAAACTTCCAGTGTTGGAGCATTCACAACTTCTGGAGGCAGGTTGTTCCACCAATTAGTTGTTCTGTCAGGAAATTTCTTCTTAATTCCAGGTTGCTTCTTTCCTTGATTAGTTTCCATCCGTTGCTTTTTGTCCTGCCTTCAGGTGCTTTGGAGAACAGGATGACCCCCCTCTTCTTTGGGGCAGTCCCTCAAATATTGGAACCTTGCTATCATGTCACCCCTGGTCCTTCTTTTCATTGACAAGAAGAACTAGGGGTGATATGGTAGCATCTCAACCCAAAGTTTTTGCCCCTGGATCTGGGTTCAAGGCTCCGAGCAGGAGCAGGCAACCTTCTCTAAACAGGGAGGTTGAAAAGCCGGGAGAACAAAAAAACAACAACATCTGTTCATCCAAACCTGGATGCTGAGAACACACCATTGTTTGACCCCAGGGGATGGGAGGCTAGAGATAATGGAACATTCTACTTCCAGAAATTCATAAACTCTTCCTAAGCTCCTAAGTGTTTGGAAATCAGCTGACCAATAGCTCTTCTTCAGTATCTTGGACTGATGAGGAGTAAGGGAAGTCAGCTCTTGAATGCTGGTTTTGGGCTGAGGGTATTTTTTGGGGGAGGGGATTTTATGTTCAGTTTTTGTAAATTGCTGTGACTGTTTGGGAAGTTGGGAAGTTCTAAAGCAGCCTTTCCCAAACTTGGTAGCTATCAGGTGACTAGGTTGAAACATCACATTAAGTCCTAATGCTCAGTTTTGAATCATAAAATGCCAAGTTGCCAAAGGTCTTTGAGTATAGCCCAGTAATAAAATTAAAGCATCCTTGACAGTGGCCCTTCAGCCTCCCCAACACAACAGAATCCACTGCCTCTTTGGACAATTGCACAGTATGGTACAATTCCCATGACAGAGGAACAATGCTTCTATAGTCTACAGTGTTTGTACATTTTATAACCCATATAAAATTGCACGTATCATTTTACAATTTCATCATACTACTGACTCATCCTCAGTCTACGATCAACTATAGTCACAAAATCTTTTCCATGCATACCATTTCCAAGCTGGCATTCCTTATCCAATAACAATGCATGGGTTTTTTTCCCCTAAATCAGAAACAAGGCAACCCATTCTACTGTTCCAGGACAATACTCAATATCTGGAAGGAAACCGACAGCAGCAGAGTGAGTGTGGCTATATCACATCTCTGGGCATGAATTGTTTTATTTTATTTATTATTTTGTAAGGGAGGGAATTTGAGGATTTTCCTTATTAACTGCAGGCACTAATCCAGGCAATTGAAAGCACACACACACACAATAATATGAACCCAGTAATTGTATACAAATACATTCTGGCCTGGGGTGATGTGAAAAGGCAGCCTAGAACTGCTAGAACATTAGTTTTTCACTGCCACTATCAAACTATTTAAAGGTAGCCTAAAGGGACCTCTACCAAGAAGAATGAATACAGAGAACTAGCTGGTATATAAGCTGCCAAGTGTTAGAGAGTTCCTTTGGTATATGATAATTTGGGTCTCTAAGGCACCGTTTCCACTTTTTTCAGCTGCAAACGTTAACACGATGAATAACTGATGTTGCATTTTTTTTACTAGAGAGAAATGGGTTGAAATCCCCACTCACTTGTAAATTCTGTGGTGACCTTGAGCTATGCCATAACTGTGGATTAGAATAATAAATATTGCAAGGAAATGGTGAAGATGAACAAGACAGAAACTGTGAAACCTTGAATGCCTTTCATAAAGTACTATAATAAATCATCATACAGTGAGATCACTCTCTGACTTTTTGTGTTTCCCAGAATGCCTATCTCCAGGGTAAAGGCAATGCATAAGCCCTACTGAAATTTCAAGAAGCAGAGTGATTTAAAAGTATTTTGGATACGCCCCTCTACAAATACACAGTTAAAATACCTTGATGGGACTGCTGATATTTATTAAATGCGATAGTGAAGTGGTAATTACAGACTTTATGTACAATTCTGCTTCTAACGGGGCAATGTTATTGGGTATTATGTGTATATGTATTTTTCCTTCTTTTTCAAATTACCTTTGAGGGTTTGTATTTCAAAAGGCTATTCTGCAGTTCTCTAAATTTTAATAATTTCTCTTCCCTTTTTAAATTTAGTTTGTTTCAATTAAGGCTGCTTTATAATGACAGTCCCTTGAAGCACAGTTCATTGTGTGGTTTCTAAATACTTTTATTAACTAAAATTGCTTTGCTCAACATGCAAATGTTCATTTGTAACCAAATAACCTGGTCACCGAGAACACACTATAAGTATGTGGCATGGCTCCACAGTTAAGGAATTGCACAACTATAAATCCAGAGAGAGAGAGGATATGTTGTTAAGATACAATGAGCCACAACAAAGGGAGACTATAGCTATCACATTGCAATTCCAGGCTCACACATGATACAACCTGCCTTACCTACCTTACTGCCACCAAGTCATAGTGAAATAGTACTTTGCAAAATGCAAGAGTCACTGCAGGATGTTAAAACAGGGGCCCTCACCCTGAGGCTGCAGGCCTCAAAGTCCTCTAAAGGTTACCACTAACTTGTACATTTTTTCATGTGAAGAAGGGGATAACTTTTAAACTACTTTTTTTTTATCCTGGCCCCATTGACATTTGATAGTTCAGCTCTAAGGCCCATCCTGTACAAAGGTTTCCAATAACAACCTAGATTTGGCTGTGCTATTATAAATAAAAATGTTTTGGGAATAGTCTATATGTAGCACACCAGCATCCAAAGCTGTCCCTTGTTGTGTTTCGTCTGCACTACTGGGTTGATTTCAGTGAAGCTTGATTGATCTTTAAAATGACTTATCCCCTTTCCCCCCCTTCATGGGTCTCTCTCTTTATAAGCCAATAAGTGCCTAGTTCTTCACTCCTTCCTTTGCAATCAAATGTCCCCAGGCTGCTGTTTCCTCTTCCCATATACTGTACAATAGCACTAGCAATAGCACTTAGACTTATATACCGCTTCACAGTGCTTCACATCCCTCTCTAAGCAGTTTACAGGGCCAGCATATTGCCCCCAACAATTTGGCTCCTCATTTTACCAACCTTGAAAGGATGAAAGGATGAGTCAACCTTGAGCCGATCAGAATTGAACTGCTGGCAGTCGGCAGAATTAGCCTGTGATACTTCATTCTAATCACTGCACCACCACAGCTCATACAACTGCTTGCCTGCTGAAACCCAACACAAACATAAGTACAGTAGAGCAGGGGTCCCCAACCCCCAGTCCGTGGACCGGTACCGGGCCTCAGCATGCCAGCAAACGGTTCACACAAACAAGCAAAGCCCCATCCGTGGGATGCAGGCAGCACACAAAATCACGCACTCCGGTCCAGGGAAAAACCTTTCTCCATGGAACCGGTCCCTGGTGCCCAAAAAGTTGGGGACCTCTGCAGTAGAGCAGAAAGCACATCATATCAGGCTTTTAGCATGCTATGCTACTGAAGTAGTAAAATAAGTGGATGTGCAATGGCAGATCAGATCACCTCAGTGGTAAATCACCCATTCAGTCTTCCATTTTGGCTTGGTGTGTGTGTATGTGTGTTTGTGGTGTTGGGGGCAATTTGAAGTTAGCAAATCATTCCGATATCTTTGTAAACTATTTGCACATAAAGGATCAAAAGCCGGATATGACCCTCTGCCTGAAAAAAAGTTGCCTATCTCAAAGTTAGAAGAATTAATGTGATGGAAATATTAAGAGCCAATGTTGAAAGATAGGAACGTGAAATAGCTTTGGGGCTGGACTGCTGCCTAATGCTTTACAGTCTAACTACTCCATGTATTTCAAGTATCCAATTCAATCTTCCATTCGGTGAGGAATGGGTTATTTTTTTAAAAAATCAGTAAACCTTAAATTATTTAGAATTTGCCTTATCCACCTTAAACGAGCCACAGATATTGTTTCTCATGCCCTTTCTGCCTACTTTTTTCATTTTATAAGGAGGTGACCTGAATGATAGGCAACAGGTGTCTATCTTGCTGAAAAAAAATCCAATTAAAGACAGTATTTATGATTCAGTAGCCAAGGCCATCTGGGGTAGGTGTTTAATAGGGTTCCATAAAGCTTGAAGAGTTGATTCCCTCCAGCGAAGGCTTATACAAAGTGTGCCTTTGAAACTACCTGTAAAAATCAAACCAGCCACATTGCTTGACTTCAAGACCCTGTTCTGATAGCCAAAATGAACTTCTGTGCATTTATTGGAAGTGCCAAACAAAGTTTTTGAGCCCATGCTGACTGCCTTGATATAGCAAGTTGTGTTTCTTCTGTGGCATCAAGTACTTCGAACGGAAGCACAGCTGCTTCTCCCACCTGTAATTCACTGGCCAATTTTCTGCAAAAACTCAAGAATTAATGGCTCAATCTTTCAATTTCCTCTTTGAAATAAGCCTCACTGACTTCAATGTATAAATTTGCACCCCTGCTTACTTGCTCAAGAATAAACCCACTGACTTCAGTGATTTCACTGACATTGATATTGTTGAGGGAAACATTTAATAAAAATTTATTCATCTAATAAAAAACAAAACACATAATTAATTGATTCATGGTCACCATCAGGTGCTAACATGCTTGCAGTAGACTCTTTAAGTTTTCTGGTTAATTCAGAAAACTGTTCTGGAAAGTGCATCTGTAATTCCAAACTTGTGTAACCCACTCCATTAAAAATTCTAGAAATTGTGGTTCCAGTATATGTGGAGGATATTACATTGCAAAAGATTCAGTCTGCACTGGTCATACATTATTTCTTAATATTCACTGAGGAGAAGGACCACCTGAGATATTGGATCCCCCTTGCAAAGCAGGTTCAACTGAGTAGAGTGGAGTTACTCCCAAGTAAGAGCAATAAACTACGGACACTTACCTATAGATCACACTCAACTGGGGTGACCATATAACTCTACAGGAAGTCCTCAATTTACAACCATCCATTTAGTGACTGTTCGAAGTTACAACGGCATTGACAAAAGTGACTTATGACCATTTTTCACACTTATGATCCCTGTGGTCACGTGATCAAAATTCAGATTCTTGGCAACTGGTTTGTATTTACGATGGTTGCAGTATACCGGGGTCACGTGATCCCCTTTTGTAAACTTCTGACAAGCAAAGTCAATGGAGAAGCCAGATTCACCATGTTACTAATTTAACAACTATGGTGATTCACTTAACAACTGTAGCAAGAAAGATTGTACGATGGAGCAAAACTCACTTAACAACTGTCTCATTTAGCAACAGAAATTTTGGACTCGGTTGTGGTTAGGGTTAGGCTCCTGCTATTTACCCGCAGCTAGATTTGTCTAAAATGGAACGAAGTGCACACAGATATTGAAATTTAGTCATCAAAGCAAGCCTACTGCTTCAATACAACACTTTTGTTCTTTTTCTTTTCTCATTATGTGAAGCCCAGATGACTCCTCAAATCCTGAAATGACTGAGAATGAAGTATATGATTTGCATTTGCTTGCAATGAAGCTTCCTTATTAAAATGAATGTGCCCTTTAATAAGACATTACAGTTTATTCTCCTGTTGTTCTTTCAAATTTCCCTGTATAAGCCATAGAGACATAATTTCTTAAAAAGCAACGGGGATTGTCAGAGCCTATTTAAAATTTATATGTACAGACTTGCATGATGATGTTAGAAACAGCAATGTAAGCAAGGGCTGAACATAATAATTATTCCAGTGTCAGTCTCAGCATAAGAAGCAAAATGCTTGGATTTCCTCTAAAGAGAGTTTGAAAACAAATACAAGTATTAGGTCTCTTGTACTCAGTTGGACAGAACTGAAATACAAGAGAGATTATATTGCATGCCAGGCATTGGAATATAAATAGGCTACTTCAGTTCTGCTATTCTTCATGAAACTCACCAAGGTCTCCATGAGAAATATCTTAATTTCTCCATAAAACACCCCTATGGGTACATTTACACTGAAAAACAGCAGGCTGTCAGAACTATCAGGTGATATTAACAGGTGTGGAAAGATCTGAACCCAAATCTCAAATCAAACTTAAAAGAATACCCATTATAGTCATGTATATAACTGGACACCTTTTGCAAAGCCCTAGCTCTCTGGAGAAGGGTCTAATACTGGAAAAGGTGGAAGGAAAGAGAAGAGGATGACCAGCAACAACATGGATGGACTCAGTTACAATGGCAAGGGTGCTCCATTAGAAGACCTGAAAAGCCAGATTAGGGACAGGTCATGGAAGAAATCTATCTATGTGGTTGCTAAGACCACCGATTTGATTGTACATAATCAATCAAACTAAAAATTGTAGGATGTTATCTTAAAGTCTGATTATTTGTTTGTTTGTTTGTTTATTTATTTAAAACTTTAGATAGCCACCCTTCTTATGTTGATTTCTGAGAGAGCCCAATAATAATATAAGAATAGTGATGTACTCAGTTCAGAGCAAAAGGAAATAGAGATTATCTGGTCATACATGCAAATTCCTCAGGAGGTGTAGGCTGAACAAGATAAAGCCAATAGCAACTTACCATGTAATAAGGAGCTGTGGTGGCGTAGTGGTTAGAAGGCAGTATTGCAGGCTAATTCAGCTCACTGCCAGGAGTTCGATCCTCACAGGCTGAAGGTTGACTCAGCCGTCCATCTTCCCGAGGTCAGTAAAATGATTGCTGGGGGTGATATGCTAACTCTGTAAACCACTTAGAGAGGGCTGCAAAGCACTGTGAAGCAGTATATAAGTCTAAGTGATATTGCTATTGCTAATAAAAGGAAGCCGTTAGGTTTCTTCAAATTAATATGTGTGACCATAATGTTTGAAAAATCTATTATGGATTCATTACTGAGATGTCACTGAGCAATTGGGACTTCTGAAGTTAAGAATGCAAAAAAAAATTGCCACAGATTTCTATGCGAGAAGCTTTGCAAGATCTGTGAAATCAAATCTACCACACCATTATTAAAAACGGCTTCTTAATATTTGTTTGGGAGGGATGCGTTTAAAAATAACAGAATAAAATCAAGGACATTTACATTTTCATAGAATGACATCAAGAACATGAGTATTAAAGGTTTTGCAAGGGTATAAATCTGAGAAATAACAAAAGCTTTGTGTTCCAGAAAGCAAACGTTAATATGGATTTTTAATAGTTTTGTAAATATTTTTAAATCTTTTTTTTTTTTGCGCATCGGTTAAAGAAAAAGTAACACCCTCCCTGCTAAATCAGACACAAAACAGATTGGATTTATACAGATCTACATCTCTATTTGAAGTTTATACTTGTGCTTCTTTTATAGCATGACCTTTCCCTAAAAATAAATTTGCTTAACAAGAATCCTATCTATAAATCCTACCTATAATCTTACCTATAAAAGACAGTAAGTGAAAAGAAAGGGATGCAAACTCAAATGCCTCAGGCATAATAGGCGATTTAACTGCCACAAAGAAAATACTTTTTTTTAAATATAAATCTATTATGAAAAAGTAATTTCTGTTTCAACTTCCTGCTGCTGGATGGAAGACACCTCCTCTAATCTATGTGGCACCAGCTATCCTTGGATTGCTATTATAAATAGGTTCACTTGGTAAACATCAGTTGAGAAGGACTAAGCACACATATAGTAAATAAATCCAAAACACATGTCTTGAGTTCCAAATTTATTTAGAGACCTGTTTTTGCTGTCAACATATTACTCTTCAAAATACTCAGACTGTTGAATCACTGCAGTACACAATACACAAAACCTTGTGAATGACTTCTCAACTGAGCCTTAAATCTTGACAGGAAATTATGCTAGCCAAAATTTCAAGCACTTGTCAGTAACACTATGGTGCCCAGCCAGTGTCATAACCTGTCATATATCCTTCTACCACATTTTTTTTTTAGAAATACAAACCAAATTGATTAATGATTCTTAACATCACTTATCATAAGTAAGTCTTGTGCTGTACTATGAAATCTTTAAGAGTCCGGCCGTTTGCTTGTTTATTTTAGAGAAAGTGGAATTTCCTATATATTACACTTTGCAGATAAAAATCTATCTAGGTAAAAGATTTTATCTCATTTAAGGGAGAAAAAATAGAAAGGAGCTAACTGAATTACAGAAATCAAGAAATGGATGTCTCAGTGCCACTAATAAAATTGAGCAGGATTTAATATGGGGGATTCTAGCAAATCAATGGCCAAAAATGATGGAATACCACAGGGCTGCTGTTTTTTGTTTACTTCACACTTAGTTAATAATTCCTTATGTTCAGTTCTGTCCTTGGTGGTTGGGAAGAATAATACCCATCACCTGTGCTCTTTTTTAAAAAAATGACTTTTCAAGGGGCAGAGCTATCAAGAGCATTGGCGTGATACCAGCTGAAGGGCCTTTGTCAACAGAGATAGAGCTTCGCTAGCAGAATGATATGTTGACAGAACATCCAGGCCATGCAGACAGAAAACCCTTCCCATCTATTTGCACAGTTATCTGCAACAACCTCAAGTGTGAATGTAGGATTATTCAAGCCATAATAGAGGTGTGAGCACTGATTTGAATAAAGTGAAAGTTTATGTGCAGGTAGTCCTCAGTTAATGAGGGTAATTGGGACCACAGTTTCCATTCTAAGCAATGCAGTCATAAAGTCCAGTGTCATGTGACCGTGCTGCTTAGCAAGGGAAGTACTGGCACTTCCAGCTGCTGTTGTTAAGTGAATCCCACAGCGTTGTTAAATTGCAATATTGCATGGTTGCCATTTGCAACCTTCCTTCCAGCTTCCCCATTGAGTTAGCTTGCTGCAGTGACCATGGAATGATGTGACCACCCAAACTTTGAGGATCAGTCAGAAATGCCATTATTCAGCCCCATTTTAATTTTGCACAGTTGCTGAGCAAGGGGCCATTAACTGAGGATCACCTGTGTTAAACCTGTACAGTAGGGGTCTCCAAACATGGCAACTTTAAGACTTGTGGACTTCAACTCCCAGAATTCCTTAGCCTTCATTCAGAGGTTTGATAGTCACAACAGCAAGGGGTTGAAAGGTGGTGCAGGCCTTTCTTAAGTGCATCAAGAAGCAATTCACACACCAATAGAAGGACTTGCTGACAACAACAGAAAGAGCCTGCAGGTGCCAATGCACAACAATCCCTGTCCAAAATCAGATCTAATAGACCTCCTTCCTTCCTTCCTTCCTCGCTCCTTTCCTTCTTTCCTTCCTTCCTTCCTTCCTTCCTCCACTGCCTTAACCACACCAAACTAGTTTTCAGCACATCACCTACAAGAATTATAGACTATAATCAACCATATGCAGATCATCCTACATTCAAAGAACAGATAAGAGAAAAATGAATATAACTACAACTGCTTCTTTTTCAAATAACTACAAAATAAAACTTCAAGCAAATCTATCATAACTCCAAATATATCATAAATTCCAGCTTACCACAATCTCATTATTTCTCCTCTGTTCCTTTTCAAGTCAAACTTTCCCAGCTGCTCTTTCAGATACAAATTGATCCGTTTTTTTTCAGCCATCTCTACAAAATGGCTGAATAGATGAGTTATCAACAATAAAGGAGGAGGGGAATAAGATATTTTTTTCTCCCAAATTTCCAACTTGAATCTTACCCAGCCATTTTTTCAGGCTTCAGTGTCTTCTCATCAATCTGTAGAGGCAGACTGTAACAGACTGTCTGTTTGCATATAGGGAAGGAATTAATTAACTTTTTTTTCCCCTGAAGTCCTTGTTGACTTAAGTCTCTGAGAACCAGTCTAGACTCATTTCCCCCTGAAGATCCAAAATCTAAAGACAGCATATTTCTATAGGTATTATATTTCAGCATATAATTATATGATCGTTCAGAATCATACATTTGAGATGGGTGGCCATATAAATTGAATAAATGATGTAACCTAGAGAGAGAAGTTAAATATAAATGTATCTGTAACTGCCATCAAGATCAGAAGCCACTTGTTTATAATCTTTTTTCCCCTTTTCTTTCTTTTCCCTTCCCTTTCTATTTTTTTCTTTTTTCATTTCCTTTTCTCCTTATTTTTCCTTATTTTTTATTTTCTCTTATCGCTACACAAAAAACAAGACACTCAAAAGGCGAGACAATATTTGATATTTAAGACTATGCCTGAGGATGAAAAAGAGGACATGTCTTCCTTTTGCTGGACACCTGGTAACTTTAAATTGTCTCTGAATCTCAGCAGGTATAACAAATGTAAGTCAAGTTCTAGTATCCCCAAGAGACCTGGGGGGAAAAAAATTCTCCTAGAAACTTTTTTTAAGCAAAAGAACTATGGCACTATATATCTAACTCATTGCTACAGCAGATACAAGTTAGTCTTTTCCATACCAAGAAGGAAAGCAATTAAGATTCTTCTCCAAAAGCCCTGAAGTGATTTTCAATCAGCCTAATTTCAATTCCAGTTGAAGATCTGGGGTTTAGGATCTGGCATGCTTCTGGCTGCATTTGCAATCTGAGAGCAAAACAGTTCTTATTTGAGTTGCTCCAAGATTTAAGTTGACAAAAGGATTAGTCTACTACAGGCTATCATGGGGAAGCATCAAACTGCCTGCAGCTGCTTTAATTTTGGGGCAGATTTGGGAGAATTTTTTTAACAAATCCAAGCAGTTTTATTCAGCCATGATATAGACACGAACACAAATATTAACAAAGATATTATCCATTAATCCATTTTGATCATTTTTGGGTCAAAGTACAAAATCTCCATCATTGAGAAATCACGTTCCTCCCTATCTGCAAAATATATATTTGTTGGAAGATTACTATGGATAATTTCCAGTTTAACTATACCCAGTACATTCCCAGTCAGTCCTGCTATACAGATCAGAACAAGAACAACACGTTGATTAATTCCGCTAGAGTGTGTTGGTGTTTATTAAACATCAGCAAACATAACTGGCAAAATGGGACAAAAGGGGGGGGGGGGAAGACAACAATAACAACAACAGCAATAATGTACACTATTTATATACCGATCTCTAATAAAAGGGAGAATACTTTCCAGAGCTGCTGGAAACTGTCCTGTGTCTGCCATTAACATGGACAGTCCCAAAGGGAGCGCCCTTTGATTACTTATATTTTGTGAAAAATGGCTAGATTTATATTTTGCCTTTCCTTCAGGAGCTCAAAGTGGCATACATATGCTCCCTCCTGACATTTTTCTCCCAACAACAACCCTGTGCGGTAGGCTAGACCAAGAGGCCCAAAGTCACCCAGTGACTCACACAGTGGCTGAGAAGGGACTTAAGCCTGCCTATTCTCAATCCTGGTTCAGCATCCTGACATCTGCACTATGCTGGCTCTCATAACAAGAGAAATCTGATATACATTCTACCAAATCATGTGTGATTTCGCAAACTTAAATCTAAGCCGACATCCAGTGAAAGAGGAAGCTTCTGGGCTAGGGTCCAAAAATATTTTTCTGAGAGCCTATCAAGAATACCATAAGTGAATTAATAAATCCAAGGGGCATCCCCCTCAAAGACATTCTTAATTTTAAAAAGTATATGTTACACATGCCCGAACGTAGCCAATTTTCACTAAAGAAAAGAAAGAGGGAATTAAAGTAATGCTTCTTGGATTGACTTCTCTCAAGCACTGCGTATTTCATCCCGTTCCCAATTGATTCCTGGCACTGTGAAATCACTGAAGGGGCAAGTGCTTTCAGTTGAAATGAAACTATTCACATCAATATCTCTGTCTTGTAGCTCCACCTGAAAGAAGACAGACAGACAGACACACACATACACACACACAAACCCATATGACCTAATGGAAAATATATATATACCACCTGGAATCATGTCTCCAAGTGCATGTAGAGCCCTGGTGGCGCAGAGGTTAGAATGCAGTATGGCAGGCTAACTCTACCCACTGCCAGGAGGTCGATCCTGACTCTGCTCAAGGTTGACTCAGCCTCCCAGCCTTTCGAGGTCGGTAAAACGAGGAGCCAGATTGTTGGGGGCAATAGGCTGACTCAGGAAACCGCTTAGAGAGGGCTGTGAAGCATTATGAGGCAATACATAAGCCTAAATGCTATTGCTGTTGTAATCTATTGAAAGGAGCCACTACCTTTGTCCAGGTTCTTTTTTCCATAACCATTGCCGTCAAGCCCAGCTCAAGTTATGGAGGGTTTCAGATCAAGGACTTGCATTTTCTAACCTATTTAGGTGCGCCCTGCCTCATTATGTAAGAGAAAATTAAAAAAAGGTTCCAGAGCAGTTGGTTTCTAGCTGGGGAATAAGGAGCAACCATTATATCCAGAGTCAGTCTTCAGAGCAGGCAGCACCCCTAAATTAGTACTCATCAGCTCCCAAAACATAGGGACGGTCAATTCCTGGCTCCTCTGTACTGTAGAAATACAGGTAATCCTCAGCTTACAGCATTTGTTTAGTGACTGTTCGAAGTTACAATGACATGAGAAAAGTGACTTATGACCGGTTCTCACACTTATGACTTACAGCATCCCCTTGGTAACATGAGCAAAATTTGAGCACTTAGCAACTGACGTGTATTTACCACGGTTGCAGTATTCCGGGGCCATGTGATCATAATTTGTTACTTTCTAGCCAGCTTCTGACAAGCAAAGTAAATGAGGGGAATCACATAACTCGCTTATCTGCTTCAGTGATTCACTTAACAACCATGGCAAAAAAAGGTCATAAAATCAGGCACAACTTATTTAACAACCTCCTTGTCTAGCAATGGAAATTCTGCTTCCAACTGTGGTCGTAAGTCAGTGGTGGGATTCAGCCGGTTCGCACCACTTCGGCAGATTTTTTGTTGCCCAGGCCCAGAATGGACTTCCGGAAGCGGCATTCACACAGAGAACCGGTTGTTCACATATTTGAATCCCACCACTGTCGTAAGTCGAGGACTACCTCTACCAGGCTAGGTTGTGTTGCTCTATAAAAAAAACATACCAACAACGTGACCCTAGTTTATGTATACGTTTATGTAACTGATGATGTAAGGTTCTCCAACTTCAGTGAGCTGTACATCATAATGCTAAGCATATTTAGAAATAAGGTTTCATTGAATGGGTTTGATCCCCAATTCATATCTCCAACTCAGGACCAAGGAAGTAGAATGAGAATTGCAATATTATCTTCTTGTTGTTTTTTTAAAAAATCCTCTCTGTATTAAAGCAACATGCAGATCGGTGGATTTTCTAAAACTTCAGCTTGTGTGACCAATGACTGACAGTTACGGGCAAAAATCAATAAGCCCAGCACCAAATGAGCTGCTTCGTGGAAAAATTGGCAAACAGAGGCAGCTCTAAAAGAGCCAGGTAGCTTGGCCTTCCTTTTTTTTTTTTTTCAAATCGTTTTCTCTTTAGTGAGATCTCTGCCGAGTTATCTGAGCAGCAACTGAGCAAGATGCTTTGAAATGAATCCTCGGGAGCTCATTTAACATTTGTTCTTGAGCAGGAGCCCTGAGTAAAAGATTCATCCTTGGGTTAGGAGAAGGTCACCTCTCCAGTTTGAATGGTGAACTTGAAAGGAATTTCCTGAGAAGCACCAACAAAATAATATAGTAAAAGAAATCTTAGAAGTGTCTCATAGGCTATTTTAAAAATGCAATTATATGATCCACAGGATGAGTCAGATTCACACACACACACCCATATCACTGAGATTAGAGATCTGGTCATTCTTCTTATGGGATCCACAACATCCCTCTGAGAAAGATTGAAAAAGAAGCATTGGGCAGAAGACGGATGGTGGCAGACCAGAAAGATCCTCAGTACTTGACTTTCTAACACCCCTAAACTGGTGAATTAGATACATAGTCACCAAAAAGGAGATACATAGCTGTACAGATGTCTTTTGGTTTTCTGATAATTTTTGGTTACACGTGAGAGTTCCCATCAGGAGGGAGG
Organism: Azemiops feae; assembly: GCA_023970755.1. Taxonomy (NCBI): domain Eukaryota; kingdom Metazoa; phylum Chordata; class Lepidosauria; order Squamata; family Viperidae; genus Azemiops; species Azemiops feae. Next base: position 562,972 of record JALGBA010000014.1, read on the forward strand.
AGAACTTTGCACAAAGCAACATTTGTGTGTGTTGATGGGGATGTGTGTGTGTTTGAGTTAGTCTTGATCCTGGAGACAGCCTGGACTAATCCCTGCATTTTTTTTCTTGGCAAGATTTCAAAGTGGTTTGCCTTTGCCTGTCCCTTCCTGGAGAGAGAGTAACCCAGCTGCCCAAGACAGGACAAGAATTCATAGTCTCCTGGTTTCTAGCCTCAATTCTAGCCTCCTGGTGCTTAGCCTCAATTATTAATATTAATAGTTATTAGTTATGAATGTAATAGTTATAGTTTTTATTATTATTGATCATCGGACAGTCAGCCAGATGTTCAGGCTGGATTTGGCATTTTTGTCTACCTATCGAGTCCTTGCCAAGGTCCTGGTATAGGCAGATGTGGATGTTTGATGGTGTTACAGCTACTATTGCAGGATGGAAGCTGTTCCCAGTAAAGGCTGCCTTTTGCAATTGACTGATGGCGAATTTGTTAATGTCAATGATGTTCAAGTGGTGCTCCAGTTGTTTTGGGATTGCATCCAAGGGGCCTATTACTATTGGTACTACCCTTGCTTGCCTTTGCCACAGTTGTTCTATTTCTATTTGTAGGTCTTTGTATTTTGTTATCTTCTCCAGTTCTTTCTCATCTATTCTACTGTCTCCAGGCATTATTAGTATTAGCATTATTAGCATTATTAGCATTATTAGCATTATTAGCATTATTAGCATTATTAGCATTATTAGCATTATTAGCATTATTAGTATATAGTAATAGTTATTAATATAATAATTAATAGCAATTAATAGTAATAGCCTTAACTATTACACCAAACTGGATGCCTACCTTTTTCTGTTTAAAACCTTCCCTTGAATCTCCAAACAGAAACATCCCAAAACAGGATCCGTTCTCACAGCTAGGAATGCCCAGACTAAGTTGAGGAAAGACCTGGTCTCCTTTGTGTCCCTCTCGCTGTGATCTCATTCTTTAGACAGCATGTGACTGCTGTGCTGTTTCTTGTCTGAGCTCTAGCATTAAATGATGGAACAATGAGAAACTGCAGTCCCTGTGGAGCCTTGAGGCTGAAGGAGCTTTCACTCTAGCAGGGAGTCTCCAGTTTCACAAGGGTTGTGAATGTGGATCAAAATCCTTTCAGGCCTCCCCATTCAGACAATTGAGAATTTAGTGGTGGGAGGCTTCCGGTTCCGGTTACAGTGCTCGTGGTCATGCAAAGAGCTTGTTCTCTTTGCCGGCCGGTTTCCCCCCGCCGGTAGACCCTGTATAGGGTCGAAAGTCGCCCTGGAGGGGCGACCACCGTGGAGGAGGACACTTGTTGATCACAGAGGGAGCGGCAGCTCCCTCTGCGGTCCGAGAAATCACCTTTGGGCCGACGGGGAAAAGATCGGCCATTAACATGGCCGATCACTTAGCTGTTCCAGCCAAAAGTCATAGCAACATCTAAGCGAAAAGAACCACCGTGGATGATCAAGGTGAGACCTTTCCTTCCCTCTTGATACCTTATTTACTCTCCTGTCAAAAGCTTTTAGAAACTACTTCCCTATTCTAAGAAAGCAGCGTTTGGATACTTGGGAAAATGAGCTGTGAAAAATAATGAATATTTATTGTCTCTTTGAGCTGTTGGATTTCGGGGATCCGAGAAAAAAAAATCCTTACTGTGACTCTTTCTCTTTGCCTGTATGTCTTTAGCTCGAGTGGAAGCCTTTAGGGAGGGGGGTGGAGTGTTTTTTCTTTCCTCCCCCCCCTTCTGAACATTACTGTTTATTTCTTAAACAAAAAGAAAAAAAAAATTCCCTCAGCTCTCAGGGCGGAATCACGTGGATTGGGCGGTAACAAAGTATCCAGTTTAAGCTGTGCTGAATGTGGCATGAAGCCCAGAAATTCCTATCTGAGTGAAATTAGCTCAAGGGCTCTGCTACAAAGTAGCTATCTTAAGCTGAACTTTTATTTTCTCTTGAACTTGGCGTGACGCCCAGAAATTCCTAATAACTGACTTTTAAGGCATCTTATTCTACTACTATTTTAGATTACAAATTAGACATTTACAACACTGACTTTGACTTTTGCTGCCTGTATCTTTTTGTTGGGCTTGATTTTTTGTTTTTGTTTTCTATTTCTGAGAATTTAGTGGTGAGAGAGGGACATTTGCATAGATCTAGTCCGTCTGCAATGGTGCAGAGGAGTATTGGACAACAAGTCCAAAGTACAGTTCTTGTTTAACAAGTTGCTTAGTGATTGTCCAAAGCTACAATGGACATCCCCAGACCTACTTACGACTGGTTTTTGAAATTCCAACACCCACCCCAAACACACACACACAAAATCACATTTTGAGTGCTTGACAACCAGCTAACATTTGCAAACATTTGCAGCATCCTGTGGTCTTGTGACTGAAATTTTCAGCATTTTTTTTTGCTGGTTTCCAACATTTACTTCCAGTTTTGGGCCAAACGGACAACATAAGGATCATGGCATTTGTTTAACAACTGCCACAGAAAAGGTCGTAAAATCAGGGGCAGTCATGTGATGAAGAACCTAACACCACCATGACTTATGACTATAATTCTGGGCTCAATTACAGTCCTGAGTCAAGGGAAAACTGTATTCTAGAAGCATACCATTAAAAAGCAACTTTGTCAAAATATGGGTTGTTAGTGTGCAGCCAGTTAGGGCACTGAGGCAGCAATAGATTTCTAGTGCTTTCATTGGCTGTGAGCCTCAAAAATCATCATCAGATGGACCCTTCCATTCCAGTGAATTCGCCCATTTAAAACGGACAATCTTAACTACTATATGACACGATGTGGCTGTGTAATGTAATCACACAGCTCTTGAAGAAGAGGAAGAAGGAAAAGTTATCATCAGAACTATCCAGTTCAGTCATGGAGAGAGAATCATTAGGCGCTTGTCTTACATATCAAGCCAAAGAAAAAAGTCGGTCGGATATTTCTTCCTGATGTTTTCTTTCCTTCAGTGAGACACGGACCTTTGAGGACCAGGGAATCATCACAACATAAACTTGTAGTTCTTAATTTTGCTGAAAGTATAAAGAAGTCCAACTTTCATATTTGCAACCTTGAAGGAAAATATGCATAAGTAAAATACATTGTTAGCAGACACAACAGCAGTGATGACCTTGGTTCATAGATGGAAAAATAAACCTGGGAAAAGTTAAGCAGTAAAGATGAGGCAATCTGTGTTCGCAGCCAAGTAATTCTTTCCTTATTTAAAGGATATGGGAAGACTGAAGATGGCTGCATGGACACAAGATGAATTAATATAAGCTACTGAAACAGACACCTCATACATTATAAAATATTGTTTACATTTGCAGATACAGTTATGGCCAGGCATGAGCCTACAGAGCTATATATCATAACACTGGGCAGATTGTTGATGCACAAAATTCTGTACAATGAAATGTTTCTTAAGGCACAACTAAAGTAATCTATGGCATAAGCTAAAGCCTAAAGAAAGCATAGGGAGCCAGTTTAGTGGAATAGGGAAGGCACCATGCTAGAAATGGGGAGACCCTGGTTTCTATAAGGACCAGACAATGTTTGATCAGGTATTGTTGACATCAGATGGAAAAGTGATTAAGAAACTGTATATATTTTTTTTATTAAACTTAAAAATGGAAGATGAACAAGTGAAAGAAACAATGATGATATGGGCAAAAAATTTGGGGCATAATATAAAATTAGAAAAATGGCAAGATCTATGGGAGAGAAACTATAAATTGACAATGGCAACTGCTTATAAAGAAAACTTATATAAAATGTTTTATAGATGGCATCTAACACCTGTGAGATTAGCAAAAATGTTTAAAAACATGTCTAGTAACTGTTGGAAATGTAAGCAAAAACCAGGCACGTACTATCATATTTGATGGACATGCCCTAAAGCAAAAACCTTTTGAACAAAAATACATATCTGGCTAGAAAAGATGTTAAGAAAACATGTAGATTTTAAACTGGAATTATTTTTACTAGGTATAATATCAGGAAAATATGATAAAGAACATATATATTTGATGTTGCATGTATTAACAGCAGCAAGAACATGTATTTGCCCAGCACTGGAAAAAATGAAGAAATACCATCTGAAGAAGAGATAATCAAGAAAATACTGAACTGTGCAGAAATGGACAGACTAACATTGAAAATTAAAGGAAAAGAAGACTCAGAATATTTTCAAATATGGGATGTATTTTATCAATGGCTGGAAAAACGGGGTAGAGATTAGGATTTTAATGTGTACTATTAAACAAATTGGACCCAGACAACATATTGTTCACTAAGCACTTATGTATTGCAAATATAGAAAATTAATAAAAATATTATTTAAAAAAAGGAATGGGGAAACCTTGTGTTTTAGTCCACCAGAGGCACAAAGCCTGGCCAGTCACTCTCTCTCAGCCCTTAGAAGGAGGCAATGGCAAACCACCTCTGGAAAATCTTGCCAAGAAAACTGCAGGGACTTGTTCAAGCGACTCCAAGGCGCACACAGAGAAACACACACAATGGAAACATAGGCCATAAAAAAGCAGGCACTAATTTTGACTGGAGTGTAGCATTCCACTGGGAGACAAAAAAAATCAACAGAGACTTGCAGATAAAGATATGCATATACATACAGACATTATGTTCATGACGGCCTAGGTGCTCGGGATTAAATCTCAATGATCAGACTGAGATTACTTAGGAGTAAAGATGCAATTGCATTGCAGGTGATAGATATTTCCATTCTACAAGTTACCCAACAATTATCTCTCTTACTTTCATTTATTAAGGAGAATTAACGTTTATTGGTGTAATCAGTAAATTGATCCGTTTTTGTAAAATGCACCAATGTACAGTATATAAGAACCAAGGACTACTACCAGTCTATGTGATTCTTATACTATCTTCCAGAGATAAAAGGTGCTAGCAATAGAAATAGACATTTGAGTTGCGGGGGAGGCACAATTTGATATACAGAAAAATACGAATTTCTTGCATGCAGGCTAGGTTCCTCGTCATTTCTTATGACATTCTTTGCACAGGATTTGTCTTAATAGTGCACCAAAATATGGTTGCCAACTGTCTGAAGAGTTTCTCACACACATGCACTGACACATATACATAGACACACAAAAAAAAATGTTTCTGTTCTTCCTGTTCATTTTCAGGAGGAGTTGGAATTTCTTTCAATCCTTTTTCTTTTTTTTAAAAAAAAATCCTTTTTTGGCTCCTTGTGGAGTCTGCTATGCTGCTATGTCTATACAGGACATTTTTGTTGTAAACAAGAATGGGGGGGGGGGAATACCTGGGCTGTCTCATACATTTTAAAATGAAAATCTTCCTTGCACCTCTCCATGCCACCATGGCCTCTAAAGAGTCTGGTAAATTTTTTCTTCAAGGAGAAAAAAAAAAGGCAAATAAGGCAGTAAAATGAATTGGATTTCTATCGATTTATACATCTCTGGGGAACGCCAAGGCCAGATGAATCAATACTGCAGATTATAGCAAAGTTGCTCTTAGGTAAACATGATATGCACATACACCATGCTTTTAAAATTCAAGCAGTGTGTAATTGCAACTTGAAATCAATTTGGTCAGTCTCATCCAACAAAGGAGATTATAATTGTTTGTTTCTTATATAGTCCAACTTTCTTCCCAAGGTGGCATATCTGGGGTTTCATCTGGCTGCCACTTCAGCCAAATCTCCTTCGTTGTATTTATTTATGTATTTATTTATACTTATTTTATATGCAATGGGAACTTACAGTTTAAAATAACAAAAACAAATCAGAATACTACAAGAAACCGCTAATAAAATAAAACATAAATAATAAGAACTTTGAGTTTTAGAGAACTGGCCAAAGAATCCATCAATTTCTTAAAAACAGAGAAAAGTTGTGGGGCAAACACAACTCCTGACATCTGCTCTTCAGAGCATGTGTGAAATGCAAGAGATGGGCTTCTCTGGCATCTGAAGCAGGAGCATCTTCCAAAAAGCTGTTCTCGTAAACAAAACACTTAACGTGAATGAGAGGGCACAGCCTCATTCCCTTCATTAATAAGGACTTCACTAATAAGGATATTCACTAATAAAGACTTTGGGGGGGGGGGTAGGGCAAACTGAAGATGGCTCTGTGCAGTGGTGGGATTCAGCTGGTTCACACCGGTTCGGTAGAACCGGTAGCTAAATTTTGTTGAGTTCAGAGAATCGGCTGAATGCACACTGCTTCCAGAAGTCCATTCTAGGCCTCTGAGGCCTGGAGGAGGTCTCCCAGGCCTAGAATGGCCTGCTGGAAGTGCGTGGATGCCACTTCCGGAAGTCCATTCTAGGCCTCGGACGCCCAGGCCTGCATCGAAGCAGAGAACCAGTTGTTCAGGTATTTGAATCCCACCACTGGCTCTGTGAAAGCAGAGTCAACAACTGCAACAGATGAAAGAACTGGTGAGTAGATTGGTACATTGGAACCTCTCCAGATAAGGAGAGGATAAGGGATTACCCATGTGTGCTCCAAATGGTTGTTCCTTGACAGGAGACCATAGGATGCTGGTTTTCTGTGAGTTTGAGTGCAAGGAGATGATAGGTTCAGCCATTTTGCTTGCAACCACAGCAAAACCTTTCACAGGTCACTACGTTCACTTTCTAATTATCTCTTAGCCATCTTTAAAGCTATTAGAGTCATCCAGTGAGTTTTATCTTCAGCCCTGAAAAAAAGAAACATAATTAATAAAGAAAAATAATTTTCTTAAAGAATTTGAAATAAACAGCCAAAAGTTAAATAAGATTTTGATCTTTAAAAAGTTATAAATGGATTAAGGGTTAAGATAAATTTGAAATGTTTTTACTATAAGATTTTGGAATTACTTATAAACAAATTTTAAACAAATAGACATATACAGTATATATATAGATATATATACAGTAACATATATATCTATGTATACAGAAATAGATAGATAGATAGATAGATAGATAGATAGATAGATAGATAGATAGATAGATAGATAGATAGATAGATAGATAGATAGATAGATAGATAGATAGATAGATAGATAGATAGATAGATACAAAAATCCATTCTTGATGTCAGTTAATACTGAAATGTACAAAATGATGCAAAATGTTAAAGCATTGGAGCCAAAAATTAGTAATTATAATATCAACATTGTCAGTAACGACATCTGCTTCTATCAATAGACAATGTCCAAAAGACATTAATAAAGGAATTATAGATGTAGAACAAATTTAACCCGACAGGCAAAGAGAAAGTATCAAAAGTGGGACTACAAATGACAGGTTAAAAGAATGACTTGGAAAAGGATACTTTACTGGATATATAAAATAAATTAGCTAATGTTTTAAAAAATAAAAGGGAAATACAAATGATAAACTAAGAGAATGAACTGGAAAAACTTTTCTTATTGGATCTAGAAAAGAAGTTCGTTAAAACCTTGAAGAAATCTGTGATAGAATAAATAAGAATCAAAGAGACATCATGACAATATTTGATTGTATTGAAGATTAAGACTGTTAGATCTAAAAGGCATATTAAGTTGATTTATTTGATCAAGGTTACTGTACTGTATTTAACACATAATATATATAAAGTTTGTGTGTGTGTGTTTGTATTTCACTAACCATTCTTTAAGATCATGTCTAAGTGACACAGTCTTCCCTTCAGCTCCAGCCCATATCCTAGCCCAGGGGTAGGCAACCTTGGCTCTTTGATGACCTGTGGACTTCAACTCCCAGAATTCCTGAGTCAGCATAGCTAACTGAATTCTGTGTATTGAAGTCCACAAGTCATCAAAGAGCCAAGGTTGCCTACCCCTGTCCTAGCCGGCTAAATGGGCTTTTCTAATCTGATGTGAAAGTAAGTGTCTTCCACCTTCCCCATCCACGAGCCATGCTATGTACCCCATTTATGTCATTTTGACCACAACCATGTTAATCACCTGCCAGGACCTAAGATCTGCCTAGCTTCTCTTGACTGTTTTCAGCTGCAATAAACAGACTCCAACCAAGAAAGCTACCAACTGGGACCTCTATATAGTAACCTGCCTTGTAGAGCCGTGTGAAAACAAAAAGAGATCTGCCTGTCAAGGTTTTTGTTTCTACTACAGGTGTAACAGATCAGTCTACCTGATCCTGATAGAAGAAAACAACCGACCTCTTTAAAATGCATTGCCTATCAGCCTTATATAGAAACAAATCCCTAACAAACAGGTTGCTCTGCGGGGTCCTTATATTAAAGCAGGGGTCTTCAAACTTGGCCCTTTTATGACTTGTGGACTTCAACTCCCAGAATTCCTCAGCCAGCGTACCTGGCTGAGGAATTCTGGGAATTGAAGTCCACAAGTCATAAAAGGGCCAAGTTTGAAGACCCCTGTATGAAAGGTTCTGTTTACAGGCTACATCTCTTGCTCTAGCACCATTTGTTAATTGTCAACAGGGGCATAGAGTGATCCTGTTATTTTGTGTCCAGCTGCCACATTTTAAAGCAACTATAATGTCCAGACCCCTTTCAAGGACAGTGTCATTTGGTATGGACCACAGTAGTCCAGATACAATAGGACTAAGGGATAGGTAAATGATTATAAATTATACATGTTCTAAATAAATGAATTGCAGGGATTAGTATCAGGTTTTTGTTTTTACTTTTTTAGAAAACTTTGTATGTTTTAATTTAATGTATTTTACAGTCTTTAAAATGATTTTTTTGGGAGTGACATAGAGTCGTCTGAAAGATGGGTAGCCGTATTAATGTTTTAAATTAATAGGTAACTGTTGCAAAATCTAACAAAGTTAGGAATAGTTGCAGTTAGCATGCAGTTATAATTAACTGCACGTTGTACCACTTGTGAATCCAATGTCATTGAGGATCAAGGTGTACATGCAGGCTGCAGACCCAGTTGGACCCAGGCCTTCAGGATATATTTGGGAAATAGGCCTTCATCTGGGCAGCTGCTGCAGATACAGATGTGATACCGTGTCTCTTTTTGAAAAAGTAATCAATACATGTTCTGTTTTTTAGGACAGAGAAGGTTTTTTTAAAAAAAACCCAAAACATATCTGGCCATTAGCTGTTGCTTGCAAATAGTTGCAAGTATAGAGAACTCCATTAGGCCCTACGTAAGGGCAAATTTTTTTTATGAAAAATGTATTAGAATTTCAAATCATTCTGCCATTTTGGATAATATAAGATAACAAAACTATAGGCTTTCTGTTTTGCATATTTTACATCACAAAGAATTTTAGGGTCATTCCCTCCCTAAAAGAAAGAGCATCATCACTTTTTAATACAGGTTTGAACCATTGTAAAAATAGAACTGCTTTCTAATGGCATCATACTTGGGGTTACAAAATTCAGTTCTGTTATGCTTTATTCATACATTAGAAATTATTTATTTACTAATCTTCACATAAATCTTTTCAATGTTCTCTTAAATTTACAGCTTCTGATATGAAGATATTTTTTTTTTAGAGATTCACTGTTGGCTTTTCACTCATAAACCCCCAAATCTATTCAATGCAAATCTGTTTTTTCTCTCTCTCTCTCTTCCTTTCTTCCCTTTTTTGAAAACAGTATTATTCTATAATTTAACACATTTCCATTTAGTCTCCAACTTTCATTCCTTTTCCGTAGAGAACAATAATAAACTTGATTTGACTTGATTTGATTTTTAGACATAGTCTGTCTAATGTTGGTGTTAGTTTTAAGTGTGACTTCAAGCCAAATGAACAGCAATATATGGGCTGGAGGAAAGTACAAACACACTCACATATACTATGCACAGAGAATAAAATTAACCTCGATATTTTGGCTGGATATCATTTCCAGTTTTGGCTGGAGTATTTAGGAGGAAAGGAAAGGGGGAGTTGGTTGTCCAAATGGCATATTTCTTTATTAAAAAATATAAATTTTGATTAATCTAACATACTATATCAAAACATATTATAAGGCTCGTTTTTATTTGTACAGTTGTTATTGCTAATGTGCCAATACCATACTTCTCTGTGGAATTCCTTTCAGAAAAGCTTATGCAAAGTGAATTATCCATATTTCCTGAGAGTAGAAAAATGTACTTATCTCATTTATGTTTGGTTTGCTAATAGATTACAACACACAGCTCTAGCCAGTGTATTTGACTGTTTCACATAGGTTGTAATTAACTATTTCCATGGTGAAGTCTTTCAATCCACCTGTTTCAACTTATTTTTATTAACAATTCCATAACAGCTTTATTTTTACAGGGTATATTGTGGTTTTTTTTTTTCATTTTTCACACAGTTTCTAAGAGGCTATCATATCATCCAGTCCACTTAAGATAGCAGGAGAGTCTGAGGAAGGGCTACAGAAGAACATCTTGAAAGTACATCAGTTGCTGTGATGAAAGTCAGACCTTGAAGTAGCTGGTCCCAAGTGATGCAGGAGTCTGAAGTTTAGAAGCAGCCCCATATTGTCCTCCCTAGACCAGGGATCAGTGCAAGTGCCTCGAAGGTGGTAAACTACAATATGATTCACATAGCCGTACCAACTAGCAGACCAATTGCTGTATATTTAATAGTTCTCAGCTGCTGGAAAACAGCTGCATGAATTCGTTTTTGCGATAATCTAACCAGGATATAATGAAAAAGGAAACAAGGTTGGCTTGGCTTTCTGTGTCTAGGAAGAGCAACAGCTGACACACCGTGGAGGTTATTATTGCCTTCAAATCATAGGCCCAATCTAATCATTTCAATAACAGTAATTCCATAGATCAGTGATGGCGAACCTATGGCACGGGTGCCAGAGGCAGCACTCAGAGCCCTCTCTATGGGCACGCGCGCCGTCGCCCCAGTCCTAGGCCTTCAGCTGGGTTTTATAAAACCTTTTCGCTTTAGGCCTCTGCCGCCGTGTGCAAAAAAAAAAGGTTCAATTAATCAATCAATTTCAACTTCTCACGGGAAAAAAAAAGATCTTGCAAAGTTGGAATTGATTGATTGAACTTTTTAGTCCCACCCAGTCTGCCGTTACCACCGCAGCCACGCCCACCCAATGGGCCACGCCTACCCAATGGGCCACACCCACCCGGCACTCGACGATGCATAAGTGGGTTTTGGGTTGCAGTTTGGGCACTCAGTCTCTAAAAGGCTCGCCATCACTGCCATAGATCATATGTATCATCTACTCAGTCTGAGGGTTTCCTGAAGTTGTGATCTATGTGGCAACTATTCTATCAAAACTTCTTCTTCCCCTCTTCCTCTTCTTTCTCTCTTCTCCCTTCTCTCTCTTTTCTCCTTTCTTCTTTCTCCTCCCTCCCTTCCTCCTCCAACTGTGCATGATATCACAAAAACAAAGAAACAATTATGGCTTTAACAACAACTCATTGATCTGATTATTTTCTCTTTTTCTCTCCTTCCCCTCCTTTCCCTTAAGTACTACACCTTTTAGCTTCGAATACAGCCGTGGAATAGAAGTAAATAAACAATAAAGAAGCTATGGGGAACAAGCCACCTGAGAAAAATAATGACGGGCAAATTAATGCGGGAGAAGTTCAATTACCAATTTCCCAAAATGGGTTGGGCTTTAAAGATTAAACACCTCTCATAAGTCTTGTTCCACAGATTTCAGAATGTCTTCCAAAGAATCCTGGGAATTACAGTTTCCTAAGTGTGCAAAAGATCCTCTGCTGAAATCTTTTAATTACCAAGAACCAGAGTCCCCTAAGGGAAGAAATTACCTATCTGTGCAGCAGCCACATTTAAAGGTTAATTGCATGTACTCTCTGTTCACGTTACATTTTAGCACTCTGAGGAAAATCTGCACTTCCTTCATATGACCATATGTTTATCGATCATCAGCCTCTATTACTGGGGTCCCTGAACACAAAACCAGATGCAATGCTAGGTAGCGTGGAAACCTATCATGTGAATCAGCTATCGGTTCCACCAGAAAAATTACTGGTAATGTATAAAAATTACCTCTTAAATCAGACAGAAGGGCCTCTTAATAGATCGCTGTTCAGAATAACTTTCTCATCTATATAAACTGAGCATATGGTAATAGGAGGTACTAACTATAATTACTAAGCGAACAGAACTGCCAGCTTTCTTTCAAAAAGAAGAAAGGGGGGGAAAAAAGAACAATATGTCATCCTTAAACTGAACAACCAATCATTTTGAAAAGTGTCAGAAAAAGGAGTTCAGGAAACATAAAATATAATTTGTTGCACTTTCCCTAGGGTGCCAGGAAACAACATTAGAAACCTGCAAAATGGTTACATTAAAATGAAGGGGATCCAATTTAAACTGAATTTGATAGAGAAGTAAATATTACAGTGCTTATGGGCAAAGCATCCCCCTAAATCATATTTTAACTGCAAAGTTGTAAACACTTCTCCTCGATAATGGTTTCCAAAATGACTGAGCTGGGAAACTGCTTTTCACTCCACCGTGTAGTGGCAAATCTAACCATAAAAGTATTGGTTTTTATTATTTTATAACAGCTAAGTTTTCTTTTGCAAATGCCAGAGGTCTCTTCTTTTCCTCATTAATTTCCAGCTCTTCTCAATTATTAAAACTATCTGTGCTTTAATTCCAAGCTAGCAGCATTACTGCACACTGTTTAAATTCATTTCTCATTCTCTCTGTATCTTTCTGTTTGTCTGTCTATATCACCCTTCTGTATGTGAAGTTGCTCCCTTCCTTGCATTTAAAAAGAAGGGGGGGGAGTGATTGGATTGCTGGGCCTGTTTAAAAAAAAAAAAGACACAGGGGTAGTTTTTTCCAAGCAAAATGATACAATTTACCAAAAGAGAATTTTTCATGGCATAAATGTACCCATAATTCAAGAAGTCTGCTAGTGCGTGTCTGAAAATATTTCTTGGTTCAAAATGCATATCTCCGAGGCCCCTCCCTTTTTAACTTCTATATCAACCCCCTGATTGATCTCTTACAGAACCCTGATCTGCATCCGCCCAACTTAGCACATCGTAAAATCTCGATCCTTCTATATGCCGATGATGCGGTCATTATTTCTCAAACTCCTGTAGGACTGAAGAGAGCAATTAGGGCAACACTCGGCTACTGCAAACAGAATAAGTTGGTCCTTAACTTTGATAAATCAAAAATTTTAGTTTTTGCTAAAAGACCCAGCCAATACTCCTGGAAAATAGAAGGACACACTATGGAACAGGTTAGAACATTTAGATACCTTGGGGTGGTTTTCCACTCGCAGGGGACATGGAGGGCACACCTGGATCATGCATTGCAAGCAGCCAATAGGTCCTTGAATGCAATCAGGAATTACTTTTACACAGGCGGAGGTCAATTGGTACCGGCTGCCTTAAAACTTTTCGAGGCCAAAACATTGGCGCAAATTCTATATGGGGCACAAACAGGAATCCTTGCAAAGAAAAACTTGCTTGAAACCATACAAACGAAATTCCTGCGAGCCATCTTAGCTGCACCCAAAGGAACCCCAAATGCCCAATTAAGAATTGAGACAGGCATGCCCCAAATTCAGGTAAGAGCCTGGAAGATGATGATCATTCACTGGCTTAAAATGTATTTCTTTCCAGAGGGACTATCCCCATTAGTGCTGACTGACAACTTCCCCTCCCCCTGGAAGCAGGCGATAGATCATAAACTGGGCTCTTATGGGCTCTCTTCGGTATTCCTTATGTCCCTAGGCTTTGATCAAGCAAAGCAAGTAGTATCCAATAGAATAAAGGACATGGAGTTCCAAGAAGAACTAAATAGGTTACCTCACCACATTAGGGATAGAATCAAACAGGGTGTGTGGGAATCGGCAAGATATCTGAATGATCTGACCTTCCCAAAACAAAGAATAGCTTTCTTCAGAGCCAGATTTAACATTCTTCCCTCAGCACTCCTCCAGGGCAGGTATAAGAGAACACCAATAGCAGAACGGGTATGTATATGTGGTAAAGGAGAAGTCGAAGACATCTCACATGTTTTATTGTACTGTGAGTTATACCGAGTTTATAGGTCAGCATATATTCTTCCCTTATTAGAGAGATTGCCAGGGAGGGCAGACAATTTTTATGTAGGCTTTCTCCTCCAGGACTCAAACCCTTCCATCACGCATGCAGTGGCAAAATACTGTGTTGCAGCAATGTCCACAAGGAAAAAATTGGTTACAGATTTATAGCCGTCAACTTGTGCCAACTTTTTGGAGATATCTCTAATAATTTTGGGAACATTACATTTACTCACACACTTATCGACTTTCCACTCACGTAAACTAGGGAGTGATCCTAACAGTTTGAGAACATGTATCTTTTTAACAGGGATGTTATTATTTATTATTAATGTCAGTACTATTTTTATTTTATACTTTTCTTAATATATTGTAAAATATGATATCTATTGCTGGTCTAAGACCGTAATAAAGTTATTGATTGATTGATATCTCCGAGGTCAGTACTACCAAAATAATATGCATTTGGAAACAATTATAGGGTGGAAATGCATCAAATGCTATGAATGTGTATATCAGAGAAAGTTACGTATGATAATGGTAGTGGAATAGGTTTTAAAAAATAAATGTTTGCGGAGACTTTGAATGCTTGTCATGGATCAGATCAAGACAGATTCCAGAATACTTGATGATGAGAATTAGATTTCATACATTTCAATGAGGAAGTTGGTTACAGCAAGTTCTTAACCTTTTTGCGGGTCACAGATCCTTGGAGAATCTGTTGAAAGGTACTGGAAAATATGCCATGGTACACTTGCTTGGAGAGAAGCAATTCAATATTTTAAAAAATATTTTTTTACAATACATATTTTTTTTTCCTGCCAGTTCATGTACCCCAGAAATTATCCATGGATATTTCAAGTAAAAAAAACTGCTGTGCTAGAGGAGAGTTCAAGACAATCATATGGAATTCTCTCTCTCATTAGAGATTATTACTGCCTAGATTTTTTTTCCTGCTCTACTTTGCTGGAAATAATCAAGTATTTCAGGTAATGCATTTATTCAAGGTATTGTTTACATGACATGCTTACATTCCTCCCTTTTTTCCATGATATCTCCCAACTGTGTACTAAATTCAGTGGTGGGATTCAGCCAGTTCTCACCACTTTGGCAGAACTGGTAGCTAATTTTTTGTTGCCCAGGCCCAGAATGGACTTCCGGAAGTGGCATCCACACAGAGAACCGCTTGTTCACATATTTGAATCGCACCACTGACTAAATTGTGTACAAAAATATGCTACGGTGGAATCTGGTGCAGAGTAGCAAGAGGGAGGGGTTGTTCCTAAGCAGCTAAGAGGGAAATCAGCCTTGAATCCTTGACATGCAGGAAGAGGGCCAGAGTGAACCCTACCTAACAGTTCACAGGATATATCTAATAGCTATACCTGATTCCTGTCCATAGGCAAGTAGCAATAAAGAGACCACTGTGAGTAATCAGTCACCACATAAGGAAAAAGGTGAATGGTGGGAGAAATTATTCCCCGAGCATCCAGTAGCTAAGAATCAAATCTCTTAAAGGTTTGTTCCTTCCTTTGCAAACAGACAAACGTGCAAGTAAGCAGTTTTGAAAATGTTGCTCCAAAAATAACAAGTTGGCTGCAGGTACCAAAGGGATTTTCTCTGGCCTTCACACTAGAGATATACAGCATACCCTTATCCAAGTTCTCTCATTTTTAAATGTTGGACATAGAGTTCATATATCTATACTTTGGACCGACCACGCATAAGAGAGGTATCCATTCACCATCCTACAGAGCGTTCACAAAAATGGCTTCCAGCCATTGGTTACACGCCCCACCCCTTTCCTAATCAATTTCTCAGTCTTATATGCAAGATCCTTTTTTTTGTCTGGTTTGGGTTTCTTTTAACTCAAAGAGCCCCCAAATTAGGCTTCCGGTTCCAGATCGCGGCACGCGCAGTCGCACGGAGAGCCTCGTCTCTCCATCGGCTGTTTTTCCCTCCACCGGTAGACCCTTAATCGGGTCGAAAAGTTGCTCTGGAGGGGCGATCACCGTTGAGGAGGCCCTCGTCGACGGGGGAAGGGTGGCAGCTCCTTCCTCGGTCCGAGCCAGCTCCTTAGGGCCGTCGGAGAAAAGATCGCCCAGTAAAATGGACAATCACTTCGCTGCGCCAGCCGAAAGCCAGAAGAACAGCTAAGCACAAAGAACCCCCGTGGAGAATCCGGGTGAGCCTTTCCTTCCCCCTCTTTTCCTAATTACTCTCCTGTAAAAAACTTTTGAATTTGAATTACTTTCCTGCTGTGAGAGAGCAGCATTTTGGCACTGTGGGAAAAACAGCTTTGGAAACTGAAAAAAAATAAAACAGCTATTTTTTTATTGACTAACTCTTGGAATACTGAGGGATCCTGAAAATATTTCTACTTTTGAACATTACTATTATAACCACGCTATTTATTATCCTGGAGATGCCTTTCTTTTTTACTTTTTTAATGTGAAAAACAAAAAATCTATTAATTTGGAAAGAAAGACTTTACAGCCTACTGAGGACATCTTGTGATGAAAAGTGTTACTGCAACTGTATATCTTTTTGCTGGAGGATGGCTCTGACCTTCAAAGGATGATAAGGGTAAAGATAACTTGAAACAGCTGGGTGGTGATTTTGTCTACTAGGAATTGGAGGTGAATATTTGTTGACTTTTACTAAATATAGCCTTCACTAAAAGATTAAAAGATCTTTTCACCACTGAAATGGAGGAATCTTACCTACAGCTTGATTATGAACTTATACTGGAAAAAATCTTGGAAGCTACAGAGTACATGAAATCTTACTCTCAAATTTTAATGGATCAAGTTATAGGCCGAAGAACAATAGAGAAGGAACAGAGTAACTCCAAAGAGGCCTTTAAACAACATATACAACCTAAAGAAAGGGAGGAACCATACCTACAACCCAACTATGAACTTATACCGGGAGAAATTGTGGAAACTATTGAACAAATCAATTTTACACAACCCCATATACAATTTATGGAGACTCCTGATGATCAAAGAATAACTTTAATTGAGATGTCTGAATTGTCAAAAACAATAGAGACTGACACCCAGATACAAGTTATTGAAAATTGTGGTAACGTGGACAATCCACTAGTAATTACAACATGGAATAAAACTGACTACACCATTCAAAGGCCACTAGAAGAAAGGGAAGAGAACCTTGACCAGTCTGAAGTGTTGAGAAATACCTCTTTTCAAATATTGAGGTTTGATGATGTAAAAGCCTTACTATGGAAACCGGTGTGGCACAGAAAGAAACCTAGAGTTAGATTTAAAAATGTGTTTTAAAATTTCATTCAATGGGTTAAAAAGGCTTTAGAGATTTTGACTGATTCAATAACTAACGGAGTACGTGAATTCTGTAAGAGGATAACCTTTGTAATAATATTTTGTTTTAGATATAATTATTTGGAGGGGTAAACTTTACTTAATGGGTTAAAAAGACTTTCTATAGATATAGATTGATTGATAGAATATATATTTAAAATAGATAGAAATGTATCTTTTGGACTGATATTTTTATTTCAAATAAGATAATTATTTTGTAATAGAAGGAGAATAAGAGGAATTGGTGATAAGAGAAGAAATGGTATTAATAAATAAAACATAAGAATGTTATTGTGGGAATAATATATTCATTTTAGATATAATTACTATGTTAGGGAAAAGGGAAATGAGGGATACCCGAAGTGTTAATAATATGTTTGTTTAAGGCTAATTGGAATATGATAACTGTAAATTAGTAAAGCTTAAAAACAGGATTTGGACCTTTATAACTGAAATGTGATTGATGTTTGACTGAATTGCTTGAACTCTATTTAAAAATGTATTAATTTGAATATGTAATATTATATGAGGGAAATAGAGAGGGAACTTGTAATGAATTAAATTGAGCTATATACTTATGATTTTCCTTTTGGATGTTTGATGTACCCATCTCCACGTTGTTTCCTAAGCACCTTGATGTAACCTTCCCATCCTTATAAAAATCTAATAAAATATATATTTTTTAAAAAAAGAGCCCCCAAATTATACGGTGATCCTGGAATGAGAAAAAGCTTTTTAAATATCTTAAATACTATACCCCATCTGCGGAGCACGCAGATAAGTCAGTAGCAGTGGAAATGTTGTAGGGTGTTTAGTTTTATGATGCTTTTAAAGATTTTGATCCACACAATGATATGTACTTCAGTGTCCACCTAAGTCTACATTTTTTGAAATCATTTTAAGAAGTTAATTTGACATGAATCTCAAGTTAGAAAATCCTTGGCTTCAAAATGCAAATAGAATACTGAAACATGCTTTAGAAAGAACTCCTCACAGCTTTGTGTAAGGCAATAGCTCATGACATCATTCATCCCTAGATATAGTAATTTTCTATTATCATAGCATAGAAATAGAAATTATAGCCTTGTTTTCTTTCAGGATTGAATATATTTCCTAGGATTTATTATTTTAAAATAGCAGTGGCAGAATAGGTCATTCTAATAATAATGATGATTGTAGTGCTAACAGTGGCAAAGGAGGTGACTGGTTTAATGTTTTTCTTTAAACACTTTTAGAAGTGGAATCTTTTTTTAAGGACAGTGGAGGGCAAGACTGCAGGTCAGGATCCCTGCCAGCCCTTATTTCATTTTGCCATCAGCAAACTATACACATCCCTCTTCCTGTTCAAATCAGCTTTTTCCCTAGTGTTTTGCATCATCATGGTTCAAAGGGGCCATCCATGTCTTGCAGCAAAAGATGTGCTGCAAAACTAGGCCGTGCCTCTCTACCTATCTCATATAAATCAATCTAAGGCTAACCAAAAGGAGAAGGAGGCTTGTAAAATCTTTGGTAAAAAGAAATTTGCTCTAAAAGCATCACAGAGGTCCACAAGCTGCCTGAGATAACACTCCTCTGGCCAGTGGTATGGAGCTATACAATGTGTATCATTATGGCACAATGAAAGCCACCTCTTAGGTACTGGAGGACAATTTGTCCATCATTTGGCTTGCATGCAGCACAGGACATTGAATCAAGATCCATATCTGGAAGAATGCATTCAGAAAGGCCTTATTTGTAGCTGCAAAGCCAAAGCAAACTGGCATCTCATGGTATTCAAGCTCACGGAAAGGTAAGAGTGACGGGGAACAGGGACTCAAGGGAGGTGGCAGAAGCACAAAAGAAAATAGTCCACAAAACTGTGTTTCACTTCAAATTGGGCATGGGAAACTAGCTTTTATATCATTTAGCTGTATCATTAAGAAGACTACAGTGTTTCACTAGTGGAACTCTTAGGCATGGGTCACATCTGTGTCTGTAGGACATACACTGAATCTCAAGAATTGGTTGTAACTTCAGTTCATTAATCACATGCATTTGTTAGATTTATATCGCATCTTTCCTCCAGAAGATCACATACAGTGGTGGGATTCAGCCGGTTTGCACCACTTCGGCAGAACCGGTAGCTAATTTTTTGTTGCCCAGGCCCAGAATGGACTTCCGGAAGTGGCATCCACACAGAGAACTGCTTGTTCACATATTTGAATCCCACCACTGGTCACATATATAATACTTCTTCCAAATTTTCACCAGAATGCAAGGTGGCGCAATAAGCTAAACTGAGAGGTCACAGTTGTAAATCGCCCAATGATGTTTCCATGACTGATGGTGCCCTTGATGGAATTTGACATATTGGACCAGATCCCTAGCTAGGGTGATCCAATGTAAGGCATCCTGTGAAAGATGGGTCCCTATAAGGGCAAATCTACAAAATTCCAAAACTGGTTCAGTAACTAGCATCCTGGCTACCAACCTCAAATGGCAAACCATATGCCAGGATAGCAGGACAAACATGTGAGGGTTCTGTCAAGTGCTAGGGAAATCATGAAATTCAGGCAGTTCAAATGAGTATAAAGATTTATTGTAAGATTAAGCTCTCTACAAGAATCTGAGCAACTGGCCCTTAAGGGAAATGAGTGGGAGATAAGAGAGGCATTCACGGTGGGCTGGACTTAGATCTCTTGCAGCACACAGGGACTTGTGACTTATGACACGTTTGACCCCTCCCTCGAGCTCAGCCTGCTCATCTCCTACAGGTTCCTCCTGAGGTAAAATGCATAAGCCACATCATTTTAGAAAATCACCCAACTGGAGTTCCCGGAGGATTCAGCCAGATTCAGATAGGTTAACCAAACAGATATCTGTACGATATATGCAACCTTTTTGAGCTTTGGGGCTAATTTTCCATCTTTGTCACAAAAATTGCATTTTTCTCCCTCTACTGGCTTTCCAACGTCCCCCACCTGTTTATATCTCCTTTGACATGACAGATGCAAGGGGTATTGCTGCTTGGTGACACAAGCCACTTCATACACCTTTGTGAGATGATTGTTGTTGTGAGAAATAAATAACTGAAGGGCTGGCTGGAAACTGCTAGGGTCAGCTTGATGGAATCAGAAGCAGGGCAGTGTCAATTGATCCTATTCATTTTAGCACAAAACTAGCAGGCAAATGATGTGACACAATAACTTGGCAGACTCACAGGAAATGAATGGAATAATACAATACAGCTGAATCACAAAACAAGCCCTGGGTGAGCCAAAGACAAAAACAGTTTCAGCCACACAAACTGAATCCATATTATTTTCTTATCTCCCACACCCTTACACTGTAACTTTGGCTGTAGTGTTAAGTCATGAGAAAAAAGAATCAGAGGTCTCTGTACAATGATTGCCACTAAAAATGTGACTAAACATGATTTCTGGACTTTCAGCCTATATATGATAGTCCTAACAAACACAGTTTACTCACTCAAGTGATTAAAAAAAGCTAGATCAACTCCCTAATCCAAGATTGCATCAAAGACCTTTGTGAACCAATCAGGCATTTGTGTACAAAATTACCGGGAGAAGAATAGGGAGCCATGTGTCAGCCTTGCAAGGAAGTCCAAACAAGAATAACAGAATAACACAGTTGGAAGGGACCTTGGAGGTCTTCTAGTCTGATCCTCTGCACAAGCAGGAGACCCTATACCATTCTGGACAAATGGTTGTCCAATCTCTTCTTAAAAATCTCCAATGATGGAGCACAACTTCTGAAGACAAGCCATTCCATTGGTTGATTGTTCTCACTGTCAGGAAATTTCTCCTTACTTCTAGGTTGATTCTCTCCTTGACTAGTTTAAGAATTAAGAAACACACCCAGAAGTACTAGCTCTAATTTTATTGTAAGATTACATCAACAGAATTTTGCAAGTCTCCCACCTCACCTTTACAGTTCAAGAAACGAGGGAGGGTCCCTTCTGAGACATTCCCTACTCCTCTTATCTGATTCTTGACTTGCCTGCAGCTCTTCTTCCTGTCTCCCAAGGTCATTCTCACATACTATTACATCATGCTACCAGCAGCCAGAGAAGGTACTACTTTTTGAAATCCCCCATAATGAGGCATTTACTTTCAAGCAAGCATGCATACAACCCACACATACCATATGTTTGCCTTTTAATGGATACACTTCAATAAAACTTTGCAGGAATTCTATTTATAAGTTTGCTTATGACCAAAAGTTAGAACATCTCCATCTACCACTTACAGTTTACAGTTTCTTCATCTGATCTGTTAAGCAATTACTTTTAGTGTTTTAAATGCTGAACATGTTACCTAATGAAAATGAAAACAGTGCAATTCAAGCATACAAAATATGTACAATCTAGACCCCGATAAACTATTTTGCCTAAAACATACTTGTAGTTCAAACATGAGGGGAAACTATAGCATTTTTTTAAAAAAAAAATGTTTTGCAGAAATAAATGATTTCCCATTAGATTTATTAATATACATTAGATATGTAGCATCATTTTGGAGACTTGCTAGCAGTAATATTAATCAATGCGCTGTTTTTTTATTTCTCTCTGAGATTCTATTAAGTATCAAAACATGAGTTGGGCTCACCAATGAAAATTTCTATAGATTGTTTGTTGATAAATAATAGCAATAGCAATGGCACGTAGACTTATATACTGCTTCACAATGTTTTACAGCCCTCTTTAAGTGGTTTATAGAGTCAGAATATTGCCCCCCCCCAAATCATCTGGGTCCTCATTTTACTGACCTCAGAAGGATGGAAGGCTGAGTCAACCTTGAGCCAGTCAGGATGGCTCATAATGGTTATATTTGCTCATCTATTTCTGAGGGTTAATTTTGCACTCCCAGTGATTATAAGAATTAATTGTAGGCCACTTTCATTTATCCATCAGAAAAGCACACATCTACAAAAACAGCACCAGGATGATTTGTCTTATATATTTCAATGCATTTTTCAGCACACATAAAGTTCCTGTCAGACCACTCTCATTTGGTTTTCCACTTTCCCATTCCAGTCTGTGCTTGCCAACCTCGTACAAATTGACAGTCTACAATTAGAGCAGTGGATTGAGTCTCTAACAGAATGATGGCAAACCTATGGCATGCATGTCACAGAGGACACGCCATGCCATTTTTGGTGACATACCAGACCTCCAGATCCTCTGGAATTAGTGTGAGGCCTTGTTATCACACAGCCTTTGAGGCATCTGAAAATCGCACAAGCATTCAGCACAACTCCAGCACAGTCCCTCTGCTCTGGACTTCCAGAGGGTCTGGAGAGGAGGCCCAGAGAGGCCTCTTTTGTCCACAGTGGGAGAGAGGACCTGTCACCAGAATCAAAGTAGGCATTTTCTGAATTAATGACAGCCCAGCCCCAAAGGTTCACCATGACTGCACTAGTATCTGCTCTGCATTGATATGGGGAAGAGCATGATCAAGGGCCACCTTGAATCCCATCTGCCAAGGCTTCAGATGCCAGATCCATGAAGAAAGAGAAAAACAGGCAACAGAAGCTCTTCCTGCAATCCAGCAGCCCATTACCCCCAAAATGATCCCTAGAAATGTATTGATTTAATAATAATATATTTATATTTTTATATTTATATTTTATATTTATATCAATAATATATTTACTTATATACTTATAACTAAATATAAACAAATACTAAATATTACTTATAAGTAGAATGTCCGTGGTTTACAACTTTGTGAGACCAGCTGCAAGTGGACATTAAAAAAAATGGAGTCTTTGTAAGTCATTCCCAGCCTAGTTGGAAGGTACAGCTTTCTCATTTCTTGTGTTTACCTTTTAGGGGGGAGCTTGAAAAAGATCAGATATTTAAAACTGGATTTAAACTTGGGTGGAAAAGCACTCTGCT
This sequence comes from Azemiops feae, assembly GCA_023970755.1. NCBI lineage: Eukaryota > Metazoa > Chordata > Lepidosauria > Squamata > Viperidae > Azemiops > Azemiops feae. The sequence goes on from JALGBA010000014.1 coordinate 586,204, forward strand.
AAGTGAACATGACACATTAAATAAGCCAGATGCAACTTGGATCACTTCAGACAAGCTGAGAGCAAAGAGTTATCTAAAGAAGAAATCGCACTAAGAATTTGTGAGGATAAGGTAATATAAAAAGGAAGCTCATTGTTACTTTTTTGAATGGCAAGGGTTGTATTCATGTATCTCTTATGACTAGACAATAAGTTAAATCAACACAAAGTGTTCTTTTGAAGCTGTGTTCAAAATAACCTTGTGCCCTGAAGTATTCCTGGTACTTTCCCTCCTCAATAAAATGGGTAAAGTCTCTTTTACAGATGTTATTTAATTGACATGCGTGCCAGCCCCAATTGCCTAGCACTGAGAATGAGCTATAGAAAATGACTGATTAAAAATGAGAAGGCTTCATTTCAGCTCATGGCAGGGATAAATATAAACTGTATCCCAGAGAGTTAATCAAGCTTTATTTTTCATGTTATCCATGTTACATTACTTGTAGAATAAAAGACAGATTGCTTTGCTGATAGTGATTTTTACTCCACAGTGACCAGAAGAGCATTCCTTTGATACTATGTTAGCTACAGATTTAGCCAAGCTTAAAGCAGATCCTTTGATGACAATTACACTTAAGAGTGATGATTAAGTTAATACTTAGTTATTTCAGTGCATATTCTAATCATGACCAAGTCTGCACTCACCGATTCCTGTAACGGTTGATTAAGCAGTTACATGCAAGTAGAGTAAGAATTGTATATCTTTATAAATGGCATAGAAAAGAGAATTTACACAACTACAATTTATCACGTGAAGATTAGGGGGGGGAAATGAAACAGAAGATTCTACAATGGCTGAAATGCCATCTTTTCCATCTTTTCATACCAGCAATCAAGAGTTGTGATACATCTCAGGTTAAAACAATATATATTTCATTAATCTCTAAAGATGCTAAATGGAGACTACAAAATCTAGATGACAACCCAGAGTTAGATTTTTATGTATCTCTTGCATTCAAGGACTGGTCAAAATAAGGCTAACCATATGAGCTGCAAAAATCTAAGCAAACACTGGATGCCTCCAGAAGTTGTGAATGCTCCAACACTGGAAGTTTTTAAGAAGAAATTGGGCAACCATTTATCTGAAATGGTATAGCATTTCCTGCCTGAGCAGGGGTTTGGACTAGAAGACCTCCAAGGTCCCTTCCAACTCTGTTATTCTGTTCTGTTCTGTAAGTAGAGAAGTAGATATTTCTGTACTTTGCTTTCATTTATTGGTCATCTAGATTTTTGCAGCCGAAATCTGGTAGTCCTAAATTTGTTTGTTTGTTTGTTTGATTCCCATCTCATTTCATTTGAAAATTCCATACTGAAGATCTGCCTATACTTGCTTCACTATCCTTGATGTTGTGTTTATCCTTATGGGAAAAGATCTTCAAAGTACTGGCTCTTATCATCAGACAGACAAGTTAATCTTATTGCTATTAAACTATATCATTGAACTTCTCAATAACAATCATAAAACAATGAGTCAACTACTTGAAAATTATGACAGCTGATTGTCAGTGGATGTCAGCCCTCCCAGGTAAACCAGACAGGAAGCACAACTAGATGAACTCCCAAAGATGCTTTTTCCAAAAGGCAACTGGACTTTCTTGGTTTTTTTCTTTGAAAATGTTTTGCTTCTCATCCAAAAAGCTTCTTGGATGAGAAGCAAAACATTTTCAAAAGAAAAAACCCCAAAAAAGTCCAGTTGCCTTTTGGAAAAAGCACCTTTGGGACAACCATGATCTGGATGATTGAGACTCTTGATAGATAGATAGATGAATTAGATGAACTAATTCTACTTTATTGTGAGCCTTCACCAATAGAATCTTAGAAGTCTGAAAGTATAAACTTCCTGCAACCACTTTTAATTGCTTGATTCATTAGGGTGGTTCCTTTGTAAGCTGTATTTCTCTGACCATTAAGCCACTGGGGGCTCCTGTCACTCTTGTTTGATTGTTTCCTAGGCAGCATCTCTTCCGCTCATTCCCCAAGGTCTTCCACATATCCCATTGCACATTCCATTAGTGTGGAGTTCCTTCATTCAGAATGAATAGACTGTTAATCTTGTGAAGGTTAACTTGATTGCTTATGTCTTAGTCCATGTAAACCTCATATCATAGCCTAAGGCTATGGATTTATCTTCTGTATAATCCATAACATATTGTTCAGTTTCTGTCTTTAGGGAATATTTTGCATGAAAAAGGCAGTCGGGCCTATGAGCAGTCTAAAATACTCAAGGAGGAACTGCAATTTTTGAAACATTTAAGCATTCATATATTCTTCAAACTCTCAATACATTGAGAGATAAGGCCACCCACACTGTAATCCATTCCCATCCTGAATGTCAACCCAATATCAGGATCAGGGAGAAAGATGGAAGTCCAGAGAGGGATCAAGCAGGAGATGTTGTGGGTGTACTTCCAACCACATTGAGCAATTACAAATAATGTGTTCACACATTCCAGTCATCCATATTTCAAACAAGTATATTGTGCAAACTCAGTCATTTAATTCACTGTATCGTGCCTGCCTCCAAAATTGGGTTCAGTTAATCATCTTAATCATGGGTAACTCTACCAATATAAGCATTCTGCAGCTCTGATTCTTGCAGCCACAGAGGGAGGAGATCAACTGCTTGTCCATCAACAGCTGCATCGTAGAGCTGTTTCAATGTTCCCATCGCCAAATTGCGGTAGAAGCTGCCACAAAGAAGTTTAACATTTCCTTTCATAGTCAAAGCAAGCATTCATTATTATGACAGATCCTCGGCTTCAAGAAATGTAACACTGGGGGTGCGTTCCATTGTTTCTCTCATGAACCTAATTAAAATTTATAATTGTAATGTGTCACCTGGTATATCTTCTGCTGCTGGCACTTATACAAAACTATAATAAACGTGATTTGTTTTTCCTGCTCCACTTGTGGCAACTCAGCTTTTGAGCCTGTGCAATCTATTCTTACTGCTCTAGTAGTCTTGAAAAGGAAACTGGGCTGTTTTGTAGCCAAGCATAATATTTCACTTCACCACCCATTTGACAGGCAGCAACTGTGACAGGAGAGCTTTCTTACAACTATCTATCTCTAAAAATGGATCCTTGCCGAAACATTGCAAACAAATATTTCAGCACCCTCATTAAGCACATGTCATATGTCAATTGTCTTACCTTTTTTCCCCTCTGCGATTTTAATTAGGGGGTCTGCTGCACAAATCTGCAGTTAGAGATTGTAGGTGAGACAAAATAGTGGATTTGCCATGCTTGTCAGCAGACAAGAAAGATTGCAAGGTATTTTGAGCATTTCGGGGATTTGTAAGTGTGCGTGTGTGTGTGTGCGTGTGTGTGTGTTCTAAATGTCTTGAATTTCCATCAGGAAGCTTAGAACACAGCCCTGATTTCCCCTGAAATTAATGACAAAATGTCACTCATGATGAAGCAACAGTTGAAGTGACCCCGGAGCAGGATAATAGGTGAATGACAGGCACATTTCTAGAATGATCAGCAGCAATATTTTTGAGAGGGAGCCTCTTGTTATCAGGTGATAAAAAATATTCAATCCCCTGATCTTCAAACGGGACAACTGCTACATTACCTTTTCTCATTACCACACTACACAAGTGGAAATAAGGCATTTTCTTCTCTCCCATATTTCCGAAACGTTTCCTTTAAATTCTTTACAAGAAGGCTAACAGTCTAGAAATGTCTTGTTCTCACAGTCATAAGAACACCAGGCCTTCCTTGCTTTTGACTCATAGATGCTGATCGGAGATTGGATTGATAACATGACTTAGGAGGCAATTGGCTGTGTAAAGTTCAATACATCAAGAAAACTATCTAGGTGCTTGCAATTTGATAAGACCCTGATGCTTGGAGAGAGCCATACTCTTGGAGGGAAGCAGTGACTGGCAGCATCTGTTTAGTGGTGTGAAGGGGATCATAAATCCCATTGTGTGTTTCACATACCACCCACCATATTCCCATTAAAATAGCCTACTCCTCAAATGAATTAAACACAAAGTAACTGATTGTCTAATTGGTGGTAGGTAAAATTCAGTACCCCTGTTGCACTGCAGTGAGGTGTTCTAATAGCCTCCAATTTTATCTCTTATATCAATAAAGCTATTCTAAAGCCCCACATCATAGTGAAGGAGAGCATTTTGCTGGGGGAATGAGACCTGAACCCTTTCCTTCTTACCAACAACCCTTCTAAAAGTTGACTCCGCAACTAGGCTTTCAAATAGTCCTCAACGTACGACAACAACTGAGCCCAAAATTTATGTTGCTAAGGGAAACATTTGTTAAGTGAGTTTTGCCCCGTTTCATGACTTTTCATGCCACTGTTGTTAAGTGAATCTGCCTTCCCCATTGACTTTGCTTGTCAGAAGGTTGCAAAAACTGATCACATGACCCCAGGGACGCTGCCATCCATCATAAATATGAGTCAGTTGCCAAGTGTCTGAATTTTGATCACGTGACCATGCAGATGCTGCAACAGTCATAAGTGTGAAAAATGCTCATCAGTCACTTTTTTCCAGTGCCATTATAACTTTGAATGGTCACTAAATGAACTGTTGTGAGTTGGGGACTCCCTGTATTCCCCATTGTTTCCACCAGAGACAGGATCATGTATATACAATGGGAAGGATACAGAGTAAAAGAGAGGATGGGATTTAATGGAGTGAGTGGGAAAAACATGAGTGGAGCTGTGTCTACGTTCCACATGTCCACAATGGAATGTCTCTATCTAGAGTGCCTTGCAGCCATCTGTTGTTTGCATGACCTTGTTGCTTGGAGTTCATTCATCCTATTGGCCAAATATTGATTCCCCATTCTTGCTAATGCATGGCAAAAAGAGATGGTGTCCAATATGAAAAAGTGGGAAATGATTTTTAAAGAGTTGCAGATGAAACACATCTATTAATTATACATTGAGAAATCGTTACGATTATTTAAATTACATCGGCATCATTCTTTTTAATTCTTAAACGGGACAATCCTTCGGACAAAGGAGGCTTTCAAACAAACCTTTTCAAATAAACAACTGTTCGCTCTAACACGGAAGGCAGGGCACAAGACTCAGTAACTCTGCACGGAGAAATATGTTAATTACACATACGACACCTGCGGTCCTAAGAAATGCGGCTATTGAAATAAATAGTTGAAGGAAATGGAAGAAGCTTCAGTAGTCCTGTTTATTTGGTTGGGAAAAGGCAAGAATCGGAATCCCATTTGTATCTTAAAATGTTCCTTTGTAACTTCTTTTATGCACATCTGATCTGTAAGGTCCCCCTGAGAAATCGTTAAACACTAACTCCCCAGCATGCCAAGAAACTTAAGCCATGAAATGACAATAATTAAATAATGAGATACTCTCACACCTAGAGGTGTACACAGAAACAAAATAACTACATTTCTATAAAGCTGCAGGTGCCTAACTACATCTTAAATAATAAGGGCCCCATGTCTGGCAGTCATTCCAACTAAGATATCCCTCTGCAGTAGCACAACATGATGCTGATGTTCAACTGTGAATGTGTAGTCAATAATACATTTATTTCCTACCATGTGAAGATAAAGACCAAAGGCTATAAGCAAGGTTCAAAGGGTTTTTTTTGCCAATAACCGTGCAATTCTTCACTATCTTCAGCTAATGCATTTTTATCCCGTCTTTCCAGGGAGGGAATGTGACTTCATGTATAGGTATAGGTATAGGTATGTGTGTAAGCATGCTTGCCGTGGGATGGTATAGATTTTACAAATGTATAGATTTCACACTGCACTGTACTAAAGACTCATCCTCATATCTTGCTGATCATGGCACAATGATGCCTCACTAGACATATCTTCAGGATGTCACTGTGGAAATAGCTTACATTTATCTTAAGGTGTTGTGGCCGTTTTCTTCTTCTCCCAACATCTTAATGTATAAAGATTTTATGATGACTCATGACAATATGGTTCAATCATTAAATGGCAGTAAAGAGTTACAGAAAACACAGCCTTTTGTTTCCAGCTAGTGGTCATATGGAGTTCTGCATCTCAGAAATGCAGTCCTCTTTTTACCAGCTTTTGGATATCAGTTTAAGAAGTCATGATATAGATAAATATGAGGAAACCGATGTGAGTTATCAGTGCTACTTCAAATGTGGTTAAATAAAAGTTGATGGCTGTGGGGAGGGGGTGAAATCAATGATGGGTGAAATTGCTAGAATGCTGCTCCTGGAAAATGTAGACTTTGCAATGGAAGCTATGGAACAGAACTTTCTTAGGACCAGAATGAAGAAATATAATGAATCCAATGTACCGTATTCCCACCAAAATACTGTATATAAATAGGGAGCAAACCCCACACTCGTTCGCAGTGATGTTATCTAATTGGGTAATGAAAAATCTGCAAGCAAACAACCAAGCTCAGAGATCATCAAAGTCTCCAATAACAAATCCAAGTAGAGATAAAGGAAAGGAAGGTGGAACCAAAGATGAAAGCCTAAACCTATGTCTGGTTTGAATAGACTCCAGCTTCCAGCTTATCCACAGTAGTGAGATGGGGGGAAATTAAAGTTTTCAAATGTAAGAGCATTATCAACACATTATGAAATACAGAATGGTTCGTACATGGCACTGAGTCATGGTTTAATAGATAAATTGAATAAATTCCTATTGACTAACTTTCTATAATGCTTTATGATAAACTTTATAAACAAATTACAATATGAGGAATTGCAAGTCACATCAACCCATAACCAAATAACTTTATGCATGTTTCTTAACTCAGTCTGGTTCACATAGTTCGCATATCCAAATTTGATTGACTAACCCAATTGGCTTGGTACATAAGTGTCAGAAGTCATCAACCACATTTAGTAAGGACAGTGACTAGGTTCATACAAGATGCTAAGCCAAAAATAAATAGCAATATGGCTTAATGTAATGTATGAATCCAACATTTCATAAGTAAAAGGGTTTTCCCTCAAGTATTGCAGCCCCCAAAATTCCCGTAGCCCTTTTGACAAGCAACCTCAACTACAAGCAATCCCAAACGTATTTCTGCAATACCTTGACTTCTTTAGGGTTAATTAGAATGTCCTCCAATAAAAAATAGTCAGGAGTTTTTAAATTCATTCCAAATAACTGCTAGTTTTTCTGAAAACAAATCTGTTATGGTCAACCATTATGAAGAAGTGTAAATACTATTGCAAGTGTAGCTACTGGGCTCCCGTTGTAGCAAAAGATCAACATGCTACTCTATCCTTAAAGTTAGTAGTGCAAACATCCAGAAACCACTAGGTAGTATTAGTTGTCTATAATTCGCTGACCGTAAAAAGATGGCTGCCATACCTGCAATACTTTACAAAAATCCAGAAAAACGGTAGATGGAAGCAAGGAGTTAGTTTCTGCATCTCTTTGCTGCCATCTAGTGGTTAACTCAGACCAAATTCTGTAGCCCTTTTCAAATAAAAATGAAAATGAACAATTTTAGAAGGGCTTAATCCAAAAGTAGTCTTTTCTCATTTTTTAGTCCAAATAGTGATTCCTTATTTAAAGATTTTAAATTTGGTTTGTATGTTCACCAATCATGAATTTAACTTATCATTTTTTTAAGGTTCCTTCTTATTTGCCAAGGACTAATCCATCCATCCTTCAAAATTATTACTTGGAAGAAAATCCCTGAACTTAACAGAATTTGTTTTTGATTAGAGAATCCTAATTATACTCACAGTGGGGGGGAAAAGCAGCATCTTTGTAGGTTTCAAGATTTTTATTTATAAAAAGACAAGATATTCATTTCATACACATTTTATTACTTTTTAACATAATGAAACATTTTGTTTCATTATTTGATATATTCCAAAACATCTGTTTCTTTGTCAATGAGTTGCTTTGGACTGCTCAGCTATTTCAAGCCATCCATTTTAATGTGTGTGTGTGTGTGTGTGTGTGTGTGTGTGTGTTATCCTTTAAGTTGGCAAACAAAATGCTCTTTTTACATTGGACACTGTTCCTTGGATTTGGAATGTGTTATCCCATTTTTGTCATTGCTACAAAAATGTCAACACAAATGCTACAAGTACAAGCCCTGGAAAACCTTTACAAGAGAGTTTCATTTATAGAGGAATCTGAAGCAATATTACATATGCCTAGAAGTGAGCCCAAATGTTCTTCTGGAATTCTTCAACAAATATGTGGGCAGAGAAAGGAAGGAGAAAGTTCCAACCACTTCTTAAGGACAGCAACCCCCAACCCCTACCTCATACAAGGGTATCTGCAGGGAAGAGGTTAAAAAAAAAATCAAGATGGCAGCTGCAACCATACAATCAAAGCCCTGCCCCTTGTGTGTGTGCATGATGAGATATGTTAAAAAGAGGTGGGGCTTTGATGGCGTGGTTATCACTACCATCTTGCTATTTCAACTCCTTTTGCCCTCTCAGTGAAAGCTGAAAGATCCACATTCACCTTTAGCCATGTTGTCATTAAATAAGTTCAAGAGCATCATATGCCCCCCCCCACCATCCATGGGAAGTATCTGCATTTTTTTTTCTCTTCTGAAAAAAGTTGTGAAGCCAATCCTCTTTTGTCAACCTGAATGAGAACAAGAGCCAAAAGTGCAGAAACAGTCTTGATAGACCAAGGGACCTTGGACAAAATGGCTGCAGGAGAGAGGGGTGATATGTACATTACTGGGTATACATATATATTCCCTGCCCTTCCTTGTTCCCCCAACTCTTTCCCCCATAGCTTAGCATTATTTTTCCTTTCTCCACTCTTTCCTCCCAGAATTGTCATAACCTGAGTGCGCTTGTGTGTGCTCCATCCCTTTCTGCTACCCCTTTCTTCCTTATCATGGACCAACATTTTTTTAATGTCTGCTGGTCTAATTCAATTCAATGAAAGCTGCATTCCCAGCCAGATTCTGGGGCTCCTGAAGGTGACTTCTGGCTCCCTGGCAAATTATGATTGATGATATGCCATTAAGTCTATGTTGACTCTTAGCATCCAGGTAGATAGATTTTCTGCATGATGATCCGTCTCTAACCTGGTCCTTCGGCTCATTGCTATTGTGTGTGAGTCCATCCACCTGGCTGCTGGTCACCTTCTTTTTCCTTCCAGCTTGGCTTAAAGAACCCCCTAAAACAAACTCATGTCTTCCACAGCAAGCTCAGCCTTTTCTGGAATGTTTTTAAAAACATTTGGGAGCTTCTCCAAGATCCAAGACTTAAATCACATACAGTACACTCTCTTCAAGAAAAAAACACCTGAGGATTCTGCAAATGGCAGAAATTGTAAATAAGAATGATTTGATAAAATTAGCATTCCTGTAAATCCTTGGGGAAGTTTGGCACATTTCCCTCTACTCCGACATAAACTGAACCAAACAACAACAACATGTATATTTAGAAAATACATTTCGGGGAGGGGGGAATTGAATACAAATGCCTAAAATATTTGCTGAGAATATATGCACACACATACAGACCTGTTAATATATGCATCCATACCTAGGCAACTAATAAAACTCAAAAAAAAAAAAGTTGCAGCAATCTTTCCTGGAATTTCCAGATGTGGTTGATCAATTCCCATGAGTCTGCAGCAAGTATGGCTCCATCCCAGCGGAGTGAATACTTTATGAGAAGTGAAGTACAATACATCTGGGAGGCATCAGCTTGGGAAAAACTCCAGCAAACAGAAACACAAAGGCATTAGAGCTTTATGCTTGGATCTCTGGGTACTTTCTGCTTCATAGAAACAGTTCAGTGCATTGGGGGAGAACTTGGATCCAAGCTTAACAATTGTAGAAGGAGGGATAACTTTTTCCCCATTCTGCTACAGCTATGACTCAACCCAAAGGAACTGCCCTTAGAACCCTAGGTAGGAAAGCTATTTCTGTGCTGAAATCTATATTGAAATTTCTCAAAAACTGACAAAAAAGGCTTCTGTTTTTTTCTTTATTCTCAATGTCTTCATTCCTTCTGCCTTCCCTCTTTCTTCCTTCCTTTCTTTCTTTCTTTTTTCCCCTTTCTTTTTTCTTTTTCTTTCTTTCCTTCTTTCCTTCTTTCCTTTTTTCTTTCTTTCTTTCTTTCTTTCTTTCTTTCTTCTTTCCCAGTTTTGAGCTTACTTAATTTCCATTTTACCAGGCCTCAGTAAAAATCTTCACAGGCAACGGACTACATTTCCATAATGATTTGTGTCATGTGCACGATGATCTCTATACAAAAGATGCAGATTGTAAGTTTGTACCTTTTGGGCAATGTTATAATGACCTCATAACAAATGATGTCATCATGCAAACGGCAGAAATTGATATAAACGATATAATTTGTAAGGCTGGAACAATTACATCGAAGTGCACATGATGTAAACTGACCCATAGATGCGATTTTTATCATTTGTTAATGATGTTGTTATGCAAATGCTGTACATGGGCATCAAATGATGTCATCTGCGTCACTTGTGTAACAACACTGCTGTTATTGTGCAGGTTACACACCCTGATATTTGGAGCCACTCAGATATTTCCAACACATATCTGCTCATCTCAGATAAAACCTACTTCCACAAGTGATGCTTGGCTCTTGGTCACATATAGGCACAGAAATCCCAGCTCTTCTACTTGCCGGAGACAGAAAAGTCAGAACTACGGAAACTATTGAATTGAGCCTGAGGAAACTTGGAGCTAACAGCTTCCAAAGTCTCTGATTAAAATTTGACATTTCCAGGATACAATTTGGCATTCGGCAGAATGGAAAGCAATGAGACCACCTGTTAAAATATGGATACATGTGTGCAATGTTCTGACATATACACAAAAGAGTTAGTTTGCACTGTGATGTTTGTGATGCACGTTTCTTTATGTCCTCCTCCTTGTTTCCCTCTCCCCTATGGATTCTGATGGTACTAAATCATTTGTTTTTTATTGCTCTAGAAAAGCCAGTGATTTCTAATTTTAGCCATTATCCATTCTTTATGCTGAGCATGGTGACATTATACTTTTTTAAAGATGAAATCCCTATAGCGTCTCTTGCAAGAATCTTCCAGAGAAATTTCTGTATATAACAGACTGTCATCATCTTGTGGTCTGCTCAGAGCATTGCATTTTATTTTGCATTTTATTTTCTAATCAAATACTATTTGTCTTTTCCAGCATTGCATATTTGCAGTTTGGATATTTACATTTTGAAAAAAGTTTTTTTTTTTTACAGTTTAGTTTTCCTTTTCCTAATAAAAAAGTTTGATTTTATTTATCTCCTATGAGTTTAGTTTATTTCTTCGTGGGGAATGAAAAAAAAAAAGTGCAGAAACCTCTTACTACATGCTTCTGTGCTACTATAAAAAAAGACGATCTACACAGAGACAGGCTAGATCCATTACCAAAGCAATGAAGGGGAAAACATAACTTAAGTCCAAAATGAAGAAGAAAGTATCCAGAAACAGCTCCTTAATTCACAGGAGTATTAAAAAAGAGAGAGTAGTTACAGCACAGTCAGACTTGCAAATTTCTGTTATTATAGCCACTTTCAATAAAATCAACTTTTAGCTTTCCTATAGAGTTGATTCCAGTCTGATCTTGCGTATCTCATGAAGCTGTTAACGACACTACTAAACTTATTTAATAAATTGTTCATTGTTGATTTTTTTTGGTTACCTTATAATCGCCAGAAATGGTACACAGGTAGTATAATAATAATAATAATAATAATAATAATAATAATAATAATAATAATAATAATAATAATAATAATAATAATAATAATAATAATAATAATAATAATAATAATAATAATAATAATAATAATAACAACAACAACAACAACAACAACAACAACAACAATAAAGTTGAAAGGGACCTTGGAGGTCATCTAGGTTTGGAGGTTTGGAGAAGCCTTTCTGTCAGACACACTAAAGTTAAGGGAAGAGTGATAAATGAGGTGCCCCTGAATAATATGCAGTAACAGTGAGGACTAGCAAGCTGCTAAACCAAGCTATAGGTGGGGACAGGATCTGAAGACCTAGAGCAGAAGTCCCCAGCCTTTCGGGATTGGTGGCCTGGAGTGGGGTGGAAGCGGAGAGGAAGGGTTGTTTTGTGTGTGTGGGGGTGAATGCATGGGCACAAGCATGCGCATGCACACTTATTGCTCATGCAAATGGGGCCCTGAGCGCTCGTGCATGTGGGGCTGTGAACACCCATGACACTCCCGCAATGCTCACGTGAATGGGCCCATAAACATCCGCAACGCTCACGACAATGTTCGCACGAGTGGGGCCATGAACACTCACACACCGACCAGCCACTCATGCGGCCTGGTGGCCAATAGGCCATGGCCTGGTAATGGGCCACAGCCCACAGGTTGGGGACCCCTGACCTAGAGGGCTTATGGGAGAGGGGTTTTTAAACCTCCAGCCTTCTGATGGCTCAACTGTACTGCAATACAAACCATCACGCAAATGACATAAGTTGATGCAAAAGATGCATTTGTGCATTTAATAAAGAATATGAATAGAAGAATTCTACCCCACTACAATTCATTGTAATAGTACTTCCTTTGTACTATCTTCCAGAGGGTTTTAGACCACTGGAAAGATAATGGTACAATAAAAGCCAAATATTTTTATTGGTATAATAATGATAATGGCATAATAAAAGCCAAATGTTTATGCATTCCATAAACAAGTGCAGGACCAAGGTATTCTGTTCAAGAATATCATTTACATTCTTTTCACCTGTGAAAGAAATTTGAGAAACAAATTCTTTAATCAATTCAAGTGATAATTGGTAGGGGAAAATGCAGGTGTCTTTTGCTCAGGTATCTTTCCCCTCCATACATGCAGAAACACCGAATATTTTTATGTAGAAGGTGTGTCTGTCAAGCTAGGTGAGGGTAGTATCTGGTTCTTTTCAAACCAACAACACAATGTAATTCCTGGCAAACAGAGATAAAGTAACATCTGGCAAAAATAAAGCTCTACATGGAAACTAGCCTCTGAAAAAAGCAGAGCAAATATCGGCCCAAAACAAAATGACTTAGAAAATACAAACATCCTACACTTATAGTAGGATTTATGTACCTTAAAATGAGTGGGAAGAATGGAGGGAAAATGGCTTGGTAGATCTATTATTTTTTTCAAAACAAATGTTCCTATTAGAGAAAGAAAAGCCAAAGAAGATACAGAAAAGGGACATTTTAAGATCAAAAAGGCAAGTAGGGGGTTCAAAGACAAAGAGAATAAATTTTCCACCAGGGCAGCTGCCAAAACAGCAGCCACCACCTACCCCACCCCACCCTCAAAATAGATGTCTCTTTTCTTGTTCACCCATCCTCCCCACATCCAGAGGGCATTTGGGACATGCACAGGAAAGGAAGAGGAAATTAGCCAGTCTATGAGCAATCCCGGTTATGGCGAGAACAGTCAAATCTGAACTGCAGACTTCCTAGGTGAAATGGCTGATCCAGTGTTTGGAATGCCCTTCTTCTTTTCTGTCCTCTGTTTGGTGTGATATCTTGCCTAATGAAAGAGTGCTAAACAACAACAAAAGCTTGTACCTCTTTTGTACCATTTGTGTTACTTCTAATAAAGATATTCCCCAATTATGGGTTTGGGGTTCCCCCCCCCCATGAATCAGCACAGCTGCGATTGCTTTTTAGGTCACCTATGATAAAAATACTCGAGCAAAATATTTAGAAAAAACAGGAAAAATGGATTTAGAGTAGGCAGTGATTTTTTTTGTCATAGAACACATCGGAATGGAGTTCCGGCACCTTTTTTCAACGCATTTTCCAAGTTTTAAAAGTAACTTTTGAAAATTTGATGTTTGGTCCACATGGACTTGAATCGCCCTGTCGAGCGTAGCAGGTCGGCGATAAAATCATTAAAATGGTGCATGCGGGCTGCTTGTGTGTCGGGTTTGATGCATACGTACTTCATCCATGCTGGTTGTGATGGCGCTGCTTGGCTTGTGGCACTGCTCGGCTTGTGACTGGTCGTGTGGTCGCGCGCTGAGTGCTTACTGCGGGCGGCGACCGTTATGTTTCGTTACACAACTGACGTGTGTGGGTGTGTGTACAGTGATTGACTACATGTGAAAGGTGAATAATTTCTTTATTTTAAAAAATCGTTGGTGAATTGAAAATCTTTTTTTAATATTTAGTGTAAAATTTACTATGAACATTTGCCTTAAATACAATAAATTAAATTTATGTTAAGAACTGAATATATAATTTTTTTAAAATAAAAGATTAACAAGATGTGAGTTCCGGCACCTTTTTTCTTACAAAAAAAGCACCGAGAGTAGGGATTCAGCAAATTAATAGGTTGCTGGGGAAAATATCAGGGCTAGTAAATGCAGTTACCCATCATTTCATAGGCAAAGACGACAATATATTGGAAATCTTTCCAGAAGTAAGAGAGGAGAGAAAGAAGGGCTGACATAAAAGTTCCTAGTTTTCTGAGGTTATCTGCTAGAGCTTTTATGCCTTGAATGACTAACACTTCCATGAGATAATTTAGAGATAGAAAGATCTTCAGTCAGGAAGACAGGAAGCAAAAGAATTAAGGTGGTACTCCAACTACAGTGACTGCATCCACATATCTTAGAACAGTGGAACTCATAAATATGAGATACTTGGATGTAACCACCTTAGGGTTTGGTTGATTATGTGATTTCTGCTTGAGCTTTTGAAAAAGTAGGCTTATTCCCCCATGTCCCTTTTGGGAGAAAAAAATATTTTATTTCCTATCGGTTTACTCGTTCAGAGGTAAAAAAAAATATATAAAACTGAAATCATTTTTTAAAGCCATTGGCTAAAGAAAGAAAAGAGTAATCTATATTTCTGAAAACATAGTTTCAGAGACACTTCCATTGCTGGTGTCTTGAGGTGATGTCTGGATCTACTATTCAAGAAAATATTCAGCATCTGCATTATATCCTTTGTCTTAAAGCAACTTTCCTTTGATATAAAGGCCTTAATATCAGTGATGGTTAAAAATTCATCTTAAATTATTTTAAAGACTTTTTAATCACTTTTGATTAAACATCACCAAATATAATAGGATAGAAAGCTGGTTGTGGATTCTGACATGTACAGTAGTGGACATCAGTTCTTCCAGGCTGGGTCAGTACCTGAATCTTTGAGGTCTTGTAAGCTCATGCTGATGCCGTCAGAAATATTATTTAGCTATCTATCAGCTTCTTTCTCGATTGCCTTCCATTTTTCCAAGCCTAAGTTTTTCTCCAATGATTCTTGGCAGGAGTACCGGTGCATTCTTTTTCTTGTAAAAGAAGGAGGGGGATTTGCCAACCTGTGCACCAAAATCCTTTCCTAGTCCATTGGATTAGCCCAACGACGGTCCTAGTCCACTGTGTCACTGGGAAACAGAGGTCTTGGATCCAAGTGAAAAGTTGCCAAATGCATTAAAATCTGGATCTTGTCTTGGTGGAGGCAATCAATGGAACACAAACTGAAGCCAAGAAAAAGAGGTCATGCTGCAGCCTGCAAAACAAAGGTTGGGACTGCCCAAATGAAGCTACTCACTGAGGAATGCAGGACTTGGCAATTATGTTCTCATACACCTTTTACAGGATGTTATTATTCTGTTCAATTATGAGGATGAGGATGTATTCATTACTGAGTATGAGTATGGCTATGACTATGACTATGACCAAAGGCTGTAATGAAAGGAACACAAGAGGGGAGGGAGATATGCTGGTCCACCAGCTCATTGATCACTTTCTGGACAATGGCGTGACTGGGGGAATTGTAGCAATAGCACAGGGCATTGGGGTTCTGGGGCCGATACTAGTGGGGAGCTATAATCTGGTGGTCCCAGCAATTGATGTAAAAGGGGGTGGAGGGCACACTAGCTCTGCTTGATGCTGAGGAGCCGGCCGGTAGCTGGGGAAGTCAAGAGCTAGTTTGCCAGCCCGGCATGCCCTGCAGGCATGGGCAGAGAGCTGGAGGACCCTCTGGTGAAAGGCACAGAGTTTCTCAGGGCAGCTCAAAGGATTTTCCAAGTGTCTTTGAGGTAGAGCAGCAGGAAGGGACCCTTCAGGAATGAGGGTACTTCAGGAATGATTTTACTTCATCTAAAATATTGAATTATTTGTACTACCTGCAATCCAAAGTATTCTCAATTATTTTCTACAGCATGACAATCTAAGGATTGTTCAGCCTTTCATATCCCCATGTTGCAACTGGGGAAACCATAGTCTTGACAAAGCATATCTTTCTCTGTTCTTTAATGTTTTGTCCAAATTTGGTAAAGTCTTTTTCCCAAGAAGCAGATATTTTTATATTCCGGGGCTACAATCATTATCCTTGTGAATTCTTTTAGCCTAGAAGGATCAAGCTTGTTATAAATTCAGCTTCTTTTCCGTCTATTTGCATTTGGTTAGCACTGCTTGTTGACATAATCTTAGTGTTGTGTTTTGTTTAAATATTGAGCAGCAGACCAGCTGCTCTTCTTTCACCTTCAGCAAGAAAATCCTTAGGACTGTGTAAATTGTTCTTTGTAAGCCAAGCTTTATGGCTTAGCAGGTTATTGAACCCAACTGTTGTGGTTTAGACAACAAACCATGGTTTTAAAACCCAAAGATTAGCACAATATATAAAGCCAGTCAAAACGAATTTCCATAAATAATAGAAGCATGGACAAACCTCAGGATCAATATACACATATTCATAAATTTTGGGTATGATAGATGAATCCAATAACTGAAATAACTTTTGATAAAGGATTGTGGAGTTTTTTTTGCAGAGTTTCTCAGAATTCAGAAACGCAAAAGGAAATACAATTCTACATCTACCTTGGAATACTGCATCCAGTTTTGGTCACCACGATGTAAAAAAAATGTTGAGACTCTAGAAAGAGTACAGAGAAGAGCAACAAAGATGATTAGGGGACCGGAGGCTAAAACATATAAAGAACGGTTGCTGGAATTGGGTATGTCTAGTTTAATGAAGAGAAGGACGAGGGGTGACATGATAGCAGTGTTCCAATATCTGAGGGGCTGCCACAGAGAAGAGGGAGTCAAGCTATTCTCCAAAGTACCTGAAGGCAGGACAAGAAGCAACGGATGGAAACTAATCAAGGAGAGAAGCAACCTAGAACTAAGGAGAAACTTCCTGACAGTTAGAACAATTAACCAGTGGAACAACCTGCCTCCAGAAGTTGTGAATACTCCAACACTGGAAGTTATTAAGAAAAGACTGGGTAACCATTTGACTGAAATGCTATAGGTTCTCCTGCCTGAGCAGGGGGCTGGACTAGAAGACCTCCAAGATCCCTTCCAGCTCTATTCTATTCTAATCTATTCTAATCTCTAATCTTGGCTGAAAACTTGAGATCTTCCAGTGCAAACCTACAAAGTATCAGGAAAGTCTTAATTGCTGTTTATTTCTACTTCATCTGTTCTCATTAAAGGGGTGGTTGACCTTCAGACAAATCTGTAATTCCACGAGTGTAGTTAACCATCTAACTCCCTGATCCTAAATGAACAGGGTTCATGCTATCATAAGCGTGCACAAAACACAGATATAATTAGTCTGAGAGTTCTGGAGACACATGGCCTTGATATTTCATCATCTCCTCTTGCTTTTTTTTTCTTTTTTAAGGTTCAGCCACAATATATACAGGATAATTGATGCTGTCAATTTTTAGCCAACTCATTTGCATTCAGTAATCCATATCTGACAGATGTTCACTGCCACTGTCCATTTTTATATCAGGCTGTCCAGCAAGTTGTCACTGATTTATCGCAAAGTGCAGCTTTGAACCCAAATTCTCAATTAGCATAAAATTACTATAATTTAACCACAATCGTCACTACTGACAGCATCTTATTTCAGGATGACTGACTGACTGCTAGATTGCAGGCAGCATCGACTAGTCTGCCTAATAGCCTAAAATGGAAATCTCAGTGTGAATATGCCTTTTAACATCAAGCATCTTTAATTAACCACTTTAGAAGCCTCTCGTTTTCAGCATTGCTCCTACAGGAAACAAGGGGGAGCTGCAAACTGCAAATCCTCTAATGCTGGTGACACATTTACTCTTCCCTAAACCATTTCAGATTTTTCCTGTTCACCAAATGAAACGTTCTCACCCAAATATTCATGAAATGGTTGAAAACCCCGTTGGGTGTTTTTTTTTTTCCCTATCGAGGAGGAGTTCTTATGTTCTGTAAAGGTTTGCAGAACTACAACTCCCAGCACCCTTCATCGTTATTAGCCTTGCTGGCTAGGGCTGCTGGAAGATGTAGAGTAGCAATTTCTGGCAGACTAATATCTCTGTATTCATGGAGAGGTGAACTGTTACACTGGGGAAAGACTGAGGTGTCAATAGAGAGATTAACGAATGGTCTTGAAGGATAGTGAGAAGATTGGTTGCCAAGGCATCAATCAGAAGTGTGGCTGAAGTCCATTCCAAGGAACTAATTTGAGGAAATGTCTTAGACAGGCCCCCCTCCCTAATTCACATGAAGATAAAGTGAGGGGGAAGTGAAACACATTCACACTTGCAAGATGTTGTTACTTTAACTGTTCTAATGAAAGTAGTTTTAGATTATATGGCATTGGTTTCTTAGTCCGATCTACTCTACAGGACTGACAGTGCCTATATCACACATGTAAAGAACCAACAACCCTGTCTTTTCATCACTTCTGCCAACACTTCCTTCTGCTGCTCAGATGATCAGCTTACAGCAGGACAGCTGAGAACAGAAAGTTGCTTCCCTGCTGTCAGCAGCAACTGGGGAGTCAATACAGAATAGAATCACTAAGGAAGGAAGGAAGGCAATCCTTTCCCTCTCCCTGTTACCAAGAGTGCTGTATACTTGCTAAATATGTTCTGAAGGGTGCATAGATCTTATCATCCAATGTTAGTACCTGTGGGAAGAGTGAACATGTGGTTTATTTCTGCTATGGTCCTACCATCAAACTCCAAAAATATCTAAAGGGATATCATCTATATTTCTGGCACTTAAACTGCTGGATAAGGTACAATTTCCTATTATTATCATCTAGGTTCCAAAGCAATAGGTTGCATTCCATAGGGCAACATGCCAAGGAATGCCCCATGGGGAACTGAGACACAAAAGGCTAGAACAGAGGTGGGGAACTATGGGCCCTTGTGGACTTCAACTTCCAGGATTCCTGAGCCAGCATGGGCTAGAAGAATAGAAGAAATTTCTGTTTGATCACCAATTTTTATTACCCCCATCCTAATTTGGTCCGTTGTCTGGGTTAGCTGGAATTGTGGTACCGTTTTTGAAGTCAAGATTGAAAAAGCTGTCACATTTGGGATTAGAAATGTGTTCTGGCTCTATGGACGTGTGGGAAGAAAAGTCTTCATCCTGGTTCATCCAAGCCGGGGATAAATAAAACAACATGGTGACTGCTTTGGGAAGAAGGTTACAGTTTATTGAAGAGCCAGAAAGATGGTTCTTGCAGGAAGGAGAGAAATCAAGGAAGAAGGGCTGAGCACATGTGGAGTAGGTTTTTATACCCTCTGAAAGCCTTTTGTTTGGAAGTTTCCTGTTCCTGTGGCATGAACTTGGAGGCTATTTCCTGTGTCACGTATTCTGACCTCCTGAGTTTAGGTGTGCCTCTCTGGTATTCTTGATGATCCTATTATGTCCTGTCACAGGTGGGGTATGCAGATTTTAGGTCTTTTGTCTTCTTGATTTCCTAGCTGGCTCCAGCTTTCTGATGGTTACATCTGCATTTGTATAGGGCTGGCTCCTGCTTGGGACAGAGAGATTTGGGGGCAGGGTTGGCTTCTGCTTTTAAAAATCCTTTTGAGGAAATATATATTTTCTGCCCTTTTAACATTTCCTTCTCTGAGGGGCTGATTTCCCACAGACGTTAGTAGCAATATCATTCAAAGGATATAATAAGTAATGCTATTTACACTGCAATATTTTATCACATCAAAGCAGCAAGAAGAGAAATGCTTGTTTCCCAAGACTTCTAAATGAACAAGTCCCCTTCAGTGCCAGGAGGCTGGGGATCTGAAGGTGTCAGGTGAGTATGCACAGAAAGGATAAAGATCAGCTCCTATTAGAGTGTTTACCTATTCTACTGAATATTTGAAGAGATCGTTGAGGGTGAGAAACAACAGAAAGAAGTAATAAAGAAGTTAAGAAGACGAAGAAGAAAAATGTGGGCGTAGGAGTTCTTGCAAATTCACTTATACTTGTTTAGATTGGAGTCCTCACACAATGTTCCCCGAGGGGATCGAGGGAGGTGTGCCTCCTTGGCAACCAAGTACTATTACCTTCTTGAATCCCTAGTAAAATCTTTAATCTAATATTTTTAGAAACAATATCTTGGCGTCTTTATCTTGTCATGGGAATGTTGATTTTCTCTTGCTGATCCATATCTACAGAAGCAGCTGTGTAACCGCACTGCACACCCACTACACAGACATGACACGAAGCAAATGAGCTGCCAGGGCATTAATATTCCAGAAGGGTTGCATTCTCATCAAATAGATCAATTACCACCATTAAGAGAAAAATGCTCACATTGGCATAGGAGAAAATTCAATTTGACCATATAAAAACAATGCAGCTTAGGCAGTACGAGTACAAAATTAATTGTGGAAATGTAGACAAATCCATGTTCCCTTGGAGGAAAATTGATATGCAAATCTAAAATGGGGATAAAAAATAGTGGGGTTCTAACAGACAAGGGTTTTTTTTGCACATCCAGTAAGTGTTCCTCTGCTAATTAGTACATATGAAAATGCAATTCACTTGGGTAAATATAGTGAGAGGGTGAAATTCTTTATTCTGCAAAGACAGAATTACAGTGGGAACCTGGAATGAAAGGAGCACAAACATGGGAAAGCTCAACAAAGTGAAAAATTAAACAAATCAACCACACATTGACATCAGCAAATTGAAATGGACTGGAATTGGACACTTCTAGTCAGAAGATCATACTTTTTCCAGACATGAAAAAAAGAAAGCATGGTATTATTTTCTCAGTCAGAAAGGATATAGTAAAGACAGTATTTGGGTACAATGCAGCAATGAATGAGTAATATTAATTAGACTTTGCAAAAAACTTTAATATGATAATTATTCAAATGCATACTCCAACAATTGATATAGGTAAATAGGACGTTGAATGTTTTATCATCAGGGTCATGTTCAATCTGAAATCAACAAAACACACAAATGAGAGTCTGGTTGTCAAGTTGGAAGTTGATAAAGTTGGAAACATGAAAGAGGAAAATATGGTTGGACTGCATGGCTTAGGGAACAGATATGTTGCAGGAGAACAACTTATCAGTTTCTGCCAATTCAATTATTTCTTCCATTGCTAATAGATTCTTCAAATAGCCAGAGCAGCATCTATATACTGTATGTACACAGAAAACAAATTGACTATATTATTGATATAAGCTCAGCTGTCCAGGGGCTGACGGTGAAATAAATTATGTATGATCCATGTGCAAGTTAAAGCAGGAGAACAAAACTAGCTAGTTTCCATGCTATAATACTATAGATATATCTGCCATTTTTAAAGACATAATCAGGAATCGCTTTGAAGTCCTGAACCTCACTGAAAGGAAACCAGAAGAACTACAGAATGAATTCAGAGAAGTCCTTACGGATTAATGTAAAAAGAGGCTGCCAAAAACTAAGAATCAGAAAAAAGCAAACTAGACGTCTGAACTAAAGGTGAAAATTGCCAAGAACGGAAGAGAAGTCAAAGCCAAGGGAAACAAAAATTTCAGAAGAGGTAAGAGGCAGAATTAGAATGACAACTTTAAAGATATGGAACAAAGTTTAAAGTTGGAAACACGGAAAAACAAGGGAAGTCTTCCAAAAAAAATGAAAACCATCTCCAAGGAGGTTCCAACCTTGAACTGATCTGCTAAAGGATGCCAATGCACAGCTGTTTGGCCTTTATGCTGTGAGCTGCCCAGAATCGATTGAATTATGTCAGTGTCTAAATTAAATTAAATAAATAAATTGAACTGATCCAAAGGTGATCAAGCAAAGGTAGAAAGAAATATACTGAAATTTTGTCCAAGTACCAACGTTCGAAATATCTTGTTGGAAGGTTACAGGAACTGATGGTATGCTCAAAGAAATATGGCAAGCAACAGAAGAGTTGGTAAAGTTACAAACAATGATGCCTGCAAATATGGAGCATGACATATTGGAACATATTCACTCCATACATCAGAACCAAAGAAAGGAGACATAATAGACTATGCCAACTATTGAACAATGTTCTTGATTTCACAAGGTGGCAAAGTTATATTCTGAGTCATCCAGTGCAGATTAGAACCCCACATGGAAATGAAGACGCCAGATAGCTTTAGAAAAGGCTTAGGAACAAGAGATATTATTGCTGATGTGAAGCATCCAGCCAAATTTTCAGAGCTTTTACCTTTCAGGAATCTGCACCTCGTTTAGGGGAGCAGGAAGATAGACAAAGGGAATAAATTTCTCCTGCTAGCTCCAAATTTACCCATCCTGAGTTGGCAAGTCAAATCACTGTGCAGCATTTGAGATCCATGATAAGAAATAGATGATCCCAAGGTTAGTGAGTCATTTCAGAGGACACAGGAGACATTGTCCTTAGACAACAAATATGTAAGAAAGAATATTAACCTGTTACCACAGCTCTTCAAAGGGTAGAGAGAATCACGTGACCAAATGATTTTCCATAAAAAAAGAAAAAGAAAAGTTTCTGTAAAGTATATTGGCAAAAAGTGTGAGGCCCGGTTTTCTATGTGCAGAGGAAAACAAATCAGCAAAGCTCTGCTCAATCTACAATCTCTAAGGCTAGGGGCAAAGAACAGAAGAAAAAAAGAAATAGAGATTACCTGAGCTGAATGCTGATGGATAGAGAGATCTCTTTTTCCGATCTGTCTCAATATATACTTATTCAAAACAAAACTTATTTAGAAGTTGGTTCCATTCTGTTTCCATGGTTATAGTTTTAAGCAAGCCACACAAACATGTGGAGAGAGAGAAAAACAGGGTGGGTGAAGGGGTGGATGTCTATTGTTTACCTACACATCTTTAAACATCTTTAAGTATTTTAGTGTATTTTAGCTTTTTTTTTTTGAGCTATGAACTACAGTTTCAAGTGCAAAAACCTAAGAACAATGATAATCTAATATTGTCTATTTGCAACATGCAGAACAAATATACTTTCACTGGAATCCACCCAGATCACTTTCTTCAAATTTCTTTAACATTCGTTCCTTTAGAGATTGTTTAGACATAAGGAAAGTGAGGAAGAAACAGGAAATCCTGGTCAAAAAAATGGTTTGGCTTTGTGGAGTGGAAAGAAGCAGCTAAAAGCCAAAGCATTAGAATTCCTTGAAGCTTAATAAAGTATCTGCAAACTGAGTTGGGGAGAAAGCAAAATTATATCCATGCAGTTCTTTTCTAGTGAGGCCTCACTACAATGTCTGGACCCTAAATCCTGTAGGCCTAGTCCTCCAAAACCCCTGGTTGTCTGAATCATCATATTGTAGGAAGTCAGCACCCCACCACACAGAGAAGGACATATTTTGGGGAATATTAAAAAGGCAGAATATCATATTTCCCCAAGGTAATAATAGAAAAATCTTAGACAGAAACCAGCCCCCAGAAACCATCCACAAGTCTCTCTGCCCCAAGCAGAAACCAGCTTTTAGAAATGCAGATTTGGTTATTCATTCAGGAAGACTAGGGCCAGGAAGCTTGGAGCTGATGGAATTAGAAAGACAAAGATCCCTAAAATCTACATCCCCTACCCAAAATCTAAAGACATGACTTTTAGGACACAATAGGATTAACCCACCACCATTAGAATACCAAAAGGGCACACTCGAGCTCAGGTCAAACTACATTCCACAGGAACAGGAAGAACCTCAAATACAAAGCCCAAAGAAGGTATAAAAGCCCACCTATCCCAACTCCTTTTTGTCAACATGTTGTTGGTTCTGTTCTTCAATAAACAGAACCTTCTTTCCTAAGCAATCTCCATTTTATTTATTCCCGGCTTGGACTGGACCTGAAGATTTTTCTTTCAACAATATAATATACTGGTATACTCAATAAGAAGTGTTATCATTCATCTGATATTTGTAAATGTATAAAATCTTTATACAGATCAGAGATAGACAATCCTCTGGGCCTCGTTTAGTTCTAATTTCCATTTTTTTTGTGCCACCACAAGTTATGGTATAACAATTCAGTGACAACACATTGTAATGTCCTGGCAAATTTCAATTGGAAATCAAAATAATCTATTTGACACACCCGAAACAAAACTTAAAAAAAAACCAAAAAACTACCCCACATATACTTCAACTCAATTGCCATAGTCATGTCATTACATAACTCTTATAGCTCTTATCCATTCAAAATGCCAAAAAATAGTATGCTTGTCTGCAAAAAATATAAGCTGCATTTATTTAGAAAGTGAGACAGAGTTATTTATCACTAAAGTTGGTGCTCAGAGTTCCATGGCCAGGCAAGCACATTTCATAGAGATAAGAAAAAACAACACAAACAATAATGTCTTGTGTCCATTGGAGTGGTCCCATTCAGGTGACAGGCCATAATGCAGACAGAAGAGAGGGCATCCATAATGTGATGCATACAACGCTTGGAACTGCTCACTCTTAAAGTGACCTTGTTCCATTGGAAACAGCAATCTGTCAGCCTAGCATGGTAAGCCAGAAGAAATCAATGTGAAATAAGTCAGGAACACTTCTTTTGTTGCAAGTCTGAATGTGCTTCCCTACCTCACTTTATCTTCATATGAACTAGGGAGGAGTTTATCTGAAATGTTTTTCTCAAATTGGTTTCTGGGAAAGGGCACAAGCCTTTCTTATCTGACAGTTGCACTGATCGTGACTTTTCCATCTCACCTTCAAGGCCATTCCCTCTTCCCTCTGCATAATTAAAGGACAGTGGGACTGGGGTCGTATGGTGCTCCTATGCCCAGTTCCCTGTTTGTGGTAGAATATAGACCTGGCCTTGAGAAGGGGGATGGGATGAGAAACCATTATGAGAAGATTTTCATAAAAGATTATTCATTCCTGAAAAAGAGAAAAGCATAAAAGAGATATTCAAAATAATCCAAACTTGATTTTGTTTGGTAAAAAATAGAAATAAAGCTTGATAGGCTTTCACGATTCTGTTATTTTCACCAAATAACAAAAAAGAGTAATCCTTCTGATATCTGTTTCTTGCCCTTATCCAACTCAAGGGTGTTCGTTGTATCATAATGGTATTTAATTAGATTCTAATAAAATGAGTAGAAAATATGAGTAGAAAATATATTCTTGGTTTCCAATCAAAACTTCTTAGATGTGAATTTACTGCAGTAAAAGCTGCCTAAATTCATTGACAATTGCTAATGGCCAACTGTGAGAAATAAATATTAACAGAAAATCCTATCCTCAGGTTAAATAGCTCTTTCCCATGATATTTGCTTTGCAATATATTTTCTGAACAAGTAAGTTCCTTTTCTCTCCTTACAAACTGTTCACATCATTGCCATCCAGTGGCTTTAAAAGAAGCAACTTATTTCACACTTCACTTTAGTACAATCAAACAGGG
This sequence comes from Azemiops feae, assembly GCA_023970755.1. Classification (NCBI taxonomy): domain Eukaryota; kingdom Metazoa; phylum Chordata; class Lepidosauria; order Squamata; family Viperidae; genus Azemiops; species Azemiops feae. Next base: position 611,802 of record JALGBA010000014.1, read on the forward strand.
AGAATTTGTGGCAGGGTGAATAGTGATTGCCTTCTGAAGCCTCTGAACAAATTAACACCTGTAAAATAGTTGTTGCTTTCAAGCATATTTTATATGTTTTGTTTTCATAACGACTAAATATTAACATCTGGGCAATTATAAGTCTGGAGAAATCAGCCATTGCTTCTTTACTGAGAACCATCTCGCATATCAGGTTCTTCATTTAGACAAGCAGCAGGAGAAATTATTTATAGGGGTAAGGCATGGGATAAACCTACTGATCTTCTTCAAAGTTTCCTTCTCCAAACCAGCAATTATAGTATACATGAACAAGAAAAACAGCTCATGGGAGGAACAGAAGGGGCATTAAAAAATGTGCAGAAAAAGTTGTTTCTGAACTCTTGTTTTCTGATGAAAGTATAGATTGTAAAGCTGTTCAGTGTATCAGATTCAGTTCCAAAAAGACGGTTCAGTGCACAAAACAGCATGTCTGAAGCATGTGTTTGCAATTCCTCAAAGCAGTTGTGTCTTTTCCTGGCATCACATAGCAGGGCAAACTATGGCGATTTTTGCCTTAAGAAAACATATAGTTTTTATTACATCCAAGACCATTGACTGGATTCTTTTGTAATCTGTGGCTTTCTTAGTAACCATCTCAAAATCTACAATTTGAAGGCATCTGTCTTTTTTTGCTTGCCTTTGATCAATGTCCAGCTTTCAGAACCATACTGTCGAGCCCTCTGGGCTCGACATGAACAGGTGGGGGAGGGCAAGGAAGGCGTGTAGGGCGGAGGAGGATGGCAATAGCCAGCACCGTCAAGCCGCCGAGCAGATGGGGCCACCAAGCAGCTGACGAACCTTGGCGGCGTCTTTGGGCCGACGGCCAGCTGGCGAACCGGGCGCGTGCCTGTTTTCACTCCAAGCGGTGTGTTGAGGCCGCTGACCAGCTGATGAGCCTGATGACCAGCCTGGGGTCCTCCATCCCTACAGACAACCTTTGATGTAAACCCAGATTGGCTGGCGTTATTCCTCAGTTGGGCTATCAGTCACCTAGATCGCTATGCCCACCTTTACCCGTCCCAGTGGGCAATGGTGGGAGCTGTCGCGGTGGCCCTGCACGGGGAGGCCGTGGACTGGGTGGCCGATCTGCACAGCGACCACGCTCAGGAGCTGGCAGATGTGGGGTTGTTTTTGGGTGCTTTGCGGGCCCGCTTCGAGGACATGTCCAGGATCCAGCGTGCGGAGGGGGAGCTGCTGGTGCTCAAACAGCGAGGCCGGCCCGTGGCTGACTACGTCCGAGAGGTCCGACGGATGGCCGGCAAGCTGCGAACATGGCCAGAACGCTTGTTGGTTCACCAGTTCTGGGCGGGTCTGGACCGAGAGTTACGTCAGGCCTGTGTATACCACGGGGTTCCAAGCAAGCTGCAAGAGTGGTTCCGTGTGGTGCTGGACCTGGATACGGGCCTCCAAGAATTCCAAGCTAAGAGCAACGGGTCGGTAGGGCCATGCAAATCCCCAGAGAGACCAAGGGGGCCGGGACCAGAGCCAAGGCCTACCGCAGCAATGTCTCGTCCAGCGTTTTGGTGGTTCCGTTGCAATCAGCCAGGGCATCGCGCAGCAGAATGTCCGGTTCCGGTGTCCCAAGGCCAGCCAGACTCGACCGGGAAAACCACCCCCAGGAAAACCCCAGAGAAATCAAGGGCTGCACATCAGGCTGAGGGGTCCGTTCCCCGCAGAAAGCACCCGAAGACCGGAGAGGTCGCCGTTGTGACGGGCCACCAAGTGGTCGTGTACGATGACGACACAGAGGACACAGAAGACCCAATGGTGAGTGAGCCCATCCACCCATTCACCATCCCTATCGCATTGGTCAGTCCTCAATCAGGGAACCAGGGGAAGTATGACACCCTCATAGATTCCGGGTCACCTGGTGCCTGATTAGCGGGCCCGTGGTGAATCAAATGGGGATCAAAGTGAGGACCCTGGTGAAACCTGTGCGGTTTGAGCAGGTTGATGGTTCCCTGTTGGGGGGGGCTCCTGCTACATGCATCACCGAACCTGTACAGATGGAGATGGGTGATCACTGGGAGGTCATCCATTTCATAGTCGTCCCATCAATGATGGAGGCCATCATATTAGGCCTAGCATGGCTGGACAAGTGGGATCCTACGATCTGGTGGGAGGGGGGATACCGAAAGATTCGAATAGGTGTTGGTCCCCGGCCACCTCCACACGAGCAGGTCCAAGCAGGCAGGGAAACCCACAAGAGGAATGTGGGGGAGCAAGTCCCCTTCCCAACATCCAGGGGTGAGTGGAGGATCTTTGACACATACTTATTACTGAAAACATGGATGGCTCAAACTGTTCTGATCTTTGTTGTCATAGAAATGTCTGTAAGATCTAAAAATCTGTCATGAAGATTAATCTCCTGTTTACTTCTCCAGCACTTTGCCCATCTTCATCTATTCTTGAGTTCATAAAACAAAACTATCTATTACATTTTCTTCTACTGAAAATACGTTAAACATGCCAGATGACATTATCTCATTTTTTAAGAGACTGCATTTGCTCACTTGAGTAGACAAGTAAACAAGTAGAAGAGTTATATGCATTTCTATTTATTTGTCTTTTCACCATCAAGGTATTTTTTTCATTCCAGTCAAATGTAAAACCATGTTACTAGCCCAAGAACATACATGATATCTGGTGTGCTTTCAGTGCCAATTTAAGATATATCCATTCACCCAGGATTTTAGGCACATCTGTTCTACAATGTCTTTTGTTCCATTTCTGGAAAATAGAAATTGAAAAATATTTTCTATAGCACCATCTCTTGGTCACATAGACCTGACTAAAAGTTCCAGCCTTTCCATGGGAGAGAGCCCATCTCACTAGAAATAAATGAAATCAATCTTTTATTTTTTACAAAGAGATAAAATATAATCCCCATTGCTAACTTTAAATATTAACATTCAAATAGCCAGTGTAGATAAAGATAAATGACAGAGCTGTTCCAATCAAGGAAGAGAATTACAAAAGTAAAAACAGAGCTCCAGGAGGACCATAAGATGGTTTGCTACAGATGGCTCATTTCCTGCTAAACCACTAAAGAGATCCCAAATGATTAATACAAATTGCAAGATGATTCTACATAAATATTATAACATGCATACTACCTGAAAAGATAGGTACAGGCTAAGGCTTAATTCTTTAATTCATATAGGAAAAACACCTGTAAGCTCTGGTTAGAATGCAGTATTGCAGGCTGACTCTGCCCACAGCCAGGAGTTTGAGGCTCAAAGTTGACTCAGACTTCCATACTTCTGAGGGCAGTAAAATGAAGACCCATATTGTTGGGAACAATACACTGACATTGTAAACAGCCCAGAGAATGCTGTAAAGCACTATGGGGCAGTATATACGTCTATGTACTATTGCTATTAGCACCACACAAAAAAACCAAACCAAAGCTATAGTGCAGAATACAAGAGTTACATGTGTTAAATGTTCTTCTTTCTACACAATACTCTTTAAACAGATTTCCCCTTTTTATTATTTATTTATGCCACCCATCTCACTATCCAAAGCGATTTTTACCTGGAGTTCTGCTCAGTTTCCAGGAGATGGTCCATCCCATTTGTTTTACTGAGAGGATGATTGTATAAAGTTCAAATGAAACTGGGAAGCTTGTTCTCCTAGGGCAGGGGTGTCAAACTGCTGGCCCGCAGGCCGGTTTCATAATACGGAAGCCGCGCCCACCCGATTGCCGGCAATGGAAAAAAAGTTGCGATACGTTGCGACACATCACGTGACGTGGCGAGTTTGACACCCCTATCCTAGGGAAAATATCAACTCTTTGCTATGTTCCAACCTGGTGGAAATATTGAACTAAGCACACCTGACATCTATCACTCTACAATGAAGCTTAATGAAAGTAGTTTTGCATGGCTCAGAACAATCATATAGAAAAATGTGGCCAGGGTGTAATCTTTTAACTCCTGAAAAATCCCTTACGGGACATATAATCTTAACTTTCTTTATGATTACAAACTTAATGGCATGGAATCCTGCCCCACACAAATGCCAAGGTGTGGCTCTAGCATAACGTTTGTGCTCTAAAGGTTATTTATTTATGTATTTACTTTATTTAGTGTATGTTGTAGAACATATGGATAACAGTAATAAAAGTATATAGAAGGAGCATATATACTATGGTACATGTATGATGGAATAGGTAGTCAATTTTGTAAGGTTTGAGAAATTCAAGAAATTATATATAAGTTAAAAGGTTGCTCTAAACCAGGGGTAGGCAACCTTGGCTCTTTTGTGACCCGTGGACTTCAACTCCCAGAGTTCCTGAGCCAGCCATGCTGAGGGGAAAGGGAGAGGTTTCCATGCTGAGCCATGCTGGCTCAGGAATTCTGGGAGTTGAAGTCCACGAGTCATAAAAGAGCCAAGGTTGCCTACCCCTGCTCTAAACTAAAGGTTGTATTATGCGAGAGAAGCAGTAGATGCTGAGGGGTAACTCTTGAAGAATTCAATAGCATATTCTAGATACCAGGTATCAGTGATTATGGTCTCCCAGTGCTTCCTAAAGAACGAATTGCTCTGCTTATTTCAGAACTGAGATGCTAGAAGAGGTAGTGAATGCATAAGGCTCTGCTGCAGCTATAGGGTTAATCATCCATTCCAAAGTCACACATCCAACCAATATATCGATTGATTATTTCTTCTTTTTGGTCAACTGATGTTTAGGTGAATTCTACCTTCTTTTTTATATACTTATGGTGTTTTTGTTTACCTAGAAAAATGGAGTAATTCATGGAGATATGGAGCTAGACACAGAGTAATCCAACAAGAGAGGAGGGCTTTTTCGTTCAGTTGCTGCCACAAATTCCTTGCTTTTTAAGTGAACTGGCAGCTGCATTCTTTGTTCCATAGAAGACTATGGTCTGGAACAAGAGGCTTTCAGCAAAGACATCTCCAGCAATAAAGGCGTAATTTATTATTTTTCCTTGCTTGTTTAGTGAAGTTTTGACAAGAAACACAGACATCCAAATGGTGTGTCTGTCTGAGACACAATAAGTCAGAGGGTGGTCATCTTTGAAGGCATTTGATACATACTATGTGTATATGTTGAATAGGGTCAAGCAGCCATAACCCTTAACATGATGGGACAACAGCCCTACTGTTCATCTTACTGAGGCATAAAACTGCAAAGTTGACAGAAAGAAAGCTATTCTATTATCTATCTATCTATCTATCTATCTATCTATCTATCTATCTATCTATCTATCTATCTATCTATCTATCTATCTATCTATCTATCTATCTATCTACCTACCTACCTACCAACCTACCTACCTACCTACCTATCATCTATTAAATTTTATGGCTGCCCATCTCACAAGAAGTGACTTTGGGTGGCATACATCAAAAATAACGGAGGGATGGATAAAAAGGTAAATAATAAAAGTAAACTGTAGAAAAAGATGGGTTCTCAGTTTCTCTCTTCAGAAAAACACACAAAAATTTTCTTATGACTTGCCTGCTGAGGGAAATGAATACGAACTGAGGAGAAAGAAGGACAGCCTTCTCTAGAAGTTTCCTCAGCAATAGATGCGTCCCAATAAATGTTCCAGAGAGACATAAAAGCCATATATGTGAAGCTGGAGACCTCGTTGAAGAATTATTGGTTTTGCAAAGGGCACTATAAGATGAATAAGATTAGAGACTCTGTCCTTCCTATGCCAGCAAGACTTGATTAGGATTTAAGGGACAAAGAATAAAACTAGCTGAAGAACCTCATGACTTCTATAGACTTCCACTCTCCTAATATGGGAATTGCTATATAGCATTCTCAGAAAACTGTCTCAGCAGTTTCTTGAGGCATGGTGAATCTATCTGTAATTCTTCTCCTCAAGTCTGAAAAATGGCACAGAAAAGGTAGTGGAAAGCCATAATTTTAGGAAATGTGTAAAAAGAAAAGCAGCAACTTCAGTGAAAAATTCATTCTGTCCTTCAAGAGATTTTATTCTTAAATTTATGCACCAGTCCATTTTACACCCCCCACTTCACAAATGAAATCCAATCTCTAAAATCCTATAAAAAGCCTATGAAGCTCTTTCATGGCATTTCCTTGTTCATATAATAAAAATTGGAATGTGTCTAAATGTAATTATGATGTGACAACTGAAACTTTCTCTTCAGATGTTCAGGTGCTAGGCAAGTAATATTGCTTGCAAATGTCCCTCAACTTGTTTTGGAATAATTTAAATAACTAGAAAGAAATCTAAAATTCTTCCAATGATATTGAACCACCAAGTTTAATGTTACAAAGCAACCCCTACATTCATTTCTTCAAGATAGGATGTTCCGATCTATGAAAAGAAAATTAAAGAGTACCTTTCTAGTGGTCCTCAACAGCTAATGACCAGTTCTGCGTATAAATTAGAGACGCTTTAATAATTTCTAGAAGTAGATAATCATGTGAATAATAGTAGAAAAAAACTCCCTGTTATAGTAGGTGCTGTCCAACTAAATGCTCAAATTGCCATTTAGCAGACTATAATTGACTGGTTTGAGAAAAGATGACCACTTCAACATGCTTGACAGCTTTGCTTTATTTTTCACATGCTATTGCAAGGAATTCAGTCTGTCATTGTGGGAATCATTATTACAAACTGCTTTCAAAAACTACAGATTTCATAGGCTGGTCTTTGTTAAGCCAAATTTATTCAAAAGATTTCAGCTACATTTGATGATGAGAATTATGATTTCATTATTATCTTTTATTCATTAAACATGAACCTCAGTCAACTGAACATTCAAATTGGCTGACGCTGATGGCCGACACGGGTTGCTACCAGCATCCTAGGTGTCAGCCAGGTACCTTCTCAAAATATAAGATGTTCCGAGTAGCGCAGTTCTTTGCAACATTGCTGGAGTTATTGCAGGAAGCTGCAATTTCTTGATGTATTTTGCAAAGTTTTTGGACATAGTTCCCAGTGCCCCGATGACAATGGGTACCACTGTTACACATTTCATCCATAATCGCGCAGTTTCGATGGCCAGGTCGCGATATTTCGTAATTTTTTCCAGTTCTTTTTTTTTATTATTATTATTAGTTGTTGTTGTTGTTGTTGTTGTTGTTGTTGTTGTTGTTGTTGTTATTATTAATAATAATAATAATAATAATAATAATAATAATAATAATAATAATATATGCAGTGCTTTTCACTGTGTAAATGGTTCATATACATTTTCTTCTGATTAATCTTACCAACTTCTTTTAAGTCAAGTGAAGTCAAGCATTACTGTCATCATTCTACATTGTGCAAGTAGGACTAAGTCAGAAATGCAATATGCACCTAACCGTGGTGAAAACATGCCTTTGCAAAATAATTTCTCTGCCTTGATGTTACCTTTTCCATGATTTAAGATAGGTATAAGAGGGCCTTACTTAGATTTTTCATTATTCACCATCAAGTTGGTGTTGATTCTTGGCGATCATATAGGTAGACCTTCTCCAAGATGATTTGTCCCCAATGTGGCCTTGCAAGTCTTCCAATGGTTTAACCATTACCGCTGTAATGGAGTCAAAACAACATGCTGCTGGTTTTCCTCTTCTCTTTTCTCCACCTTTCCCAGCATTGTGGACTTCTCGAGGAAGCTGGCTTTTCACATGATGTTTCCAAAATACTTTAATTTGAACCTAGTCAATTACTCTGGATTGATTTGTTCTAGGACCCTTTTTTCCTTGGCTATCCTTAGCTTTTATCAGATAGCTTCTCCACACTAAAGTTCAAGACCATCAATATTCTTTTGATCCTACTTCCTTAAGATTTTACTTCTTCTTCCATAGTGTCCCAAGCAATACTATTGACTGTATGATTCTACTTTGTGTAGGTAAATACACGTTACAGTATCTAAATATCTCTTCAGATTTCCAAGGCCTTTATTGCTGCCTAACTAAATCCTAGTCTATGGCATATTTCTTCACTTTTGATTTTTTTACTATTGATAGTCAGATTAGCAGGTGTAAAAGGGAGTTATAGTCCATCTTAAAAGGCAGAAACTACTATATACAGGACCTCAGTAACTTCATTGTCAATTCTATGGCTATCTGTTGTACATGTTGTCATTAGCGATTCTAATGTTAAAAATCAAAAGCTATGGAAAAAGACTTGGAAAAAATTGGAACTTTGATGTTATATGTGTTGATGGCAGAAAGATTACTTTATGCACAAAAATGGAAGGGTACTTCGATCCCCACAATGGATGAATGGCTGCAAAAGCTGATGGAGTTAGCAGAGATGGCTAAATTGACTGGTTTGATAAAAAAAAAACAACCCATTACTTTTGTTTCTACTTGGAAACCGCTTCTGGATTTTGTGCTTGAGGTGGAAAAAAATGAAACTTTGATTTTGGGTTTTAACAATTAAATAGAAATGGCTAGCTTATACTATTATGTAAAAGTGAAAGTTGAGGTTTGATGTTATTATCTTATTCTACTGCACCAAAGGAAGTCGGACCTCAACGCCTTTTCTTACTTTTTCCCTTCTTTTCTACACTTTTCCCTTCCCTTTTCCCTCCCCTATTTTTCCTATTATTTCTTTTTGTATTTTATATTATAAACTAATAAAAAGGACAACTCTAAAAAAAATCAATCAATCAATCAGAATAGAGCTGGGAGGGATCTTGGAGGTCTTCTAGCTCAACCCCTTGCTCAAGCAGGAGACCCCATACCATTTCAAACAAGTGACTGTCCAGTCTCTTCTTAAAAACCTCCAATGATGAAGCACCCACAACTTCTGAAGGCAAGCTGTTCCACTGGTTAATTGATCTCACTGTTAGGAAGTTTCTCCTCAGTTCCAGGTTGCTTCTCTCCTTGATTAGTTTCCATCCATTGTTTTTTGTCCTGCCTTCTGGTGCTTTGGAAAATAAGTTGACCCCCTCCTCTTTATAACAACCTCTCAAATACTGGAATACTGATATCATGTCCCCTCTAGTCCTTCTTTTCTCCAGACTAGAAGCTAACCAGCTTCTCAGTATCTTCATTGTCAACTTTGTGGCCGGTTGTTGTACATGTTGTCATTATTTGAGTCTTTTTCGTGCTTAATCTTACTTCTATTTTTTTCACCATGCTTCTTAATTTTCATTACTAGAGTTTGGACTTTGAGCTATTAGAGTAGTGTCATTAGCTTAGCAGATGATACTGTTGTCGCTTCTTCCAGTTTTAAAACCATTATCAGCTCGCTGACAATGTTGGACAAACTGGTTGAGACCCAGATTGATCTAGTGGTTAAGGCACCAGGGGGTAAAGCAGGAGACCCTGAGTTCTAGTCCCACCTTAATCATGAAAGCTGACAGAGTGATCTTGGGCTAGTCAGTCCCTCTCAGTACAACTCACCTCACAGGTTGTTGTTGTATGGAAAACAGGAGGAGGAAGGTACTATATGTTCGTAGTTTCAGTTATGTATAAAACTAATACAAATAAATAAAGGTGGGATACAAATAAACAAATAAATAATAAAAATCTTCTTCCAATTTCCCGCTATATTGACACCATGCAAGAATAGCCTTGAAGTGTATAAAAACTGTTTGGTCTTGTCATCTTTATTTTAGAAGAAAAGCATCTCCCGGAAACAAAAGCAGTAGAGGCAGGATAGCAAGGAGGATAACAAATTACACGACAATATATTTTTCTGCTGACTCAAAGCATTCTCAGCAGAGTGAAGGGGATTAAAAAAAAACCCACTTCACACATATAGCAAAGGTGAGAGGCGTAGCCTCCGAGCAACTACGCCACATAGCTCTTTTGATCCTGAAATTGTTCATAATCTTTTCCTTTACTTTCCATTATGAGTTAATAAAATTTGCATCAGATTTAGATGCACCAAAATCTCACATTGGGGGAGGGGGACTTCCTTATTCATGAAGAATAAAACTACAAATAAAAATGAATAAAAATTTCAGCAAAACTGGCACTCAATTCATTACTCCAGCTGTATTGGTTTCCTGCTAGGCTGAAATTTCTAGGCAGAAGATACTTAAACAGGTCTGTCAGCTCGTAACAGGTTTGATTATCTTAGCAGCAGCAAGAACAGCTTATGCTAAGAGACGTTCTCCAGTCCACACAAACCATTGAACTGTTCCAGATACATAACTAGTCATTGGGTCTCTTCACACATTCAGAACGAGTAAAATAAAGCTTAGTAAAATAAAATCAGCACTAAAAATAAAGAAAGTACGTGAGAAATAATACAGATGGGGCCCCTCTGGGGGAGAATTTTGTGAGAAAGGAAAAAGTGAAAAGAAATTAAGTTCTAGCACATTATTTGAGGGGACTAAAGATTAAAACTGTTAGAAGTAAAAGGAAGGACCATAAAGTTGGGTTATTTGATCAAGTTTTAAATAGATAGGTTCTCTGTAGTGATTTTTTGTTGATATCAAAGTTCAAATGAAATGGCTTTAAGGATTTGTTTATAGATAAGAGATGGGATATGGAAAGTTGAGATCACTTGTATTGTAAGAGAAGGTTATTAGTTACTAAAAATGTTTGTACCTGTTGTATAAGGTGGGTTATAATTGGTATCCTAATTTCTTTATATTTTTCTTTTCTTTTTCTTTACTATATTCTTATTTTTAAATTCTGCACTGTCACTTTTTCTTCTGTTTGCTTTTATTTTTGTATTTGTTTTATTCCTATAATTTTAAGTTTTTATAAGATTACTATAAAAATAAGACAGAGGGAAAGATAGAAAAAATAATTGTAATTAAGGAATACTTAAGTAAAGTTAGAGATGTTTAAATGAAAGAAAGATCCATGTCTGGAAACAACTTTCTGCTCAAGGATCAAATGGTGATGAACATACATACAAGCCCATCAGTTCAGCATCTTAATGCTCACCCAGACTCCACTTTTATACAGGTTATCCTATTATATAGGTTACTATATAACCTGCTCTCCACACCTTGCTTCTTATTGTCTATGGAGATTCTCAGTCATCCAGGTCATGGTTGTCCCAAAGGTGCTTTTTCAAGAGGCAACTGAACTTTCTTGTTTTTCTTTCAAGAAGCTTCTTCAGCTTCCATTCCCCACCATCCAGTCAGAGCAGAAGAAGCTTCTTGGATGAGAAGTGAAACATCTTCAAAGAAAAACAAGAAAGTCCGGTTGCCTCTTGAAAAAGCACCTTTGGGACTTGCTTCTTATTGTTGCAAATGACTTCTAGTAGATATGAAACTTGAAAAATATGATATTCTAATCCTCAATTAGTTTTTATAAACATGTATAGTATAGGAAATAGCCAACTGTTATAAAGAAGAGTAAACTTACAGAGCTTGGAACCCTGTCAAAATTTCTGTCTCATCTGAGGGTAAATCAATCGATTACAATTGCTTACAGTTCAGAAATTGATTTCCCAAATATATCTGTTCATAAAATACAAAAAGGTGCACTTAAATTTTCCAAGATAGCTTAGTACTCAAGGGAAAATAATAGTTCAAACAAGCAGACTAGACATAACCTGGCTTGAATTTCAAGTGTACCCCTGCCAAACCTATGAGTTGACACGTTTCCATGTTAAGGAAATGTGGTTGTTCCTCAAGAGCGTGTTGGAGCACTGCATGACCTTAATGAGAGAAGGCAACTGTGTCTGAAACAGAAAATGCATAGTGCCCTTTTTTTGCAAGCTTCTGGAAAATGCTTCTTTTCCATTTTGCGATTTCTTCCTGCTGAAGGAGCAGCAGGGTAACTGAATCCCTCCTGTTTTCATAGATCACTAAAAGATTCCTCCATCTGTTGCTGAAATTGGAGCAGTGAGGAAATACGAACTTTTTTAACCTTCTCTTCATGAATCTTAAATTAGACAGCACATCACAGAACTGCTCAGAGTCCTCAGATGTCTCTTGTTTCAATGCAGCAAGGGTTTAAAGTGAGGGGTGTTTTTTTGTTTTTTTTTACAATTGTAACTGGCAGCCTCTTTCACACACAATGGTTGTATTTCCCTGTAAACATTTTTTACCTTCTGCTTTTAAACCTCTCATTCCAGACGCTGAATATTACCATGCTGAGCCCTTCGATTCTGTTGTAGAAATAAATTAGGTTCAGCCTTTAGAGATGGTTTAGGTTGGAAATAACAATAGGGTGCCCCCTGGCTTCTTTTTATTCTCCAGGAATGTCATTGAGTTCCATCTGGATCCACAGTCATTCTTAGGCATAAAGAGGGCAGGCATGTTGTACTTTAATGCATTTTCAGCTCTCTTATGACCCATTCCACACAAAAAGGAATGGTTATGGCTTGAAATGAGAAGTTTTGGGGATGGAACGGATCAATAAGCAAAGCACTCGAAGTTAACTCACATAGCAGGAGGAAAATGGAGAGGACAAAAATTCTGGTTGGGGTGACCTATCTAGACCTATCTAGACCTATCTAAAACTAAAGGCTTTTTAACATTCACCACTGAATTCGTGAACTGAGAAATCGGATGGACACTTTCTCCATATTTCTTCAAGGGAAAGAGACAGTCTTCAAGCATTATGTAAGGGCTTGGCCCCAGTTTATCAGTGACCTGAATACCATTTCTGAAAAGACTCCATGGGAGGGTTTCCTTTGGAATTAAGTTGTTGTGAGGAAAAATAGGAGGTGAGAGCACTTTTATACGCCACCTTGAGCTCCTATACAAAATAAAGGCTATAAATCTAATAAGCGAATGAGTATAAAAGCCAAGAAAGATTATTGTACAATAGAAGAAGACATTGGCAGAAACATTCCTTGGCTGCCTCATAACTGATAAGGGATGCCACACTCTGTCCATTTAATTCCTCTTAATTCTTCTTCTTCTTTGCAAGAATTTTTTTTTTTTTTTTGTCAGACTGAGTGACTAACTGAAAAAAAAAAATGGCAGAAAATCTATCTGCCTGGTTTTAGACTGCACAGGATATACAAAGAAGAAAGGAACATTGGCTAAATGTGGTGGAATAAATGAGTTAAGGAGATGACAAGGCAACAGGAAAAATGCCAGAAATCTGTGCAGATGTTTGGTTGCAGATGTTTGGGCGTGAAGTGTGAGTGAAGGGAAAATAAGAGAGCCCTGCTCTGAAGAATGGAGAGGAATGGCTGAGATGGTTGGGTCTTGTATGACAAAAGCAGAGGCTGCAAGAAAGTGCCAAGAATTCTCAAGGAGAGCTGTGGGTTCAAGAACATGAAATAACAGAAACCCTGTGGTTTAATCTTATTTAATCTCATGGCCTCCGGATGGGTAACCTCCATAATCTCACGCAGGTAGTCCTCGATTACGGCCACAACTGAGACCAAAATTTCCATTGCTAAGCAAGGTATGAATGAGTAGCACCTGATTTTATGACCTTTCTTACCACAGTTGGTAAATGAATCACTGCAGTTGTTAAGTGAACCGCATGGTCGTTAAGAGAATCCGGCTTCCTGCATTGACTTTGCTTGTCAGAAGCTGACTGAAAAAGTCGCAAAGGGTATTCACACGACCCCAAGATGCTGCAAACATTGTAAATACATTCCAGTTGTCAAGCACCCAAATTTTGATCACGTGACCATGAGGATGTTCCAATAGTCGTAAGTGCGAGGACTGGGTGTAGCTCACTTTTTTCAGTGCTGTTGTAACTTTGAGCGGTCACCAGACAAATGGTGATAAGTCAAGGACTACCTCTATAGCAGTGGTGGCGAACCTATGGCAGGCGTGCCAGAGGGGGCACTCGGAGCCCTCTCTGTGGGCACGCGCGCCTCGCTCTTTGGCTAAGTCTTCGCAGGAAAAAGCCATTTCTCAAGCCCCTTCCTAGCCAAAACAAGCCTCCGGAGCGAGTGCGCTGTTTTCAGCTTTGAATTATATCAAATCTGACACCAGAAACAGACTAACAGATGACCTGAGTGCTGCATGTGTTGCTCTCAAACTTACAAAGTATGAGCCAAGGTTAGACAAATGATCAGCATGCATACAACAGCAAAAATCACAGTAATTGTTCAAAAGCATGCCAAATGCAAACTTTTACCTTTCAGTAAAAAGTTGTTTGTATCATTGAAAGCTTTGTTATTGTGTTTTTCTTTTAAGACAAAAGATGTCAATGTACGAGTTGTTTTTTCTAAACTAAAACCTCAGTATTCAGATTAAATTGCCGTGTTGGCACTTTGCGATAAATAAGTGGGTTTTGGGTTGCAATTTGGGCACTCGGTACCTAAAAGGTTCGCCATCACTGCTCTATAGGCTCAGAAAGAGGGTCCATTATACCTCGGCAAACCAGATACGCTGTCTCATTATGACAGGTGGGAAGGATGAGAGAACATCTGGAGTGAATGCCAAGATATTTACTCCCAGTAGGATCACCCAATGCACAAAGGTCATCCAGACTGCCCAGTTAAAGCAAGCAAGTACTTGTATCAGGCAGCAGCAATATAGGAAGATGATGGAAGCAGACAGTCACTTTAGCAACAACAGCAAATACATCATTTCCCTTACTGAACAGATGAAGACAATGGAAAACCACTTCTCTATTTTACCAAGAAAACCATGTGAGTATACAACTTAAAGAGATTGATGATATAGTATCATATGATGGGCCTCTCAGGTCGGACGGCACTCCACATGCTACTAAGAAAACTGAGCATCTTTCAGAATATTAATAGTGTTTATCGTGTAGCTAGCTTAAATCCTTCAGGAAACCTAGTTGTTGATGTTGCATTGCGGGAAAAGAAAATCCGAAGCTGCAAAGACCAAATTACAGTGGGAATGTGTAACATAAGAAACATCAACATGGGAAAAGTCAACACAATGAAAGAGGAAATAAACCAGCCACACATACACATCTTAGGTATCGGCAAATCGAAATGACCTAGAAGTGGACACTTTCAGTCAGATCATTCTGTTTACTACTCAGGACATGAAGAAGAAGAAATGATGATGCTTTCATAGTTACAAAGGATATAGTAAAGGTCAATTACTAAATAATATCACATAACTTCACAGAGAACCGTTTTATATGGTGTTTATCCAAGCTTATTCTCCATCCACTGATGCAGAAGAAGAGGAGGCTGATAGGTTTTATGAACAAATATAATTTGGAATCAACAGGATGTGCAAGCAGGATGTACTGCATGGGGTTGAAAATTGGAATGCCGAAGTTGGAAATACAGGTAGTCCTCGACTTACGATCACAATTGAGCCCAAAATTTCTGTTGCTAAGCAAGACAGTTGTTAAGTAAGTTTTGCCCCATTTTACGACCTTTCTTGCCACAGTTGGTAAGTGAATCACTGCAGTGGTTAAGTTAGTAATAGGATTATTATCTGGCTATCTCATTGACTTTGTTTGGCAGAAGGTCACAAAAAGTGATCACATGACCCCGGGACATTACAACCATCATAAATAAGAGCCAGCTGCTAAGCATCTGAATTTTGATCACGTGACCATGGGGATGCTGCAATGCTTGTAAGTGTGAAAAACGGTCATAAGTCACTTTTTTTCAGTGCCAATTTAACTTGGAACAGTCACTAAACAAGTGGTTGCAAGTCAAGGACTACTTGCAGTAATAAGAAATAGAGTTGGGCTCCATGGTCTGGAAACAGAAATGAAGCAACAACATGACTTACCCGTTTCTAACAATCCCGTGATTTCTTCATGGCTAATACATTCTTCAAAAAGCCAAAATAACACCTATACATGGATATCATGAGATGGAGTGCACAGAAATCAAATTGACCGTATAATTGGTATAAAAAGGTGAAAGAGCTCAGCTATAACCAGAAACAGGGCCTGACCATGGAACAAATTTTGTACTGTTCATCTGCAAGCTCTAAGTCAAACTAAAGCCAGGTAGTTCCCATGATAGGATTCTGAGGATATATCTGCTGTTTTTAAGGAGATCACCTGGAATTACTCTGAAGTCCTGAGCTCAGTGATAAGGAAACAGAGGAAATTCAGAACGAAATCAAAGAAGTTGCTCAGAATCAATGTGTAAAAGAAGGTGTCAAGAAAGCAAATGGACGTCAGAACAAACAATAAAAAATTGCCAAGAAGAGAAAAGGAGCCAGAGCTTGAGCCAAGAAAGAGAAAAATCTCAGGAGGTAACTTAACAAAGACTTCCAGAGTGCTGTTAGAAGAGACATGAAGTGGCATTACAACATCTGCAAAAACATCAAAGAGGGTAACAGGGAAAGAGAAGAAAAGATCCCCAAACTCAGAAGGAGGTTCCAAGTTCAAATTGATATGCTAAAGGATATTGACGGACAGATGGCAACTGATTCAAAAAAGAAAGGCCAAAAGGAGTTTCAAAGGACTAAAAGGAGTATATTGGAGAAGAGGTGCCCAAATACAAGGTAGCTTAGAACATATTCCCTACTTACCAGAACTTAAAGAAGATGAAGTCAGAACGGCATTCTTTTCATTGCCATGACAGAGGGCCATAGAATCTGATGCTGCATTTTCATAAATATGCCAAGCAACAGAAGAAAATTCTATAAAGATTGTAACCAAACTATACCGGCAAATCTGCAAAATGACACATTGGCCCATAGGTTGTTATGATTTTAATAATTCCAAAGAAATGACTTAGCAGAGTGTGCAAATTATAATACAAAATTCTTAATTTCATATACTAGAAAGATATTTGGAATCAGCCAACACAATTAAAACCACTACATTGAAATGGAGATGCCAGATGTTCATGCTGATTTTAGAAAAGGCTGAGGAACAAGAGATATTACTGCTGATGTACGATGGATAATTGAGAAAGCCAAAAATACCCTCAAAAGCTATTGTGTGCTTCATTGCTTTATTGGAAGGCTTTCAACTGTGTCAATCAAGTCAGATTGTGAAATGTCCTTAGGAAAATGGGGATCCCAAAACATCTAATTACCACAAGAACCTACCACAAGGACAAGAAGCTACAGTAAATACTGAACAGGGCTAAAGAGATTTGATTCCAGATTGGCACAATGAGACAAAGCTATAAGAGGACCACTGGTTTGAAAGAGGGGGTCAAAGAGGCCATCTATGTTAAAATTGAGTAGCCCTCTCTCAATGGGGGGCAGGGATACAGTACCACCTATCTCCTATTTACAACATAGATCTTTCAGCAGTTCCAAGAAGGTTCCACACCCATTTGCACTCTGATTCAGGTGACTCTGAGGATACAGATAAACTTCCAAGTGGCCTCAATGACTATCAGAAAGAATGCTAATGACCAGATGATTGCAAGGAATATAAATCCTTCCATTCTCCACCGTTCAGCCAGAATTGAAGAAGCTTCTTGGATGAGAAGCGAAACGTCTTCAAGGCAAAAGAAAGAAAGTTCAGTTGTCTCTTGAAGTTGTCCTTTGGGACAACCGTGACCTGGATGACTGAGAAACTCCACAGACATTGAGACAAAACTATATACTCTCCTCTTTTTATTCAACCTAAATGCTGGATATACTGTATATATAGAAAAGTTGGATTTGGAGAAGATGAGGATTGTTTTTAAAAGTGAAGATACACTACGCTGAAGATACCACTCTGGTAGCTGAGAACACAAATGAAAGGCAAGCTCTAGTAATGACAGCCAAGAACTATGACATACACATTAAATTGCAGGAACACAGTCGTTTTGAATTGTGGCAAGATATAGATAGCGTAAGTAAATAAATGCCAATTTGATATAGAGATTAGACTGAGAACCAGGCTAACTCTGGAAAGAAAACACTCAAATCCTCTCATAGTCATGGAGCTCACGCAGATCTCTCCGCTTGACTTAGAGTTCTTATGAAGATAAAATAAGAGAATGAGCTGCGCATATCACATTGTGCTTCTACGAAGAAATTTGCAATAGATTGAAACCCTCCTTCCAAGGATTAGGAGAAATTCTAGGGAATGAAATAAGTATCTCAAGCCTCTGCAAGTCTTAAAGCATCCCCAGAAACCTTTCAATCTTCCTCAATCATCCAACGCATTTAAAAAAGGGAGGGCTGATATATAACTCCTGAGGTGCTACAGGCTTCCCAAGTGGCACTGGAGACCATGGGCTGCCCAAAACATTAGAGAACTAGATGGCTCAATCATCTGACTCAGCGTAAAGCTACGTATAGCCTTAAGGCATTGGGAAAAACAGCTATTTCTCATGACAGCAAGAAAGCAATTTTGTATTTTGTTTGCAGATTACAACATGCCAGAACAGTTTTTCAATCTTCATCAGGCAACGGCTGTGGCAAACACCGAAGATAATCTTTGTACGATGGCATCCAGACTAAAGCAGGACGTATGGGCTCAACTTTGTTTTCAACAAGTGGCATACTCCCTACTTTCTCCTAATTACCCTGACTGTTAAAAGCTGCTGTTTAGGAAGAATGTTTCTACCTGGTTCTGCTCTCATCCTAGTACATCGATGTCTTATGAAGATTTGCCCTTGTGAGTCGAGTTCCACAAACCTTCCCTTCCATTTGGCTGTTTGAGGTCATGTCCTTCTCGTAGTGTAAAGGAAAGGAAAGCTGAAGTAAAATCATAAGCACAGCTATGGTCATGCGATTTTTCATTTAGTGACTGAAGTGCCGTTCCCAATTGCATTCACTAAACAGAGACTGCTTGTACTGTAATTATTATACCCTACATCTTGTGTTAGAAATGCAATTATATATACAGGTAGTCCTCGATTTACAACCATAATTGAGCCCAAAATTTCTGTTGTTAAACGAGACATTGTTAAGTGAGTTTTGCCCCATTTTACGACATTTCTTATTACAATTGTTAAGTGAATTACCACAATTGTTAAATTAGTAACGAAGTTGTTAAGTGAATCTGGCTTCCCCATTGACTCTGCTTGTCCGAAGGTCACAAAAGGTGATCACATGACCCCAGGGACACTGCCACCCGTCATAAATGAAGTCAGTTGCCAAGCCTCTGAATTTTGATCACATGTCCATAGGGATGCTGCAACGGTCATAAGTGTGAAAACGGTCATAAGTCACTTTTTTCAATGCCATTGTAACTTCGAATGGCCACTAAATGAACTGTTGTAAGTTGAGGATTATCTGTATTTAATAAGATATAAAACCCCGGTCAAGCAGGACTACACAGACAATAATTGCAACATTCATTTGAAGGAGCCATTCTTCTCAGGGCATAATGAAAGAATATTTAATTTGAGAGCCATTACAACCCAAAATGTGTAGGATCTCTTGATGTTGCCCTTAGAGCAGGCATGTGAAACTCGCGACGTCACATGACGTCGCGTGATATATCGGGACTTTTCCCCATTGCTGGCAATGGGGTGGGTGGGGTTTTGGAGTGACGCATCCGGCCCGCGGGCCGGCAGTTTGACATGCCTGCCTTAGAGGATATAAACATACTGAAACTGAATAGTGTTCTTAGGAGAAAAATTCAATGAAACAGAAATAAGTTTATATGGGAGAACCTCCTTGCTGCTTTCTGGGGGGGGGGGTTGTGCTTTAAAAAAAAATCTCATCACCTTCCCCCACCACCCAAAAATCCCACATCTGAAGAGAAACAGCATGAATTATACATTGCTGAGAAACAGGAAATTATACGCTCTAGAAGATATCCAGCTACCTGCTATGGAAATAGGACAGAGAAAGCATAAATTAAATAGTGTCTAGGGTAGAAATAGAAAATGAAAACATATTCAACATTCAATTGCAGAAGAAATATTTTAGATAAATTTTATTCCACAAGCAGCACTCCTCTTTCTTCCTATTTGTTATTGATACCAGGTTGCATTAGAAAATAAGATAGGCAAAATTCAATTTACATTTCAAATTGTCATTTCTCTTGCTTCAGAAAAAACTATATGTCCTAAATACATAGTCAAGAAGAATACATAATGTTTCTTTGGAGTATAGAGAAAAACAATCTGTAACCATCATTTGTTGTACATTTAAAGTGCGACATTGCACTTTAGCTCTCAGAAGTCAGATGAAAGCAGGGGCAACAGATTTTGCAGGTTAGATTATTTTCAGACTTGCCTTTTGTTCTCATCCTACAATCTCGCCTCTATTATGCTATATATAAAAGCTTTCAAACCATCACAAGTGATGAAATACAATTTCTTATTGTACCAGCAGAATGAGCTTTGTGGTAAAAATTCAGTAACACAAAAAATATAATTTTGATGTTTGATGTCTGAAATTTTCATCCCAGGAGCAGTATTGAATATTGGAGATTTTTCTCTCAGAAAAATATCAGTTCATCTGGTTGTAGAATATTGGTCTGATACAAAAGAGCCTAGCCCAGGCTATGCTGCTTCTCTGAGTCTGATCTTTAGAAAATCTGGTTACAACCTTCAAATATTTCCTCTAAACCATCAACTATATTCTACCCAGCCGCACAACCCCGCAGCCCACCTCCCAGGACTGATGTCAGGCATTTGGTTCATCTTGGTGCAAGGCAGTTCTAGCCCTGTCCACACACTTACCACAATCTGTGAACAGTTTGTCATAAATGCAATATCAAATATCCTAGTCCAAAATTCCCAAGCCCATGAGATACACTGGGACTATATCTCCCAGTATTCCAAAGCAATTCATGGCCATGCTGAATTCTGGGAGTTGTAGTTCCACCACATTTGAAGGGCCATATTTGAAGGCCCCTGTTTTGACAAAGTTACCAACTTTGTTTTAAAACCTTGAATGTTTAGCACTCGATTTGAGGAGGGACCACCTATATTGTTATGAGCCTATCTGGGTGCTGTGACATTCCCTGTTAAGGATGCCTCCATTTCCAGGGACTATTTGTTGCGCATGCAGGAAAGGATCTGTCTTTCTCCCAAGCTGAGAAAGGTGATCCCCTTGTCTCTCCAACGTTAGAAAAGAAGTTTCAGCAAACTTTTAAAATGAAATCACTTACTGTATCTCTATCGTTGTTTATTTTATTAATTATGTTATGATTCTTGTTTTCTGTTAGTTTTAGGGAAAATAAGGTTTAGCCATTTTGATCATTCTGTGGGATGGAAAATTAAATAAAAGAAGCAGCTATTGAATGAAATGCAAGCACAATTTTTTCTACCAAATGCCATAATTTCATGAAGGCTGAACAGCAAGGAATGCTTTTAAAATCTTTATATTTGGGGTTGTTCTTTTTTTCCTAGGCCTGGAATTTGGCAATATGACATATTGTACTTGTGCTCACTTAAATTGAAATAATTATTGGATTAGCATTTTCATAATATTGTCACATTCTATATACAAAAGGTACATAATTCTAATATAAATTAAAATTAGTTCAAATTGGAAGATGTTTCCTCTGCCTAGTTATGTTAAAATTCAAAGGTTATAACTATTGAACAAGAAACCTGGGTGTTGATTTCTTCCAAATTAATACAGCCAACGCTTTTCATAAAAAAGCTTTTTTCAGAACTTCTTTAGAGCTATGATTTAGACTGTTGTCATTAATACTAAATAGGTATCTGTGAGATATGCAGTTAAAATAGGGATTTAAATGGGATTAATTCAAATGAGAATTAGACTGAGGAATTGAAATCTATCTTCATACATAAGGATTAGAAATGTAACCTAGCATATTCATAATGGGGGGAAAATTACTTAGCTGTCAGAATAGTTTTATTTGTCTCAGGAACTGTTCCAATGAAATTCAATTACTCATTTCTAATTAATAGTAATAATGAAAAACACGTTCTAATGATTTCTGTTTTGTGAAGGTTCAGAGATATGCAGAATATAAAATGGCATCCGCATTCTCTTTAATCATAAGCTATTGGCAAACTGTATTATACTTTAGATTTTATATTCTAAATAAGTTGTTTAAAGATCCTTACAAATAATGATTCTTACTGATTCAGACCAAAAAAATGTTTAACAAGTCCAGCTTTCTGCTTCTCATACTGGTTAAACAGGTGACCTTAACAAGGCAAAAGCATTAGTAATTACCCACACACTTACTATATGTTTTGTCCATGCAGCTTTCAGTTTGATATGTTCCCCAATATTTCTCTGAAATATGTCCGTTAAATGAATGCAATCTTAAGGAAGGGCATGAACTAAGGAATTTCGCAGAAGATTGTTCCAGAGGAAACCTTTATTGTCTTCCTGAAACTTGACCTTTCTAAATAACTAGATGTGTTCTCTAAGCAAGAGAAGTAATTCCAATTTCTTTAATCTACAGATTGATTTAAGATGACCTTTCTCAGTTTGGTATCCCCACAAATGCATTAAGATGGTTGCTCATACAGTTCTAGCCAATGCAGCCATATATGTTTAGTGAATTTCTGTGGCTATTCATGGAGCATCTACAGGGCAGGCAAAAGTATTAAGGATAACATGGGATAGTCATGTAATCCCTGATGGAAATTGTTGTGACCCTAGACATTTTATTTCAGAAATCCTCTGGAAGCAAATAGTAACAGCCATCTGTTTTTTGTGTGGTAGTGTCAGGTACAAGCAACCAGATCCACACGTGCAGAGTTCAAGCTAACTACTTTATTATATTCTGCCTATTACACAGGAACCTTTCCAGACTGCTTGCCTTATGTTGGGAACAAAAAGATAAAGCTCAATGAAGCTTGGAGAAAATCAGTTCTGGTTCTCTTGTGACTATGCTAGGATTCAAAGCTAGTACCGCACTTGAGTCCTTCTCTCTGCCTGCTTGGCTGGGTGTTTCCCAATGTTGGAGAAAGAGAAAGAGCAAGGAAGGAAGAAAAGGGAATAAAGGAAGTGGAAAGAAAGAAAGAAAATAGAGTGTGCCACTTTTTCCACTGCTGGGTTTAGCCTCACCTCCTGTCAACTTTGTAGCTCAGTCAGGAAAAAAGCTTGTCCTGATATACGGTAAACATTTTCTATATAGAGGAAATAATCTTCTCAAAGGTTAACACAATAGGAGTGTTGCTAGGCTGTAGACATAGCAACAGCTTAGCATCAGCTGAAACGTTTGCAGAGGACTATCAGCAACTAGCAGTATGATTTTTCTTAAAAAAAAAAAGTCACATATAACTGCCATGCTCCATTATCTCACCAGTAATGAAGTCTCTAATTACTTCCTTCATTTGGTTTCTTCACTTTTTTTTTTTTTGCATTTTATCCAGCTTCTTTGTTGCAATCGTTTTTTGTTTTTTAACTGGTAATTGCATTGTGACCAGGAAATCAGTCAGTAGTTATTTTCTTGGGGGCAAGTTTTGACTTAAAAGAAAATACTTTACATTGTTAGATATAGTATGTAAGAACAGTTCCTTTTAAAAAAATTAAAAAAGAAACTATTATCATTCAAAGAAGAAAAACATATACATCATAGCTTTATTCATATGATCAGATTCTACTTGTTCAGATAATAAAATAATTTATTGTGGCCTCTAGCAACCTAAAAGAAATAATGCTTATTGTTGTTGTTTTTCAAACATTTCAAACATGTTTTCTAATCAGATTTTTTCTTTGTTTCCTTTTAGCCCTGTTTTCCCATTCACAATTCAGCAGATATAAGCCTTCTAGTAGAATCCTTTCTTCATTTTTTTGATATTAATCTTATATTTTAGAATTAGCTGGTTATACCAAGAAACATAACACACATGGTAAATAATTATAATCAAGCCACTCACTTCAATTTGCTTCAAAATTTGCCACTTCAAGCTGTATTACTTGTTTCCCATCCTGTTGGGAAATAGTTTGGTTCTGTTTACCCCAAAGCAATTTACAAGATAATTATGACTTTATTGCTCCCTGATGGTATCCTAGAGTCAAACCCAATACAGCCCATCCCTTGAATCATTTAATACTGATAATATTACTCTATAATAGCAATAATAATTATAAAGTAATATAAATAATAACAGTAATAATGCATTATTACATGGCTGATTTCTACAAAAGATTAAGGGGAAGATGAATAAAGATAAAACCTGGCCATGGTTTACAAATGGACCATTAAACTAAGAAACGGAAGACTTCATTTTGGTTGCTCAAGAGCAAACTGTTCAAACGAACGCAATCAAGGCCAGAAATGAAAAAAATCATCAAATGATTCAAAATGCAGATTGTGCAAAGAAGCAGAATAAATAGTAGATCATATACTCAGCTTGTGCAAGAAGATTGCACAATTTGACTATAAACAATGACATAACACGGTTGCCAAAATAATTCAGTGGAACATCTGTAAAAATGATCGTGTGCAGGAATGAAAAATTAGTGGTAACCCAGGGTTGAAAAAGTAGTCAAAAGTGAGCAGGTTAAAATATTATAAGGTTTCCGAATACAGACTGATAAAGTATTGGCTCACAACACACCAGCTATAACTGTGGTTGAAAAAAAGAAAATGTGGATAATTGATGTGGCAATACCAGGGGATAGTAGAATAGAAGATAAAGACTTGGAGGAGATCACAAAGTATCCAGATCTGAAAAGATCATAGTTTAAACAAGCCATGGTGGTCCTAGTGTTTATCAGCACATTGGGTGCTATACCAAAAAATCTTGGATGGCACTTAGAAAGATATGTGCATTAACAAAAATTTCCATTTGTCAATTGTAAACAGCCAAACTGCTTGGATCCGCACATATACTAACTGATACATTCAGTGGTGGGATTCAGCCAGTTTGCACCAGTTCGGCAGAACCGGTAGCTAATTTTTTGTTGCCCAGGCCCAGAATGGACTTCTGGAAGCAGCATCCATACAGAGAACCGGTTGTTCACATATTTGAATCCCACCACTGGATACATTACAA
This sequence comes from Azemiops feae, assembly GCA_023970755.1. Taxonomy (NCBI): domain Eukaryota; kingdom Metazoa; phylum Chordata; class Lepidosauria; order Squamata; family Viperidae; genus Azemiops; species Azemiops feae. Next base: position 636,461 of record JALGBA010000014.1, read on the forward strand.
CATCCTAGGTTCTTAGGAAGAATTCAGTGTGTATAAAGGCCAACACTAGCTAAAGAACTGGCAGCTGTGACTTCACATTGTTGATATGATAACAATTCCTCCAATATCCTTTCTTTTCACTGTAAGTGGTTTCATCAGAAAGAGGAACAATAAGTAGATATTTTCCCCTTCATCTTTTTTTTTTCCTCTCATGTTTCTCATGAGAGGTCTTTTGAGGCAGAAATTCAGAACGCATTCATCAGTTTGACCCCAAATGCAGCAAGGTTAAAAGAATAAAGTAAGTTGAATTGCCATCTAAAAAAGACCTTTAGAACCCAGAAAGTAAAATATTTAACTGTATCATTCCCTGTGGAGAAGAGGGGGAAAAAACCCACTTTTTTTTTTCCTGTTACTCCTGCTGTAGCAGTTTTTCTCAACCTTGGCGATTTTAAGGTCTGTGGACTTCAACTCCCAGAATTGAATACTGGCTGGAGAATTTTGGAAGCTGAAGTCCACATAGTTTAAAATTGCCAAGGTTGAGAAACACTGTGGTATAGTATCAACTTAACTAGGAAGATATGGAGAAAGATAAGCAAGATGTCAAACATATCCTTGGGAAGAGAAGAAAAATAGATTTGTGGGAAAGCAGAAGGTAGATATTATTTTTCTGGACTATTCAAGGGACTATACTGCTTCCTACTCACATTCAGCAAGGTGTCAACTTCAATATTCTTAGTTAAACAAAAGGAATGGCAGTGGCATTGTTGAGGAAGATAGGTACTGAAGAGATGTTACTTGCAATGTAGCTCATCTTTAGAATGATTTTGCTCTTTCTGAGTTTGACATTGCCAGGCAACATCCAACACATTTTAGTTTTGTAGAATGGAATGGTTTCCAAATAGGAATCAGTTGGAAAAGACTGTGTTGGAATGGTTTATGTCGAAAATATAACCCCCTTTACACAATCCACAAGGAGCTTTTAAAAACAAAAGTAAATTGCAAGGGTGAGAACTTGTCTTTCTCAATATTTATTTTTTCTCAATGAAAAACATAGGCACGGGGCCTTTCTGTGAATTATTTCCATGAGGAAGGGGATTTTAAGTCTCCTATTTCCCCTGCTAGGTTCTCTTTACTATAGAAGTATGAGATGGGCTTAAGGCTGATGTATAACTTCCCATTGTCTTATACACCTTCTTTGAAAGCAGGATTATCATGTTTTCTTTAATTTCAAATAATTTGGAGAAAGTCTTGAGGAATGTTCCTGGAAGATGAAGAGATCAAGGAACCTAAAACCATCAGTTTAATCTGCATTCCTTTTTTCTTCTCTCATCTCCATATGCTGCAAGAAAACTAAAATGGCAATCCAAGTGATATATGTAAGAGTAACAATAGTGGAATTCTACGAATCTTATTATGGGTGACCATGAATGCCGGTCAGATTTCTGGGTTTGTAATTTGAATTTATTGAACATGATGTGAAGTATGACAGAATGTAGCTGATTCCCCCAAAATCTAAGCAGTTCTGACATTCTAAGTATTTGGATGGAGACCGCATGAATATGAATGAAGTTACCAGGAATCACACTCAACTTATTCCAGATGTCAGATTTTTATGAATGTCCTTTCAACAAGCTTGTAGCAGCCAGCAGTCAATCAAGGTATAGAGAACTGTAAAGGTTGCGATGTTGAAGAAAAAGATTTGTACCATGCCATACATTTAAGATTTCAGATGCTTCTTAGTTGTGAAAGACAGAAAAGCTATGTTAAATGTGTTCCTCTAACCATTTATAATGAGGCTGGTACTCAAAGTACGTATTAATGCATGCGGTTCCCATTAGTATGTCAGCAAGTCTATCAGAAATATTGCATTTGTCAAGTTACAATGCATGACCAGCTACTAGATGAATAAAAAGGAGCCTGTGGTTTCTCATCTTCCTAAGCCTCTGAAAAGCAGTAGTTTCAAGCGGCTGAGCATTTAGAGCTCATTGCTCTAAAAGCTGATTTTCCCCAAATCCTAATTTACAGCAAAGTAGAAACATCACTCCAGGATATAGAGGTTGCATATGCAGAAGGGTAGGATTACAAAACGTACATGCTACACATACACACACTGTATATGTAGCATGTGAATAGATATTGAACTTCTTATAGTAGTGCCAATCCATATGTAGTCATGATTAGATGCTGTTACACTGGTACATTAGCATGGACTGGTGCCAAGTTTTTGTTACTTTTAATATTTTATGTCTTAACTGGTTGCACTTTATAGTTTTTAAGATGATGTTATATGTTTTTTAATCTTTGATTAGGAAGTCACCAAAGTTGGCTAAAAAATGGACAGCTGTATAAATGTTTTAAAAATAAATATCTTAAAGTTGTCAAGGTTGAAAAATACCGCCTTAGATCATTGCAAGGCTCTATTCCATTGTTCCGCTGTCCTATCAGAAGGTCAAAAGTCAGTGCTACAGGAGTTGCTCTCGCTTCCTTCTCAGCTTTGTCAATAACATCTTTAGCACTGCTCTAGGTGACTCTCAAACTCTTAGAAATCCTATTGCATTATCTCTTCAGAAACTCCCACAGTCCTCCAAAATTCATGAATTTTCCTCAGCCACTGTCCTGTATCATCCCTCTTTAAAAAAATCCCGCCTGCATCAAAAGGACTCTATCTTAAACAGTTACAGTTACATCATTATTATAATATTTTTCCCTTATATAAATATTAAAATAGCAAATACACCTAGTACTCCTGCCTCCTATTTTCCCCACAACAACAACGATCCTGTGAGGTAGTTGGGCTGACAGACAGACTGGGCCAAAGTCCTTCAGCTGGCTGTCATACTTTCCAGCCAGCACCTTAACTGGCTCTCTTTCATTATTATATATTATACCCAGCTACTGCCATCATGTTTTCAAGATAAAATATGTCTCAAAGTTAACATCTAAAAATGCTTACAATCAAAGCATAATTTGTAATAATTTGCTGTGCTTTAAACGTAAGTGTTGAACAGAGCCAGTTTTGTGTAATGGTTAAGGTGCTAATTGGAAAGTAGGAGACAGTGAGTTCTAGTCTCACTTTAGGCATGAAAGCTGGCTGAGGGACTTTGGCCCAGACTGTCTCTGTCAGCTCAACCCACCTCACAGAGTTGTGGTTGTGGGGAAAATGGGAGGAGGAGGAGGATAATAAAATAATAAATATATAATAATATATAAATAACAACAATAATAATAATAATAATAACAATAATAATAATAACATATTAATAATAAATAATATAATATAATATCAATAAAATATTAATAAATAATAATAATAAATGTAATATTATTTCTGAAAATAATAAAAGCAGGATCTATTAAAAAATAAATATATAAACATGCAATGTGTAATATTTATGCCAGATTTTTGAGAGAAACTGTTATGTCCTAGTACACGGAGAAGAATGGAGTTCTTAAGATGCATCTATAAAGTATTTGTTACTAAAAAAGATATTCAACATCTTCATGGAGTTTATCTAATATAGCTTTCCCAGACTTAGTGCCCCTGAGGACTGTTGAAATATAACTCCCCTTTCCCACAACCAATATAACTCCCCTTTCCCACAACCAATTTGCCTGTGCTTTGTGGGAATGACAAGAGCTCTAGTCCAAATACATCTGAAGACCACTGGCTGAGGAAGCAGATCTAATCAAAGTACAACTAGTCAGAAGCTTTTATCTTCAATTGGCTACTGCAACAGATGTAAATTTGGAACAGGTAACAGGGCAAGTCAAAGAAGAAATTGTGGTCCTCATTACCAGTTCTTCCTGCTAGTAAATGTAAATTCAAAACTCACTACAGAAAAAGACTAGACATCACTAGGGGCTTTAAAGCTAGTCAAGACAACACCACAATTCACATTCCACTCCATAAAGCCTGACAGGAAGATTTATGTAAGCTGTTATAAATGTAGTGCTCTGAAGCAAACAGCTTTCTAACAAAAAAACAGCTGATAAATGCTAACGTTCTGATGATGAGTTTGAGGTAGAATAGTTCAAAGAAGCACTGAGGATGCTCTGTACATCAAGGGAGAAGGCATGTACGATGTATTGTTGAAGCAGGAAATAAAGTTGAAACCTGATCTCAGAAGAAAGCAGGACATTGACTTTGTCACCTGCAGAAAAAGATATGGCTCCATAGGGTGTCCCTAGAAATCAGACGGGAGACATGAAGGGATGCTCACTGTATAGGGATATTTATCATACAAATCATACAAATACATATCTAAGAGCCAATTTGGTGCAGTAGGTGAGGGAACATGAGTGCTAGTTTCACCCTCTGGGCAACCAGTCACTCTCTCTCAGTCCTAAGAAAGCAAGGGTAAATCACTTCCAAATCTTTCCAAGAAATAATTTTAGCAGTCATCAGTACTCAAGACAGACTCACATACAAACATAAAAATGTATGCATGAGAAAGTGTACATGATAAACATTTACTTCACAGAAATGGCATTGGTCTCCAGTTTTGCTAACTGAACCCTGAGTAAGCACCACAACAATTGAAATTTCTCACTGCTCAGAACTGTGCTTGGTCTTTTATTATAAACTCACCATAGCATCTTTCTCTTTGGCAGGTAAACAACAGTTTAGCAAATCATCTCTTCACAGTCTACTGGTTAAGATCAAATATGAGGTGCTAAGCAAATCTGATTGGTCTTTTCTCCTCCATATAGTTTGAAATGACAATGGCAAGACAGTTCATTGATTCCATCTGTAGACTAGATAGATAGGCTAGATAGAAATCTGCACCGCATACACTTTGCTATTTGTGTAATAAATGTCATCTGTCAAACAAAGAATGTATGGTCCTATTTTAGCAGCAGTGGCGAATATATTTCAAAACTGGAGCATTGTGAAAGACTGATCAAGTGTCTAGAATATGGCAGTTCTATGATCATAATTACCAAGAAACTGTTAGCCAGTTTCTAAAATCCCAAGGAATGCAGGTAACCTCAATTTAAGACCACAGTTAAGCCCCAAAAGTCCATTGCTGTGCAAGACAGTTGTTAAGTGAGTTTTGCCCCCGTTTCCTGTCACAGTTGTTAAGTGAATCAGTGCAGTTGTTAAGTTAGAATGGTGGTTAAGTGAATATGGTTTCCTCATTAACTTTGCTTGTCAGAAGGCTGAAAAAGGTGACCCCATGACCCCGGGACACTGCTGCCATCATAAATACATGCCAGTTGCCAAGCGTCCAAATTTTGATTACATTATCACGGGGATGCTGCAACGGTCGTAAGTGTGAAAAATGGCCATAAATCACTTTTTTCAGTGCTGTTGTAACTTTGAACGGGCACTAAATGAATAGTTGTAAATTGAGGACTACCTATATAGCACTGAAAGCCCACATATCCAATAGTAGCATGTGGCAATACAAAGCTAAACATTTTACTAAGCAGATGATATGGGATGTATAAAATAAAGTATTATTGTAGCCTCAGTTTATATTTTATTTAAACAGGAGCGCCCATTTAAATTTTGAGCTTAGAAAATATAATATGTAGTAATTCCATGCTTTCAAACTAGAAGAAACACAGGATGTCATTAATCATGTTCCATTCAGACAGGAGATCCCTAAGTTTCAACCCTTCTGGGTCTATCCGGGTCCTTAGGGCAACTTTCAGGTCTCTTGCTGGGTTTATGTGAAAATAAGAACTAAACAATATGGGCAACATATCAATGCAGCATTAAAAGAAACAACTAGGATCCTCAGGTGTATTCCAAAGGATTATTAGGTTTCAATTCATATTTCTTAAAACCAAACATTTAAAGGCTGTCTTTAAATAGGGGGCAACTTTCAATACATAAAATGCATTGTGAGTCATGAGTTCAAAGTATAGTAAATTTTCAGCTAGGAAAACTTTTTTATGTGTGCTAACTTATCAACACTGTTATCCATCAAATTTTCATTATTTCCCCAGAATTCATTAGATGTAGACAATTACTTTAAGGGGGGGGAAAAGATGAATATTACCCAGGCACAATCTGTCTCAGGTACCAAGATCTGCATTATTACACCAGAGACTGCATCACAGTCTGTTCCTATTCCCTAGGAATAAATGTTCTATTAACTTTATTTCCAAACTTAATTACGATGTGAGGGAAACGAGTGATAAAGTATAGTACTAATATATGATATCTGAATGTGAATGTATCATTTATGGACTGTAAAAATGTGAAATGGAGCAGATGCAGAGTACACAATTTCATGCGTTCTTTGAGGGGATAGTACAGAGAAGACAAGAAATAAAGTTTATTTCTCTTGATTCATAGGGAGATTTATTTCACAGGCTCTTCAAGCTCTTTAGTGTCCAAGCTGCCAATAAGCACAGCCTGTATTTGTAGTTTTGCAGGAGCTTGCAGGGAGTAGAGATAAAAGCCAGCCTAACAGTTTACAGGCATTAATTAGAAGAGGCTGAAGGTGATTACATAGCTTGTTCTAGTTTAAGTAGTGGACTTTGCTTAAAAGTAGCATGCTGGATATGAGAATGCTAGGAAGAATCAGCTATGGTTTTTTTGCAATCATCTCCAAGAAACCTACCAAATATAGACATTGATTCTTTTACACACACAGCCCAGTTATTTGCCATATGATCAGAAAAGTAAACAAATGGAGCTCAGGATCAGAAGGAAAACTGTGAAGTACATTTTAATTGATTTGGTTGAACAGTGTAATAGTGTGTAGGATTGAGCTTGGGAGAACAGGAGAAAGAAACTGGACAGCCATCATGCAAAAAAGTACCTCAGTCCACAGAAGCAAGGGGGGGGCAGGGGAAATGTGTCAGAAGATACCCTCCCTAGTTTAAAAAGAAAAAAAGAAAAGAAAATGAGAGGAGAGGAGAGGAGAGGAGAGGAGAAATATTTCAGTCTTGCAAGATTCTGTTACTGTAACCTTACAATAAAGGAAATATTAGTAGTCATGGTTTGTGCTTCTTGTTTGGCTACCTCAAAGGGCTGATAAAGACCAAGATCATATTTCTTTTTAAATGAAACATTTGAGGTACTGAAATGCAAGGGTGCATAAAATAGAAGGTGCTTTTATTTCTATTGGAGGCAAATTTTGGCTTTGGCCTGCACCCTAAACTAGCTGAGATTATTATTTTAGAAGACATTTTCCATTTGTTATACTTCGCCTGCAGAAACTCTTATTGGAGTAACTGAAAGAATTATTTGGAAAATAACAGTTATATGTTGACCTGGACCAATTTGAAATACGTTTTATTTCAACAGGATCAAAGTATTCATTGTCAAAGCTATGTAATAAATATTTCTCCTTGGGGATTGCTGCGGTTTCACTAGAAAGTTGTCCTAAATAATGCAACTCACTATTTGTCACAAAATATGTATGTTTAATATTTTTTATTACTTTTGTAAAAAGTACTTTTTCTCAGCTGTCCAATAATTCTCAGTTGGAACAAAAATGTAAGGGCATTCCGTAAGCAAATCTTGAAAATCTATCTGATAATGAAGACTTCAAAACTTACCAGATGCACTTTTATGATGAACATTTTAAAGAAATGAATAAATGTATGAATGAAGGTGAATATACATGTCTCGGCTTAATGTTGCAATCTGGGTCGGTCAGAGAGCTTTGCTAGAGAGAACTTCCCTGAGGATGGGCTCCAGCACAAGTCTGAAAGCTCGGAAGACTAAATCTCTGGTCCCGGTGACCAACCCAGATTGGATCCTGAATAAATTGAGTTTAATAGCTCTTTGTTCTCATTTTCAAGAAAGTCTTCTTTTCTTGAAATGAGTACACAAATTTATATATAAGCTATTTCCTAATGTATAAGCAACTTCTGTTCATGTTAAGCAAATGTCTTACATTTAATTTTTAATACGGAAAAATATATTGTTAGGAATTTTTAATTCTTTAATAATTTTTAACATTTTTATTTTTACTTATTTATCTGTAGATAATAAAGTTGAACTTTCTTTTAAAAATCTGAAACCTTCCAAAAACAGGATCTTTGAGCCCCAGGATTATCCTTTGCAGAATAAACATTATGGAAAACTTGGACAACTCTGCTGTTGTTTCATTATTTTTAAAAATGCATTCGCACTGGCAGCAGCACTCTATAGCAGTAATATTGTAGCAAATACACAAGTGTGATGGGGTCTAGATCTAAATTAATGGCTACCATCCTATTTTTTTAAAAAAAAATCCAATGTTCCTTCTAAAATCAGGTGACAAGAATATAGCAATAGCACTTAAACTTACTATATATACCGCTTCACAGTGCTTTACAGCCTGCTCTAAGTGGTTTACAGAGTCAGCATACTGCCCTCAATAATCTGGGTCCTCATTTTATGCACCTCAGAAGATGGACGTCTGAGTCAACCTTGAGCCAGTGAGAATCGAACTGCTGGTAGTCAACAGAATTTGCCTGCTATATTGCATTCTAACCACTGTGCCACCATGGCTCTTCAAAGCTTCTTCAGTGGATTTAAGGAATAACCGATTCCAATGTTCCACTTCAGGTCATAGTCCAGAGACCTCCTTATCTCTGAAGCATGGACAGTCACTTGAAAGCTGCTGCAGCTGGAAAGTACAGAGCAGCTAGCATACCAAATATCTTGCTTTCAGGATTTGGGAGAAAGTTCTGTAGCTCACCAAGTCCATGAAGAAGACACTTTCCATTTGTTATACTTTTATACCAGAGTTCCCCAACCTTTCTGGCTTTGTGGACTGGTGGGGGAGGGGAGAAGAGATGATTCTGAGTGAGTGACTGGCAAGCACATATGTGCAGTTCCAATTGGAGTGTGCATGCACGCACTCGCCCGCTGCTTGTGCAAGTAGGGATGCATGTGTATGCTCACATGTATGCCTGCCTTTTCAAACACCTCACAGCCCACTAGTGGCCATGGCCCAGCGGTTGGGGACCCCTGTTTTATACTACTATACTGTTATATCGTTTGAGGTTCAGGCCCTGGGTGAGAACACTAGATTTCTGGAATCTTGCTGACATTTGTATGTAGATAACATTGAGCTAAATGAACCAATTGCAATTATCTATCTTTGTTATAGTCTAATATAAATGTATGCATTCTATATTATTATTTACATCAATTTACCATAATATAAGCTTAGACTGTTATTTTATTGCTCAATGAATTTGCTTAAGTTATGCATCTAGCTTTCCCTCTTAAAACTGAGGAGTTGGGATAAATGTTGCCTGATAAACAAATATAACGCAATGAAGAAATGAGAAACATATACTACATGGTTCAGCTTGCTTAATGCTAGGTTTATATATTTTCCTGCAGAATCAATATGTAGAACAGAAATGGGGAAAGCTTCGATGAAGTCAGGGCCAGCAGCCTTTTACTCTTTCTCACCTTCAAAGTTAGTGAACAAGGAAGTGCCTACATTTGCTGCTATTATTTCCCTCTACCAGAAAAACAAAGGAGAATCCAGCAAAAGAGCACTCAGGAATGACATCTGTTGACTTGCTAACTCTGGCAAAAGTGTGGACCTTTGACAACTTGGCTGTTCAGCTTCAAAACAGAGTTCAGTGGCATGTGAACTGAATGATACAACAGAAAAAGCAGTGGGTCCTTGTGGTCTCTGAGCATGGTTGTTCTCTTGCAGACATTTCATTACCCAACTAGATAACATCATCAGTGCTAGAAGGGAACAGTGCTCTCTGTTTATATACAAGTAGCTTGCCCAGTCAGTGTTGGTGAGAATGTTCTTGATATTCCTTGATTGGGGTATTGACAGAAAAAGCATTTCATAAACATCTGAAAATGTTAACTTGTTGCATTTCTGTGTTAGAACTGGGATTTCATGAAATTTAAAGGTTGTGCTGTCAGGTGTTTGGACCTGGACATGGAGATACAATGTAGGAAAAGCTGCTCATGAGCAGATTTTCCTGTTCATATCTCCACAGTTAACATAGGAATAGATCCTACCAATCAAGACCCTGCCTGGTTCTGCCATTATAAATGAAGGTCCTATCTACAAGCATGTCATTAATGCTTACTTATATTTCTAGGATTAGCAACACTTAAGAGGGCTTTACAGATTAACCTATGTAGCAACAATAATGACAGACTCTGCACAGTGAGTGTACATGTTGCATATCAGGTGTGTATTTGGCTTCCGATGTTGACTTTTAATTTTAAAAAATAAAGTACCATGTGGGAAGAGACTCCAGTCCTTCTTGATCTCCATCAGTATTCTTAGTAAATGTAAATGGAGGATGGCTTAGTCCTTTCTTTCAAAAGGGGCGGGGGAATAGTAACAGGATAGTAAAAAAGCATGCTGAGGAATTCTAGAAGACTGTAAGGAAGAAAAGAAAATATGCTCCGGACTGCCCTTCCTTAAGAAAAAAAGAAAGAAATGCAATTAAGATACTTTAGTAGATTGTTGGTTTGTTTCAGTACAATGTGCATTTTATGTGTGTGGTATAGATTTTGCCTAAATACAATTTTTCCCTGATCGTTTTAAGTTTATTTTCTATCAGATTTCATGTGAGACATACCAGTGATCTTGTCTTTCAAGATATTGAGTACCATATTCAGAATCTGGCTTTCCAGCAGAAGGTTTCTATGCAAGCCACCTAGATTATCTTCTTTACTTCAAACAAGAATGAAGGTCACAAGATTGGCCACTACAGTACACAGTAATCCTAGCTGAATCTGAGTTTAAATTCCAGCTTTTTGTTACAGTTTTCCGACACAACTGATACTTGAGTATTCTCGTCAAGATATGCTGATATAGTAATTCTCTCAAGTCTGGGGCAAATATATGATTTGACATTTGATGCTGAAACACATCTTGGGCCACTCTATTCATAAGCAAAGAGCAAACAGAGACTCCAGATAAGCAACACAATTAGGCAAGCCAAAAGTTGACAAGATTAGCTCAGACAGACACTAGGATTTGCATTTCCCCTTTTGCCTATAGAGCCAGTCATGACCCCTATATGACCCTGCCAACAGCCATTAGAATATTAAAAGACATGTTCTTGCACAGGAACAGGCATCTCAAATACAGAGCCCCAAAGAAGGTATAAAAACCCACCTATTCTCAACTCCATTTTGTCAGCCACCCCAGAAACACGCTGTTGTCAAAAGTTTCTGGCTAACAATAAACAGAGATTTCCTTTCCAAAATGCAGCCTACCTTCAGCTCATTTCTACAGCGTCCTCCCAGCTTGGAACAGGATCAGATTTTTCTTCCAATAGTATCTTCAAACATCCTTCTTAGCCCCTCAGCAGAAGTTGACAATACTAACTGCCCCATTTCCAATCCAACAGTCTTCTGTTTTCCTGCACCATACGCCTATAAAAGAAAAGCCATCATTTTCTGAAATGCACGGTGTGTTTTGTTATTGGTTTCACCTACAATGGTTGCAAAATTCCATTTTGTGAATCAACAATTTACACCCTGAAAATTCCACATGTATCCGCTGCTTGACACATAATCATGTATTTAGGTCACAATTAAAACAATTACAATGGAAAACCTAAAATAATTTCTGTGGAAAACCATTTTGTTAGTTGTAAAGACTTTGATCCTGGCTTTCTCTTTGAAGAATATTGCAAACAATACTCATATTATAGTGGATCTATAAACACTTCATTGCATTGCCATTGAAACAATTGAATAACTGCTGAAGAAATAAACTCAACACGATTAATCTTTCCTAACCATTAAGAATCTCTGCTGACATTTAAAAAACAAAAAACAAAAACTAATAATATGATCTTCAGTAAATCCTATTCTATCTAGGTTCTCATAGGTAACATTTCTTTAAAATGAAACATATCTGAATAGCAGAGCAGAATAAACAGAATGCTCAAAAAAGTGGATATCCACCCTGAACAAAGATAACCATCTTTCCTCATCGCACAGGAAATATTAGACTGGGGGCGGGGGACTTTTCTGTTTAATTTTTTGTACTCTCAGCAAATCTAAGTTGACCTTTATATTTTTAAGCTAAATTACATTGGGGAGTTAAAAAAAATAATCTTCCTTCTTTGGAAGGAAGGAATACAAAATTTGCAGAGATCAAATGAACAGATACAGGGTTGAATTTGTACATGCATTTGGGAAAAGGGCAATACAAAATGAGAGTCAATTGTCAACAGATAAATAAAGTCCATAAAGTTTTATGAAACTTTAGTTATGCTTCTCCTCTTCACTTTTTGTTCAGAAATTTATCTTTATTTATTTATTTATTAAATAAAGCCTCCCACCTTGCAGCCTGTGGCATCTCTGAGTAGCTAAATAAAATAAATGAAATAAAAAAATAGAATGAATTGAATAAACAAATAAAAAAATGAAATAAACCTGATTCAAAGGCCAGATAAATCTGGGAAGAAAACAAAATCCATACATGCCACTACTGACTGGTTCCTTCCAGACAGATTGAGCCATAACTCCTATCACTCCCAACTGACAAGAAGTGATGGGCATTGTAGTCAACATACTTTGGTGGATGAAGCTGGAGAAAGGTAGTTTAAGCACAGCTGTTTTATCTTGGCAAGAGAGATCCCTGGTTTTCCTTGTTAACTGCCATCTAGTTATCTTCAACAGACAAAACTCAGATGGTAGTAGCTGCTTTAGGAAATGGGTTTGGTAGTGCTAATATGCCATTGCTGCTATTAAGTGTCATCTATTGAAGCATCTTGACAAGAATAAATGTTGCAGTGGGATTTACTAGGTCCTCCACAAAGTCCCACCTCTTTGAAGGAGGTGGTTCATGATTTGGGGATCCTCCTAAAGCATTAGGTGAATGTTGTAACTAGGTTTTAATCCAGCTAGTAACCAGTTACATTCTTACTTAAACCAAGAATTCCCAGGCAACAGCAACATGCCTTGATCACCACTTGGTTGGGCTACTATACTACACTCTATACGGGGCTGTCTTTGGAGATGACCCAGATTCTATAGCTGGTGAAGAAAATGCAGCTAGATTAGTGGTGGGAATATTCTATTAGGCTAGTGTAACACTGTGGTGGAATGTAGTCTGGAATTGCAGGAGGGAGGGGCTCTTTCCCAGAGAGCAAACAGACAGAAGAACTTGGAATGTCTGGTAGGCAGGAAAAGGGCAAGGTTGGACCCTCCCTAGCAATTCACAGTGTGTGTATCTATAGTTATTGCAGATAATAGCTTTACTCTGGCAAGATTCTGTTTGTAGACGAGCATCAGTAAAGGAACTGCTCAGAAGTAACTTTGTGTGTCATTCTTCGGTTCTTTGGGCTCGACAAACACCATTTTTTAAGTTGCTGCATCGGTTATCAATATGAGCCCAATTCAGATTAATACTTTTTAATGCACAGCAGTGGAATATAACAAGCAATCATGCAAAGTCTTGCCAGGATAAATCTGTCTGTCTAGTCTGGATAACTGATGGGTTCTCCCCTTCCTTGCAAGGTTTTGGGGCACCAGGTAATAGGCATTCTCGAGGGTGGCCCCCAAGAAGTATATATACAACCCTAACTCTAACTGCAACTTGTAAATAAGTGAAAACCATCTATTGGTGCATGCTTTTGGTCCTTAGTTGTTTTTTTGTGCCTTGTTATGAGTGTTAAGTTTTTGTTTTTTGTACTGTACCTTTTTATTTTGTCGTTATCCACCAAAAGCCAGCAGGATTTAGGCAGGAAATAAATATTGGAAAATATTATATAAATAGATGATAGTAACAATAAATTAAATGGCACGAAGCCCCAGGAAACTGCACTTAGCCAGTTATTCTTTCATGCACTGCCATTTTATGTATTGTGTATTGTGGGCACAATGCATGACAGGGAAGAAACAGATACATAAATAAGAGATTTGCAGGCTTCTTTTAGAGGAGACAGCATCAGGTCTTGGAATACTTAGAATCAAGTCATAAAAATATAATCACCTTTATATCATATATCCATACCACAGAGAAAAGAACACAGTTATAACTTATATGGCAAGTTAGACTCACTGATGATTTAAATTATCTTCTCCTGCTTTTGGCAGGCTACAAGCAATTGGACAGGAAAAGTCAGCCCATTGTGGCAGGCAACTTAAAGCGTCTCTTCTCTTTTGTTCTCCTGAGAGGGTCTATATAACCTTCTCTGATGGTGTAACATCTTTGGAAGCTTTTGGTGTGTTCTGTTAAGATGGCCTGAGGGAGCCATTTGGCTTATTGGAAGACTTGCAAGTGAGGAAGGGAAGAAGAGGGTTGGAAAGCATGGCTCATTTATTACTTGTCATATATAAGGAGACAAAAGCCAGGTTTTCATCTGGAGTATAGGAAATTCTTAAGAGAGCAGAGAACTCAAATTTCCCAAGTGTCTCCTTCAAGTAAATAAATGACTCACTGCTTGTTACAATAAATCTAGCTCACAGGTGTACAGCATTTCAGTGGTCATGACTGCTTTAAAAAAAAAAGTAACTGAGAGAAGCAGGGGTGATACGCCACTTTCACACCAAGAGGATGAGGCTTTTTTTTGCTTTTGAAATATTGGCAGGATGTACTTGAGGTGGGATGAGATGTGCTAAACCTAAGCGAATATGCACGATTTATTCTCTGCACTAGTTGCAATGGCTCTCAGGGATTTTGCTCCTGAGACCTAGCAGTATAATTGGGAGAGGAGCTCTGTGAGCTTCAAAAAAAATCAGATTCAAGGGTCAAAGGCAAGTAATGGATTATCACTTGTCCATCCCTGATTTTAGGCTGGTTGTTTTGGTCCCTTTGAGTCAGAGTTGGTTCCTGGTGACTGCCTGGACAAGTTCCTGAAGTTGTTTTGGCAAATTTCAGAAGTGGTTTTTCCTTGCCTCCTAGGACTGAGTGGGAAAGTGACTGGCGCAAGGTCACCCAGATGGCTTTGTAACTAAGATAGAACTAGAACTCACAGTCTCCCAGTTTCTAGTCTGATGCCTTAACCACTACACCAAGTTGGCTCTATCTGTGATCTAGATGGCATTTATTTAACGACAAATACAGCTGATGGAATTTCACTCTTTTACAGTGAAATTGTGTGATCCCCTAGTATGGATGCTGTTGTAGCACTAATACATAGAACTTGGTTATATTTGTTGTCCTTGTCTCAAAATTTAACAAGATTATGCAGATACTTATATATTGGTGAAATATGTCTTAAGCTGTATATTTGGGAAAGCTCTATATGGTATAAGCATATATTATGGAAAAACATTATAGGTTAAGGGAAGTTTAAAGCAATATTTTCTGCATTAGGGAACACTGTGTAGAACTGTGTATATTTTAGGAATAGCTGGTTATGGAAGAAGACACAGTTTTTACACTTCAAAAATAATAATTTGCAAAGCATCACATAGAATATTACAATAAAATGGAATGTTTACAAATGAATTTAGAATGATGCCCACATCCTTAATCATAGCATGACAAAAACCCCATGACCTAAAGATTATCTTAGCCTGGAAACATATATCTATATTTGACAAGGGTGTGCAAATGGACATGTTTCATTAATATTCAATTGCAAAGTCGATTACTCAATATACATTTTAATAGTTGTTTAATGTTAAAAAAAAATATTTGCTGGACATGAATATTTTAAATCCAGAATTCTTTTTGATTTGGTTTAGTTTTTTTACTGTAGAATTGCCGATATTAGCTATGTTTTTTTAAAAAAAGATTTGACTTCAAGAGATCTCAGGATATCAAGTAAGAGATCTTAATGAACAATATAGCAACTGTTTAACAGCTATAGAGAAAACTTTCATACTGCTTTATGATGTTTAAACCCATACATTTGAAAAGAAAGTAGAAAACATAAATCCTTTGAGAAGTCTGAAGTAGAGATGTTAGTGCTCCTCAGATGAGTAAGTGAAAACGCAAGTCAGCTAGGATAATTGGGCTCTTCAAACCATCATTGTCCTGCCAATAATTTGCAGCTTATAGGAACTACTAAACAACAAGTAAGTATTCTTTAGAATCAAAATTATTTTCTTAAGACCTAACATATCTTTGTACGTACACATACAGTATCATCAGATAAACTAGCATGAGGGGGTTGGGGGAGAAAGGGAAGAAATAACAAATTATTTGCAGTATCTTGAAACTTATTATTTTAAAAAATGACTTGCCAGGCAAGGTCAAGTCATCTAGCTTTAACGTCAATCTGATTCCAAAATAACATTAGATCCACTTGACATTCCCTTTACATAAATCTTTTTAAGCTTTATCTCTCATGAATTGTGCCTGTATCCATTGGCTTGGGGGGGAAATGTTATTTTATCATTTCTTTCACAAAGAAATCCAGAGTGTTTTTCTTTGAAGTATGACTGTTCACATGAAAATGTAGCATTTCCAAAAGCTTCTGACAGCTTTTAAGCAACAGCTTCAATGTGAAAACTCTTGTACAAATGACATGACAGACCTGGAGCTTTCATGGTTTCACTATGCACTGTTTAAATCACACACACGTGCACATCCATTTGGGGTGGAAAAAACCCTCAAAGGACAGTGGTACAAAGATAAAGCTTACAAAGCTAAACTTCAAGTATTGTAATAATAAGGCAAGGCATTATAAAAACAATACCACTTAAAATAATGAATCAGCAATGGAAAATGCCATTTTATATTCCTTTGTCTTGACTGATTATGTGCCATCAAATTGCTGTTGACTCTTAGCAACTACATAGATTTTCTCCATGATGAGATCTATTCTTAACCTGCTCTTTCAGATATTCCAAGCATACCGTACACCTATTGCCATTGTACCCTTGTTGCTGCTCATCTTCTTCACTTTCCATCCATCTTTCCCAGCCTTAGAGCCTTCTTTGAAGAGCCAGGCCTTCCTAAAATGTTTCCGAAGCTGCCAAGCCTCACACATTGCTAATGGCAAGACTAAAGCCAAAAGTGACCAGGCCCTGCTAGTCCTTCTCCTTCTCCTCCTCCTCTCCCTGCTTTTCCTTTCTTCCCTGTCAACTGCTAATAGACTGCTCTGAACAGAGGTCAGAATAAATAAAAAGAGAATGTTTTTCAATTAAGCTGAGAGCCACATAATTTAGGTCAAGGGATGGCGGTTTCCACCCGTGTGGCTGCATCAAAGAAGGCCACTGATCATTTGCCATTTCCACAGCATAAAGAGTGTGTTAATTAATCAGAATTTTCACTGAGTGTAGGTAAGGTCAGAAGAAGTACAAAAACTGGTTAAGTGGCCACTCTTCTGGAGGCCCAATTATTTCTCTGGGATATTATGTGGTTTTGAACAAGAAGCCAGCAAGAGTCTCAGCAGCAGGTTGCCCCAGGAAAAACATCTCTGTGAGGCCAGACTACCTGTAGTCACCATGAATAGCCTATTAATTTGAAAACTGGGACTGCTTTAAAAAACGGTTTACCAGAATAGTCATTTTATTGGGATTTCTTAATTGTCTATTGTGGGAAATACATCAAAGCAAAAGTTTTAAATTGATTAGGAGGAAGCTTGGGATGTATACAATGTTATTGATTTGAACAAATGATTGCTTAATTGATAGGTTATTTTGTAATAAATTATTTGTATGTGACAATTACTTAAGTGAAATCAATAAGCATGGAAGCAAAATGATAGTAAATTTTACTTTATTGAGCTATTGTGTATTGATTTGGGTGGTAAAATGTATTGAGATAAGTTTATGTGGCAGGAAAGGACCGGAAGGACAGGAATTGTTATGAGACTGATAGAATAGGACAATGACAGTGAGAGGTGGAGATACTAACTTTCTCCTTACATATGGGCTTCATTTCCCAGTCTCACAACACTAGTTGTTACTACAATCTGAAGGTACATAATGAATGTTTGGTTGGCTAATGGAAATGCATAGTTCTCTCTAAATTTATTCAGGAACTGAAAAGGAAGGAAGGAAGGAAGGAAGGAAGGAAGGAAGGAAGGAAGGAAGGAAGGAAGGAAGGAAGGAAGGAAGGAAGGAAGGAAGGAAGGAAGGAAGGAAGGAAGGAAGGAAGGAAGGAAGGAGAGAACAAGGGCAGGGCAGGGAAGGGAAGCTTTCAAAAGTCATTAAGCAAAGCACCATGGTTACTAAGTAAAACATCACATGACTGTAACTTCTAATTTTACTTCCACCTTCTCTATTAATTCTGCTTGTCATAAGCCCATTGTGAAACAAGTGGTGATCATGTTGCAACAGTCATAAACACAAGGATTCATTGCAGTTATTTTTTTAGCATTGTTGTCACTTTAAATGGTTGTGGCACAAGGCAGTTGATAAACAAGGACTAACTGTATATCTGAAGTGCAGGTCTCCATGTGATGTAGAAAGCCTGGGATAGCTCTTGACCCAACAGAAACTAGACTCTAAATGATCAGACCTTAATTCTTCATCTTGAGAGGTGGTTGCTATTGAAGATATTCAACATCACAGTAAATTTCAAATGTACAGAAGCAAGCTGAACTTGTCATCAATGTTTTCAGTGCTGTCTGAAATTTTAAGCAAACGGAAGTATTTCCCCTTGCCCTGTGAATAGGTTAAGAATGGTGCAGATGTCTCTTCTAGTGAAATATTTCTATTTCTCAATTCAGTTACATTCCAACGTGGCCAGTCTCATTGTCTTAAAAAAAACACTTCCCTGTCAAATATTACGCATCACACTGATTTAATCAGAATCATTTACCAAGTTTTGATGTGTAATGTTTTATTTGAACAGTACTGTTTTGCAATTAGTTTTGTTCATTGGATTAATCTCTTATAATCAGACGTCTGACAAGAACTCAGTAGATATAACTTTTTCCTGCATTCACACACTTTTATCTTGCCAATCATTTTTTTCATAATTCTACTTTTCATAAATCTAGTGATACCCAACTCTCTTTTGATAACTGGAGCCTGTTATTTTTTTAATGGATACTTAATCATGTCATTATAAAGCAATGATTTTTTCCTGTTTCAACATCCATGTATCTTAGATGATAATTATAATTTTAGATCACAACAATTTTGATAAGCGATCACTAGCTATTTTGCTAATTTTAGGTGTGACACTTCCAATGAAACTACATTCTTTCTGCATCTTAAGTGTCTTTTGAAGCAAACCCTTTGAAAACAATGGAATTATCCAGAAGAAATATTTTTAAAAGTACAACAGTTGTGCTAGTAAACATTCTTTTCTTCTACTTCTGTTACATAAACAGCTTATTTAATCAACAAGCCTCAAAGAAATGTATTCTGGCACGGCACCCTTAGAGAATCAACAGGTGTTTGTCTGTAGGTGTATGTTACAAAGAGAATGATCCTTGTTTGTTATTTCAAGGGGGGAGTCAGTGATAATTTCAATTCCCCTTTGTTCAGCTACAAATCATGTTTTGAATTTAACACTGTAATGAAGATAGGTAAGATAAATAGTATTTTTAACAAACAATAATAAATCTGGAAGAAAGAGCTGAACTATAGCTACTCAGGTTGAATAAAACATAAAATGAGCAAATTGCTACTGCAAATTTCTGCCATGAGACCCTTTAAAAGTATCTCACTTTTGTTTGCTTTCAAACTCAAAAAAGGATGCCTTTTATATTGTTCTGTTTTCCCACAGAATAAAACCACCAAATTACTGTAGCGAAGCCAGAATGCATTGAGTGTTTAGAACAGTCACCTGTTATTATCTGTTTTATATAGCTATATTAGATGTGTTTACTTGGAAGCTAAACAACATTTGCAAAGGCAAGATAAAAACAGGGAACCATTCAAGACATTGTCAAGAAGGCCTGAGATAAGAGAAATGCAATTAATGGCAATGCAAGCTTATTGTGTTAGCAAGAGTTGGAAGCAAGTCTGGGGCTTACATGTGTATGTGTGTGTTTATGTGTGTTTCCAAAGATGCCTAGTGAATTATTCATTACTTTGGATACAAAATGTGAAGCAATTGTTAGACTGACAATATTAAATGATGCATTAATTCCACACATTTAACCAGACATTCTCACAACAATGCAAATTTATAATATGTGACAATTTATCCTATCTTTGCAGATCTTGTTAATGTTGTCATCAGTTACAGATATCATCTGTAATTATAGTCGTACACAGGGCAGCTAATGCTCTTGTCAATATGTGTTTCATGCCTCAAGTGAAACGAGTGACCTTGTCAAAGGAGGACGTACAAATGAAATGTTTAAAAACAAATCTGCATTTCACACTTTTATTTTTTCCCCCATCAATAAAAAAATACTATAGATTAAGACTACAAATTATAATGTTTCTTTTTTAAACTGTAGCATTTAAACAATGAAGCATTTTAAGGTAAATGTGTGTTTGTGTGTAGGTGTATATGTCAGGATCTTAAAAGAATATCAATAGTTTATACCCCAAAGGTCAGACAGATAAGAGTAATCTTAATTGCATACATAAAGCCATCAGTTGATACTAAATTAATTTTTCTAGAGGCATGCACTTAATTTTTTTTATTTTTTATTTTGCAAAACACACTGCTGCCCTCTTGTGGATATTAGCAACAAGTACTTTGTTGCCAAATTTTTATTTTTCATAGTGGCTGGCATGGTTCCTGTTTTACCCCATATATTCCTATCAGATGTGAGCTTCAAAGTCTGAGGTTGCCAAATGGCAACAAAAAGGTAGATTTTTCTATACAACTCTGCTGCTCTAGTCATCATCCAAATTTTTGTAATCCAGATCTGGAAACCAGATCTTCTGCACAACACAAATCTGGAAAACATTGTACATACAATAAGACAAAAAGAAGTTATTGATTCAAGGTAATGTATCGGCTGCATAGGTGGATAGGCATAGCCTATCAGTTCTCTCTAATTAATGAACATTTTACGCCTACAGAATAGTAGCTTTCAATTATTCAATTACTTTAAAAAATTAAAGACCAAGAATGGAGTTGTTATGTAGCTTTATTAACACCAGTGTACGTACCTCCGTTTGAGCATGTGCGAGAAATAGGTGGGGATAGTGACGCCCATCCTATGGCGCCGTCTGCAGTAGTTCAGTAGGCAGTGAGGAGTGGAAAGAGAAGGTTGTGATGCAATTGACTCATCCGCTAGATCAATTGAAAATGAACCATTTTTTTTAATGAAACAACTTCACGATGCTGTTACAAGGTGGCTTATTCCCAAGCGGGAGATTTTTTGCAGAAGGAATTTCAAACCTTGTAAGACATTATGACAAGTGCCTCAATTTGAATGGCGATAATAATAATAATAATAATAATAATAATAATAATAATAATAATAATAATAATAATAATAATAATAATAATAATAATAATAATAATAATAATAATAATAATAATAATAATAATAATAATAATAATAGTTGGAAGGGACCTTGGAGGTCATCTAGTCCAACCCCCTGCTCAGGCAGGAAACCCTATACCATTTCGGACAAATGGCTGTCAGTCTCTTCTTAAAAACTTCCAGTGTTGGAGCATTCACCGCTTCTGGAGGCAGGTTGTTCCACTGGTTAATTGTTCTAACTGTCAGGAAGTTTCTCCTCAGTTCCAGGTTGCTTCTCTCCTTGACTAGTTTCCATCCATTACTTCTTGTCCTGCCCTCAGGCGCCTTGGAGAATAGCTTGACTCCCTCTTCTTTGTGGCAACCCCCGAGATATTGGAATATGTAATGTTGTAGTTTTTTAATGTGTATAATACAAGTTCTGTATCTGCGAGCATCTGTCATTGATAACCAAACAGGTTTATTTCCGAATTGCCCTCGTACTGGTTAACATTAACTAACTGTATAACAGCAGGAATAAAAATTATGAACATAGATGTCAACAGTATCCAAATGATTAATACTCACATATATGTGACATGAGGTCAATTAGCCTGTGGTTGTACAGAACTACTAAGATATATGTGAGTTACTCTGCACATTTGCAAAGCACAGTGTTAAGTTAACCCCTATGAAAGCCTTCCTCTTTGTCCACAGCAACTACGTAACAATATGAAGTTGTAAATGAAAATGGAGTTGGAAAATACATAGTCTAGTAAAGTAGATGTACCAAAATCTGTGCACTGATATCAAGACTAAGTTAAAAGAAAGTAAACAAAAGTACATTTCTGACTCATTTTTGTATCTTGTAGCAATACTCATTTAAATATATAAATCTCTTTTTTTTTCTTGCTTGCTGGATCTGTATAGAGAAACAGGGTAGCACAATTTTGCTCTTGTAGTTATTTTCTTTCTGATTGTTCTATATAGAACAGGACTGAGGGTTCTATTATTCATACACACACACACACTGTTGTGACTGGAAAAAAAACATGCATGTGGTATAATTCTACAGCTGTAATTCCACTGTCTAATACACTATAGGGGTTTCAGATTTAAACTGCAGATGACCACTAGATGGGAGCAAAGATTAAGAGATTTCTGCAACACTTTGCATCATCCTAAATTACCTGGAGTTTTGCAATCCTGGAATTGGAAGAGATTCATAAAGATAAGTTTTTTTGATCCAAGGACATACTCTGATGGACTTTAAATCAACCATCTCAGAACAGAGGTATATTTCCAGAGTCTTTTGCAACATATTCTGGTGACCACCACAACTTGCTAATCTAGGCTAAAACTTAGTTGGTATTTTGTAGTACAGCCACTGTGTTAGAATGATGTATAAACCAGATTATTAGATAAAGCCATAATATGATTTATTTATTAAATCAGCAAATAGCCCGAGCCTGCAAAGATGAAGTGAGGAAAGCTAAGGCTCATAATGAACTAAGGCTTGCGACCAAAGTCAAAAATAACAAAAAAAGCTTCTTTCAACATGTAAAAAACAAGAAAAAAGTGAAGGAAATGATTGGTCCACTAGTGGGTGAAAGTGGCAAAAAGGTGACAAGCAACAGGGAGAAAGCAGAACTATTTAACTCATTTTTTGCATCTGTCTTTACACAAAGGGAAAAAACAGACCAACCTACCAAAAATAGTGCCATAAAAAACAGAATAGAAATGCAAGTTAAGATAGGCAAGAAAACGGTAAGTGAGCACCTGTCCAGCCTAGACGAGTTCAAATCACCAGGACCAGATGGATTACACCCCAGGGTTCTCAAGGAACTGGCAGATGTGATCTCAGAACCATTGAACTATATTTTTCAAAGATCCTGGAGCACTGGGGAATTACCAGAGGACTGGAAAAGAGCTGATGTAGTTCCCATCTTCAAAAAAGGAAAAAAATGGACCCAGGAAATTACAGACCTATCAGCCTGACCTCAATACCTGGAAGATTCTGGAAAAGATAATCAAACAACGAATCAGCGAACACCTAGAGGCAAACAAAATCACTACTAAAAGCCAACATGGGTTTGTCAAAAACAGATCATGCCAGACAAACCTTATTGCATTCTTTGACCAAGTGACAAAATTAGTGGATCAGAGGAATGCTGTGGATATAATTTACTTGGACTTCAGTAAGGCATTTGATAAAGTAGATCAACCTACTACTTGATAAGATAGAAAAATGTGGGTTAGACAGCATCACCACCAGATGGATTCGTAGCTGGCTGACCGGCCGTACTCAGCGTGTGGTCCTCAATGGAACCGCATCTACATGGAGGGAAGTGTGCAGTGGGGTGCCCCAGGGCTCTGTTCTGGGCCAGTGCTCTTCAACATCTTCATCAACGATTTGGACGAGGGGATAGATGGGGAACTCATCAAATTTGCGGATGACACCAAGCTGGCAGGAATAGCCAACACTCCAGAAGACAGGCTTAAGATACAGGAGGACCTGGACAGACTTGAACACTGGGCGCTATCTAACAAAATGAAATTCAATGGTGAAAAAAGTAAGGTTCTACATTTAGGCAAGAAAAACCAAATGTACAGGTATAGTATAGGGGGTACCTTGCTCAATAGTAGTAACTGTGAGAGGGATCTCGGAGTCCTAGTGGACAATCACTTAAATATGAGCCAGCAGTGTGCTGCAGCTGCCAAAAAAGCCAACACAGTGCTGGGCTGCATTAACAGAGGGATAGAATCAAGATCACGTGAAGTATTAATACCACTTTACAATGCCTTGGTAAGGCCACACTTGGAATACTGCATCCAGTTTTGGTCACCACGATGTAAAAAAGATGTTGAGACTCTAGAAAGAGTGCAGAGAAGGGCAACAAAGATGATTAGGGGACTGGAGGCTAAAGCATATCAAGGAACGTTTGCTGGAATTGGGTATGTCTAGTTTAATGAAAAGAAGGACTAGGGGTGACATGATAGCAGTATTCCAATATCTCAGGGGTTGCCACAAAGAAGAGGGAGTCAAGCTATTCTCCAAGGCGCCTGAGGGCAGGACAAGAAGTAATGGATGGAAACTAGTCAAGGAAAGAAGCAACCTGGAACTGAGGAGAAACTTCCTGACAGTTAGAACAATTAACCAGTGGAACAACCTGCCTCCAGAAGCGGTGAATGCTCCAACACTGGAAGTTTTTAAGAAGAGACTGGACAGCCATTTGTCTGAAATGGTATAGGGTTTCCTGCCTGAGCAGGGGGTTGGACTCGATGACCTCCAAGGTCCCTTCCAACTTTATTATTATTATTATTATTATTATTATTATTATTATTATTATTATTATTATTATTATTATTATTATTATTATTATTATTATTATTATTATTATTATTATTATTATTATTAAATACAATATGTTATATGTGCTATATGATATAAATGCCATTTGAAGCAGCAATTATATTTTGATAACTGGGACTGATATTTTCATTTTAGTTTTATCCTGTCTTTATTATTTTTATAAATATACTCAAGGCGCTGAACATACCTAATACTGCTTCCTCCTCCTATTTTCCCCACAACAACAATCCTGTGAGGTGGATAGGTCTGAAAGAGAATGAGTGGCCCAGTCATCCAGCCTGCTTTCATGCCTAAAGAGGGACTAGAAGTCACAATCTGCCAGTTTCTAGCCTGGTGTCTTAACCACTAGACCAGTCATGTCAAACTCGCGACATCACGTGACATCGCGCAACCTAGCGGGACTGTTTTGCCATTGCCAGCAATGGGGTGGGCGTGGCTTCTGCGTGACGTGTCCGGCCCACAGGCTGGCAGTTTGACACCCCTGCACTAGACCAAACTGGCTTTCATTTAGTATATGTATGAATTCAGTCATTATGTAAGTCCCAATCTGACTTTTAAATTATTCTACAAGGAATTATTTTAGAGGCAAATTTAGAACTTCATATCACTCTGTGTTTCCTTCCATAAGTTCTTCCAGTACAGGTTAGGAGATGTGAATCACCCCAACCATAACAACTTTTCTGAAAAGGAATTGATTACAACTAGAAGCCTAAGATAGATGTGGTAATTTCTACCAAGCTATCTCCACAATGTCTCATGACAGCAATATCCAAAGAGTTGAGTCATTACTGCCTGTGCTTTTAGAAGATCACCCATTGCATAGAAACTGAATCACCACAAGCATTTAATTAATCCACAAAATATTTTGTTTCCCTCAAAATACATTTAAGAATTTTGCAAAGAAAACCAAATGAATCATGTGTAAATATGAGATGGGCAGCTATATAAATCGAATAGATAAATAAAATAAAATGGCAATTCACATTTTACTAATAATTATTATTATTAGATGTATGGTACTAGATTGGCATAATTCAGTCACCTCAGATCGACCACAGCCTGCCTCCCCAGCCATTCGGGGTCTCCACCCTTCCCCACACCACAGCAGACACCCTTAGTTCTTCCATGTTTGCACTGCATGTTGCTGGTTACCTGCACACACTCCACTGCTCAGCAGTAGCCACCCCTGGCCCTGCTGCCTTAACACCATGCCAGATTTGCTGCATTGCTAATTCGAACCTTTACTAATTGTTCCTTCTTTTGCTTGCCATATTTATGTAATTATTCCACAATTCCTTTAGTTTTGTGAAATGGTAATGAGTGGAGGGCTGACCTAACTTCATCTTTTAGCACTATGTTGTTGTTATAAGTAGGGAATAGTTTTAGAATTGTAAGCTGCCCAAAGTCACTTGGTTGAGTTGGGCAGCTATAAAAATTGAATGAATGAATGAATGAATGATCATTACCATTAAATTTTATCCAAAAGTAAAATGATGAAGGTTATGGATATGATGAACCAATAGAATAAGGTTCTGGAATATCCAATATTCCAGTATCCAATCATGAAAAATCAATGGTCCCAAAATTTTAAGAAATATTAAATATATTTCTTGTGACTTAGGGATGAATTCTTTAGAAAAATTTGTTTCATTTTATAGGATTCTCCAAAGAATATTTAAGGATGGATATCAGATTTTTAGGGTTCATCTTGCAAGAAATTTGACAGGTCTTTGACTCACATAATTTGGCTGTGTTCTCTTCCAGCTCCTCTCTAGTCTCAATTATCCTATATGTTAACACAGCTTTGGTGGAAAATATTTAAAGATGTAAATATGATGTTGAACTATACTCAAAAATATGGGACCTGACATTCTATGAAGATTTTTGCCTCTATCAAGTCTGAGAAACGACTAAGAGATTTATTCTATGAAGATGGAAAGAAAATATTTTGAATTTTCAGGAGCACATTTAAAATACTTCTTGTTGTTTCATTGTTTAAAATATCTTCATACTGTAGAAATGAAAGAATATTAAATTGCTGTATAATTCACTGATATGTTAGATGCATATTACAAGTATGCGTAGACTTCTAAGAGTTTCGGTTTATTACTATTGCATACATATTTTTGTGTTTTGTATTATCACTACTGCATTGTTTTTATTTCTGCTTGTTAATAACTAAAAAGGCAGGAGGAAAAAAATCAGTCAATTCAAACATCTGACAAGAATACAGTAGTCTCTTTAGTCTAGGACTCACTGTCTATGGCTTATCTACATGAGGTATGGCGGGGAATGATCAAGCAAGGGAAAACTGGGGCTAAGGAGGCTAAGGAGTTCAAGAGGAAACTCTTAATCAGAAGAGAGCCATCTCTTCTGTGGAAGATTCTTATGACTCTTTCTGAACAGGCTTTTTATCCCAAGGTGATTCTGGCAATCAAGTTTCTAGGAGCCAAATAGGCTATGCTAGCCCTATTGTAGACTTCTAGCAGAAGTGTTCTTCATTCCTGAAGGCCAGGTAATAAAGTGTGAACATTTGATACCGGAGGATGTGATAGGGAGGTTACCTTAAAACTTCAATGAAATGATTTAGGGTGCTCAGGGGGTTTAGCACACCCTTTCCTGATTCTCATTTTATTGGGTTTCTTGGAAGGGCCCCCTGCTTCCCCTTCTGGGGTCATCTCAGAGGTTTACAGCAAGTAAGTGGGATCCTAGCATCCTGTGGTGGTTCTCCTCTAAGAGGGAAAAAAGAACAAGGGAGAGAAAGAGAGAGAAGAGGTCATTATTTACGAAGTTTCTAATTCAGTTCATGACATGATGTTTTCCGATGTACGTTGCCCAAAGTCACTATTTGAGATGAGAGGTTATAGAAATCAGTCAAATAAACCAAATAATATATACTCGGCATATGTTCCTTACCAGATTGTCTCTGCAGAAACAGGTCTTTAATATTTAGTACACTGGAGATACACCAGTGGGAGGCAAGGGTCACACCCAGCTTTTGATATCACACTCAGCAATAAGATACCAAAGATTAAATTTTAAAAGCAGAAAATCATAGTGTAGGGGGGAATGCAAAGGGGAAAATGATAACATCTATGATATAGTCCTGCATGTGCTGCAATTTACATGTTTGTATAGATATACTGACAGAAAAATGTAATTGCAACATTTACATGATTATGTCATTCTTCATGGGTCATTTTGATATCATTGCAGTTTGCTGCAAACATTGCTGGGTGAGACCAGGATAATTCAAATTGATTCAGAAATGTGAAACTGAACAACCAATAGTCACAACTGAATTGATTTTCCACATCCGTCTGAGGGAGTGTGATCATCATGAAGCACAAGGGTGGGCTTTCCTTGTTGCTGCTCCCTTTTTGGAATATTAATTCAGCTGAAATCAAACCAACCTTGTTGGGACTTAGGAAATCCATCAAGACACAATTATTCTAGAAAGCCTAGGCCCTAGGGCAACTGATGTGATTGGATCCCCTCCTGCAGTAAAACACAATGACGGCTTATGTGAGTATTGAATTGTAGTTCCTTGGTGAAGTATGGTGAAAGAAAATTACTGCTGTTTATTTTATTTATGGCTCTAACCTTTTTAGAAAAGTAGGAATGTAAGTTGCTCAAGACTTGAGTGTTCTATAAGCCAAAATAAATATATTTCCTGAGCTGAATCAACTACTCAAATTCAATTTTGCTTGATTTGCTAGGCCTAATTAATCCAGTTGCAGAACAGGAAAAAGATACAGATAAGGGGCTGCAGACTTCCGGTTTGCCGATGCGGCCACCATGGACGCTTGGAAGACGAGCTCCGTCTTCCTTGTCCAGTTTCGCATCGCTGGGGGGCCCTAAAAGGGTCAAAGTCGCCCCGTAGAGGCGACCAGCAAGGAAGGGTTCTCGCTGGATCGCGGGAGAGCAGTAGCTCTCCCGTTAGAGCCGGCGTTCCCTCCAAACCGGCAGACGAAAGACCGGCCATAGCAATATGGCCGGTCACTAGGCTGCGGACAGCCGAAGTCACACTTACCACCAGGCAACATTAAAGCAGCGTGGAAGAGACTGGGTGAGATCTACCTCTCCTAAATTCTAACTACCTTTTTCTACCTACATAAGCTGCTAAAGTACTTTTCCCCCTGTGGAGAGGAAAGGGAGATTTTAGCCCTCCCTCCAAAAACAGCAGCAACTGATTATCCAGGGGAGTTTAAAACGTTGAAAAAGTAATTGGATCCCAATCGGAATTTTATTTCCTAAAATTTATGGACTAAAAGATTTTCTATTATCTATTTTTTACTTTCTATTTTTATTGAAGATCTGGGTTTTTCCTCATAAAATAGAAGAAAAACTGAAAAGATCAAAATAACTTTGAGACTCAAAGGAAATTTTCAAACGGTAGGGGCGACATCTTGTGACTAAACCTGAAACTTCAATTTGTTATTCTCTAAAAGAGACTTGGCTGACAGCCCAGAAAATAAGATAAGATTCATGCAACCTTGAACACCAGCTGTGAGAGACTTAGCTGTGCTTTCTATTTACTGAAAAAAAAACCTGTAAAAGCTTCTAATCTAACTCATCATTATGGAAGAAGATCATGAACAGACTTTTCTTATGGAGGAAAATCAGGAACATATTCTTGCTACGTTGAAAGCAATTTATAAAACCCTTCTTACAGCTGGCGACGAAATGAGAGCTTTAAAAAAAACGAGAAAGCAGCTCAGATATACAAACTCAAACTTTGATTATAACTAAAAAATCAACTATACAGAATACAACAGAAAAAGTGGAACAATTAAATATTATGACAGAAGATTTAATTGCCCAACAAGTACAGACAATGGAGAATTCAGAAAAAAATCTGACAATATGGATGGAGGAAAAAACCTGCTATATAAATCAGAAGGAACCTGAGGATCAAGAAGAGGAACAGATGGAAGAGAACATAAATAGTTCAGGACAACTACGTCGAGAGGGAAAAATAAAGAGATGACCTGCTAGATTTGCCAGACCTGCTAGCCTTCTCAAAAAAATGGCGACTGGTCTTTCCAACATCACACAATACATATAACAATACAAGGAGATTTGTCTGATGACTCAGAAGCACGGACATGGAAGACGATTTGGCAAAGAAAAAAAGCTAGAATAAGACTGAAGAAGAATGGGGTTTTGACTTACTTATGAGATTTAAAATAGAATATATTCAAGTAGATAAGATGTTTATTTTGAATACAAGATATTGTTATGAATTGAAGATAAAGAAAAAATTTGGCTATGTAAAATCTAGAAGTATAAATGTTAACAGTTAAATTTGAACATTGAGTTGCTTATAAAGGTTAGGTAAAGGTGATTAAGACATATATATGCTAAAACTTATTGATGAAATGTAAATAAACATGTTTTGATGTAGCGGTAAGAATGAAAATTATTAGCTTAAATACGAGAAAGTAGATATAAAGAAGAGAGTACTAAACACTGAAATAGAAGAAATTTTGGTTACTGAATTTAAGATATTTGGAGATTATAAGAAAATAAGAATATTATATTGTATTATTAATTTGATGATGTAGATGGTGAGAATTGAAATAGATAAGATATGTATCCTGAACACCAGATGTTGTGGGGAACTGTGATAAAGGGGGTCATTTAAAACTTGGAAATGATAAATATTAAACGTTAAACTTAAATATTAATGGAAAATTAAAACTGGGGAAAATTTACTAGGTTATTGATGGTCTAAAAGATGGAATGTTAAAATAATTAAGACATATAAACTAAAAATTATTGATAAATGCAAGAAATTTATTTTTTATCTGATTGATAGAATAAGAAGTATACTAATTCAAATAAGAGACAGTACATATTAAGGGAAAAAGAGAGGAAATATTGGCTGTAATAGTTGGAGATTTGTACTAATAATATCTGTATGTAATTGAATTATTGTAACTCAGCCACCACGTAGCTTTTCAAAGATATAATTGTAACATTAAAAAATCAAAAAAAATTCAAAAAAAAAAAAAGATACGGATAAGGACCAAAACAGGATTAATCTCCCACAGCAGCTTTGATAAATAACTATATATAAATTAAATATCATTTGAGCCAGCAAAAACAAATGCATGTAATACAACATGGGGACACTGAGTGGCAATAGATAACCATTTTTGCTAGTTTTCCCTATCACAGTTTCTTAAACCAATTTAAGGATGGAGAAAAGAAAAAAGTTAGCTTCCTGAGTTGGTGCTGCAAACTTTTAGATTTCTCAAGGACTATTCACTGAACCTTTTCAAAAGCGCAGGTAGTTCAGGCCTTCCATCAAAGTGGTAGAAATGAAAGGACACACATCTCTCTAACATTAAGGTTCTGAAGTGTTTTATTGATCAGTGATCACCATCAGTGAATGAATGAATCCTTAGAAATGCTCATTTATCATACCGTGCTTCAGTGCACTCCATAAATGCATGTCATATTGCATTTTGGGTACTTGGAAACTTGATCACATTTATAGCTATTTGCAGCATCCCAGGGTCACGACCTTAGTTTTCAGCTTTTTTGCCAGTTTATAGTGTTTACTTCCACTTTCTGGCAAAAAAACACCCATTGAGGAAAACAGGTTTGCTGTTTCCATGGCATTTATTTAACAACTATGGCATTTGCTTAACAAATACCGTAAAAAGGATTATAAAATTGTCATGGTTATATGATGACCCACTTAATGACCACCGCGACTTATCACCATAATTCCAGGCTCAATTATGGTCATAAGACAAGGATTACCTGTATAATGGAGTTGATGCTATAGCAGTGGAAGAATTGTGTGTAACCCAGTTGCTGAGCTTAGTTGTCTTTTCGGGGCTTATGCCATTATTGCATAATTTTGTGTAATGAACCAGAGACTCTTTCAAAATCACTAAATCTCATGGTATTTGGATGATCTCCTCTAGAAATCACATGCAATGCTACATTGATAAAATCTTGTGTGATATTTGGTAATCTTGCAAGATTACATCCTTTTTTATTACTTTAATTTGTGAATTAGGATAGTCCCTACCTAAACAAACGGGTGTGACATTGGCGCTGGTTGATACAGGGATAGTAGACCATCTAAGAATTCCTAAAGATGTTGGCTAGAATGGGAAGCCAAAACATTTCTGGAAAAATGCAATGGCAAATTACTTCCATTATTGAGAAAACTGCAAAATGCAAGAATCAAGTTGAATTCAAGCACGTTTCTAAATTTTGAATGCAAGTTGCTAAAATTCTCTCATCTGTGCACCTGCTGAACAAAGATCTCCCTTTGGAATGCCCCACTTTAATGCAGTCAATAACAAGATAAGATTATTCACTTAGTGTCATCAAAACAACGGATCACAAAAGGGTCATGTGATCACCTTTTGTGACCTTCTGACAAGCAAAGTCAATGGGGAAACTGGATTCACTGACTTAATAACTGGGTAACTAATTTATCAACTGCACTTAACAACAATGGCAAGAAAGGTCATAAAATGGGGCAAAATTCACTTAAATGTCTCACTTAACAACCGAAATTTAGGGTTCAATTGTGGTCTTAAGTTGAGGACTACCGGTATATGCAGTTTTCAAACAAAACTCCTGCTGTTGCCATAATAACCACCATAGTTATGCCTTGTTAATAGGCAAACAGGAACTGCTCTCTCTCACAAGCTGGTATGGGGGCTGTTCCTTAATCTAGAAAAATGGGTGGTAACAGCAAAAATATGTGACATAACCACAACCATTCTCTGTATCAATCTTGAATGCATTTTGCAGAGATTGTGTGATTGTGGTGTGACTTTTAATTTTCAGACACTGTCATTATTCATTTGCTAAAAGCATTTCGTCTTCCACCAACATTTATGAATTACGTATCTGTCAGCTTTGTGAGGCAGTGCAGACAAGAAACACATCCAGAAGTACTAACTCTACTTTATTTTAAGGTTACATTAACAGTATCTTGCAGATCTGAATGTACATCTCTCCCTCCTCTCCTTTACAGTCTAAGAAACTAGGAAGGATCCCTTCTGAGATCCTAATCATGCCTTCATTGCTTCTTGCAGACACAATTGCCTCTTATCTGATCATTCTCTAATCTGTGGCTGTTTTTTATGTTTCCCAAGATGATTCCCACATATCCTTACAGTACCATCCCTTTTGTGCGTTCTCAATGCAGTGTTTTGTGGACATTTGGAAATTCTATTTCCTAAGCTCTATGAATCTTAAAATAAACACACATAATAATTCTGCACATCCATAATTTGTGTGAAAGAGAACATCCTTTTTCCCCTCATGAACTATAAAGGTAGTAAAGGAGTCCCTGTGGATTTTACTCCTCTAGTCGTTGCCGACTACAGGGGGCAGTGCTCATCTCTATTTCAAGGCCATTGTGCCATCGCTTTATGAAGAAATTAAGCCATTAAGACACTAAAGGTAGTGTCTTCAAACAAATTTACCAACTTTTTTGCATGTAGAATAAAAGCATATATTGGAAAACATTTATGCATTTTACAATTTCACCAGACTTCTACAGTAACTGCATTTCTCGTCAGCTCCCGTCTTGACTATTGCAATGCACTCTACTAGAGCAGGGAGACAAGGAATGTTGCAGATCCCATCCCCTAAGAAAATACATCTGGGGGACTCAGAAGAAGGGCCTTCTCCATGGTGGCTCCCTCTCTCTGGAACATCAACCCTGTGGAAATTAGACTGGCCCCCATTCTAAGGCTCTGAAGACGTGGTTCTGCCAGCAGGCCTAGGGAACCCAGACTGGGATGCAACTCATTAAATGGCTGGTATGAGTGTGTGTTGTCGTCAGGATGGGTGTGGGTTGGGGGTTATTATTTTGTTATTGTTTTATTTTTTAAATTTCTTTTATATTGTGTTTTTATTTCCTGTAAACCGCCTTGAAGTCACCGTTTGCGAGTAGGCAGCAATATAAATTTTTCAAATAAATAAATAAATTTCTAGATAAAAAGGATACAAGTCCAATCTTGACATCAAAAGTATCGACTTAACTTATACTTTCCTTCAGTCTTGAGCCTTTCCTCCCCTCCCTCGCCAGTTATTACCAGCAATTTTCTCCCTTTCATAACAGAGGCTAATTCCTAAACTTGTGGTAATGCTAACTATCAAAGTCGCCTATTGATGTAAACGCAGCCCACGATCTCTTTTCACCCTCCATGTTTAAACAAACCATGCTTAACAAAACCTGCGATCTCTGTCAGAACGTCCCCTAGCTATTCGGGGAAAACTTAACACGGTCTCATTTATTTTGCCTGGACTGAAAGTTGGCGCTGCAACCATATCTGGTACAGCCGAAAGCACTGCTTTAAAAAAAAAAAAAAAAGTTAGGAAACCTGGTTAGTAACGATGCAGGATGCGCGCGCAGGCTTTGCACTGCCCGGCGGCGCACAGACACCCTCCAGTTTGTACACCACCTGCCGCACGCGCCCCGTCTCCCCTCCCTCGCTCCCCTGGGAGCAAAACGACCCGCTGCTGCTGTTGCTCGGGCGGCGCGCTCAGAAGCTGACTGAGCGGTGGAAGAGCGCCGCCCACCAGCCGCGCAGCGCAAGGCGCGGACAACGCCCAGCGAAGCGCAGTAGGGGAGGCTGCGCCCGGCGGCGGATTTCTTTCTTGCTCTTGCGACCATTAGCTTTCCCTGTAAAGCCTGAGAGGCTAGTAAGGCTTTTAGAACTGATTATTGTTTCTGTCATCGACGTGCTGGCCTTGGGCTTTGTAAGGTCTCAGATTCCAGGACCTATATTTGTCTGAAGATCTATTGCTATTAATGGCAAAATGTTTTACTTAATTATTGTGTTTTCGAGAGGGTTGCAGCAGGGGGGGGGAATCATAAAATCACAGGGCTAGAAGGGACCCTGGAGGTCTTCTGGTCCAACCCCCTGCCCATGGCAGGAGAACTTATACCATCCAGGACAAATGATTGTCCATTCTTTTCTCTCCTATCATTACTTACAGGTGTGCATTCTCCCCAAATCCTCACCCAACCCATGAAAGTTGAAGGGGAGGGGAGGTCCATCGAGGTATATAGATCGTATCATATGTTTTTGAAACAAGCATGTGGATATTTAAGGGGTGCAAATGGAGAAGGACAGATGAATACAGGTCCTCAACTTACGACAAATGAGCCCAACCTGCCTTGCAAAGCGAGAGATTTGTTAAGTACGTTTTGCACCATTTTGCAATCTTTCTTGCCACAGTTGTTAAGTTAGTAACACAGTTGTTAAGTGAATCTGGCTTCCACTTTGACTTTGTCAGGTTACAAAAGGTGATCACATGACCCCCGGGACACTGCAACCGTCATGAGTCCAAATTGTGATCACAACCACGGGGATGCTGCCACAGTAGTTGAAACACAGTCATAAGTCACTTTTTTCATTGCCGCCGTAACTTCAAATGGTCAGTAAAAGAATTACTGTAAGTTGACGACTATCTGTACATTCCCTTTCTTAGCAAAGCTTACCTAGAATGTAAAGGGAGGGTGTGGTGTAGTGGAGAATCTTCCATTGGTACTTCTAAGTTGTCTATTCATACAAGAAATCTCCCAGAGATCTTGTAGCTGAAGGCTAAGACTTTTTCCCATTTCGACAACCAATCCCCATACCAGACAACCATCTGTCAAATTTGCTTGGAAAAGTTTCACATCACATACTGTACTGAACTAGCCTAACAAATAAATAGATTCATGTCCAAATCCACCCAGAGTTCTCACTTCAAGCATAAATGACCAGCCTCAAATTATCTCATTTTGGACACATTCTGTGTCCAGCTATTTTGAGAAGTCTAGGAAAGATGGAAGGAAAAGGAAAACATCCCCAATTGACATCTAAAAAAGCCACATATGACATGCACCACATAAATACCAACAGAACAGCCCAAAGCACACACTATGCTAGTGAGAAGTTCCCTGAAGATGGGCCCCAGTACAAGTCTGAAAGCTTGGAAGACAAAACCACTAGTTTCGATAAACGACCCAGATTGGATCCTACAACGTTATCCCAGGACACATATATTCGCCTTCTTTCAGAAAAGGAAAAAGAAGATGACCAGCAGCAAAGTGGAAGGATTTGATTGCAACAGCGGTGGATGCACCGTTGGAAGACCCGAAGAGCCAGATTGAAGATCTCCAGGTCATTTTAGAGAATGGCTATTTATATGGTCTTTAAGATGGGCACTGACTTAATGGCACATAATAAAAAAAAATCCATTTATCCAAGCTTTTAGGTACTGTGTCCCTATAATAACTGTCTCTCTTTAAAGTCCTTTTAACCCCAAAGTGAAAACATTTATTGTAAATGCTGTGTTAAACTCTGTTCCGCTCAGCAAAAAAGGCAGTTTGTGCATGTCCAGAGACAGTGCTGGATGTGCAGTGCTGAATTATGTCTCCCAGCAGCTCCAGCCCATGTAGTCAGTGATGAAAAATGCTGGGACCTACAGCGCAGACATACTGCAAAGGCTGAAGGTCATCCATATATTACAATGAATGCATGCAGACAGCACTAATAAGGGACTATGCTACGTACTATACTCCCTTCAAACACTTAAATTTTACCCAAGAGTCCTTCGAAGATTTTGATAATTATATATGCAGTTTGAGAAGCATTATAAATAAGCCTTGACAAAAGTTAGGAGAAAAACCATATTAAATCCATTTGGTTCTGCCCATATTGGACTTATTTTGTTTTGATTAGGGTATTTTTGTAGCATGGCATTGGTATTACAAAAATCCATTTTGCCATGCCAATGATTTATAGCGGTTTCCATGCCATCTCCAATGGCATGCCAGCCTGTGTCACCGTAATTGCTCCATCCTAGTTTGAGTAAGAAAAACAGTTCTAATTAACTACCTCGCAGATGCTTGTGTTTTTAGGTTATTGTATCATTGTATTTTGTAATCGGTCCAGAGTGTGATAGACTACGGTGGCCTATAAATTTTTAATATAAATTAAACTGTAACAATGTTCTTGAATTTTCAGGAAGTTAGAAATTATGGAGATTTTGGAAATCTACTTCTATGGCATTTTCCGCCAATGGCCAGCCTTAAACAGATTCTAGAAAGAGAAGAGCAATGAAAATGATTAGGGGACTGAAGGCTAAAGCACATGATGAGCAGTGTGGGAACTGGGTATGTCTAGGGCTAACAAAGAGAAGGACTAGAGGTGACATGATAGCTGTCTTCCAATATTTGAGGGGCTGCCACAGAGAAGATGTTGCCTTAGTCTCCAAAGCATCTGAGGGCAAAAAAGTTATGGATGGATGGAAGCTTGTCAAATAGAGATCCAATCTAGAATTGAGGAATTTCCTAGCAGTGAGAAAATCAGTGGAACAGCTTGCCTCCAGAAGTTATGGGTGCTCCATCATTGGAGGTTTTTAAGAAGTGATTGGACAGCCATTGGTCCAGAATGGTACTATAGGGTCTCTTGCTTGAGCAGGGGGTTGGATTAGAAGACCTCTAAGGTCCCTTCCAACTCTTTGTTATTCTGTATTCTGATCCATTACTGAACAACCATTGTTAGGAAATTTTACCTGATGTCCAACCATAATTTACTTGCTTATAATTTAAATCAATAAGACATAAATGGATTTTGAGCTTTGGGGGTGTTAGACTTCCCCAGCCTGGTCCTTTGTATCGGAAACACTACTTCCAAAGTTCCTGGGCATCATCTACAAAATATACATGGAAGGCACCAAGTTAGAAAGATATACTTTTCTGGAACTATGCTACAGCCTCTGTGAAGTACAGATGTGAATTCTGTCTGTTTTAAAACACATGTAATCTACGCTGTTCTTCCAAAATGTGTCAGAACAAACCCTATGGTCTGTATTAACACAACAAGAGAAAACTAAACGGCTATGTTGGGAAGCCATGTAATTGGGTTACATCAATGCTATACATCATACTTTAGTGAGCATATTAGAGGAGCGCTGCCACAGGTTTGGGATTAAGTCCCGCTGAGGGCCGTATGGACAAAATGCTTCCTTCAGCCTCAAAGTGATTCTGATGGCCAGGGTGTTTGCCTTGCTAATCAGGTTCTAATCGTGTAACCCTCCTTCGTTTTACTCAGCATTGCCGCGCGGCTACTTCCGCTGTCAACAGGTCTCGGGCCTTTTGCCTTGGCTTAGCCGCATCCCAGATCTTTCTCAAGAGATCGCCAACTCGTTTCCAGTTTTCACAATTCCCACAATTCCCCACCTCCCGCGCGGAGCTTATGCGCGGATTACTCCAAGCGACTCGTTCTCGCTCGCTCGCTCTCTCTCTCTCTCTCGGCGCCTCCTGTTCCCGGAGATGCCCGCCGCCGGCCCCTCCCTTCCGAGGTCTCTCCTGCATACTTGCGCGCATCTCTATCTCGCGCGCGCATTAGTATCCGCCCTGTAGCCCGGAGTCTCGAACGGGCGGGCGCAGCAAGCGCTCCTCGCCGGCTTTCTCCTCCGCTCTAAGCAGGAGCAACGCCCTTCGCAGCCGCCCTTCCCTCCGGCACTCCATCGCCTGCCCAGGGGTTGGTTTGGTCCCCAGAGCCCGGGCGGGGCCGCTCTCGATTCACGTGGGCAAGAGAAAGGGCGCCGTCGCTCCTGCCACCGCCAGTGAGACCAGCGCCGTTGTTTTCAAGCCTTGGAGAGTCGGGCTCTGGGCTTTCCCCCCGCTGTAGCAGGTATTGCTGGCAGGGTCACTTTTACCAAGCTAGGGTGTCACTGCGCTGAGAAAAGTACCTAAGAGGGAGGAAAGAAAAGGGGGAAAGTAAGGTGGACCAAAAAGAGAGAAAGACTGGCAGCGGGGAGGAGGCTTCCTTTGTAGCCGTGCTGAAAACTCCACCTTCGGGGCATGGGAGCAAGTAAGTGCCTTCCCCCCCCCCAACCTTCCCCGGTTTCCCTTCCCTCCCTTACTCTTCTCTTTTTGGCTGGGAACAGAGAAGGCTGCCCCGGGGGCGATGCTCGAGGAAGAGGGAGAAGTCACCCGAGCGCCTGTCATCGGCTCCAGCATGTTCCTGTGGAACGTCCCCACCACGCGCGTCCCGGGTTTTCTGTCTGTTTTATAAAACAAAACAAAACCGTGGCTCTTCTCCACCAAACGCCGCTCGGATTCGTTTGAGGAGCTCAAAAGTAGAAGCCACTCGGTTCCGCTCCCCCCTCCCCACTTTTCTGAAGACGTTCTTGTTTTCTTTATAGGAGGGGCGTGAGAGAGAAGCGAAGCTTGGGGGGGGTAGGTGGAGCTACCCCTTCTCTCACCCTTCCTGGGTTGGTTGCTAAGCGCTGATGACCATGTTTTCTGAGAGACCTCTTGTTAGGCAGATGGGGGGACACCCCACCCCTACACCTTTCCTTTTAAAAGTGCCTGTCTTCTACTGTCTTCTATGAAATATACCCCGAGACGTTTACATTATTTTAGTCATGTACATTTCCCCCATTACTTTTCCCCATCCTCTTCGTGAACAACCAACTTGAAGAAGACCTGTGGAGAGGCAGAAAGTTTCCTCTCTTAATGATTTCTTCTTGTTGTCATGGATCCTGGCAATGGTTGAGATTTGAATCCATCCTCTAAACAATGTATAAACTATTGGGCAAAATAAGGAAACTACTTCAGGCAACAAATGTTGGGAGGTGATGTAGAAGCAGTCCTTCAGCAGGCTTAATGGCCCTTTCATTTTCTTGGATCAGGATGTGGCAAGACAGACAGAAAGTCTCCAAGGAGCGTCTTGTGTTGATAAAGAAAATAAGAGTTGCTGCCATTACTGATGGCTTCTGTCCATAGAGTAGAGGCAGGCACCATCTTGTCTTTTGTTTTCAGTAGAATCTCCTGAAGTGGCCCTGTTAGTGGACCAATATGACTGACTGCATTGTATTGGATAAATAAAAGTCTCATTTCACATGGTGCATTATATGTTCTTTTGTGGTTTAAGCAACTTTAGCCCTGAATTTGCATGGTGTATGAAGAAATGGAGGACTGCTGTTCTAACAGTAGGGTTTCTGAATGCAGGACTCTTGAGTGTAGCCTACATAAATAAGCTCCCATCCAGATTCCCTCCAGGTGCTTGACGAAAGCAAAGCTGCTGTTATGTAGGAAGAATATCTATGTAGCAAAAGTTATTAGAATTCAGATTTCTGGAATTATTTCTATTCTCAACTAGAATTTTGAGATTTACAAGACAGAACCTGCTGCAGAATATGAACATTTTTAATTTGTTTTTGTAGCATTTTAAAACAGCACAAGCCCTTCCACATACAGATCATTTGGTAGTTATTTCATATGTTATTTCCACAACATAATTTAGGATCAGAAAGATGACTCATAATTCAAAATGGACAGAATCAGTAGGATTGTATCTCTGGGAAGTAGGAAGAGAAATTTAGCTTTGCTTTATTCTGTTTTTGGGATTTCCAGAGGTATGTGGTTAATAATCAGACTGCTTGAATAGATAGGCTTACGTTAGAATCTAGTAGGAGCCTTCTTTATCCAGGTTTTCCAACTTTTTTACATTAACATGTATTAAAATCATTGCTTATTGGCCTGTGTCTGTGTAAACCTCATGTTGTTGTTCAGTCGCTAAGTCGTGCCTGACTCTTTGCAAACCCACGGACCACAGCACACCAGGCCCACCTGTCCTCCATTGTCTCCTGGAGTCGGCCCAAACCCATGTCCACTGTGTCTATGACACTGTCTAACCATCTTATCTTCTGTCATCCTCTTCTCCTTTTGCCTTCAATCTTTCCCAACATGAGGGTCTTTTTCAATGAGTCCTTTCTTCTCGTTTGGTGGCCAAAGTGTTTGAGCTTTAGTTTCAATCAGGGTTGATTTCCTTTAGGATTGACTGATTTGATCTTGCTGTGTAAAGCTCATAGGCTGTGTAAATTATACTTTCTGAAACCTTATGTCTCAATGGAAGTCAGGCTGTATAACCTGCCCATGCTGATAGATTCTGTTGAATTCGGATTGGAGATTAGAGCAATTCACTGGTACAAATCTTAAGCAGTATGAGTTGAGGATTCCTCATAATATTTTTCCCCGATGTAATTGTAACATAAATTGATAATTCCCCAGTGGGATTTTGTCTATTTTATTTTATTTATTTTAGTCTCAGAACTTTTTAATGCTAGTAGTAAATAATAGTGATTATTACAATACATATTTGAGGTTTGCATTTGGCCAGCAACTCTATTTTATTTCGGGATACTAGAGACAAGGAGCCTCCTACTGTTTTCCTTTGAGGTTCCTATGGGAGAAGGACTGTTACTTTGAGTTGCTAGGATAAGTGAAGCTCTACCTGTTCTGATTTGTGATGAACTGATACTCAGAATGAAGTCATTCCCTAATTTCTCTTGGCACAAACTTGGAAGTTCTCCAGTTTTCTGATCC
This sequence comes from Azemiops feae, assembly GCA_023970755.1. NCBI lineage: Eukaryota > Metazoa > Chordata > Lepidosauria > Squamata > Viperidae > Azemiops > Azemiops feae. Next base: position 677,371 of record JALGBA010000014.1, read on the forward strand.
AACCTAACTCAAAGAAGTTCTCCATTAAGCCCACAAACGTTTAGGGAGGTTCTTCCAGTTTCTCTTTACCCAGAGCTTAAAAAGGAAATGTTCTAATCAGCATTTGCTTAGGAACAAGAATTTTGTCCCATTCCTGCAAGACTTTAAAATAGACTCCTCTGGCCATCATTGTGACTTTTAGCAAAATATTCCCTGCTGACTTCAGTGAAGCATTTATTGGTTTATTGATTGATTGATTGGGTTTATAGGCTACCCCAGACTGTTATGATTCTGGGAAGTTTATATAATACAACAATAAAAACTTGGTTAAAAAAAATCAATAGAAAAATCTAGGGGGGAAAAAATCAATCCTCTAAAAGACAAAACATTGCCCAAGGGTCCATCACCCACTTTGATCCAGGGTCTGAGGACAGCGTCAGGTTTCAGAAGCTCATTTAAACATGGCCAGGGTGAGGACTGTACACATCTTGTGGGTGATGCTGTTCCAGAGGGCAGGTGCCATGATAGAGAAGGCCCACTTGGTTCCACCAGAATATTTTTTTTAATGGATGGAACCTAGACCACATTGTTTGGGGTGGACAAAACTATAGCCTCAACATCGTTGGAAATCATGGCTTTAACTTTGTCAAACTATGATACAATGAAAAGAGGGGCTTTTAAGTAGAGTCGCTGCAGGGGAGACAATTCATTCTGCCTGTTCCAGAGCAGAATCACCTTCTCAATGCTTCTTACCTGATCTAAATAGACATGTTGAAAGTTTCATGATGTTGAAGTTGTTGTTGCTGTTAGTAATAGTATTCTCCTGCTCAGCATTAACAGCAGTTCTTCATTGCCAAATCTTGGGCACAGAGTTACAGGTTTAAGAGATGAATAAAATACTTGGTTCCATCTTTGAGTCTTTCTTACTTGAGTTATCTGTGTTATATTCAGGGTTTTTTTTCTCATAGAACGCTCAGAACGGAGTTCCGGCACTTTTTTTGGATGGAACCTTGTAGGGTAGGCAAAGTGGGTTGTATGACATGTGTGAGTTCTGGCACCTTTTTTTTTTTTTTTTACAAAAAAAACACTGGTTATATTACACAGGAATACTAATTGTATAATAACCAGAAGAAAATATGCTTCTGCAATTCAGAGAGAAGATATGGTATGGAACTTCTAAAATAATCCTCTTCAGGAAGAGAAGAACTGAATCGCAAAAGTTTAAAATCCTGTTTTTAACATACAGCTACACTAATGTTTTATTGTCCATGATGCATTCCAGGTCATAGCATCCCAGAAAAATATAATGATGATCCATGCATCAGTTGAAGACTTTTGACCTGCCTAATATCATTATCATATTTTAATTGTTGTGGGGAAAAAATAACATTCTTTAGAAGATACTAAGTTTTCTGGACTTTTGTTCCTTTGTTGCCCACCAGTGAGTTTCACAGACTTATCAATTACCTCCATTTATTTCAGCTGTCTCATTCTTTCCTCTCCACCCCTCTAGAAATAGGTGAAGGTATTGATTAATGGTTGACCATTTAAGTTTGCAAATTTATATATCCACACTTTAATCATGAGAACGATATTACACCAATCGTGTCCGCAGTGGCAAAACATTTCAAACAGATCTTAACAGTAATGTTGGGCAACAGGGGAACAAGGACCATTTTCTGCAATAGCTCTTGCAGTAATAAAAACTTTCAACAATCATAACAACAGCTAAATCCAAAGTCAACCAAAACATCTCATACCATATCATAATAATAAAGAAGCATTTCATCAACAGCAGGTGGTTCCTCCTGTAAAACAAGGATAAATTCAGAATATTTCTCTCCAATATATTACAGATTTGTCATATTAATAATTAACAAGGAGGTAGACTCTATGCACAATACAAGCAGTTGCTTTCAATTACTGTGAACATAAAAATGCTACTTTTGCTTTTCTCTTATTCATGAATAAATAAGTTTAGAAGGGTACTTTGCAAAGCATGTTGGCATGAACAAGCATTTCCCTTCAAAGTATTGTTGCATTTCCTAGAAGGCTGAGGGTAGTCTGCTTTGAAGACTTTCCTAAGTTGTCTGCCTGCATTGAGAACACTCCTATCTGGCCTGTCAGCAAAGCAGCTGTGCACACATATGCTTGTGAAACCACCTAGGAAAGCTGTTGTGCAATTGAGCCTTCCAGAAATCATGGCTGCCTCAGTATTTGGGGAGAAATGATGCTTCATACCAGTGAACTATGACCTTTGTATAGTGGCCCTTTTAACGCTTGCTCAGCCTTGCTCAAAATACTCGGTTTATACAGGACAGCCTACTCTAAATTGAGTAATAAGTCCCCAACCCCTGGTCCCCAACCCCTGGTCTATGGACCAGTACCGGTCCATGGCATGCCAGAACAAACAAGCAAAGCCCCATCCGCGGGATGCAGGCAGCCCACAAAACCACGCACCCTCCGGTCCATGGAAAAACCTCTCTCCACGGAACCGGTCCCTGGTGCCTAAAAGGTTGGGGACCTCTGAGTTAGAGCATTCCTTATACTAAACAAAAGTATGTAAACACAGTTGTAAAGGAAGCTTTGTTTCAGCTGTTCCTATAACTATATGGTATACAGGCTGGTAACAGAAGAAGTTTAATAGAAGAACACGCTATGATAGAATGGTGCCTGCAAATCCCATTTTTCTTTTAGGTCAGCATTTCCAAAAGTTGGTTCTTTCTACCTATGATGGGATCCCAGAATTTCCAGCCAATTTAGGCACTAATTTGAGGAGAATTGCTCCATGTTTGATGCCATTTAGAAATACAGGCTTTGAGAGGAGTCAATGACTTGATCTGTTGCCGATGCAGGCAGAGAGAATCCACGAACAGTTTGGGATTGCAGGCAACCTGATTCCTTCCAGATGTAATCCAAAACACTTGTGGATTGTATTTAGATTGTATTCAAATAATATATATAGGATCCTGAAATTAGTAAGTACTTATTTGCATAAATATGAAAATAATGATTTACATTATATAATTTACATTATTATAATAAGTACTTATTTGCATAATACTTTCATCAGTATTGTCTTTTATTATCTATTCTTGATAATATATGATTATGGATGGTAACAAAGTCAGCCAGGTTCTATTTCTATCTTTATATTTCTGCTTTTGTGATTTACTCCAGTTCTTTCTCTTCTGCTGTCTCCAAGTATTGCAATATCCATTATCCAGACTTTTTTTGTCTTTCTTATCAACAATTGTTAAGTCTAGGGAGTTGTGTGGCAGATGTCTGTTTGAATTCTAAAGTCCCAGAGAACTTTAGCTTTTTCATTTTCTATTCTTTTTGTCTATTTTTATTATTAATGGTTGTACAGTCAGCCATTAGATTGGATTTGGCATTCTTATCCATTTGTCAAGTCTTTCCAGAGGATCTGGGATAGGCGGATGTTGTTGGATGTTGTTAAAGGTATCATTGCAAGATGTAAGCTGTTCCAAAAAAGCAGATGACATCAAGCTGGCAGGAAGGGCCAACCCTCCAGAAGATAGGTTCAAGATACAGAAGATGTCGACAGACTTGAACACTGGGCCCTGTCTTACAAAATGAAATTCAGTGGTGAGAAAACTAAGGTTCTACATTTAGGCAATAAAAAGACAAATGTGTAGATATAGAATAGGTTGTACCTGGCACAATAGTAATAATTGTGAAAAGGATATTGGTGCTGCAGTTGCCAAAAAAAAACAACCAACCCAGTTCTAGGCTGCATTAGCAGAGGGATAGAATCAAAACCACACGAAGTGTTAGTACCACTTTGTAATGCCTTGGTAAGACTACACTTTTGTAGTCCAGTTTTTGTTGCCACAATATAAAAAAGATGTTGAGACTCCAAAAAGAGTGCAGAGAAGAGCAACAAAGATGATCAGGGGACTGGAGGCTAAAACATATAAACAACAGTTGCTGTAATTGCGTATGTCTAGTTTAATGAAAAGAAAATATATTGCAGTGTTCCAATATCTAAGGGGCTGCCACAAAGAAGAGAGGGTTAGCTTATTATTCGAAAACACCTGAAGACAGGACAAGAAGCAATGGATGGAAATTGAGAACCAACCTAGAACTAAGGAAAAATTTCCTTACAGTTAGAACAATTAATCAATGAAACAGCTTGCCTTCAAAAGTTGTTGTGTTCCATCACTGAAGAGATTGGACAACCATTTGTCTGAAATGGTAAGGTCTCCTGTTTGATCAGGAGGTTAGTTTAGAAGACCTCCAGGGTCCCTTCCAACTCTGTTATTCTGTATTCTAAGCTACTTTTTGTAATTGACTGATGGTGATTTTGTCAACATCGATAGCGTTCAAGTAGTGCTCCAGATGTTTTGGGATTGTGCCTAAGGCACCTGTTACTATTGGTACTATCTTTGCTTTCTTTTGTCACAATCATTGTACTGATATTTGCAGGTCTTTGTATCCAGACATTTTTGTCTTTCTTACTGACTCTGTTAAGTCTAGGGTGTTACATGACAAGTGCTCGTCAATTTGAATTCTAAAGTCCCAGAACACTTTAGAACACTATTTTGTGGTCCCATTTGTTGTTGTTGTTGTTGTTGTTGTTATTATTATTATTATTATTATTATTATTATTATTATCTTTGATTATTTATACTGGAAAGACTCCATGCCGGGGACTTTAATTTGTTAAGTTTTACAGAAAAAATGCTGTTATTGAGCCTTGACATCATAAATGATTTAAATAGTTTATACAAATATACTTGTAAACGCATGAAAGCTATAGGATAGAAACAGGTCTGTATTGATATTTGGTAATGGACAGTTTTATTTCTATATTAAGAGGCCTTTTTCCAGGAGCAGTGTCACCTTTGAGGAGAATATGTGCAGCTAGAACTAAGAATAATTGCAAAGCTGCGTGGAAATAATATGCACAAAGATTCAGAATCTTTTCCAGAGAATAGCCATTTGTCTCACCAATTACTCTATCTTCTTTAGATCTTTGCCCAGGAATAAATGGAACTTTAATTTAAAATACATGAGTATGGATGGTGTGATTTATAGCAGGTATTTACATATATATGTGTGTGTGTGTGTGTGTGTGTGTGTATATATATTGATATAATTCAAATTACATTTTCTAATGTCTGTAAACCTTATGAGAATTCTCATGGAAAGAATTTGAATATATTTTAAACTACTATAGAGAGAATTTGATTTTCATAGTCATATGATTTGCATTAATGAAAAACTTAAAAGCTGAAGCATTTTTTTGTTTTTGTTTTTTTTTGGAATTGAGATTCCATCTCCTGTTTTTTTTCCCCTTGTTCTAAAACTTCACTTATCTCTGACAAGAGGGAGCTTCTTTAAAAGAGCCTTTTACAGTACAGTACAGTAATATTAATATCCGCTCAGGTTATAGGTAGTCTTGAATTGAGCCCAGAAAATGGTATCCCACAATATACACCACATTTTATAACTGAAGCCACAAAATGTTAATTTAGGAGTACAGAAGTGCACTAGAGGGCCAACTAGGATGAGTCAAAATATGAATAAATGTTATTGGGTCCATAGAACTTGAGAACACATTCTAGGAACATACTAATTGCAAAAATATTTTTCTTGCTGCTCCTAATGTCTGGAAGACAGCACTGAATCAACAGACATTTCTAGATTAGTTGCTCCATATAATAATAATAATAATAATAATAATAATAATAATAATAATAATAATAATAATAATAATAATAATAATAATAATAATAATAATAATAATAATAATAATAATAATAATAATAATAATGTTGGAGGGGACCTTGAAGGTCATCTAGCTGGTGTGCAGCTCTTTCCAGAAAAAGTAAAATTATAATCCCAGCAACATGTTGCTACCTTTCCTCCTCCTCCTGATGTATACAATCTGAAATCCAATAAAAGAACATGTGTGTGAGAGAGAATTATGAATCATAACCCATACGACTATTCTCTACTCCAGTGATGGCGAACCTATGGCACGGGTGCCAGAGGCGGCACTCAGAGCCCTCTCTGTGGGCACGCGCACCGTCGCCCCAGTCCTAGGCCTTCAGCTGGGTTTTATAAAACCTTTTCGCTTTAGGCCTCCGCTGCCGTGTGCAAAAAAAAAAAAGGTTCAATCAATCAGTCAATTTCAACTTCTCGCGGGAAAAAAAAAAGATCTTGCAAAGTTGGAATTGATTGATTGAACTTTTTAGTCCCACCCAGTCTGCCGTTACCACCACAGCCACACCCACCCAATGGGCCACACCCACCCAATTGGCTACACCCACCCAATGGGCCACACCCACCCGGCACCCAACGATGCATAAGTGGGTTTTTGGTTGCAGTTTGGGCACTCGGTCTCTAAAAGGTTCGCCATCACTGCTCTACTCAAATCAGAGCAGATATAGATAAACTGTAAGTGAAGTAAAGAATGTGTGCGTGTTTTTAATTAAGGATACTAATTATAGTAATAAAAACTATGAAGAAAAAAAGAAATAAAAAAGAGTGAAAAAAGAAAAAAGTAGAAAAAAGGAAAGTAAGAATATGTTAAAGAGAAAAATATATATAAAGAAGTAACTTCCAACCTTCATCACAACATTCTTCACTCACTTTTAGTTTACAGTTAATGATCTCTTCATCCCATAGTCCATCTCTTCTAGACAAATCCATAAAGCATAATCTTTTTAATCAGCAGAAAGTTCATTAAAGGTTACAATAATAATAATAATAATAACAACAACAACAACAACAATAATAATAATAATAATATATCTCATGTTAACCTTGATCAGATAACCAACTTTATATTACTTCTAACAGTTTCGGTTTTTAGTCCATTCAAATAATGTTTTAGAATTTGATTTCATTTCTTCTTTGTCCCTACTCACAAGATTCTCCAAAGCTTTAACAAGCCTCTTTTAAACCAAATATATATATATATAAATGATCCATGTCACTCTTTTGGTTTGTTTGTTTATCTGTTGATTTTTAGAACAACAACTCATTTCTTTTGTGTGTCCAGTGAAACATCCTTTTCCCTGTCATTCTCATAGCCTGTCACTTGTAGACCCACTTTTCGATGCCATCTCTGGCTTCCTCATCTGCTATTTCTTCCATAACATCTTTTGGTGACAGAAACAAACATTGCTATTGACAGTGTTGGTATTAACTTCTGATTCCATTTTTCAAAGCTCCTTTAGTATTTTCAATGTCATAATGTTTTGGGTCATTTAATTGTGTATTTTTCTTTTACTAAAATGTTTAATTCCCTCTAGTCTGCATTTTTAAAAGTTCGTCTTTGTGTTTTGCAAATATCCAAATAAATTTGTTTCCCACAAGAAGGATTCTTTATAATTTCAAACACTTACTCCAAATTTAGCTGGACCCTTAATCTATTTATAACTTTCTAAGTTCAAAGTTGTTATTTTGTAATTGGTTCCACTTCCTCACATCCTCATGTGGCATAGGATACTGGGCCAGGCAAATGAATGAATGAATGAATGAATGGTTTTTTAAAAAAAAAAATTACCAGTCCCCAGACTAATACTCTGATTCATTTTCAACCTCTTTATTCCCATATTTTCATAGTCTGTTTTGTCTCAGTTTCTTGATTGTGAAATCAGACTTTTCCAAAACAAAAATATTTACTGGTCTACAAATGTCTTGGTGTCCAGTATGATATAAATAGTATAGTCCATGATATTTAAAAATAATCTTAAAAAATAGAGGCCCAATGCTCTTCTCAGGTTACCTTCTCAGGTTAAAGATCTTAATGCCAATAAATTTAAATGGACCACCTGTGGCATTTCCCTTACTGGTGATTTGCATATGGAAGGTGCTGTTCTGTATTTGTTGTATAACGCATTTTAGATGTCTTCAACTTGGTATTGAAGAGTCATTCCATTTCCTATATCTATTAAACGCCCATAGAGATAGAATAGGATTTTATGGGATACCATTAACCAGTGGCCTTAATAAGAAATTATAGCATTTGGTCATAACCTTCAGAATATAAGAAAAAGCAGGAACCTTAATATCATTGGAACATACTTGTGCCCAGGGGTCCAGAGTTCCCAGAGATTAATGTGATCAAAGAGCATAGCCTCATTTCTATATCATGACCAAAGATGTGATTTGAATAACCTCAGATAATCAAGTATGTGTGGACTTGTAATTAATTAATTACATTGATAAAAAATGGGATATTTGATAAAAATAAAGATTTCCTCAAATCAAGCTTAAACTACAGAGCTACCATATGGATACAGGTAGTCCTTGACTTATGAGCACAATTGAGCCCAGAATTATGGTGGTAGGTCATGGCAGTCATTAAGTGAGATGCCCATGTGTTTGCCTCACTTAATGACTACAATCCCTGCTCTCTCCATTGCAGTTGTTACAAGCAACTATGTAATCATTAAGCAGAGCATGAGATGACTCAAGGGGTAGGGAGGGCCTGGCGGCACCATCGCAACTTACATGTAGCCTGGCCCAGACCTCCCAGGTTCTCTTCCACCCCTTGAAGCACCCCATACTTCACTTCCCATCCTTTTGGGACCCACATCCTTTGGCCTCCTCCCCCTATGATGTCTCGTTCCACTTACCTATACCTTTGAGAAAGACAAACAGCCAATCTGCAGTGCAGTCTTTTTATACAGAGGCCACTTGGTGCCATCCTGGAAGCAAGTGCCATTTTGGGAATGGCAGAGGCTGCTTCATGCTGTCCCAGCTAGATCCTCATAGGCCAAAATGGTGCCCGCTTCTGCCATAGCACCACGCAGCTTCTGTATAGGAAGGCCATGCAGCAGATAGGCCGGTTCTCCTTGGGAAAGGCAATCTGTGGAAAAGATAAGTGAGGTGAGCTGTGACGGGGAGGTGGGGTAGGAGGCCCAAAGGTGTGGAACCCAGTGAGGCGGGAAGGAAGCCCAAGGCCTATGGGAACCTAGGTGGGTGGCCCCAAGGACCCAATGGGGCGGGATAGGGGGAAACATAGGCAAGTGAGACTAGTTGCAGTATCCCTGCAATCGGTCATAAGGGGGAGTGGACTGCCAAGCGCCCAAATTTTGTTCATTTGACCACGGGGGCACTGAAATGGCTATAACTTCAGGTGCAGATCCTTTTGTTGAGCAAAAGGTTATAATTTTGAACAATCTCTGAACAAATGGTCATAAGCTGAGGACTACTTATATATCCAAGTAGTTTTCTTGGCAATCATATGGGAGTCATTTGTTACTGCCTTCTGTGATATTTCCCAGCTTTCCAATTTAACCTTCAGCTGCGAGTTTTCTAGAGATTCCATCCAAGTCTGACTCTACTGTATTTAGTTTTTTTTCAAAATCAACTAGGTTCAGCTAATTGGGTATGATGTTTATTACAGGCCTATAATTAGTTAGTCAAGTTATTTTAGTAAAGGTGTTATAATTGATTTTCTTAAACTGGAGAGATGATACCAATTCTACAAACAGGCACTTAAAATTTCCTTTAACTATAAGACAAGTCACTGATTAATCCAGTCCAACCTCTACCTGGTTAATGTGCTGTCCCATCTGATTGAGCAGGTGGGGCAGCTTGCACGTTTGGCTGGCAAAGGAGTTTTGTTTGGCAGGAGGAGAGCCTTTTCTGCTATGCCCCCCCACCCTCGGAACATCTCCCCCGTCCCGTGCCACCAAGGTGAGTTTGGCCCCAACCCTATTGGCTCCCTGGAAAGGTCTTAAAACTTGGTTCTACCATCTGGCCTGGAGATCCGATGGAAGTGTGGAGGTTCATTAAATGGCTGTATTTAAGTTTAGAATGCACTTTTCCTTGTTTGTTTTTTTGTTTTTTTTTAAACAAGTTTTATTGGTTTTTTAGTTTTTACGTCAGAGTGCTTGGGAAGCAACGTGGAGATGGGGTAATCAATCATCAAAAAAACACAATTGTACATGTATAGTTCAGGTTAATTCTTTAAAGATTCCCTCTCTATTTCCCTCAATTGATATAACATAATCAAATTAATACATTTCTAAATAGAGTTCAATCAATCAAAAAAATATCAATAATATTTCACCTATATCAGTCCAAATCCTGTTTTTAAGTTTTACTAACTTACAATTACCATGTTCCAATTTAGCCTTAAATAAACACATAATTTACACTTCGGGTATCCCTAATTTCCCTTATTTCATAGGATAATAATTATATCTAGAGTAAACATATTATTCCAACCATTATATTTTTACACTTCCCAACTATATTCTATTTCTTATTCTAGTAACTCATTTGTAAATACCATATCTTCTTTTATCACAATCCATTTTCTTGTTCTCCTTCCATTGCATAATAATTATCACACCTAAAACAAAAATATTACTCCAAAAATACCTTCTTACTCTATTTCAAATATATATTTTATAGATCAATCCATATCTCTAAAAAGCCTTTTTAACTCATTAAGTAAAATTTAAATCCCGTCAAAGTAATTATCATGCCTAAAACAAACATATTATTCCAGAAGATACCTTCTTACTGCATTTCACATCTATATTCTATTTTTTATTCTAATAACTCCTTGTTTACAACCTTTTCCATATTACAATTCCAAACCATAATCAAATCAATAATTTTCATCTCAGTGGTATTAACTCAGTCAAAATCTCTAAAAGCCTTTTTAACCCATCAAGTAACATTTTAAATCTCATTTTTAAATCTAATTCTAGCTTTCTTTTTGTGCCAGGCAGGTTTCCATAAAAGAGCCTCTATATCATCAAATCTCAGTGTTTGGTTATACATATTTATCAACTGTTCAGTCTGCTCATATTTCTCTTCTTTTTCTTCCAGTACTATCTGAGTAGCATAATCAATTTTGTTCAATGTGGTAGTTACTCGTTGGTTATCCATGTTGTCACAGTTTTCAATGCCTCGTATTTGCAAATCAGTTCCTGTTGCTTTTGGCATTGCAGATGTTTTAATTGAAATCAGTCTTTGGTCATCAAAATTCTCAATGAGTTCTACGTGGGATTGTATGATGTCCTCTTCTATGTTGATTTGTTCCTCTTCTATTGTTATTTGAGTTATGGGGTAGTCAGTTGGAATCTGGAAGTCAATTTGAAGTTTTAGGGTAAAGGCTTTTATTCTAGCATTCACTTGCTCAGTAGCTTCGTAAATTTTTTCCAGTATAAAGATGATACTCCAGAACCAAAAATTGAACCTCAAATTTTGACTGATCAACTTATAGACCAAGGAATAACAGAGGAGGAACAGATCAACTCCAAAGAGGCCTGTATGCAACAACATACACAATTTAATGAGATGGAGGAATCTCATCCACAATCTACCTGTAAACTTCCTTGTTTTTTGGTTAGTCTAGTATTTAATTGCTATAATTATTTTTTAATGGTTTTAGTATATCAATTATTTGGTTTTATGTTTTTAATGGTGTGCATCACCCAGAATCACAAGCATGAGATGGACGGCTATGTAAATTTAATAATTGAATTAAATAAACAAGCGTAACAGATATCATCTCAACAAATGGTAAGATATTGAAAAGCAGAATCATTTGGCTGTCCTTGGTTAGACTATAAGATATATATTTCATATGCTCTTCTTTGCCTGTAATGACAGATAAAACACTTAAGAATTGAGAATTTGAACTAAACTTCTTGTTAATTATTTTTTTGTTAGATTTGAACAAATTGGCATGCTATAGAACAGGGATGGGCAAAAATATGACTAAAGAAGCTGCTTCCAAGCAGACCATCATTATGGGGATTATTTGAAATTGATAACAATAATAATTTAGATGCATAATTTGTTTGTTTCTTCATTTGATATTGGATTAGATATAGTTCTGTTTTAGTTTGTTAAATGATTTAAGATATTCTAAGATTATTAGGCTAATTTCATTATTTCCCCAATGTTTATTTCATTCTAAATAAGCAATTCTTCATAGCAACAAGACACATTGCAATATTTGTTTTTGTAGCCTACAATAAACCATGGTAGTTAATCTTATTAAACAGCTAATTATTTGGCTAATAATTTGCAACATTCCAGTTCTTAAATGTGCAATAAATTGTATGGAATGTTTTTACAATGGCTCTTTTTTAATTCTAAAGGACCTAACCATATAGGCAGGAATGATTTCTGGATACAATTCTGATCATCTGTTGCTATTAGCCATGCGGATTATAGCTTGCTGGAGTTTGTGCGAGAGAATATCCAAGAAATTCTCTATCCCTGTGTTACGAGATGCCATAAAAGGCTTTTTTTTAAAAGAGTATTCATGATGTTGAAAACTCAGGAAGATTCATTAAAACATATAATTGTAGGCTAACATTTTCATGTTGTGCTCTTGTGTCTTTATCAAGTATATTATACTTTTTAGAGCTTGGCTTTTCATAAATATTTTCTCGATTATTCCTACTTTTCTTCCTGTGTTATGTTGGCACTGAAATAGTTGAAATGTTTGCAAGAAGAGGTTTCTTGCTGCACTTTCCATAAACAGGCATAATTCAATTATTTAATTTGCTTGTGCATTGGACACAAAGATCTTCAATTTGGACATGATGTAACCATAGCTTGCAGCATTGGAACTGCTTAGTCATAAGCAGCTATTATTTGTAAATAATTGTTTTAATAATTTGCTGTCTTAATTCATTGCTAGTGACTATGTTCATCTACATAAGGAATATGCAGCAAAACAGTTTACCCCCTAGCTCACTTGTTTTTCAGTCTCCAAAATGCTCAAATATAACAGCAACAATAGCTTGATTTCTCATCCGGTTTTGGCAAGAAATGTAAGAAAACAAATGCTACTACACCTTAGATAAACGTAACCCACATATTTTTAAAAACTATCAGAAAAAAATAGTAATGCAGGACAAGTTAGAATTCTCATCCCTTTGATACTAGCTGTGGACTTTGACAACCAGAGTAATATTTTTTAAGCAGCTTCTTTTTGCACAAAGATTAGCTCTTTGATCTACCTGCTACATTAGAAGATTAAATTCTGAAATAGTAATTTGCAGATTGTTTAATATAATGGGTTAATTAGTGAATTAGCATTTCTGCATGACTAAAAGGAGTTCTGTTGTCATAGGATGGGAGATAGCATCGCAGTCTTTGATGTGTCTGAGTTCTTATGGACATTGATTTGCAATTTTAAGGTTTTCTTTGATCAGGATAGATGCCTAGAAATGGTATCTAAAACATTCCCCACGGGCTCTGTTTTATATTCTTTTTTAGGATATAGACTAGTGAGATTTACCTTGGTTTGTTACAAAGATAGAGGGCAACTGCTTTACATTACATAGATATATATTTTGAAAAATAAGTGAGTACAGCTGGAATATTGTCCTTTTTGATAATAATGCACAATTTGTTTATATCACTGTGTGTTGAAACACACAAGGAAGGTAACCTGGTATGTTCCTCATGTGCTGAAGTACAACTCTTATAATCTCACTATTGACTTTTGAGTGGAAGAAAAAGTGATCCCTGCATTAAAAAAGAAGTCTTTTTAATGGAGACAAGAGTTTAGGTTCTCTTACCAAATTTACTACTAGAGGTTGTCTCATAATTTCTTCATAATAGAAGGATAGAAGTGCAATACAAAAAGTATTCACACTTTTGAAAATTGGTGTTAGGGAAGATTTTTGAGAATACCTTGGGAGCCAAACAAGATAGATCACTGAACAAATCAACTCAGAATTCTCACTCGAGGCACGAATGACCATGTTCAAATGATCATATTTCAGACACATTATGTACAGACCCAGTACAGAAGGCTCAAATGCTGGGGAAAGGTAGAAGGAAAAAGAAGAGGATCTGCAACAGGATGGATGGACTCAATTAGGTGGCAAAAGATCCACTATTGGAAGACCTGAATAGGGACAGCTTGTCATAAAGTAGGGCTTTTCAATCGGTGGTACGCGTATCACCAGTGGTACTTTAGCACCTGGCTGGTGGTACGTGAGCCCTAGCCAAGTGTAGCGGGAGAGGGAACCAGCTAAAGCGGCGCCGCACAGATCTGGAGGAGATCAGCTGGCACTGCAGAGCTTGGCAGAATCCCCAGGATCGACGCATGTGGCGACATGGTAATTGGAGCTTCCGGCGCACTCGGAAGAGAAAAGGAGGAGGAGGGCGGAGAGAAGAGAAGGTATAAAAGGGGCAGAGCAAGAAGAGAAGAGGCTTTTCTTACCAAAGCAGTGAGGAGAGACAGAGCAAGCGGCCTGTTTTCGGAGGAACAGCGAGCGAGCGGCCTGTTTTCGGAGGAAGAGCGAGTGAGCGAGTGGCGTTTTTTTGGAAGAAGGGTGAGTGAGCGAGCGAGCAGCGTGTTTTGCAAGCATGTGTTTTTGGGCGAAGGGGTGAGTTAGCGAGCGAACTTTTAGCAAACACGTGTTTTCGGGTGAAGGGTGAGTTAGCAAGTGGCCTGTTTGGCGAGTGGCGTGTTTTCCAGCGAAGTGCGAGCAAGCGAGCTGGGCAGGAGCCCAGGATCGGTGCGCGCAGCTACAGCTGATCCACGCTTCTGCTGAGCTACCCAGAAGTGCCGATCAGCTGGAGCCCGGCGCTGATCCTGGCGCTTCTGCTAAGTTAGCAAGCGGCGTGTTTTCCGGCGAAGCACAAGCGAGTGAGCTGGGCAAGAGCCCAGGATCGGCGCATGCAGCTACAGTTGATCAGCTGTAAAACCACATTTCTGGAATTTGAGTTAGTTTGGGGTAAATATTTAAGGCAGCCACAGTTTATTTTCCAAATCTGGATGAAGGAAGTTTAGAAAGCTTCAAATGGGAGGGCTTCCTTGTTCCTAGATATCAGGCTGAGGAGGGATAGGAAAACCTTTTTTTGTTTGGGGGACAGAGGGGCTCCATTGGATGTGACTTTTGGTGGCCTTTTCTGGGGAGGAGAGTGGAGGTTCTAAGGATTAAAATGGGGAAAATAGGCTGCTAATCTCCTGGGAATGCAAACGAAGGTTCTGGGAGTCATCTCTAATTATGGACTGGTCATTTTTGTCTTGAAAAATAGACTTGTAGAAACCCTGGAAAGATATCTGTCATTAAGTTTTTGACACCTTGCTAAGCCACCGGTAGTACTCGAATATTGTCATGTCCTAAAGGTGGTACAGTCTGTGAAAAGGTTGAAAAGCCCTGTCATAGAGAACATTTATGTGGTCTCCAAGAGTCAGTACTGACTTCCTAGGCACATCATCGTTATTGCTTCAATGGTGCAGTAATTAATTCCAATTATGGGCAATAGCAAATTGGCAAATTAATTTATTTTGGAACTGTAGACAGGAAGTAGGAATATATACTTGGTCACTACAGTGTGTGCGTGCATGTGTGTGGGCGCGTGCATGCGTGCACACACACAATATCCCCATATAATCCTCGTTGAAAGAATATCAGTCTCCACTGCGAGAAGCAAAATACCGGCATCTTGTCATTTTTATCTAATACTTAGAAGGGCTTCACAGGGAATTGGCCAGCGATTTATTCTCCGTAGCACATTATGGCAGGACAAGAAGCAATGGGTGGAAGCTCATCAGAGGGAAATTCAATCTGGAAATAAGGAGGAATTTCTTGACAAAACAATTAATCAATGGAACAGTTTGCCTCCCAGAGTTGTGGATGCTCCATGCCTGGAAGGTTTCAAGAAAATATTGGCCAGCCATTTATTTATCTGGGATGGTATAAGGATTCCTGCCTTGGGCAGAGGGTTGGACTAGAAGACCTCCAAGGTCCCTTCCAGACCTATAATTCTATGATTCTGTGAAATGGACAAAAGTTAGGCTTGGTGTTCGTCACCAATAGTGTTAATTTTTATTTTTATTTTTTTGTATTTGTATTTTTGGAACTCGAGCAATCCTAAAATAAGATCCACCTTTTCCTCAGTTATGAGTTTTCAATATCAAGAAAATGTTTGAGGAAAATTTTAGTAATAATTCCTTCTATCAAGCAGAAAATATACTAGTTGAGTGAAATTATAGTTCTGTGTCATAAAATGGAGCCCTGGTGGCACAGTAATTAAAGTGCAGTATTACAGGCAAACTCTACCCAAAGCCTGGAGTTCAATCCTGACGAGGAGACTCAGCCTTCCATCCTTCTGAGGTTGGTAAAATGAGGACCCAGATTGTTGGGGGCCATATGCAAATATTGCTTCTATATTGTACACCCCCCAGAGAATGCTGTAGAGCGCTATGGGATGTTATATAAGCCTAAATGCTATTGCTATAATTTAGGGAACGTGGTATCTATAAAAACCAGTTATGACCATTGCAGAAAATAAATCTAGTGGAGCATTTCCTCAATTTACTGTCCACCAGATGAATTAGACCTCAACTCCCATAATCCCTCACTAATAGCCTGACTTAGTCTGTGGCTTTTCAGCTTTTCTTAGTTTTTTTAATGCGTGTTAGGACAGTATTCATCTTGGCTACTTGAGAAAATATTGGCGTGGTATAACTTCTTTAAAAATTGCTATAGATTTTAATCCCATCAGTTTATACTGTAGTTTCTGGTCTTCCTCTCATGATTTGATTTATTTTTACTTTTTCAAGGAACAGCAGTTCAAAAGGCCTCATTTCAAGCTGGTGGTCAGATTTCTGATTTCAAAAGCTAGGTTATACTCTTAAGTGCTTCCCTTTCCACTATTGAGTTAAAGTCAGAGGAAGAAATATGTATGTGTACAGCATCCCATTAACTTATTAACCTCATATCATTAGAGAGTTCTTGGTGAACACTCTCCATTTTTTCCTTCTGTATTCTTGAGCTAGAAGGAGACTCTTTGATTTCAGAGGCTACAATGAACTGTAACTCAAGAGTTTCAGATAATGGGGATGTTATTTGTGATCTGGTTGATTTGACATGTTTTGTCCTTGGTAATTCATGCAGATTCCTGCCAAGCAATGTATTCTTGTCTAAATACTCTTAAACCAATTGCTTAATAACCTATTCCAGAGTTTGCTGGATTTTGATATGAAGCTGACCAGTCTCTTAGGTGAACTGTCTTTTTTTCCTTCTTTTTGAAGATAGGATCAACTTTTGTTCTTCTCTGGTTTTCTTGTACAGGCTGTGCCCATCCTCCATGATTTCAGACAGATAACAAAAATGACTCTGAAGTAACATCTGTAAGCTTCTTACAAATTTTGGGATGTAATTGGTATAATCATGAAAAGTTCAGCCCTCTCATGGTAACCCAGTTCTCCCTAAGAATCTCTATATTAGCATGGGTTACAAATCTCTCTTTGTGTCAATTATTTTGCTTAGATTTGTTTGATCACTTACTCTCTTTGGGGGGAGAAGACTGGAAAAAAATTGAAATCAAGAAGCTATGCCCCTCTCCCTGTCATCCATTACTATCTTCTCCAAACATTGGGATTCTCAATTGACAGCTATTTTGCATTATGCAATGCTTTTCAATTTAAATTCCAGTTGTAGGATGGAATCATCAATATAATGCTACTTCTTGTGAACTAACGCTGCTCCCTGAGTCTTGTGAACTAATCCTTAGGAGGCGAGAGTGAAGGAGATAGGTGGCTAGCCCTGAGAAAAAAATGATTGAAGGGTGTCATGCAGCAGAAGGTCAACACTTATTTACTCCCACCGTCCCAGAACATAGGACATAATGGTCATCAGTGGCAGGAAGACAGATTTTGGGTGAACGTTAGAGAAAGCTTCCTAATAGCAACATAAGCTGTGTGGTGGAATCAGTTGCTAAAATAAATGGTGGCTTCTCTTTTATATATGCATTCAGCCACTTGTTTGAGAAGTTTTTAATTTAGATTCCTGCACCAGGCCAGGGGGTTGGGCTCAAGGGATATAGACAGAACTTTTGAATGTATTTCATTCTGATTATTTTGAGTCCCCCCAAATAATCAGATTGTTAAGTGGTGTTATTGGAGGAAGTCTGTACTTAGAAAATAAGCCAATGTTTGGGCATTTTGGGATCATGTTGTGGCATATGTAATTTAGTTGCCTGTCTTAAATATGATGCCTGAAAGAAATGTTCACATTTCTGTGTTGCTTAGACCAGCAATCTCACTAACTGAAGGAAGTAGATGGAAAGGGAAGTGCCTCAGACTAATGGGATATCCTACACTGATTAGCGATTCGCTAAATTATTCATGCCTTCTGCATAAAGGAATTGTTCCTTCGCCCGCTGATTCACTCAAGCCAGGGAGAAAGCACTTTAGTGGGGCAGTATGGATTATAAAGTTCTGTTCTAATTCAGCCTTGCTCAACAAGATAATCCCAGAAGTTGCATTGGTACCAGAGTCCCTGTGTTGGCTGGGATTTGTAATCCACATCTGAAAGCCTCAAGTATGGGGAAGACTTCTATAGTGTGATAGGATTGGGAATCGTAGACATCTAATTTCTGTTTCAAGTGGTTTATTGTCTCTCTTCCCGCTTGCATTAATTTAGGAGATGCCTATAACTACAAACATTTGGACTGGTAGATTTTTTAAAAAGATTAGTAAACATATTGGATCTTAGAATTTGGATAGGTTGGAGCGGATTGTCAGATACATTTTCCTTAGGGTTTTCTTGTGACAGAATTTTTTGTATATGTTATTAGGCAGCAAACAGAATATTATGCAGAAATTTCATAAAAAGTAGAACAGTCTTGAAATATCTCATTCTGCACATGAAAAAAGTATTAAAGAATATTTAGGCATGCAGAATCAAGTATGATGTGTACAGCTGTTTATATAAGTGGATATAATTCAGTGGATATAAAAAGTCTACACATCCCTTTTAAAATGCCAGGTTTTTGAGATATATAAAAAAATCAGACTAAGATAAAATCACTTTTTCACAAAATCACACCAAAAAATCAATTTTTCCACCTTTTCCACCTAAGCTGTACAATTCAATTGAAAAACAATTTTGGGGGGAAATAACAATAAAAACATATAATAATGTGGTTGCACAAAGATGCACACCCTTAAATTAATACTTTGTTAAAGCATCTTTTGATTTTATGACAGCATTCAGTCTTTTGAGATAGGAGCTTATCACCCTGGCACATCTTTCCTTGGGAAACTTTGCCCACTCTTCCTTCCAAAAATAGGAAGGGCATCTCCTGTGCAAAGCCCTCTTCAGGTCACCCCACAGATTTTCAATAGGATTCAGGTCTCAGGTCTCTAGCTGGGCCATTGGAAAACTTTGATCTTCTGGTGAAGCCATCGTTTTGTTGATTTGAGGTATGCTTTGGGTCGTTTTGTTGAAAGGTGAAATTCTTATTCATCTTCATCTTTTTACCAGAGGCCTCAATGTTTTGTGCCAAACGTGGCTGATATTTCGAACTGTTCATAATTCCCTCCACTTTGAGTAAAGTCCCTCTTCCAGCTAAAGAAAAGCAGCCGCAGGGCATAATGCTGCCACCACGCTTCATTGTGGGTACGGTACACCTTTGGTGATGTACAGTGTTGCTTTTGCACCAAACATACTTTTGGAATCAAACTTGATCTCATGAAACCATTGATGTAGGCTTTTGCAAACTGTAGCTGGGCTCAAACATTTTTCTTTGTGAGAAAAGGCTTCCATCTTTCCACCCTACCCCACTGCCCAGACATATAAAGAATATTCTAGATTGTTATCACATGTAGCACACAACCAGTACTTGCCAGAAATTCTTGCAGCTCCTTTAATGTTGCTGTGGACCTCTTGGCAGCCTCTCAGACCAGTTGTCTTCTTTTTGTCAATTTTGAAAGGACATCCAGTTCTCGGTACTATTGTGCCATATTTGCTGCACTTTTTCATAACTGTCTTCACTGTGTTCCATGGTATATAAAATGCCTTGGAAATTTCTTTGCACTCTTCTCCTGACTGATACCTTCCAACAATGAGATCCCTTTGACACTCTGTAAGCTTTTTGCAGTCCATGGCTTTTGCTATAAGAGTCAACGTATGAGTAAATAATGTCAGAAAAATCCTACTAGAACAGATGAACTTTATATTCACAGCTTCTGGAGGCAGGTTGTTCCACTGATTAATTGTTCTAACTGTCAGGAAATTTCTCCTTAGTTCTAGGTTGCTTCTCTCTTTGGTTAGTTTCCATCCGTTGCTTCTTGTCCTGCCTTCAGGTGCTTTGGAGAATAGCTTGACTCCCTCTTCTTTGTGGCAGCCCCTGAGATATTGGAACACTGTTATCATGTCACCCCTCGTCCTTCTCTTCATTAGACTAGACATACCCAATTCCTGCAACCGTTCCTTATATGTTTTAGCCTCCAGTCCCCTGATCATCTTTGTTGCTCTTCTCTGTACTCTTTCTAAAAGAGTACATCTTTTTCACATCGTGGTGACCAAAACTGGATGCAGTATTCCAGGTGTGCCCTTACCAAGGCATTGTAAAGTGGTATTAACACTTCACGTGATCTTGATTCTATCCCTCTGTTAATGCAGCCTAGCACTGTGTTGACTTTTTTGGCAGCTGCAGCACACTGCTGGCTCATATTTAAATGATTGCCCACTAGGACTCCAAGATCCCTCTCACATTTACTACTATATGGGCTTGATCAGAGTTAGTTTAATTGATGGCAGGTGTATACAGTACTGACTACTATTTAACATCACTTTGAAAGTGATTGGTTATTTTTGAGCACAGCCATATCCTTACTTATAAGAAGGTGTGAACTTATGAAGTTTATGATTATTCTAGTTTTGTCTTGCTATTTACTCCCTAAAAGATTTCAGTTTGATTTTCAGTTGGATTGTATAGCTTATATGTTATATTAAAGGTGGAAAAAATTCTGAAGTGATTTATCTTAGTCTGGGTTTTTTTTAACATTTCCAAAAATTGGCATATGCAGAGATATGTAGATTTTATATATCCACTATATTATGTATGTTTTCTGAGGTTTTCACGGGTGTTTGTATGTAGGTCTTTGGTAATTCGGGTTTTCTCCCGTGTAAATATACAAATATACAAATATATTTGCCCGAGACCTTTAGAGCAGAATGAGTAAAGTCCGCATTTTAGGAGTAATGGTGTAATTTTTTTACCATTTATTATCTACTTGATGTTAATATGTGTTGATATAGTGTGTGTGTTGATTTTTCCCCTTTTTTATATATGCTACTCAGAGTCATATTGTCTGAGTTGGCAATCATACAAATGCTATCAAAAATAAGTATCCCTAAAATATTGGCAAAAGTTCATTGATGTATGATAACAGGCTATAGCCACCTCATCAAGATTTGTGTTTAAGATATGCTTATCATGGTAACTGCTCTGTTTATATTGCATCTCTGATGTGCTAAATAATTCTGAAACAATGTGCAATGCAGTTCCTTCAATATTTTCTGAAGAGCAAACCCTTGAATTCTGTGTGACTTAGTTCTCAGTAAAGGGTACAAGCATAGAATTTATGGCTAAGTGCTGGAAGACAATTGTAGCAATGTCTGGCTGAGTATCCATGCAAAATAATTGTTGCTTTATGTAGTTTTCACAGATTGAGAGCATTCTGAAGAAAATATTGAAAGCACTCACCAGTCTGTTTTTAAAAGTACCTATACTTTGCTAATTCAAGGATAGGCGCCCTAGCATCTTCTATTTGTTTTGTAATACAAATCTCATAATCCTCCACCATTGCCATAATAGTGTTTCTTATTTTCTCAATTATCAGGGGTAACAAGATTGACAAACTGTGCTCCGGATGCATTATGTAGCAATGGAGGAAGTTCATCAGAATGTACATGCCAGAAGACCACTGTAGTATGAGTTTTGTTAGATGTGAATTCAGATGCACATTAACTTTATATCTGCACTTCAGTATACACTCAATAAGTGCATAGAAGCCCTACTGTATGCATAGATCTTTTTAGATGATTCTCTATATATGAGAAAGATTAAATATGTTTAAATACATAGATTCATTTTTATTTTGCATTTTTCTAATTCCACAATATGTTGAATTTTGGGGCATGTAGCTCTGGTATCTTTTCCTGGAATTACATGGCTATTTTGCTTCCCATGCTTTACATTATCTACATGAATTTACTGCTTTGATGTCTATATGACACCTGTCATGAATCGGATTACGTCAATTGAAGTCCCTGGGGAAAATGCTGGGGGTTGTTCTCTGAATGGAGTAATCGTGTCCATTGTTCTGGATACATCTGTCAGTGAAGGTCCAAATAACATTTATGGCATAAACTATTACTATAGTGTGTGAATTGTGCCTGTCCCTTGAGAGAAATTGCTTGTCCACAGTTTTGCGTGCTATGATTAAAGTGAATTGTGATTGGCTGCCTTTGAAGGCTTCTTGGAAACTGCACTTAAGCCAGAAAACAGCTACTAAGCTCCTAATGGGGAGAGGTAAAAAGGAGCACATATTGCTAGTATTAAAACAGTTGATTATAAATCCATTTCTGTGGATTGGTGTTACGTTCTTTTTTAAAGCCAAAATGACTTGGGATGCATAAATCTGCCAGAACATTTAGCTTCTCAGCAGACTTTTTTTTTCCCTTTCAGCTTCTGAAAGTGGGTGATATAACTGATGAGAGAGGAATCTTCAGTTTTGTATCACATATATGGAATTGGACCTCCTCAGGATAAATATACCTGATGGCCAATCTGCTGAGTTTTCATAATCGGTTTGGATCCTGTTAAATGTCATCATAAGGTTAGTACTCTGTATACTTACGTTGGTTTTCCTGCATTAGTAACAAAATATCTTGAGAGAAATAGCTTTATTTGGTACAGCAGTACAGACTAACTAAGAATGAACTCTGCACATTGACATGTTATTAATCCCATTTCTGGATCTAAAATGGCTGCCAGAAAATGTTACATCTCATGTGACCTTTAGCAATGAATGGAGTGCTATCTTTTACAAAAATGTCTGCCCAGGGCAACATTTATATTCCTTCCCCTTTTAGCAAGTTACAAACATAACAACAAGAACTTTTAAAAAAAAACAACCTGTCTTTTCACAGGTTTCTGAGGATACTTTGATTCATCTGATGGGTATCTTCTGGTAAAAAGTAGAGAAGATAGCCCTGTATTAGATTCCTCCGGTACAAATGCTGGGTGATGAATCCTGAGCAGGTTAAGCTTTCATTCTTTTAGAACTGATAAAAAGGAATTATCCACATGAATGTGGGTATGATCACCAACATCTGCATTTTAAATTAAAGAACTTGTGTGACAAGTAGTTCTTAGGAGACTAGTAGTGTTGCGATTCCTGAAATTCCTCTACATTATTTTCCACCAGGGTAGAATATTTTGTGTTGGATAATCATGGTTTTACATTTGTTGCTTCTGATCCTTATCTGCAGTATGGGCCAAAGAGAGTTCAACTAAATCTAGTTGGCTATAGGTTTGTCATTTTAGGAAGAACCCAGCTGCTAGTAGGTACACAGTAAATCTGGAGCCAATAAAGCAGACATGTCAAACTCGTGACATCGCGCAATGTATCGGGGCTGTTTTGCCATTGCTGGCAATGGGGTGGGCACGGCTTCCGCATGACGCGTCTGGCCCGCGGGCCGGCAGTTTGACACCCCTGCAATAAAGGATAATATTTGTAGCTCAGGGTTGAAATGAGGGGTCTTTGATATTCTCTGAGTTTGGTTGCAGATATTTCATTATCCAGACTAGGTAACATCATCAGTGTCAAGTCTTGAGCTTTTGCTTGCAGCAACGTAGATCATCTGTATTTCTTAAAGAGAATGGTTCTGGAGCCTCACAACATAAGCAGTCAAATGTAATTTCCATACAGCCTAGATTTATCTTTTGAGTAGGTGAGGTGATTATGATAGGAACTGCCTAATTACTATGTTTGATATATGGCACAATGCCATACTATTCCATTCTTTATGGTTCCTTTTCTGTAAATTTCTTGAGGGACTAAGAGAAAAGATATGGTTTGTGAAAAATGCCTTTGACATCAACATGAATCTTATAGTAACTTTGAACTCTTCTATGCTGCCTTATTTAAAAGAAAGTTGATATTCATCAAGGATTTGTTCCAGTTTTTTCAACAATAAGAAAAATAGCTTGCTTGACTGTAAACATCTTAGCCAATTTAACTTGATTTGATGAGATTAATTTCCTCCTTAAAAAATAGGCCTGTCACCCTGGAAAGCGCTAATAGTGAAGAATTCATTTCTATAAGGGACTATTGCCTGGATTTCACCCAGTACAAGAATATTCTGTCTTGTCTATGAAGTGAGCTCTGATTGTGTGCTTGGGCAATCTGAAATAAGTGAAACAAATGCACCAATGTCTAGATGCTTGAGTTCCCATAAATATCCAGACTATTGGACATGCTATCTGGAAATAACCCCAAATAAACTGAATCTTGCAATGAAGAATACTTTGGATATGTGGGAAACAAGAGGAAAATCAAGGAATGATAGTGTCAGACAACAGGGAGAAGACTAAATAGCTTAATTCCTATTTTGCATATGTCTTTTAATGAAAGGAAATATTGTCCAACCCATCAAAAACTGCAGCATGGCAGGCAAAAGAGAGATGCAGAGATGCAGATCAAATAGGTGAGAAAATATCTAATTGCTTTGAATGAATACAAAACTGCAGTCAGTTGGGTTATATTCTAAAATAACTGACAGATATAACTAATCCTTGAGAACTTCTGGGGAAGCACCAGAAGATTGGAAAAGTGCTAATGTTATGTTTTAAAAAAAGAAAAAAAAATGATCCAGGGAACTACAGATTAATCCAGTTGACATAAATACCTGGAAAAATCTTACAAAAGACAAGCATGCTGGGAGTTTGCAAGCACTTACAAAGAAGCAAGGTAATTACTAGAAACCAGCATATGCTTTTATTAAGGAATAGATCATACTTAACAAATCTTACTGCTTTTTTTTTTACTAGATGACTAGATTAGTAGATGAAGATAATCCAGTGTACTTAGGCTTTGGCAAGGCAATTGGTAAAATCATAACCCACTTCGTGATGAAATAGAATAAGCACATGCTCACAGTTGCATGGTAAGCTATTGCTATTTGGTATGGTATGTGGAATTTAGAGTTCTTGTGTAGGGTTTGATTTTTGTACTGCTTGGCTTTATTTTGCAGGCAGGTCATACAAAGTTGGTGTAAATGCTTTACACACAAATGTTGTTACCATTGTGGAGTATAAAATCTGCTAATGCAATGAGAAGTTGATTTGTTGAGCTTTGATATGTAGATATATTCCCATTTTCCTATATTTTATTCATGTTGAACTTAAGAATACATTTAAAAATGGAAAAGTTCTATGGAGGTCTAGCATGATTTGTTGGCATTTGCTGTATTGCAGTATTCATGTAGTTAAAATGCACCAGCTGCTGTCTGCTGTAATCTGTTAGTCTTACAATCTACAGGTTTTATTTAAAGAAACTGACATTTTTTTCTGCTGGTAGAGTGTTCTAATAAAAGTTTTTACTCTAAAGAGTTTCGCATAGCTGTATGCCAATTTTTCCTATAAGAATTCATTTTAATTTTTTAAAAAAAATGTTTAAAATCATTTTCTCAACCATTCTTTCCTGCAGTTTGAATTTTAAATAGCCATCATTACAGACTACCACTCTAGCTACTCTTTTAGCCATTGCAAAGTATGCTGTTTGTTTCAAGTCCAGCCCTAATTTGATAGTAGGAAATATATTTGAAGAGACATACCTGGGTTTTATGACCTTCAGCTTAAGGGCTTTTCAGAAGTTTGATAAGGAATCTTCAGAGGGCAATCTGGATTATTTTCTATTCTGTATTTTCCCAGCTAATGTTGTCACTATTTTTTAATTCACAAAATGAACCCCAGCTTAAGGAAGAGAGAAGGTAACGGAAGGAAGAAATTCAAGCATCAGGAGAAGGTACATAGTATCCTAGATAGTTCTTCCGAAAAGGAAGATGGGAGAAGCAATATTTTTCATTTTAAAGGACCATATTTCTTTAGAATTGATAATTTGGAAACTCTCCATCCGTTGAAACAAGGATGAAGCTACAATTGATGAACTCAGACTCCAAATTAAGTACTACTAGGCAAGAACTTTTTTCTTAGGCAGCAGATTTCAGGAAAAGGTCAGAATTGGCTTGAAATTAGCATCAGAGCTGCATTGCCCACCCTGTTATAGACATTGACTTCAGTTGTCTTTAAAGACATTGGTATTATGTTAATAAGGTAAAACCTTAGCCAGCAGGATTCCCTGAACTCTGCCCCACCCTGTGTTTGTTTTCTTTATCCAGCAGAAAAGAACATTGTCAAAAAAAAATCTTTTTTTTTATAATTTTGTAAATATTTTCATGTATTTAACATGTGATGGTTTCCATTATTTACTTGGTTTTTTGTTTATTATTGGATTGGTGCTTGAGGCAAGCTTTAGAAGACTTGTTGCAGAAAGGAACGTTTTGCAATTAAGTTAAGCAACATTAGTAATAATATCAAAAGAGTAGGCTGGATTAGTTGAGTTTCACAAATATTTTTATAAAACCGTCGCCCTTGATTGGACATTTGCGTCTCTTGGCCACTCCTGCCTTTCTGCTGTAGATTCTGTGGAGGGAAGTTCATCTTCAATTTGTCTCCAAGGAATATTGCCAGTGCAATATCTTACTTTGTCGACTACCTGACACCAATACAGTCTCCTCTACTGAAAGAATAATCATTCACCACTGAAACCACTTACCTGTAAATGTGGATTAGTCCTGCTCTTAATGGTTTACATCAAGACAGTGCCAATACACATTGAGTAAGACAATTTGGAAAGTGTACCCTGGTAGAATGCTTATGAAACAACCCACTGGTAAAACTAAGAAAAGATGAGCTTGTTTGGAAAATTATAGCCAGTTTTTTAGTCCATAGTATTCTGCTGGACAGAGTAATACTATGAACATTTAAAACTATTAGGCTGTTGTTCCTACTTATTGTTAGCAAGCCTGTGGCTTATTTTGAACAAGTTAAGTTGACCATGTTAAAAAGAAGTGAACACAAATTCTCAGTTTAGAGACTTTGAGGATATTTCTTAAATTCTAATCTGTATGCTTTCTTACAACTCTTACTAAAAATAACAGTTTTTAGAATTATTTCAGCTATATGTCAAGGACTTTTTTCATATTTTAGAACTTATTTGCTGATGTAAAATAATAAAAAAGGTAAATAAGACAGTTTATAAACTGTTACAAGCAAGAGAAATCTATTTCGGTATAGAATTTTTTAGTGGAGAAATCTTTCAGCAATCCCTTGCAGAAGCTCTCATACTCTGCAGCTTTGTGGAGCAGTTGAAAGGATGCTTCATGCTTTTGTGAAAGTCCTTGAAAATGTTTTTACTGCCCTGATTTCCAGCAGGGATCGGCACTTAGTAATTGCTCCTGTGTAAGGAATTTCACTATAATAATTTAGAATGTGTATAGAATGTGTCACAGTATAAGCCTGCATATTGTTTTGGACTTATTTAGCCTTTTCAGATAAGCCCAAAAATATCCTTGGTGCTCTTTCTCTTGTAAAATTCTGCCTGGTTTATAAAAGTGTTATTGAAAAAACAGCAGAGCCTTGGGGAAAGCCACTAATATAGCATGGGATGATGGAATTGAAGTACTGTAGGATTTTTAACCTTTTATCATTTGCAACCAGCTTCCAGAATATACGGGGTTCCATTCTGTAAGTTGATGTTTCCGTGCAATGCGTATATGATACAAAAATGACAGTCCCCTCGGGGTAGAACCAGTCCTTCCTCTCAGATCTTTCGTTTCTGAGATAACCACACCTATGGGTAGCCTTGCTGCCTCCCTCATCCCCTTCATTATAAACTGGTTTATTCCTCCACACCAGCCTTCTGGGGGGATCAGCAGAGGATGGAAGTGAGATCTGTCTAAATAGAGAAAGAAACCAAACAGAAAAGTTGGGAGTCTGTACCTCAGCCCAGCTAAGTGCAAAAAGGCAACCAGTCAAGATTGAAATTTTTAAAAAAATCAATTTTATGGAAGATACCAAGATATGTTTCCCCTCACACAACAGACATTTTAAATACAAAATAACCTCCTAACACAATTCTAACTAATATTTCACCTTGCCTGAGGTCACCCGTCCAAAGACACACCCTGTCACAAACTTGATGATACCCATTTTTTTTTCCTCTTAGGGTTCACAGGTAAGGTGACTCCCTTGAGGTACATCTGACTGGCATGCTCTTCAAAGGGCCAGCTGCTCTCTGCATTACAGTGTCCCTCCTATGTATTCTGATGTACATATTAGTTGATTTGTTTTTTATTTATTTATTGTATGTGAAGCCTATTAATGCAGGTTCTAGGTAACTAACAATATACATACATACACACAGAGACACACCAGAAAACCCCAAATTCCTATAAATGGTTT
The DNA here is from genome assembly GCA_023970755.1 of Azemiops feae. Lineage (NCBI taxonomy): Eukaryota > Metazoa > Chordata > Lepidosauria > Squamata > Viperidae > Azemiops > Azemiops feae. The sequence continues at coordinate 705,652 of JALGBA010000014.1, forward strand.
AAAAATCAAAGAAATAGACACCAACAAATATAAATACCAAGGAGCCATGAAGGCCCTTAAATCTGACAATAGGCATTTTGAATCACATTCAGAAGTTGACTGATAATCAATGAGGTTTCCACCAAATTTATCGCTGCTTAGGCTGCTGCATTCTGTACCAACTATACCTTCCAGATATTCTTCAGGGGCACCTCCAGGTAGTCCTTGAAGTAGTCCACACAAGTGATCGGGGAATGAGTGACTCTGAGAAGAGATCCCTGGTCTAGAAAGTTGCAATTGGCACACAAGGTTCAGAGTCCTTGGTGCTCTCTGAGGTGAGCCAAAGTTGCCGCCTATTCTTCAAACAGACGCTATGAATTAGAAATCCCAAATTGTAGGACAATCCTACCAGAGTAAAAAATGAAATTTCCTTGGAATCATTACTTTCACAAATGCATAGCCACTAACAGATTCAGTCAAAGTCAACTTCTTAATATCCAAACAATGACAACCTTCAGGAACTGGATTACTACTTCCACCATATTATCTGTTTAGCTTGGGAATGAGATATTGGTGTCATCAAGTCCAGTTTTCCTGTTCCATAGGAATCCTTCAAGCCACATGATTTTATAAAAAAAATTACCACATTTATATAAATATTTGTCTACAGTATTTATGTCTATATGTCTAACCTGGATATAATAATTGACATTATATAACTTGGAGAATTTAGCTGAGATAGATAACAATGTCCACATAATTCTTCCCCATATAGTCCTTTGAATTATGCTGTTATAGAAATAGAATCGCTATTTGGCAAAAAAAACTTGTTCTGAAGATCTTCCCGCAGTTCAAATAAAAGTGCATTAGGACCTCTTTCTGTATTCAAAATGTTATTTTCATTTTGGAGCTAGGTTTCTTCTTTTGCAGCGGATATTATTTTTAGATGATGAATTATTATTCCACAGTGAAGAGAAACTGAGCTGTACTTGTATATAATATTTCAGTATTATTACATTGGGAAGTATTCAGGTTTTTGATCTTTTATCAACGTCAAAACCATTTAAATCCTGCCAGATATTAATACAGTGCTTATGTATACATTTGCACCTCAGGTTTCCTCTAAAAAAATTCAGATTGTATATGTAGTTGTCCTATCATGAAAGGACACGTCTAGATCAGAACCAAGCACTCTCATTTTAGCTAAATAAAGATTTGCATTCGCAAATAAAGAATGCATTGCATTGCATTCAAATCCTTGGAGTTAGGAAACCTTGGCCTCCTGATCTAGCCCTTAGAGAATCAGCTCGCCCACAAAAATTCTCTCCATAAAGAAAATGAGAGGAAACAAAAGTGTGGATACTGAATACAATTTTACATTTTTAATTGAACCTTCTGGAAATGCGTCAGGAAATTGTCTTATTAAAAAATGAAGGGGAAGATAAGTTTTTATTTTATCTTTTACTTTAAAGATATATTGTTATTACAAACCTTCTACCAAATTCTGACAAAATTAAAATTAATTTTGGCAATTAAAAATAAAACAAGAACAATTTATTATTCCTTTTCTTGGAAAAACACAAGTATGGGTAAACATATGAATCAACAAATAAGAAAAGAACCCAAATTAAAATTCAGTTTCCGTAACTTATTCTGATGGTAGAACAGAGACCCCCAATCTTTTGGGCACCAGGGACCGGTTCTGTGGACAAAGATTTTTCTGCGGAGCAGAGGGGGCATGGTTTCATGTGCTGCCTGCATCCAGCGGATGGGGCTTCACTTGTTTGCATGGCCCGGTTGCTGGTATGCCCCGGATCGGGGGTTGGGGACCCCTGTGGTAGAACATTTAAATGGTTTTGTCGTAGGTATTATTACAAGCAGATAGATTATTACAAGCAGAAATGCAGACAGGAAATGATGACATAAAGTAGACAAGAAGTCATCAACAGCTGCACATTGATATGTGTGCATCTGCGCAGAACATTGGATTCTTTTTCTTGAGAACTAGTATTTTTTTTCTTTGTGCTTGGGCAATGAAAAGGTTCTTGGACTGTGGCAACTACCGTATATCCTCGTACATAAATAAAGAATTTTAATCTAAAAAATACACCATATATATATAATATATATATGTAAGTGTTTTTTATGATGCACCTGGTCAGCCCAAATATGGGAAGAAGAAATATATATATATAAATAATTTTAAAGTACCTGTATTTCCCATATATGTTCATGGATAATCCCACTGTGGATAAGCCATCATTCAAGTTTGTAATCAAAATATTGTGGAAAATGTGCCATCTACAGATAAAACAATTTTTGAAAATTTGAAATATACCAAAATTTTAAGGTTTGCTTTATATGGTGATGGTGCATTTTTCATGGTATTTTGGTTCGAAATTCCAAAGATGGCTTATCTGCAGATGGGCTTATCCACAGTTAATAGAAATATGGGAACAAGAATCTAAATAGTGGAAAATAGGAAACTAGTAAAATTCCAGATCAATCAAGATTGTTCCAGATTAGCTTGATACCTCTGACAGTACATTCATAAAAATTGTGACATATGACACCATTTGTTTGCAATCTTGTTAATATGTTAGTCACTCTCAATCATATTTCACATCAGTAAAGAAAATTGTATTGCCATGTATAGTGGTTTTCACATAAGGTTTTATTTAGATTTCCCCTTGTCTCAAAGAAATAAACTGCAATACTCATAAATCAGCACTGTGAAATTCAGAAGAAATTACATTTCAGTATACAAATATAGCATTCTGCTGTTGTCACCTACTACTGCTATTTTTGCTTTCTAGCTTTGATTCATGCATTCCAACAATGCACTAATAGTTAATTCATCAGTAGTATAATATTACTTTATAAAACCTCATTTATTAACAATCCATGCTAATTTAGAGACTTTTAAAGACCCTAAAGCATATTGGATGCTTTTCTCTTCTAAAAAAATAAAAATAATAATGCTGGAAGTGGAAATGGTATGGAAAAGGGCAATAGAGAAAATTGAGGGACTGTATTGAGCTTCCCTACAAAGAGAAAAATCACAGCATTTGATATTTTTAGTTTATACAAGTGAAAGGGCAGATAACAGAGCTAAAGCATGAAAAAGTTTTTCTGGAATTAAAAATGAGACAAAGTGTGAAGGTTCAACAGAGAGGACAGAAGGCACAATTCTATTTTTTTTTCAATTTCTTTCTTGTTTGTCTATCTCATGTTTTCTATCTTCTTGTTTGTTTTGTGTATTACAATACATTAAAATTTCTAATTAAAAAAGAAATACAGGTTTTTTCCCCTTCTAACAATGGGGATCATATATCGGAACTAAATGTGAGAATATTCAGGGTGGGTACTAAAAGGCACACAATGAATAGTTACTATGAAATTTGCTTCCTTCAGATATGACGGAATGATGGCCACAAATTTGTACAGTTTTGTAAAAATCCTAGGCAGATTTGTGGAAGACTGAGCTGGGAGTGGCTGCTAACCTTGATGGCTATATAGAGGTAAAGCCTTTGAATTGTGCTTCATTCTGTGCAGCTTTCTTGGTAACATATTACTTCTTGAATCATAAGTAGTGTATTTAAACACCAGATGCCGAGAAGCAACATAAATCAGTTACTTTCCTTATAAAGTTTCTGAGGCTTCTACTGTAGTTGGCCACTAAGTGATACCGAATGATGGACTAGATAGGTCTTTTGCCTTGATCCATAAAAGATGTTCAGATACAGCGATGTGGATTCCTGAGTCAAAGACATGTTTCACACTTGAGTTCAGGTAGAAGTAGATGGTTCATTCCTTCTGCAGGAAAATTGTGATGTTTGAAATCCCAAAAGTGCTTTTTCAAAAGGCGGCTTTCTTTGTTTTTCCTTGAAGACATTTCGCTTCTCATCCAAGAAGCTTCTTCTTCAGCTCTGAGATGAAGAACTGAAGAAGCTTCTTGGATGAGAAGCGAAATGTCTTCAAGAAAAAGCAAAGAAAGTTCAAGTTGCCTTTGGAAAAAGCACCTTTGGGACACCCATGACTAGATGACTGAGAATCTCCATAAACATAATGTTTGAAAGGTTGTGCATTTACAAAAGTTGTGCACCACTCAGTGGAACCCATTAAAAAACCTGGTACATAAATGAACAATATTATATAATATTAATGATTAACTGTAGAGCTTTTTTGAACACCTTTCACTTAATCACTTAATTCTTGTAATGTTTTTTTAACCCCTACCTCTTTTTCAATTCCACTTTTACTTCTGTATGTATATATAACCTGATTTGGCCAGATAGTTAAAATGTCAGACTGAGTTCTAGTCTAACAGGCCAGCTGGTTTTTAGGTGAGACACACTCTCTCAGCCCCAGTGGCCAAATAGTTCCAAAAATACCACTTAGAAAAATATATGGACTTATCTATATAATCTACAAGAACAATATTTTAAAGAGCTATCATCACGTCCTTTTTTCCAGAGGTTCAGCAATTTCTCAATAGAATTGCTTTCCAAGTTGCTAAGAAACTCCCTTATTTCTCTCTGGAACATATTTGAGTCTATTCCTGGGATAGATCAATTTAATTATTCCAGTCCCGCTGCAGAGGCATGGTTCTGGTCAATCTCATAATTACTAAAAGGTGATATTTCCATGCTGGAGAACTAGGTGTCATATCTATCCCCCCACTTCTCCATCATGTCTCAGCTGCTAAGAGGGTAATGCAGCCATAATGAATGATGTTCCTTACACGTTGGGCTCTGATGATCTAGAACAATTCCAGAGCCAGAGAGTTGAAATCATCTGGCATTAGCATCCTTGTTTTTCAGTTACAAATCCAGAGGTGAGATCAAGAAGCTCAGACAAGGACACATTTACATAAGCTGGGAAGATGATGTAACAGCAGCATCCCTAACTTGTCCCTCACTGTAGAGAACCATGGAGATGGCCTTGAAAGAAACATTTGGAAGCCGTTGAAGAAACAATGGCAGAAGCATTAGCCCTAGGAAAAGAGATAGTGTTAAGAGACTCAGGCTGACTCAATGAAGTATGAGGGAGGGAAAGTAAAACACATCCAGAATTGCAAGATTCTGCCACTATAGCCTAACTCAATAATATATGGTTATAGTTGGTTTCTTGATCTGGTCTACTTCATTGGGCTGGCACTCTGGCCTAACAGCACATGTAGAGTCTCATACGTTCTCGGCAGTGTTTTTCAGTAGTTTGCCTTTGCCTCCTTCCTACAGCTGAGAAAAAGTGACTGGCTTAAGGTCACCCCTCTGGCTTTTTGTACAAGGTCGGACTAGAATTCATGGTCTACTGTTTCTAGCCTGGTGCCTTAACCACTACAGCAAACTGGCTCTGTCTCATATATTTCTGTAGATCTGGTATGTGCATAGTACATCTTGCAAATGCCGCATAGTATTGGTTTAAATTATTAATTGGTCATATATTTTAAAATGAAATTATTGTTAAATAAAACTTTGTGGCCATGTGGCCACCTTCTTTTCTGTACAAAGCTTTATGAAGGTGACTAAGAACAGGATATTCTTATTCTCTCTCATTTACAGAATATTTATACATTTACATGTTTAAGCGTATTATAGGCTGCACTATAAATCATTGCTTGAGGCTTTGATGCAAAGTCTTTGCAGGTTAATAAAATGATTTAAAACAGCTGTGGTCGAAGGCCAAGAATTATTTGTGCACGGTAATTGTTTTCTTATTTGCAAGAAAGCTCTGTGCACATGTGGTAAAAATAAAGCTCTCTTCCAATATTTTGCTCTATATGTTTGTGCTCATCTTTGCTTAAACAAAAGAAAGAAGGAATAAATACTATAGTGATTTAAAATTTGAAGTCACACTATCTAGAAATTAAAATAAGATATTAAAAGGGAAATAATGCAGCAAAAATTTGTATAAAGTGTGTTGCAGATAATCCTTGATTTATGATAACAATTGGAACTAGAAATCCTAAGTTATGAGTTCCTAAGTTCCTGAGATATGACAGCAGTTGGGACTGGAACCACTAAGCGATGTGATTGTAAATATTGATATCATGTTACTTTATCGCTTAATGATAGCAATTCTGGCACTCTCCATTGTCATCATCGAATATCACTAGTCATTAGCCAAGGTTCCATCCCAATCTGAGCCATTCCCAATTTGGTCCCTCCTTTTTTTCTTCCAAGATAAGGGACTACCTTCCCTTCAACTTCTTCCAACCACCTGTTCCCTCCCATCTCTGGCCTTTTGTCCATCCTTCATCCTGCCTTATGGGGTAGGCAAGCAGCCCCAGAACCAGAGCTTCTTGGCATGCCATGACTGAGGGGCTTCTAAAAACCTCTGAGCTGCAGCACAGTCACTCCAGGAGCCACTCCCACTCCACTGGGGTGAAGCCATGGTTACAACTCCTGGAAGCCACAGCTGACCTGGCTCAGTGGTACATCATGAAGCCTCAGCTGCCCTGGAAGCTTCCAACCTATCCTGGTCCAGCACAGCAGCACAGCTGGAGCTGCCTTTGTCATCCTGCCCTGCCACCCTATGCTGCACTGTGCCAAGCTGACCTTTGCTGTCTTGTTCCCACTGCTAATGAGACATGCCCAGCCTTGACCCTTGACGAGGCAGCTGCTGACTACACAAGACCTTCTCCCCTAGGTCTCTTGAGGAAACTGCCAGGCGTGGCCTCAGGAAGAAGGCCTCACACCATCAGCTGCTGCTTTGAGAAGTGCCAGGTTCTCATAAACAGCAGAAGCAAGAAGATGACAAAAGTCACCTAGGGGCAGTGGTGTGCAGGCCAGTGGGGGTCAGATGGCAGAAATGGGGATAGGCCTATGATAAGGTGACCAACTTTTTTACAATGAGGAGGAGGACACAAATAAATTGAAGAGTCTAATGCGTGCGTGTGTGCTGTGTCGTGTTTCGGTAAGAAGTAAACAAAGCCACTTGCGCGCGGCGCACTCAAAACAATTCTGTGTGGAGCGCATGCATCTCATAATCGCGTCTCGCCGCACTGTACCGAGCCTTGACGAATCGTCATGTCAAATACAACTACGTCACATCACACGCAACGGATCGGATCGGATCGGCATCGATCAAATACGGAGATTTACAGATTAGTCTTCAAATATCAAAAAGGAGGACATGTAGGAGGACACTTTTTGAGAGAGGACAGAACTTACAAAAGAAGGACTGTCCTCCCTAAAGGAGGACGATTGGTCACCTTACCTATGAGAAAGTTGAAGCTCCCCCGTAGTTGTAACTGAGGGCAGGCTGCCGAGTGTCTGAATTTTGATCACATGACCACAGAAATGCTGCAATGGCTATAACTTTGGGGACCAGACATAATTACCATTTGTTTAACATCGCCGTTGAAAAGTGCCTAAACAAATAATCGTAATTCAGGGACTACCTGTACTAGCAAAGGTCAATATTAATTTCCAGGAAGAATTATATTACATGATTTAGTAACAATTTACCTTCTCTCCATGAGACTGTATGCTCTGCTGCCCCCTAATTTGCTCTTTGCAACCATTACATTCAATCAGCATTTAATTTATAAAACAAAAAGAGTCCAGATATGTTTAGAATATAAATTATATATTTTAGGCCTAGGAAATGTCATGCCACTGAATACACCTTGCCTGCAGACAACTTCTTTGGTGTCCGCCAGGTTTTCTATTCCACTTTAAATTCTTTAAAAAGATTACCATTTATTTTTTTAAGAATTAATAGAATGGCATTTTACAGTCCAAAGCACTAGTCTCTAGGCTCATCCTATTTACAAAAATGCCTTTGGAGTCCAAATAAGCACTAGAGGAATTCATTAAAAATGTATTTATAAGATGGTAAATGCTGTGTTTCTAAATGCATCTATCTCTGTAGAGGATAAAAAAAGAAAATTAAGCTTAGGTAGTAGAGAGTATCCTAGAATTTGGCTAGGGGCTGGGAAGTATGTCCTGCGAATAGCCTGTCCAACCATTGTTGCCATTTTGTGAGAGCACTCACAAAGTAAAATTTTTCTGTTCAAAGATTTGGTGAGTGAAGAACTAAGCCATGACATTCTAAAATTAGTATTTTGTGGTATAATATCACTACAGCTATTCCTTGTTTTTGTTTACTAATTATTCAGTTATGACAGTGATGGAAAAGTATTTTTGTGATCAGTCCTCACAGGTACGACTTTCATGGGTCTGTAAAGGAAACAAACTGAAGTAAGATCCTAAGCACAGTCCCAATTTCATTTAGTGACCATTGTGCTTGACCATTGAGTTACCAGTCCCAGTTGTGGTAGCTAAACATGCCTATAGTGAAACTATTTCTGGAACATGATAAGGAGGGAAAAGTAATTTAAAACTCAATTCAGTGCTGTATAAACACCATCATATCTTATTATTCATCAGATAAAAATAATGAGTTTAATATTGATCCAATAAAATTAATGGTCATAATAATCCAAAACTTAATATTACACCAAATCAGCAAATACATTTGATATCAGTGCATAAAAGGCATTGCAATTTACCTATGTTTTCTGTGATGCATATGCCTGGATGTATCATTTTCAGTGAACAGCATGATTTGAAGATAAAATTAATTAAATTAAAATATACTTTAATTTAGTCGGATAAATTTTATTTAATTGTGAAGGACATATAAAAATGCATTAGTCTGAATCAGTTTTCTCCAATCCTGTGAACTATTTTAAATAGGAATATTTCTGAAGGAAAGGATCCTACTTGATAAGTAGCTCTAGAGCAGCTAGAATTTGAATATTGATACAACATATCTGTGAATCCTCTCCTTTATTCTGACACTGTTGGAAAAAATATAGTGTGTCACCAAGGTAGCCCTGCGTTAATTTTCACTCAGCCTTAAATGAGATAAAAATGTTCTAGAAAGAAAAATGGTGGTGGTAGTAGGAGAAAATGTGGGTTATCTCATAAAGTTCTCTCTTCTGTCTTTCAAGCCAGAATTTACTAGCCAATTTTTCAAGTCAGAAATTACTGATTGTAAGTGATGCACATTCATTCATTAAAAGTATTATCCTATCACATCAGGAAACCATAATACCCCTTCCAATTGTATTCATACAGTAACCTTATTGGAAAGGGTGGACAGAGATAGGATCTGAGCCAGATTCATCAAGCAAGTTTGATGAAAATTGACTTGAACCTGATTTTGTCTAGTCCTGTATCCTCCCCTTAATTGCATACTAGATGTCACCACATAACGATTTTCCCATATATTGTTTACTTTGTGTTGGAGAACATATTCGGAAAAGGCTGTGAGTTCAAGACAGTATTTAGAATCTGTGTGTTGGAGATCATGTTCGGGACTTGACGTGCTCGGTCTCTTGAGTCAAAACCTATAAGAAATAAAGAAGCAATCTCTTTTTTTAGTCTTGCAGGCTATTCAGAAATAGTTATTGATAACAGTTATCTTAATGGGATTATTATTCTAAATGGAACTCTTTTGGGGGGGGGGGAGTTAGGCTCCTTTTTAATGCTGTGCCAGGATTTTTATATTTTCATTTACAGTTCATTTATATGGCTACCCAACTTGCAAATTATAACTCTGAGTGGCTAACATAAGATCAGATCAGAAAATAACCAACAAAAATAAAATCAGAGAACACCATATAACCAACGCTAACGCTAACCATAATTATAATCTTGGTTCCAGAAAATAGGCTCATCCAACTCTTGGCCCCAAAAGTTTTTTTCTCCTAAGAAATGGGCTTCTGGTTTTGTACCTTATTTCCCAAGGTGCTGGAGAATCTCCTTCACATTTTGTTGCTTATTTTATTACTGGAGTTATTTTTTTCATATTTATACTCTGAAACTTCCACAATTGTCTACACTTTCTATTCTGAAAAAGGCCTATTGGGGTAGTCCACACAGAATGCTTGGTGGGGGGATTTAATTAAAGCATGGAAAGCCAAGGAGATGGCAGATCCTTGGAAAGAGGACTATACAGTGAAAGATACACATGAAGATATGCATCCTTAGCCACTTGATAACTAAACAACTGCACAACTTCTCTATCCTTAAGAGTTTCATTATTATTTTTCTTCTTTGAAAGAAATCATGAAATGCAATAAAAATTAACACAGAAAAAATATGTAGAAGTCCTCAACTTACGAGTGGTTGCTTAATGACTGTTCAAAATTATAATGGACCCCCCCAAAAGATACAATCTAGATTCTAAATTCCAATAGCACCCCCTTCCCCAGTCTTGTGACTGCTTTTGGATGCTCAGTAACCAGCCTGCATTTACTGCTATTTGCAGCATCCTGTGGTCACCAATCCATAATTTGCAATGTTTTTTGCTGGAAACCATCATTTACTTCTGGTTTCCAGCCAAAATAACAACAACATTGTGGCAATGGGTTCGCTTAACGATCACCACAGAAGTCATAAAATCGTATAAGTCACATGATGACCCACTTAACAACCAGCACAACTTACAGTCTTAATTCTGACTCAATTACTGTTGTAAGTCGAGGACTACCTATAGAAAAAAAAGGTTATACCACTAGTAAGATGGCCATAATAGGACTTTTGGGCTCTGGTCTTAGAAATGAAGACACTCCAGAGCAGGGGGTCCCCAAACCCCAGTCCGTGGACCAGTACCGAGCTGTGGCATGCCAGCAACCGGTCCGCACAAACAAAGCCCCATCCGCGGGATGTAGGCAGCACACAAAACAATGCACCTTCCAGTCCACGGAAAAACCTCTCTCCACAGAATCAGTCCCTGGTGCCCAAAAGTTTGGGGACCTCTGCTCCAGAGCCATGAATATAGTGGAGAAAGGGAAATACTGTTTTTTTGAAAACCTGCATTCTGAGAAACCATCTTTCTTATCCAGGGTACTTCAACCTCTAGAATTAATTTGAGCATTGTCATGGAGCTACATTTCCTAGATTCACACAATTCAGTTCTGTGGTTTTCCCACTATATTGATAAGGAGTTTGTTGTGAATAGAGAGGAAGTAATGTCACTTGTCTGGAACATCAAATTAGAAATAGCTGTCCAAATCAAATTTAAACAAATCAATATCAAAGGTGCTGCCTCCTAGTGTCCAAAACAAAATTGGGGGAAATTATACCAGAATATATATTAGGATCATTATTTGCTTATTTGAATTTGCCCTTTGGGTTATCATACATTATTCACCTGTTCATAATGTAACCAATTATGAGTATTCAGACAGAGTTCTGAATTAGACCTTTTTGACAATGTTTTTACAGTATTTCTCCTGCCCAGATTTCTGTTTAGCTGTTAATAGTTAATGAAAGGAACACGACAGCCATTTAACAGCCTTTGGAGATAACGTTGTCTCCATTTACCAAGAAGTTGGCAAGTGGCATGAATATATTTATTTATAATAGACATTTATTTTATTAAACGTATGTCCTAGCTTTCATTCAGGAGCTGAAAATAGCATATCTAGTGCTCTTTACTCTCCCTCGAAGACAGACTGGACTATAAGAGTGTGGCTGGCCCAGAGTCAACCAGTGAAAAATACAGTATTGTCTAAAGATTCTTCCCACAATAAAAATCAATAGCTTCACGCAGAAGTGCTGTAATATCTTTTCAAAGCAGCTGTGCTAATTTCAGAAAAGATGTTGCTGCTTTAATTATTCAGCAAGAAGTCCTTTTGCCCACAGAAAGACTACTTTGAGGAGTACCAACATTCTCCCTATTCAAAATAAACATGCCTCTGAAGTCTTTCCTCCCCTATTTTTTCTGTAATATTTTCTTTGTGTTACTCACATAATATTGATTTATGATGTCTGACTGCCATCTAAAGGTACAGACAGTAGCAGTTAAAGTCTTTTTTGCCATTTATCAAAAGCTTTCCCTTTTTCTTTGTAGTGCTTTATAAATGTGGCAGGTTTTAAAGCTCCCTGTAGAAGCTAATAATGGTCTGGTTGTGCCCATTTACAGTTTCCACCAGCCTGCTATCTTCCAGATGCATTTGATTTTATTTCCTATCATCGGGATTTTCAACTGGTGTTATTGATGCAGCATTATTGGACTTTGCTCTTTATTCACTTCCAACTCCTAAGCTGTGATAATAGTTTAAAGAAACAAAGGGGAGACTTCTATTTTTAAGATACATTGTATTTTTATAACAGCTAGATGGCAGCCTCTAGCCAACTTCATCTGATTTCTAAAAGAATAAAGCCTAGTTAGGACTTGGATGGAAGGCCACCAGGGAATCCCAACATGTAGGCTAGATTGAGAAATTTAAAAAGAAGCATTCAGGAGGAAAGCAACAGCAAATCACTTATGTATTGCTAAAGGAAATAAATTCCTTTTAATTACTAAGAAAACATTGTAAACCTATCCACAAATTCACCACAAATCGAGTTCAAATTGAAGGGAGATTTTACATTTTACTGCTCATTGAGGAAGTTATATTTTGCCAAATGTTTCTTAAACAACAAAGTTTTAGAAGCTGCATTGTGCTTTAGTGTTGGGAGAAAGGTTATACAAAATGGTAGAGTGAGATAAAAATAAAGAAAAATGATGAAATTATTTGCTTAGAAGGATTTTAGTCCATGGAAATTTAAAGTAGGATTACAGATGGGGAAAATAAAGTATGGAACTAATGTCAGTGAGTGAATAGAAACATATCTTGTGATTTGTTAAATAATCCATGTGTCTGAAGTTTGGAAAATACTTTATTAGCAATTCAGATAAGCTGAATGAAGTTTTAAAATGAGAAGGAAATCTCAGCAGTACATAAATGTACGCAAGCATGCTTTTGACTTCAACCATAACAGGCATTCTGAAGAAGTTTTGTATGCTTTAGCACTATTTTCACATTTTATTTATTTATCACTGTACTGTAATGAACCTATCACAGGTGCCTAAAGGCAGAAAAATTAAAGAGAGAAATCTAATAATAAATAGTATAAAAATCATAGTAACATCAAACAGGTTTTTTTTTTCCTAGAATGTGTAAGAAAACTCTTAGAGCTGTACATGCTTGTTGTTGATCTGGACCTGAGTTGTAGTTTTGCTCCTCTCGGCCCTAAGATTCAATATTTGTCTGTTGTTTTTATATCAAGAGAGCTGCATCAAAGCCACCTGCTACAAGTAAACACATTAGCCGTTCCCTCACCTGCTTGGGCCCCCCTTTATGTAAACTAAGGGTGCCTCTTGAGATATGAACAAGCCAGCTGCTGGTTGACATGCTGCCTGTACAGATCAGCTAGGGAAAACCTCTCTTTGGGAACGATTCATCTAATTGCTGCTACTTCTCTGTGGAGAGAGAGTGTATAGGCCCCACCCACAAAACCATCAGCCACCAGAAGGAGTGTCCTACTAATAGCTTCAGTCTCATCTCTGTTATTTACCTACCAGAGACAGATACAAAAGGCATTGTTTTAGCCCTGCCTATGGACTGAGAGCGCTTTGCCTTGTGGCTCAGAGCTGAATATCGGCATCTTCAGGCATGTTCTAACTGTTGCACTTCCAAACTCTGAGAAATTCAAACAACTCTTGGTTTTCTCATTAGTAAAATTATGAATGTGTGAGTTTTGTCTCTTTGCTGTACATCAGGGTTTAGGTTAATCACTGTGCTGAATACTCCATTACCCCAAGCTGGTTCCCTCCTCCCCCTGCGGCCGCACCCCAGTATTTCTGGTATTTCTCAGTGTGAAGAAGCCCTATTTAGGTGTATTTAAAATTTCCAGCAGTGCAAGATATGCTGAACGTTTCTATGTTGTATAGAAATAAACACCCTGGCTAAATGGCACTCTTAAACAGACAGTAGTGTTCGTCTGGCTGGTAAAAGCAGGAGAAGCAGCAGATAGAAGAGGCTAATGGATGCCTCGATTCATTTCTGATTGGAAGCTGCCCAGAATTTGTTATAAGATGGGTGTGTCAAAGCAAGAACATCCAATGTTAGCATCTATATAATGTATTAAATAAATTTCTCCTGTGTGAATTGGGCTAATTAAAGATTGTATCATATATTTTAAGTCCCGCCTAGTACATTTGGAGAATGAGACAAGGGGCCATTTAGTTCAGACGAAAAGCATCTTGTAGAGATAGCTAAACAAATAATATTGGTTGCACAGCAGACGATCCCAATTCTGCCAGCTGTGCCAGACTGTTGTGGGGAAATTCCCACATAAATAAGAAACAAGAGCATTTGAAAAGAGATATAACAAATGGGTTTTTTTAAAATTGGCATACATGGTTACAGTGATCACTGGGCTCCCTGAAAGTTACAGGTATATACGGTTCGAAATGATACATAAGGGATACAAAGGGCAATGCAAATTACAAGAAAACCTTAGAATGTAGTATCAGATAGGAGCATGATCTAACCACAGCGCTGCCATGATCTTAGTATGATCTGTTACAACCTTATTAACGGCTGACCTGGCACCTCTAAATTCCACTTTTCTAAGGAAGCTGCAGCCCACCCTTTCTACTGATATTTGCACCCTCTAACATAAACACTGTTCTTCATTGTGCCTACATATTGATTCCTTTCACACCAAAGAAAAGGCAACTATTGGTTTCTGTTATTTGCCTCCTTTCCTCCAGGGTTATTAGACTGTTTCACTTTGCCTACTCCATCTGCGTAATTCAAAATCCCTTAAAGCAGTCATGTTTATAAGCACCAATATAGTATCAGTCCTCCACAATATACTTGGAGGGTTGTTTGGGTTTCTATATGTTGTGAATTTAAAGAGTTTTGACCATGTCTTCACAACATATAGACAGACTTAACCATAGTTTCAGTTGGGAAAATGTGACCACCCTAGACCAAGCCAAATCCAAATACGCTAGGGAATTTCTAGAAGCCTGGCACTCTGACAAATATATATCTATATAGACTTTAACATCTATAGACTATGCAAAAGGGACTATCACCCAGCCCAAAAAGGAACAAAAAGACCCAAGCACCTCTCCATCAGCAATCAGCACTTAGATAAACATGGATTAACTCCAAGGCTAACAACAGACCAACAATCAATCAGCACCTAAATAAGCATGGATTAACTCCAAGGTTAACAACAGACCAACAATCAAGTAAACAATACCCCAATCAAGAAACTGCCAACAGCAAACAGCCCAACCAAAGAATCTCTAAGACCACCACCACCAATATTGACAGGGCAAGCCACTAGAATATAAACTGACAGCAAACCACACTCCTTACTAGCACCGATGATGTTAGCTAGTTTGCAAGAAAACAAGCAAGCTCAGAGAGCACCAAGGACCCCCCAGAATTCACACTCTCTAGGTTTCTAGACTGGTGCCTTAATCACTATACCAAGCTGACTCTATACTTGGAGTACAAAGTAGGAAATAGCAACCAGTTTCAATTTTTCATTCTGAAACCTGCTTTTAAAAATAATGGTTCAAAAAACATAGACCATTCCGTGCGCCTTGTCCTAATTGCATGTGACTTCCTCGCAAGGCTTTGGTGCCTTCCATAGCCTTGTGAGAAAACAGCATGTGATTTGGACAAGGCAGTACACCGCCTTGTGTAGGGTCAGGCTTGGCCTGCCTCATCAGCAGCCGGAGGAAGAAGTCAAGGAAGGTCAGCCGGAGGTGGCAGGGCAGCAAGGTGAGGAAAGTAGCGGAGTGCAGGACATCCAAAAAATAAAGATGGCGGCGGGGGGGTAGATAGGTGAGGGGGAGTTGAAAAAGAAAACAGTCTCTTATCTTACTGAAGCTCAGGGCTGAGAGAGGGACCAAGATGGGAATGACTTGGATATAGGTGGTTCCTTGGCTAATATCCAGGTGATATTTGGTTAACAGCAATGGAGAGTCCTGGGGTTACCATTGCTAAACGATGCAATCACGTGTCATGCTTTACGGCCACATCGCTTAGTGACAGAAATTCTGTAATTAATCAAGGACTACCCATATTGGCAGCACAGTTAATTGCAGGAGTCTTTTATTGCATTCCACAGTGTGTTCAGATTGTCTTGTTTGATCATCAAAAAAATGCTTTGCAGTTTGCTGAAATGTTGCTTCATATAGAATTTGAGATTAGTTCTACAATTGTTTACACAATACAGCCCATTAACAATATGAAACCTTGTTTCTAGAACGCTGTGGGCACTTAGTCTCCAGTAGTAAGTAAACGTGCTGGTTTTCTTGCTTGTGTTAAAAAAAAAGAAAAAAGTGCAATCACTTTTCTTGTTTCTAACTGATATGTTCACTCTAGTTCATTGTCAATAATTGCATTTATTTCACTGTAGCCAAAAAGCATATATCAGGTGTTGTCAACTTTTTTTTAAATTAGATTTTCCTCCTCCCCCCCCTTTTTTTTTTTTCATATACCACTCAAGGTGACAAACATATCATGGTAGTTTTTTTCATTAAATGGTGAGTTTTGCCCTATGGCCTGTAAATATATCTTAAGAAACTCTCAATCATTATCTTGCTTGCATTTCAGAATAAAATATTGGAACCAGCAACTTTGGAACTTTGCATTTGGAACCAGCAACTTTGTTGCTAAGCGGTTTGGTTATTAAGTGAAACACCATGTGACTGCACCGACTTGCAACATCAGTTTGGGCTGCTGTTGTTAAGCAAATCACCATGGGTTATTAAGCATGACATCACATGACTGCAACTTGCAACTTCCTGCTGGCTTCCTTGTTGACATTGCTTGTTGGAAGTCTGATGTGAAGGGCTCAAATGGAGATCGTGAGACCACAGGAACTTGCAAATACTGTAAATGCACACTAGTTGTCCAGCACCCGAATTGCAGCCTGTAATGGCTGTAACTTCAAGAACTGGTTGTAAGTTTCCTTTTGCAAAGCCCTCATAACTTCAAAAGGACACCAAACAAGCAAGGACTACCAGTAAAGTTTTAGGGCAGGGGTCTTCAAACCTGGCCCTTTTATGACTTGTGGACTTCAACTCCCAGAATTCCTCAGCCAGCGTGCCACGCTGGCTGAGGAATTCTGGGAGTTGAAGTCCACAAGTCATAAAAGGGCCAAGTTTGAAGACCCCTGTTTGAGGGGAATAGGGTTGGGGGGGTGGAATATCTTCCCATCATACTGATGATATCCCAGAGTATTTTCTATATGTCATCATTTTGCTGGGGTGAAAGAATACAACGGTGCAGCCGTGGGGGAAAAACCTTGGTTTTCTTCATTTCATAATGTTTGCTTCTTTGTAGCACTTGCCTAGAACCTGTGTGGTGAAATAACAAAGCAAGTGAGGGGTGTGATGGATGTTTGAGTGTTAAGATGAAAGGCATTTTGGAAGCTTCTACTATGAGCAGGGCAGGCAGCAAGATTGAAATTGCAAGGGAAGCCAGCCAGAACTTACGAATCTTAGTGCCAGATAGGGCGGTGGCTCATTTCAAGCAGTGCTTTCGAAAAGAAAAATATGAGGCCTAGACTCCATGAAGGAAGATTGAAGGAACTACAGACAGTGTATGACATAGACATAGAATCATAGAGCTGGAAGGGACCATGGAAGTCTTCTAGTCCAACCCCCTGCCCAAGACAGAAGTCCTTATTCCATCCTGGACAAATGGTTGTCCAATATTTTCTTGAAAACCTCCAGTGATGGAGAACCCACAACTCTGGGAGGCCAGCTGTTCCATTGATTAATCATTCTCACCGTCAGGAAACTTCTGCTTAGTTCCAAGTTGGATCTCCCTCTGATGAGCTTCCATCCACTGCTTTTTGTCCTGCCCCCAGGTACTGTACTATGGAGAATAAATGGACACCCTCTTCCATGTGACAACCCTTCAAGTATTGGAAGACTGCTATCATGTCATCCCTAAGCCTTCTCTTTGTTAGGCTAGACATTTCTAGTTCCCTTAACTATTCATTGTATGGTTTAGCTCCCAACCTTCATCATCTTTGTTGCTCTTCTTTACATTCTTTCAAGAGTCTCAGGATCTTTTTCCTATTGTGATGATCAGAACTGGACACATTATTCCGAGTATGGTCTTACCAGTGCAGTATAAAGCAGTACTATCACTTCTCATGTTCTTGATGCTATCCTTCTGTTGATGTAGCCTAGGACTGCATTGGCTTTTTTGGCAGCTGCAGCAGGTTGCTGGCTTAAACGATGATCCACTAGGACACCTAGTTTTCACCTTATCCAAACCAAATCATCCATTAGTTATAAAGATATGATGTGGTGGAGGAAATCAGCTGCCTTCTTACTCACTTATGCAGTATTGCAGGCTAATTCTGCCGACTGCCAGCAGTTCGATCCTGACAGGCTCAAAGTTGACTCAGTCTTCCATCCTTCCGAGGTCGGTAAAATGAGGACCCAAATTGTTGGGGGCAATATGCTGACTCTGTAAACCGCTTAGAGAGGGCTGTAAAGCACCGTGAAGCAGTATCTATGTCTAAGTGCTATTGCTATTACTACACCTGCAATAAAAGTCCTCTGGGGGAGGGGTTAGTTTTTTTAATCACGCCTTTGTTATTTTTTATAAATAACTCAAAGCGAGGAACATACCTCCTTCCAATCCTGCTGTTTTCCCTACGACAACAACAGCCCTGTGACTAAATTGGACTGAAAGAGCAGGACTGGCCCAAAATCACCCAGTTGGCTTTCATGCCTAAGGCAGGACTAGAACTCAGTCTCCTGGTTTCCAGCCTGGTGCCTTAACCAGAAGACCAAACTGGCTCTCCGTTTTAATCAAACTGTGGCCTAAATTGATCTCAGTCTGATTTCCCCCTTTTTCCTATGTTTTCCTCGTCATGAAGACGTTTTGAGAATAAAATAGTAAATAATGTTTTAGAATAATTATTATGGATTTGGCATCTATAAATGCACAAGTTGTTTATATAAAGCAAGTAATAGTTTGCCTAATGTACGCTGAATTTACATAGGCTGATTAAAATAAATATTTACTTTAGTTGGATGGTATTTCCATATTCCTTTCCTTTTAAATTGGTGCATAGGTAAAAATAGATCCATTAGGCAAGGTACACATGCAACACAATCGTGATTCTAACTTAAATCCTCTGTGTTCAGAAGGACTTGCTCCATACTGCATATAAGTGCAGTGTATATTAACTATTCAGTAGTTCAGGGCTAAATTAAACAAGACATTATTTACAATATAGAAATTATTAAAACATATTCTTAAAATAGGTAACAAGTGCTTGGAGAAGGGGGCACGTTTTGACCCTTTTCTCTGATTGGACTGGCTCTGCTGCACCTATTTGCATTGGAAAAAAGCTT
The DNA here is from genome assembly GCA_023970755.1 of Azemiops feae. Taxonomy (NCBI): domain Eukaryota; kingdom Metazoa; phylum Chordata; class Lepidosauria; order Squamata; family Viperidae; genus Azemiops; species Azemiops feae. The sequence goes on from JALGBA010000014.1 coordinate 724,828, forward strand.
CCTTTCGCACAAATGCTTGATTTGCATTCAGCAAAGTGCAGTGCGATGTTCTGCATTGTGTGGTTCTTGCATCTTCTTTTCAGTGTTCGGTTCCTGTGGTTGTCAGAAATAATGATCATCATCATCATAAGTGCTCAGTCTGTTTAAAACTCAAGCTACATTTGGCATCTAAACAGTTACAACTTGCCAAACGCATTCTTCTTCCTTACAGCCAAGATGGAACATTTTACCCTTATCAGAAGGGTGGGGACAGAGTGACACCAGATATGTCGTGATATGATTGCATAAGCTATGAAAATTAAATACGCTGCGTTATTTGCATCATGGCACAATTCATGCAAATTTCATAAATTACATCATTCACAGGTAACATATCAGCGCATGTTATGCCCCTGTGGCTTCTGCGGTCAAGATCCTTGAGCTTGAAAACTATTAATTTCTGTGAAAACATTGCCTGAGGGTGCTCCCAAGGCCTACAGAGGCACCAAGGACTGGGAAGTGGAGCATGGGGTGTCTCAGAGTGGGGGGGGGGCCTTGGGAGGCCTGGGGCAGGTGGGCCTGCGCTAGGCTTCCCAGTGTCTCCTCCATCACTGAGGTACCCCGTACTCCAAATAATGACCAGCATAGTTGCTTAATGACCGCATTGGGGAGGGCAGGGGTGAGAATCATTAAGCAAGGCGATCACGTGGTCATTGCCATTATGGTCATAAGTCAAGGACTACTTGTACCTGGGCCCATTTTCTTCTCTCCTTTTTAGTGGAAAGAGGCCACTAGAGCAGCTTGTATAAAGTCAGTTTACAATCCAAAAGCCATTCTTTCAGCCTGATAAATATTTTGTATTACTAAAGAGTAGATGAAGGAGATGGGTAGATGAGATTTCTTTATTGGTTATCAGGGGAATTTCTTGCTATACACCTTTGGAACAAGAAAAAGTTTCCTGCCATATCATGATTCTGCATGCAAATACTTAATAATAATATGAGCTGGATCCAAACACTACATAGAATTTTCTGATGCGATTCAAATGTTTTAAGTCTTTAGGCTCAATTATGCCTAAATGGCATTTTAAATAAAAGAAAACTTCAGTTCTGGATTTTGAATGTAGACGACTATTGCTTACAGTACCATATCCCGTTGATTCTCACTGAATTTTAGAACTTTAACCCTAATTTCATTAGGAAAATCTGAAAAAATTTTTTTTCAAAGAGTTCGTATTTGCTTGGCCAGGATCTATTTATTATTTTCCTGTTGCAGCTTGGAAGAATTTCACGAGACACAAAACCTGTTGTTGTTGCTTCTTTCTTTCTTTTCAACTCTTAACGATTTTTTCCTCTTTCCCATAGGTCATTTTTTCATAAGAATTAAAAAGTAATTAAAACTTGCAGAATGAAAAAATGGCACATGCACTGTTTGCACAGCCAGGGCCTGATTGCTTCTTCCGATTCACTCCGGAGTCACTTGCAGCAATTGAGCAAAGGATCACTGAGGAAAAAGCCAAACGAAAAGTAGATCAAGAGCAAAAGGAGGAGGACAACGATGAAGGCAAGCCAAAGCCAAATACTGACTTGGAAGCAGGGAAGCCATTGCCTTTAATTTATGGAGACATTCCTCCTCATTTGGTGTCTGAGCCCTTGGAAGACCTAGACCCATATTATGCAAATAAAAAAGTAAGTGTTCATAAAGATTAAAACCAGAGCATGGGTTATATGTAAGTGAGTATATATGCTCTGCATAATGTGGATGAAACAAGTTAGTGTGTAACCTTGACTCAGTGGTGGGATTCAGCCAGTTCGCACCACTTCGGCAGAACCGGTAGCTAATTTTTTGTTGCCCGGGCCCAGAATGGACTTCCGGAAGTGGCGTCCACACAGAGAACCGATTGTTCACATATTTGAATCCCACCACTGCCTTGACTGCAGTGTTTGGCTAGTGAATGCATCTTACCTAGCAGTTATTTTAACATTATAACAAATCTGCTCTTCCTGCTTAATCAACTAGCATTTGTACTGAAATGGAAAATTGATGCCTTATTTGACATATCCTTGTGGCAAACTGAAATAAGTAACCATTAAATAATTATTTACTTTGATTTTTTTTGTCATAAATCCTACATGGTAGGTGCATTCCTATTCCCAGAGTAGAAAATTTCTCATCCAGCTGCCATAGGTATGGATTTAACATACAATCATAATGTAAATGGGGAAATAGGCCCCTTCCTGGAATTTTGCACATATCTGCTGTTTGTCGATAAAATTATCATACCATGACAATAAATCATAATTTACAATTCAGACAAAGAAAAATGCAGTCACCTTAAAATTGCAATCATGTCAGAAACACCGAGGCACTTCTGGATTGAAACGATTAGCCGGTGGCGTCACCACTGCCTGGGGTACACCCAGTCAGGGGCTACGTTCATGTCCTTGGCAGGAGATGGAGCGAAGGATGGGAGCTCAATCTCACCCCAGGGCAGCACTCGGGTCTTGAACGCAGGCTTGGTAACTTCCATCCCAGCGTCCTAACCACGTGAGCCCCCCATGCTCCTACCTTAAAATTAAAGAGGGTATATTCACCTCATAACAATATACCAGGATAATTTATGCACTAGGAGCCCTTTTACTTTTATCACGCAGAATTATGATATGATACAGGGGTCTTCAAACTTGGCAACTTTAAGACTTGTGGACTTCAACTCCCAGAATTCCTCAGCCAGCCCTAGCTGGCTGAGGAATTCTGGGATTTGAAGTCCACAAGTCTTAAAGTTGCCATGTTTGAAGAACCCTGATATGATACCTCACTATGGCATACAAAAAAATAGTTAAAGTAGGCAACAAGAGATGTACAAGTCTGGAAATCTTCCCGGTTCATTTACAGCAGATGCTATCTTTGCCCAGGCTTTCAACTGATTCAGTGCTTCTGGGTCCCATTAATCCTGTGGTAATTATTAAGATTTTGCAAGCTGATGATTTTATAGTTTTAAGATGTCATAATTTGAAGGTTTTGCGGTTTTAATGCTGTACTGAAACCCCAGTATAATTGTTTGTTAAAATGAAAGCTGGTAATACATTGTATAAATAAATGAATACCAAAACAGGGAATATTATACAGAGCTATGCTTAGTGTAAAGTGAAATTCAAAAGTTTTGAAAACTCCTCTTGCACAATTATGAAGGGAAGGACATGGCTTATACTGATTCCTTCTCATAATAGAAAAGCATGATTGTTTGGAAGGTTTGAACTGCAACTTGATGTAAAATTAAAGAAATAATATCAACATGATTACAATATTGCATTTATATGTTTTGTTATCTCTTTTTAGACATTCATAGTATTGAATAAAGGGAAGTCAATCTTCAGATTCAGTGCCACACCTGCCTTATACATGCTGAGTCCTTTCAGTACTCTTAGAAGAATTTCTATAAAAATTTTAGTTCATTCATATCCTTTTACAACAGTAGTAGTATAAAACTTGCTCTTATTAAACTGCTTTTTTAAACAGCAGCATCAGTTTCTTTTGTCATAGAGATGTACATGCTTTTCCTTAATTTTGATTACTTTGATAACATTATATCCGTATTTAAATAGATAAAATATTCTATCTGTAGATATCATTTGATTTGGAATAACCTTCCTTCTTTTCTTTTTTTCTTTTCTTTTCTTTTCTTTTCTTTTCTTTTCTTTTCTTTTCGTTATTGTGGCCACCCTGAGTATCTGAATAAAATAAGCGACAGCTCATAAAGGCTTATGCTTTTTAACACAATTTGCTAGTTGTAAAAGATATTACCAGATTTCTTTTGATTTTCTACCAGTAGAATAAAACTTTGGATCCATCTTGGAAGTAACTTTTTATGTTGGCATAACATTTTTATATGGAATTTATAGATATATTTTCAATTAAATTCATCAGTTCATACAATGAATATTTATAAGCCAGTATCTTAAAAAACATGGATACACTGGTGACGCAGTGGTTAGAATGCAGTATTGGAGTTTGATCCTGATGGGGCTCAACGTTGACTCAGCCTTCCATCTTCTGAGATTGGTAATGAATTTTAAAAAATACATTATGCTGACATTATAAACCTCTCAGAGAGTGCTGTAAAGCACTGTGGAGCAATATATAAGTCTAAGTGCTATTGCTATTTAGAAAATAAACTTGTACTGTTTATCTCACTCAATTAAGTGGACTTACTTTTGAATAGACATATATTGAAATGAATTGATAGATGTAAATATTTGTCTAGAATTTGTCACATATTCCTTGACATAATCCAACATTATTCAGCATATTTATTATGTTTACTATTCTCACAAACTGTGTATTCATGACTTTGAAAGAACCTCCTGACTGGTCAAAGATGGTAGAGTAAGTACACAATTTGTTTGTTTTCCTAGTCATATGTAGACAGTCTCGTGATAATACTGTATCTAGGCAGTGATGTAGATTAACAGCAAGATATATATATATATACATACATATATTTACAGCATATGTATATATATATATATATACAATGATATAAATCCTCGAACTCTGGGAAGGATATAAACCAGCTGTTTATTGTTAAAAGAATAAAACAATAAAAACAACTATTTACAATACAAAATACAATACAAAACAACCTTAGCTTTCGCTGGTCCACTGCCAGCGTCATCAGAGTGAGTGTTAGGGGTGGGGAGTTTTCTTATAAACCTTGCTGACTCAGTTTTCGGCCCATTGATCGTGTGATAGGGCCGTCCGTCCTAACCGGCCGTAATTGCCTCAGTTGTCCTGCCTCCCCTCATTTGCATTCCAGTTTATATATATATTTACTTTGGTTCCCTTCCCCCCCCCCCCAATATACCCAGTGGTAGTGTTGGAGCTGGTTCATACAGACTTGCAAAAACCAATTGTTAAATTTTCTGGAATTTTCTGAGCCAGTTGAAAACAGACTTCAGCCACAATGCCTGGTACTCTGATCCGCTGTTTGGCAACTCACGGTAGTAATCGAGACAGAAGAGCCAGTTATACATTTTTCAGAACATTAATAGATATTCCATGCACAATTTTATTAATGTAACTTAATGGGACATGATGGCTCAGCAGTTAAAGATGCTGAACTTGGCAGCTGGAGAGCTCCCATTACTTGCCCCAGCCCCTGCCCACCTAGCAGTTTGAAAGCATGCAAATGTGAGTAGATTAATGGGTATCCCTTTGGTGGGAAGGTAACGGCGTTCTGTGCGCCTTTGGCATATAGCCATGCTGGCCACGTGAACATGGAAAGTCTTCGGACAACACTGTCTCCATCAGCTAAGAAATGGAGATGAGCACCGCCCCATAACAGCTGGACAGAGGAAACTTTACCTTTACTTTATTAATGCAACTTACATTTTTGAAGAAAAAAAATGCAGCACATTTAATTCAGTTTCAACATTTATTTGCAAGTTATGCTCATTGGAATAGAAATGGTAATGGTTTAGATTTAGTGTTGGCATCTGTCAATAGACATTGCTCAGGATAGTCTGGCTAGTAGTAGGAAAGGAAGATATTTTTTTTCGTTTAGTTTTTTCTTTAGAGCTCTAAACTGCTCTTATAATATCACCAGCTAAAATAAATCCTCACTGACAGGTAAAAAATTTATTATAAGTCCACAAGAAGGGAAACAATTCTGCTCTGAATAGTTTTGTGAACAATATTCAGCACTACATTTCATAGTCTTGAAACTGGTGTGCAAATGTATTATTTTTATATATTTTTTTAAAAAAAGTTTGTATATTGCATAATTTGGATGTTGAAATCTTTAGAAAAAGTATGTCAAAAGATGAAAGCAGGGAAATTTGCATTAAAAAGATTCTTGGGCAATTTATATTAACAATTTTATCTAATTATGTATCATATAAATTTGAGAAATATGTATAAATTCTCTTTAATCTGTCAGTAGAAATGCAGATTTTGGTGTCACTGGGAGACAAGTCGTGACATACTCAAGGAAAAAAGAAAATTTCACAGACCAATCTCATGGAATTTATGGAGAAAAATATGGAAGAATTACATGGCCAAAATAGAACATATAATTCTTTCATATGCCTCCATAGTTGGAAAATGAATCTATTAAAACAATAAGGGCTTTGATATATTTTTATCACTAGTCTGTCACTTCAGTAATAAACTAATATAAGTTCCTTCTTCTAATATATCTTCCTTTTCATCCAGCAAATAAGGAACATTACCTTTCTGTATTAAAAACTTGGTACGTTGGATTCCAACTCTCTTAAAAACCTTGACAGAATATAAAAACACCCCTCTCACATTGTGTCTGAAGTTATATTAAATCTTTACGTCTTAAAACTTTTAATGAGATGTATGTCTTCAGTGGTGTTTTAAGCTCAGTATAAAAATAATGTGAAAAATCCAGTAGTATAATATTTTTGATAAAGAGAACGTACCTACCCTTAGCTCCAAGCTGTTGGAGCAGAAATTGAGAATGAAAATGGGGGGCAAGTGGAAAGGAAAAATTATCATTTTAAGTGCAGAAATGTTTCCAATATTGGAAGGCCCCAAATAAAAGGAAAAGAAGGCAATAAAACAAGTAGGAAAAAGTAAATCCTACAGGAATGACAAGTTTGTTTGGATTTTTCTCCCCTTTAGATACACATTCACTGGGATATATACATTTGAGTCCCTCATAAAAATTTTTGCAAGAGGTTTCTGTATAAATGATTTTACTTTCCTTCGAGATCCCTGGAATTGGCTTGATTTTCTTGTAATTTCATTTGCGTAAGTATTCAGCTGGTTTTTTTTTACATTGCTGATGTATGTATTTTTTAAAAATCAGTATCACTAATATTACATCTGCATGACAATTTTGACATACATTAATTGTATTTTTTATGAATTGCAAATAGCTTTTTCTTAGTGGAATGGGCATAATAGGCAAAAGTAATTTCCCTGCATGCCTCCCTTCTCTAACCACTGCTCTAGATAGGTGCAGGAATCCTAAAGTTAGAAAAAAAACCAATGGTTATTTTCTCAATGTATGAGCAGAATGGAAACACTGTCATCAGATGCTACAAATAAACCATACTCATCTCATGTTTAGTTCAGTAGTGATTAATTTTCTTGATCCATAATTATCTCCCTTTACCAGTAAAATCGTTTTTATCAGCAAACTCCTGAAGTCCAGGAAGTGTTCTGGAAGTGTAGGAGCAGATTGAATGTAAAGGATGAATTGCTGTATCTAATCCAGTTCCCCTCCACCTTTTCTTTTTTTCTTAAATGTCAGAAATTCATTTGTTGAAACAGTAATGCAAAAATAAGTTGTAATTTACTCAAATTGCCTGAAATACAGACACATATACATTCACATACAAATCCACATTAACATTCACATATACATACACATACAGCATACATACATATACTGTACATATACACCCTTGTGGCCCCAAGTTGCTCATATAAATAATCCATATCATTTTGAAGGTAGCACATAAATTTATTAATCATGCAAACAACTGTAGTGTACACTAGGCTCCCAACAAAGTACTGACAGTTCTGTATATGGGGTTGCATTTTATAGGGCTGAATGCAGCTCACTTGCAAGGATGAGATACTTCATTCCACCACAATACATCCACACAGGCATGGAAATACATACACCTAAGTTTCAGTCTGCTAACAAAACCAGAGCCATATATAAGTGGTAAAGCGTCTTTAATCATTGATATCAATTGTGCTAGTGAATGTTTCATTGACAGTAATTGCAAACTTACACTCATTCGCTTGGTGTTATTCCCAGTAGACACAGTGGGAGTTATTTTCAACTATATGTGCTGAATGCAAAATCACAAAACTAATTATAATTTAATTATCAAAAGGATTTAGCTCAAATAAATACTCAGGTAAGTACCCTGAAGTCTACCTCAACTCTGAATAACTGTGGTTTAATTCTACAGGTATATAACAGAATTTGTAAACCTAGGCAATGTTTCAGCTCTTCGAACTTTCAGAGTATTGAGAGCTTTGAAAACTATTTCTGTAATTCCAGGTAAGATGTAAGTGGTGTAAGGTGTTAGGTCCCTTGTACCTGTCCAACTTTTTATCCTGTCATTGTGTTTGTGTGTGAACTCCCCTATTACAGATATGTGACAGAGTTTGTGGACCTGGGTAATGTCTCAGCGTTGAGAACATTCAGAGTTCTCCGGGCATTGAAAACAATATCAGTCATCCCAGGTGAGAGCTAGGTTAAATCCAGAGGCTGATTTTAATTTGTCAAAACTGCAGTCATATCTGTTGGGCCAATTTAATGGTTAATCTAGATTATTTATCTAGAAATAATTCCTTGTTTCTTGCTGTGGTAAAGACATCAGCCTTTGAGTTTAACACATTTTTGCATGAGATAGCAATGAAAATTATGTATGTTGCACATTAAAATAGTAAATATTTTTCCATACAACAATATGAAAAATGGTTGCACTTTTCATATTCAGATAAACTTTGTTTATTGAAATAATTTGGGAATGACGATGTTAGTATTTAGAAAATTAGATTGCTAGTAAACCTAATAATAATAATATGCTAATAAAGGAATTGCATGGATATTGCATGAATATAGCTTAAGAAGCCTTGCCTTCCAAGCCACTTTCTGGCTTGAAAGGAGATGTTTCTGTTAACTCATGCTTGAAAAAATGTACTATTGGTAAAAGATTTCCTTACATCAGATCAGGGGTAGGCAACATGGTGCCCCTGGGCAACAGCATGCCCATGACACCACCTTTGCTACTGACCTAGCTTGCCATCCTGCTTGGCTGTGTTTAACAAGTCCTTTTATATATGTATATAAAACCATCATGCTTGAAAGCAAAACTGCACCCTCTAATGTTTTATGGAATTGTAAGAACTCTTCAAGTCCCACTGGGATCACAGAGAACATACTGGACAGAAGGGCTAATTTGACTTCTGGTAAATGAGTGTCTTCTCATGTCAAATGTTTTTTGACTGTAATTAACCCATGCTTTCAAAATTTGAATTAACCCCCCACCACCCCCCAGTTGCCTACCCCCTGCATTAGCTCTATGCAAAGTAAGAATAACTAAAATTGCTGGCTTCCAGTTGCATAGCTGTTAGGTGATGATGCTTTTTATATTCCTGCATAGTTGCCTTTTTTTTTAACATTTCATGTCTCAAAAGAGTTTGAAGGCTTTCTCTTTTAGCAAAAAGTAATGACTTTCAAAAAATAGTAAGTGCTTGCATGAAATGTTTTAATTCCTCTCAGTTGCCAACACCCAGAGCTGGAACCAAAGCTAATTTGGGATAATGTTCTTCTCTTCATTTTAGGCCTGAAGACAATTGTAGGAGCCCTCATTCAGTCAGTGAAGAAGCTTTCAGACGTCATGATCCTGACTCTGTTTTGTCTGAGTGTGTTTGCACTAATAGGATTGCAGTTGTTCATGGGTCACTTGAGGCATAAATGTTTATTTTGGCCCTTGAGTAACGCTTCTTATGACGATCCACACTTTATGGAATACTACAATGGAACTGAGTTCATGTGGTCTAAATATATTGAAAATAAAGGTAAGTTTAAATAACAACAGCAGCAGCAATAATAGTAATCCACTAGAGTACTTGGATATGAATCTAAGCCTTGCCATACATCCACTCAGTGTATTTGGGCAGTTCAAAATTCAGAAAATAATCAAAAAAGTATTGCTGTGAATCAACCTCACGTCATACTACCATCATTCAGTTGTTCCACTGGGTGGCATTGTGTTTTCCAGTATTTAGTTAATTTGTGGTCTTTTCGAATAAAGTGAAAACATTATTTGTTTGACATTGCCTGGCAGTAGGATTGATGATGAAATAATAATTAAGATTTTTTTTTCTGGGCTAATTTTATTTAATGGCTTCTCTGGACTAACTACCATATCAATTTAATTCATTAAGTATAGATCATTGAAAATGAATTGCTGAAATGAAGGGAGATCTGTGCTGTTAGTAAAAACATCATTTCAAATAAGATAGTTGCAATATAAAACTGCAATAAATAACCAATTACTCATATTTTGTATTTGAATTTAAATGCTCAGTCACAGAGATAATTAATTAGTAGTTTCAGTTGCAATATCAAAAGAAAAATTAAAGCTCTTTGAAAATGTATGGGTGCTCTATTTGTAGAAAAATGATAATTTCCCTTCAATTTGTCCAGTGGTATTGTTAGTTGTAATTCACATACACACTTTGGCAGTACCTTACCCTGAAAATCAGATTTTAGTCAACATTTACAGAATCACATGGATTCCTAAGATTCTTTTGTTACAAAAAAGTAAAGATATTAAATAATAATAAAAAAGAATCACATGGATTCAGAAAACCTAGTGATATAATCAGGCTAGCCAACCTACTTGAATTTAATCCATATACACACACACACTTAACCTGCATTCCTAACTGCTTCGTCTTTTTACATACAAGTCTAGTCACAAGACCAGTTACATTTGCATATATTATAAACAAGTGACTGTTAAAGATAGAAGAACAGATTGTGCACTGTTAACCCATCACTATGTTAGTCTATTTTGTTTCCCCATCCTCATGCCTTCCAGATGTATTTGGACTACTTTAAGTTGGGCAAGAGAGTTGTAGAGGCTACACAAGTAAGACATAGTCATTTTGCACATAACACAAATTTAAAATTAGTTTTTTGGATGAAAACCAGGACTGTTAATTATTTTACTTACATGTATATTGTGTTTGCACATACATTTATTATAGCAAGACTACTTTTTTCAATACAGGAACACATAAATCTGAGGTACTCAATGAAGAATTTTTTAGAAAAAATTCAAATTATAGTTTTTAAAAGTTTATAACTGCAAAAGGCATGTCATAAAGTTTTTGTTTGCTTTTGTTTAATTTTTTTATTCCATATAATTAATAATTATTAATTAGAGCAGGGGTGTCAAACTCGCAACGTCACGTGATGTGACGTATCGCAACTTTTTTTCCATTGCCGGCAATGGGGTGGGTGCAATTTCGCCATGATGCATCCGGCCCGCGGTCCGGCAGTTTGACACCCCTGAATTAGAGCATCAGCAGAAATTTCTGGATTTTCTTCAGTCAGGAAAGCAAAACTGCGAAATATTGGGCATGGAATACCAATTTCTACCAAGAGTAGAAATCTCTGTTCTGTGTCTATTGACAACTTTCTATGTGTCTGGTCGGTTTATTGGATTGTGGCTCTTAGTCTGAAAATGTCTTTTGCAACAAATAGAAAATTAACTATGATATGAATGAAAATATCATAAGGGTTTTTTTTTTCCTTACCAGACAACTTTTACTTCTTGGAAGGTGCAAAGGATGCCTTGCTCTGTGGTAATAATTCAGATGCTGGGTAAGTATAGTTTAGAAGAGAAATCCAATAGTAGTAATCTAACTAAATCTGCTAGTCCATCAACTAGTTTGCATTGAATGCTGACATATTTGAGCAGAAGTTATAAGAAGCTTGGGGATGCTTTCAGGTATAATGGAACGTTATACAGAAAGCTGTAGCTTAAGGGAAGAAATGGGAGAAATCTAATATTTCCTCTTTGCTTTATAATATGGAAAGAATATTCAAGCCACCGAAATACTTTGTTTTACAGGCCCAGTTTAGTGTAAAGCACTAAATAAAAGTTTGGTTTAGTACAAAGACCTGGTTTCTTTAATTGGATAACAAAATATAATCATTCTTGAAAGTCATGATAAGTTAATGGGAACTTTTTCACATACTCATAAAATTATATTAATTGAGAAGGTAGAGCTAGAAACTATCTGTTTTCTTTAAGAAGAAAAGTAGGAGGAAAAGCAGCAAAAAAATGGAAACTCCATCAAAAGGGGACTGAACCTCAGAAATTCACTCTGATGGGACTCAGTGTGATGAACTCTTAAGTAATACATGTCCTTAAATTTCTGAGGCTAGTCTGATTCTGATTCATGTCAACCTTGAATGTGTACATAGTTTTTGTAATCCACAGGATCTTCAAATCTTTATAAATCCACATAGTAATTTGTATTTTGATTTTTAATGTGCCTGATATATTGCTATATGTTCAATTTTTATTTCTAAACTATTTTAGTCTAAAACAAGCATTTTAAAGTGCATTTGAAGTTTCTGGTCTGATTGATGCATTTGATTTGATATATGAAGAAGTATGAAATTTGAGAGGTAAATTCTCATATTAATTCTGGATATGGGATTAGTTTAGAATTCATCAGAATTTTCAAAGATGGAATTCTTCAAGAATATTTAAATAAGCTACTATAAAGTTTTTATTCTCAACTGTTCCATACTGTTTGCGTTATTATACATCTCAGTATTTCGAGGTACAAAATGCAGTTATTCCTTTAGTTTTGCTTTGAGACATATTCCATATACTTAATAGAAAGTGTACAAGTGTTCATTTCATCATCTTGTTTTATAGGCAGTGTCCAGAAGGATACATGTGTGTACCAATAGGTAGAAATCCGGACTATGGCTATACAAGCTTTGATAGCTTTAGCTGGGCTTTCTTGTCACTCTTTCGGCTGATGACTCAGGATGCCTGGGAAAACCTTTATCAACAGGTGAGAAAAATAATACTTTTAATTGTGAGACAGGACCAAAAATTGTTTATGAAAGTGACTGAACAGAAAAATAAACCACCCTGTCATATTGAATATGTCTTGGATGAGGAAATGCTATGAATCACTTGTTAGAGAAACAGCTAAACTTCACATGCAGCATTGAAAACCCTGATATCATTTAATGCAGCTTCTCAGTTTCATTATACCCATTTTTAAACCATGGTGATAGAGCTGAATAGAACATGTATAAAATTCAGGAAAGATTTTTATATTGCTGAATAATAGATCCAAGACAAAAACCTTGTTTGTTCATTCCGTGTGTTTAAGAGACAACATCAACAGAAGATATATAAATATAGAGAGATACACACATACTTTTAACATTTACTCTTTTACTAACCTAGTAGTTCCTACTTGGTTTCCCAGACGTTGCGGGCTGCTGGCAAAGGATACATGTTCTTTTTCGTCGTGGTGATTTTCCTGGGCTCTTTCTACCTGGTCAACCTGATCTTGGCAGTAGTAGCTATGGCTTATGATGAGCAGAATCTAGCTACTATGGAAGAAGCTCGGCGAAAGGAGACTGAGTATCAGCAAATGCTTGAGCATCTGAAAAGGCAACAAGAGGAAGCTCAGGTACTGGATATTCAAGAAATATTCAAGAAAAGTAAATATAGAGAAGTAGGAACTGCACAAAATATTTTCCTTTTAGAAGGACTTTTGTGAGACTCCCATGCAGCACTGCTTTTAATCTCAGAGTATTCAAGAAATCTATTGGATTTTTTAGGTATATGTTTGTGAACTAGTGCCGGATGTGATATGTTTTATAAAAACAGATTTCTATCTGGATTCATTATGTTTTTCCTTTATCAACCATATAGAAAGCATATGAATCATATGGCATCTGTCATCTGTCAAATAACAGTTGTAGTACAGATGCAACAGCAACAAGGATGACAGGAAATTAAGGGTATTACATAGTATTATTATCCTTCATAAAGATGGGATTGGGTTTCAGAGCTTTAGAGCCAGATGGGTGCTCATGATGATGGAAAGAACGCTATTACGATATTATGTACAGAGTATGAAATACAGTACCTTGGCTTATTTAATGATACACCTAAAGTTAACACACAACACACAGGCTAGAGTCTAATTCTCATTATTATATATCAGCTAAATATTTACAGGTAGTCGACTTACGACCATAATTGAGCCCAAAATTTCTGCTGCTAAGTGAGTTTTACTCCATTTTATGACTTTTCTTGCCTTACTTGTTAAGTGAATCACAGCAGGTGTTAAGTTAGTAACATGGTTGTTAAGTGAATCTAGCTTCCCTTTCCCTTGTCAGAAAGTTGCAAAAGGGGATCACATGACTGCAGGACACTGCAACCGTCTTAAATATGAGTCAGTTGCCAAGTGTTCGAATTTTGATCGCGTGACCATGGGAATACTGTAATGGTTGTAAGTTACTCTTTTCAATGCCATTGTATCTTTGAACGGTCACTAAATGAACTGTTGTAAGTCAAAGACTACCTGTATATCAGTCATTCTAATAAATTTCAAGGGGTTCATGAACCTCAGTAGGGAAAAATTGTAATTTTATTTTAACTGAAACTTACCTTGTGTTGATTAAATGGCTTAATAATGAAGCACATATATTGTATTCCATATTGCTGTTTTTAAATATTTTGGTATGTAGTTGAGTTTATACATTTCCTTTGTAATGTAGTATCTATTTATGTATTTGACTTTATGCATTTAAAGGCATTTTTCTAAGGAAGTATCCATAGGTGTCGCAAGACTCTCAAAGGGATCCATGAAAGAAAAAGATTAAGAGCCCCTGTTTTGGTGGGTGTTCATTTGCTAATATTTTGATACATGCATGTTTCTTTTTTGCCCACTTGTATTCTTCAAGCTGTGTTCTTTTGGAGTAATAAGAACCATACTAAATAATTAAATTGTGTGAAGAGTACTTACATAGTTGATCCCTTCATATGATAGGCACTGGCAGCAGCAGCAGCTTATAAAGATTTCAGGGATGATGGTGCTCTTGGAAGACTTTCAGAAACATCTTCAGAATTATCAAGCTCCAAAAGTGCTAAAGAAAGAAGAAATCGAAGGAAAAAAAGACGACAAAGAGAATTGTCTGTTGGAGAACCCGGAGGCAATGGCAAAATGTTTCCAAAATCAGAATCAGATAGCAGCATCAGAAGGAAAGGATTTCGATTTTCCTTGGAAGGAAATAGACTCACATATGAAAATAGGGTCATTTCTCCATACCAGGTCAGATATATTGTGGTATATCTATCCAAATTGTTGCAGGTGAGGGCCTGAATCATACTTTATGGCCCTCATGTAAGGAAAGTCGTATATAAACAGATTATGTCTTTCTGGGCTTCAGGTTCTTGTCATTACTTGCAGTAACTTGAGGAACTTAAAACAATAGTATCTTTTTGTTATTAGAAAGCCAAACAGAAAAGAAGTGGAGGTAATAGTATGAAATTTGGGGAAAGAGGAATAGGATTTTTCTAACAAAGACAGTAGAGCAGTGGTCCCCAACCTTTTTGGCACCAGGGACCAGTTTCATGGAAGACAATTTTCCCATGGACTGTGGAGGGGGTGTATGGTTTTACACGCTACCTAGATCCCGCAGATACACAGATGAAGCTTCACTCGCTTGCGCAGCCTGGTTCCTAAAAAGCCATGGACCTCCTCGGGTTGGGGACGCCTGCAGTAGGGTCTTCGTTGATATTTTGGAAAGACAGAATGGTGCTATATCTCTGATAGCCAAATAACCTATTTAAATGTACTGTATGGACATTTTCATGACTTATTAATAAGAACTTGGTAGCACAAGGATTTTACCAGTTAAAGATTATCATCTCATTGGAACCACTAATTATAATTGAATTTTCCTTTAATGTGTAGAGCTTTATTGATAGCCCTTTGATGCAGTAAATTGTATGTGTTTGGAAGTACCTTTTAGCATTTATTGAAATTTGGGGTGGTGGGGGAGAATAGTGCCCAAGGATATGTATCAAGCTATTCTCTTGATATGTATCAAGCTATTAGACCGTGTTGATCTTGAATATTTCTTAAACATTCTTTTAATTTAAAAAAAATAGAACAGCTCTCATATTTCAAAGCACTATTAACCGTGTTCCTAAGAAAGCCTATAAGCCTCATAGAGCCATATAGATATTTCTAGAAAATGAAAATAGTGGTTGTTTGGAAGTATGGCTATCTTCCCAAATAAGAGATAAGTTGAGATTATAGACAGTATCCTTGGAGGCAAGAGGAGGTGGTAGAAAACAATATTTGAATATTTTGAGTTTCTTTCTCATGTTTTCTACTTTGCCAAGACTTGAGTAACCTTTTTGTAATGACTTGTGGTTCTACTTCCCTATTTCTGAGTCAAACCTGCATTCCTTTATCCCAGCGGTCTCCAACCTTTCCAGCTTTGCAGACAAGCGGGAGGGGGAGGGGATGGTTCCGGGTGAGCATGCACGCAGCTCCATTTGCAGAAGCAGCAGGCATGCGTACCCACCACTCACACAAATGGAGCTGCGTGCACGCTCTTGCCCACCCACTGTGCACACAAGTAGAGCTACGTGCGCATCACTTTCACCCGCCACCTCCACAGCCCGGTCCTGAACGGGCCACATCCTGGTAGTGGGCTGCAGCCCGAGGGTTGGGGACCCTGCTTTATCCCCTAGGAGGCATGTCTGACCCCCATGAAATCAATTTAGAAGTTTGATCATGTCATACTTCCTAAGATCAACTGTAGGTTTCCTCTCAAAGTTATTGCCTAGCTTGCTAGCTTGGATTTGTATATGATTTACAATTTTTCACTTGATGGTTCAATTTCTGTCTCCTTAGTCAATGCTGTTTCCCACAAGGCGCAATAGCAGGGCCAGCTTTTCCAGCTTCAAAGGTCCAACTACCGAAGGAGGCTCAGATGCTGATAGTGAGCACAGCACCTTTGAAGAAAATGGAAGCCGGAATGGTTCCTATTTTATTGTACGCAGACATAGTGACCGACGCAGCAGTAACATCAGTCAGACCATGTTTCCAATGAACGGGAAGATGCAGAGCAGTGTGGACTGCAATGGGGTGGTTTCCTTGGTAGGAGGACCACCTGTGCTCCTGTCGCCTACTGGACAGCTTCTCCCAGAGGTGATAATAGATAAAGCAACTACCGATGACAGTGTAAGGAAGATTTAAGTAGCGTAGGCATGATGGGCCTCCAGAATGGAATCCAAATCGTGAATGCCTCTGCATCTTGGAAATGCTTTCAATATTGCCTTTTTCCAGGCTTTAAAACTGAGCTAGACAAAAATAAATGGTCTGACTTCTGCTGCATGTATTTGCAAACACATACACACAACGTGATTTAAAGGAAAATAAGATTAAATTAGCAAAATTAAATCCAAAAGTATTGACATATTTACATTTAATTTATGCTTAGCAAATACCTTCTCCTCCTTCTTTGTTCCTTTATCTTTGCTTTGCTCCTGCTCATCCTTGCCTAAAAGATCCATTATGTACCTTGTTTCTAGAGATGCCCACATGGACCTTAGAGCCTCTCCAAAAACAGCTGTTAATGTGATTCTTAATATACAAAAAGGGTGAAATTCCACTAACTTTATTTGTTAGAAGTAAACTTTCCTTGATCTTATCTCTTTATTCTGGTCTCCTTCTTTTGGGAATGCAACCCTTGCCACACAGTGTGGTAGGAGCTGTGGGGATAAAGTGGCTAGAATGCAATATTGCAGGCTAACTCTGCCCACAGTCTGTAGTTCGATCTTAACAGGCTCAAGGTTTACTCAGCCTTCCATCCTTTTGAGGTCGGTAAAATGAGAACCCAGATTGTTGAGGGCAATATGCTGACCCTGTAAACCACTCACGAGAGTGCTGTAAAGCACTATGGGGTAGTATGTAAGTCTAAGTGTTATTTCTAGTGCTATTGCTACTCAGTCCCCCAAATTGTGCACCCCTACTTACTCTCTTCCATTGCCACACCTGTTCCTATCTCTTTTTAATTCTCCCACGGGTGTCTGTCTCATTGTCTTTCCTTAACAAGAAGGCACTTCTATCACAAGAGAATGTGAAGTATTCCATGCTCTGGCTACAAGGCCAGCATTCTTCCATGCTCTGTGGCACTACAGCCTAGTAAGGCCACTTCCTGAGGCAGCAGGTCTCCTAGAAACCAGCGTTGCAAAAAAGGCACAAAGGAAGGCAATAAATCTTGCCTCAGTATACTGAGCCTGTATACTGGAATGTCCATGGTTTTTTTGTGTGTGTTTATAGACATTTGTGTGGAGCTGCAAAAATTTACACTTGGGTAATATGATTGGATGGAGACCATTGTGGGCAGAATGGAGGGTGAAATCTACCTGGCTTACTCTCCTGCCATCCATGCCAGGATCAGGACCTTCATTTTGTTCTCTGTGAAAGAACCATTTTGTACTCAAGGGTATGTTCTAAGATTAACAAGCCAAGCTTTTCTTCACTATATAGTCCTCCAACTGTGTAAAAACTCATTTCCCGATTTTAAAAAGGGATGCAATCACATTTACCCACATATTATGTTTGCAGCTCCATACAGTATCTTCCCTGGTTTCTGGTTGGCATGCTGAAGCTCAGTTAAGTCATGTTTTTTATTGCTAGGCTGATTTAGTGGCAAAAGAGCACGTAACAAGGTGTATCTGGGATAAATTTGTTATTCATTTTTTAAACAATGGTCCAGAATGGATTGAAGGCCTGGAGGAGCACTGGCTCAAAAACATAAAGCTGTTTGCTAAAATGACTTCTGT